>OX596280.1:1200000-2400000 GCA_951394225.1 Harpalus rufipes
ATGGATATGACAAATCCCATGTTTCATGTTAAAAGATACTCACGGTATATATATATATATATATATATATATATATATATATATATATATATATATATATATATACAATCGGTTTATAACGTTCTACGACGTCTTCCGATGCCATTTCTCCACTGCTCTCTATCTTGCCATTGGTCTTCATTTAATCCTCTCTCTCTTATTCCTTCTTGGACTCCTGCTACCCAACTTCTTCTAGGTCTTCCTCTTTTATTTTTGCCGGTGGGTGTCCATTGTAGTATTTGTTTTGGAAGCCTCTCATTACTCGTTCGCTGTACGTGACCGTACCATCTTAATTGATTTGTTTTTATATCATCGGTTATAGTAGTTTTAATGTCCATGATGTCTCTTATTCTTTCGTGTCTTACCTTTTCTCTTCTTGACTTTCCTGCTGCCCTCCTCCAAAAATCTATTTCCGTAGCTAGGAGCATTCCTTCAGCCTTTTTCTTTAAGGGCCACATTTCGCTGCTGTAGGTAATTATGCTTTTTATAATGGTGTTATAAATTCTTCTTTTATTTTCTTTTGAAATAGTTTGATCCCATAATATGCTATTTAGTTGAGATATAGCTTTTCTTCCTTGTATACAGCCCTCATTCGTTATTTTTAATCCCAAATATTTATACTCTGGACAGTGTTTAATATTTTGTCCCGTGTTTAGCATCAAATCTTGTTGGGTTCCATTTAAACACACATATTCTGTTTTATGCATGTTTACTTCTAGACCCCAGCTACGGTATTCTTCTATAATTTTTAGAAATAATTATTGTTTTTCCCAAAGCGATTTGTTTAGAATGACTGTCAACGGTCTAGACAGTTATTTGTTGACAAGTCTAGAAGTTATTGCAAGCCTATGTGCAGGGCTGATATTTTGCTATGGATGCCATATGATACCCTCTTCAACCCCTCAGAGATAATCCTCTCTCGAAAGTAACACTTTGTTTTTAGATAGTCGGTCTTAGATACTCGTGTCAATGAGACATGTAGTCTGTGTTTCAGTCTCTGGCGCGGGCTATGTTTATTTTAGCAATCAATAATAATATGTTTAATAAAGGATTTTCCAATAAGAGGTGTTATTTTGATATTCAAAGAAAAATGCCATTTTTTAATATAAATGATCGGATGTTTATTTCATTATAAAGAGGAAGGTATGCCGTTAATAGTGGAAAATAACATCAGGCAAATGACCACCACGACCACGCTGACAGGACAATATCCTTTTCATGAAATTTTCCATAACCAAATCGCAAAGTGGCTGTCCTATGTCCTCGATAGCCTCACGAATTCCATCTTTGAGGTCTTGAGTCGACGCTGGGCAGTTGGCGTAGACCTTCTCTTTCACGTGGCCCCAAAGAAAGAAGTCGCAAGGTGTTAAATCACAAGATCTCGGTGGCCAATTGTGATTCGATGGAATTCCGGATCATTTTCATGCATTTCAACAACCCAATCAGCAAAGACACGACGTTGTTGATGATCGGCCGGCTTGAGTTCTTGTGTTAACTGGACTTTATAAGCCTTAAGACCCAAATCTTTATGCAAAATACGGTGTAATGACGTTTGTGGAATGCCTAATTCCAAAGAACGACGAGGAATGGACAAACCTGGGTTTTCTTCAACACTTTCGGCTACAGCAGCAATATTCTCAGCTGTTCTTGAGCGACGTGCACGGGTTTTATTCTTCACATCACTAACTTGTCCCAACAGCTCGAATTTTTCCACCAATTTCTGTATTGCGGTCCGACAAGGTGCTTCACGACGACCTAAAAATTGTCGAGTTTTACGAACCGTCTCTGCCAAATTTTCACCATTTTTATAGTGAATTTTAATAATTTCAATGCGTTGTTGAAGCGTGTATCGTTCCATTTTTATTAATGGCGTAGTTTCTACTTGTCAAATGTCAAAAAATGACAGCTTCAAAAGCGACATCTACCGAAATAGCGGGCTATTCAAAATAACACCTCTTATTGGAAAACCCTTTAGTTTATAATTGATTAGTGTTAATGTAAATATGTATAAAGAAGTTTAAATACCAAATAATGTCTGTGTTCATAATGTAAGTCATCATCATCGGTCATCAAAGTAAGTGTAAGTGTATGTGTGTTCGTCCTTCGGTTAATCATGTCGTGGTCATCGTTGGTAAAATAAGTACAAGACCATCATCAGAGCTTCTGTAACACCCCCCCCCCCTCGTGTTACAACACTGAAGAGCTCCAATAAGAGCGAAACGCGTCTGTGGTTCTGGTTGAGTGGGCTAGTGTCTGATAAATGACCGAGAGGTTGATTCAGAGACTGAAATCTTGTGAAACGTGTCAAGTGTTTTAAATATTGTAATAAAACTATAGGCTAAAGAATTATGTAGCAATTTCTAAACATTTGTGCAGTTTTTATAATTTGTTGAAAATGTAAACCGGCAGAATTATTATGAGTTTGGGCTTGTATTCTCTTTCATTGGTCATTTTAATTCTTCTAGTTGTTCATCGGGCGATAAAAGTATTTTAATTGTGCGACATCACAACGAAACGATAGTTGCCTATTTACCGAACATACCGAACATATTACGACCGAAATGATTTTTTAAGATTTCAATTTCTATCGTTGAGCATTAGTCCTGCAATAATATTTTTATATTTTATTTTCCTGCTCTCCATGCAGGATAACGACTTTATATCCCACGACGTCATATCCTGCGATGTCATATCCGACGCATGTTTACTCGGATGTGTAGAAAACAATCATAGAGTGCCGTGTCCAAGGCAATAGCGATGTTGGGAGCCGGAAACAATAAAATACATTTTCTTTCTATCGAACGCCGAATGTCATACGAGATACGGGAACAGGTGTTTGGAGTTTGCATGGAAATTCTGTTTGCGCAGAATATGACTAATATTTCCACAAGGCTTTGCGGCCAGATAGGCAAAATCGAAGGAAAGCCTTATTGGTATTATTTTTAGTATATACTATATAATACAAAGTGTAACAGAAATAAGTATATTCAATTTAACCAGTGATAGAAGTCGTTGATTGCTACAATATTTCTTAATAGGTTTTTTTTATAAACCTTCTAGATATTGGGTTAAAATTGTTCAAAGTTTTCTCACAAATTTCATTACCCGCCTATGGTCGAATAAAAAAACACCTGAATGTCGGAAAAGTAGAGCACGTTGCATGGTAAAATTCAAAAAGAGATATTCTGCGCGTGCGTCTACGAAAAGCTGTTTCTGGTTTGTTTCCGTTGTGAAATGTGACCTTGTGTCTGTATCTGAATTCAATGAAAGAAAGAATTTCAACATGAAACATTAGAAACTTGAGAATAACTTGACAAATACGCCAGAAGATGAAACTATACACAAATCGGGGAATATAAAAGATACGAATAGAATAGAATACCTCAATTAAGGTAACAAAAGAAATTATACGTCAAATTATTATGTAACAACAGGTTGGACAATCCAAAAATGATAGGACATTTATAGGCTGGACACAAATAAAAACAACTCTAGAATTGACGGACAAGAAAAGGTATAAAGATGATTAAAAGTGATGCAGACTTAAATGAAATCACAATAAATGTTTAAAATGGTCACCGTCACGCACACACTGAAGGCGTCGACGAAATGATGTAACTGTTGTTCTTTCAATATCTTTCATATTGTCATATTTGACACTCTGTGTTGTAGTGCTATTCTTCGAGTGCTAGACCCTGGCTGAGCCTCAATACGGTCCAAAACATCTTCTTTAATATTCTTTATGTGACCAGGGCGTGGTCCACATAGGTCAGCACAATGTCTGCATACTCGCTATCCATAACACACACACACACACACACACACACACATACATACATACAGACATCATCGTAAAAATGGTAAATTCGTATTATAGGGACCCTAAAACATGCTTATTCAATAAAAACTCATCATTGAATTTTTTGACCAAAGACAATACCTTTCTTACCTAAAGGTGACGGAAGGTAATAAATACAGGTGTCACGGAGAATAACTAGATTTTAAAATCTGGCTACGACATAATAAATAAAAAGACGTTTGTCTTATTGACGGGTGTGCCACTCTGAATCTACGCAGATTTCTACAATGATAATTCCGTCTCTTTGTGCACTAAGTGTTCGCCTTCCTGTAACCCAGTTCCTTGGAGGTCTGCGGGTATGACTCACCGACGGCGACGTCGTGCTGTCTGGCTCCTTTAGCGTCGCGACGACTCGGAGCCGGTCTAGGACTCACGGCGTCGGTTGGGAGTGTTTATGTGCCTGCGATGCCGTGTTTGCAGCTCATACTACACAACGTAATTTGTAGGAATCATATACAAAGAAAGGAAACTGATAGTTAGCTAAATATGGACTAAATTAGTTTCAGACAATGGGTTTGTCAATGTCGATACGAACATTCGTATATTATACATACAGTACTGAGCAAAAATATATGATAATGTCTCATCAGTTCTTGGCCGAATTTTACTTGCATTTAGTGGTACAGCCTACAAGGGATTGACAGCTCCAAATCAATCAGATTCAAACTAGTTTAAAAAAACCATTTCCGTTTTTGGTTACACAAATATAGGGCACGGGCAGTCATGTGACATTGTTGGCTTTGACAAGCAGATATGGAGGCCCGTTTCAGAATGATAATTAATAATATGTACATAGATATCATATGTCAGAATTTTTCATTTAAAGATTTTCTAAACTCACTTAGTTAATTTGTTACCAGGAGTGTAGAATTTACTTGTCCAGGCAAATAAACCACACGAAATTGGATTTTTTTTAAATTCATTCTATGAAGAAATTTTGTTCTACTCTTCTAATTTTTCGAAATGTTTCCAATTCATTGTCAGGGTTGACAGTATTTTTGAAGGGTACATGTAATATACCTATAATTTTAAATATTTAACTATTAATACAATAAGAAATTATATAATGTATGTACTTCCCAAAAAAAATATACACTAATGTCTCTGGATTTTTGACACTGACATTTATCTGTCAGTTATAAACATTTTAATTTTGCAATGGGTTTCCATGATATTATTTGGGCTGTGAGATTTGTTACAATAGATTATTCTATAACTTATATTTCTTTATCTCTAAAACTATAAAGATATTTATATATATCAGACAGAGAATTTACACTTTTTTACCTCTCGCTAAGAGAGGTATTGGATTCATGCTAAAAATCGCATATCCTGATTTTATTGAATAAGCACGTTTTAAGGTCCCTACAATCCGATTTTAACATTTTTACGATGATGTCTGTGTGTGTGTGTGTGTGTGTGTGTGTGTGGATGTGTGTGTGTGTGGGATGTTGGAAGGACGGTTACTCAAAAACTATAAGACTTAAAATTTGTTTAACAACGTATTTCCCAATCGGACATTCATGGGAAGATCTGAAAAGGTTTTGGTAACAATTGGACAACCGGAAGTAGAAGATTCTTGAAAAAAAATCTTCTAAATATTATTTTTTGAAAATTTTTCTTGATAATATTAAAGAAAAATAAATTCTCTTTCTGATACATTTAAATATTTTTATACATATTTTATAGATTTAGAGATAAAAGGAATATAATATATAAAATAATGTTGTAATTAATTTGACAGCCGAAAGAATGCCATGAAAAATAGTTGATAATTTAAATTATTTGTAACTGACAGATAAATGTCAGTGTCAGAAATAATGAGTTATGAAAGAAAAATGTACTTGGAGAATCCCTTAATTCTTGATCTGTGACTATTATGGAGATGACAAGTCTAGGTTGAAGGACTTAAATTTGTTTCAAACATTATGGAACAATGTACACCAGTACTATAGACTACAGTAACTTTGAATTGCGAAAAAGCTATCAAATTCGTCTCCAGTAAGTTGTAAATATTGACAAAATTACACATCGATATAAGAATAATCGGAGTGCAATCTATCCGTCACTTTATTAAAGGGAATTAGTGTTATTTAGATATAACATGTATGAAAAAATAAAATGTAAAAGAAGATATGTAAGAATAGATGCACAATCCATATATACATTTTAGACCGCCCAAAATTAATGTTTTTACTAGAAGAATATGAAGAGAAAGTAAACAACGTTGTTCGAATTGAAAATTGCAGTTACCAGCCTAATATTTATATATGGTAAACTCTACTTTGTAATTTATTGTAACATAATTTATGGTAAATATCTTCATGTTGAGACATGCTATTATTGAATAATAAAGAAGTTTATACGTCATAGATTTATATGAATATATTATTTGTATTTATAAAAATATTCTTTGCTTTATGCATACAGCCAGGTAAAATATACGGCGAGAGGTTATGTGCTGGCCACATCAGATTTTTTATACAAGCAAAACAAAACCATATACTCGTATTTATTTTCTTTGAATTTTTTTACTTGAAATTCGTTTTCTCAAAATATTATTAGCTTCTGAATTATTCCCTTAAATTACACACTAGCAAAAATTATTCGTATAGTCGTTTCTTGCCTGTTATGTACATACACATCGTACAATGCTGTGGCGCAATGTTATCAGATCTTGGCCATGTATTTATAGTGCAGCCTGCCTTTAATTCACACCAAGCCGAGTTATCTGCATTGGGCTTTGTTCTATCCTCTACAGTTACTGTATATAGCATATAACACAGCACATATATATTAAGGTAGAGCACGAATATGGAGCACCAAACGAATTGTGTGAGTGTGAATGTTATCAAATGATTTCGATTATGACTATTTATTTGAACAGGATTTTACACAGGTTATTGGTGTTTATTGTTTAATATCCTTATTTTAATAATTTTATTATAAAATAATTCCGTATAATATTTTTGATTAGTTATATAGTGTAGGATTACACGAAAATACCATATTCCAACTAATAGTGGTGTTGATTTGAAATGGCAAGTTTAATAGCTTATGTTTAACCATTCCAGCAATATTAGTTTCTATTTTATTTTATTTGGAAATAAAATAAGTAAAACGTCTATGATTCGTTTTGTTAGTGTAGGTGGTTGTCTTTGTGTGAAGTCATTTAAGACCGGTGCGTCTGGCAAACGAAAACTTATTACCCGGCACACAATTTAATAACGAGAGACACACGATTCGTACGGAGTTCAAGACTACACGCTACGCTACAAAGAAACTCCAGATTACTCGAATTAAATCACAGACGGCGGCAAGAAAAACTGGAGAATAAGAACGACAATAAAAAGAAGAGTAGTTTCTCAATGAGGCAAATAAATATATAATAACTTATATCCTAAAAGTTTTGGCGTAAATTTCAAGAATTTTAACCTCTCGCTAAGAGATCCAGATTTTAGTGGATAAGCCCGTTTTAAGGTCCCCAGAATCTGATAACATTTTTACAATGTGGTCTGTGTGTGTATGTGGATGTGGGTGTATGTGTGTGTGAGGTTGTTGGACGTACGATTTCTCAAATTCTATATATGGTTAAAGACCTGTGTAACTACGGATTTCTCAATCTAACAGTAATGGGAAGAGTTGAATAGATTCTGGTAAAAATTGGACAACTGGAATTAGTAGTATTTTAACAAAAAAATTCTAAATATTATTTTTTGAAAATTTATGTTATTACAAATATTAAAAACCAAAATTCTCTATCCGACACATTAAATAAATACATTTTACCTTCAATAGATTTAAAGGTACAGATATATAATCTGTAAAATATTCTGTTGTAGTAAATCTCACAGCCTGCTCACAGTCCAAACATATCCATGGTAACTACTAGGGAAATTAAAATGTCTGTAATTAACAGATAAATGTCACTAATGTCAGTGTCAAAAATTTAGAGATAGTACTGAAGGATTTTTCTGGGAACGATATTTAATATTTCTTGTTGTATTATTAATTATAAATTTAAAATTATAGGTATATTACATGAACGTTTCAGATATAACGCCAATCCCGTTAATGTATTGGAAAAACCTCGAACATTTAGAAGAAATGGAGAAAACCTGCTCATAGAATGAATTTAAAATTATAAAATGTTAAACACAACACTTATATATATATATATATATATATATATATATATATATATATATATATATATATATATATATATATACCACAATGGAAAGGGCGCGAGAGGTATTGTGATGGCCACAACAGATTTTTTTTGTAATATAAAATGCACTTACTTAAAGTTTTGTAATATTTAATAATTAACTGATTCATAAGCAACAAAATTATTAACTTAAATAAAAACACTAATAACAGCTATTATCCTTGTGTTATTCTTGTCCATTTCGTTTCCTGATTTGCTTAGTACAAGTCAATCAGAGTTGTAAGTTGGTTGTGGCATCTGCCGGGTCAAAGTCATTGTCAGACTCATGGTGTTGATGGGCAATCTCACTCAGCACGCACACCTAACTGTCCCGGCTTCCATTCCAACATTTCCTGCTTCCAACACATCTAATTCATCCTATCCTGGCCTATACTCACCCTGCATATGTGCCGTGGTACACCGCACTAATGCCAGAATTGAATGTCACATAGCTTACGATTCCCAGAGAAAGATATTCACTTCTTGATCCTATTCCTATTTAACTAATCGTAACTTACATTTTTTGTAATGGTTTTACTTCACAACTATTTATTGCATCTTTGGGAGTTCCTCAAGGTTCAAGCTTTGGTCCTGTGTCATGGAACGTATTTATAAATGACATAGTAAGCTGGATTAAACACTGTCAATGATTGCTAAACGCACGCATTTTTAACAATGAATATACTAGGTATAATACGAACATCAGGACAGGCGAAATGTCTTTAGATTTTTTTTTGTGATTTTATTACAAATGGCTAACATAAAGATGTAATTTTAAAATTTGGAATTCGATTTTCCATGAAAACAATTACTATATTAAAAGATGAGGATGTTGAAATCGATATTGGGGAAAACACGGAAAGACAGATACAAAAGAGACGATTATATTGGTTTGAACATGTCATGAGGAGAGATAAAGAATATATTGGAAGAATGAATAGCTTTTAGTAATAAAAAGTAGACGAAACGGAGGAAGACCAAATATAAGATGGACTGTATTGCAGAAGACTTGAGAGAAAAGAAACTAAATTAGGACGACACGTAAAACAGAAAAGAGTGGAAGAAGAAAATAAAACATAACGACCCCTAACGAATGGAAAAGCTAAAGAAGAAGAATATGTCCGTGCCAAGTACAATTTACATACTTTGTTTATGAAATAATTTTACTGGAAATATCTTTTCCAAAAAAAATTATGTATCGAATTTGTATATAATACACAGGATAGACGAAAGGTAATGTGCTGGCCATATCAGATTTTTTTAAAATGTTACCGATAAGGTTTTCAAGTGTTAATTTACAAATTACTCGTTTCGATAAATATTTTGGGAGTGCGGTAAATTAATGATTCTGAAATGAATGCAAGATCCCAAATTAAGCGAAGCAAGTTTTGGAATTTGCATTGGAGTTTCAGAATTATGTTTTCCCATAGGTATGTTGTAAACACAATTATTGTTCTGCAAACGTTTACAAATATAAGAATAATTACACATAAATTTTTGACAAATATGCTACATGGATGGCTATGCATAGTTTTTTGAAGCGGTCATGATAATTGTCTCCATTACAACAATTATTTAGGAATTTTGTTCTTGCTGGGTACTTAGAAATATATAATTATCTATTTTATTATATCCCAGTGGAATTCGTTCTGACGGTACAAACTTTCTCGCATATTGTCTCATAACCGACGACAGGGCGACATTTCTCCGGAGTTGTCCGGGCTGGAACAACCGGATAATTATCCGGGCGGGCACCCGGATCACGTAAGTGGCAAAGTTCACCCTCCACACATATACATTCGCGCACGCATACAGCTACAGATTAAACACCAAGCTTTCCGACTGAGTATCACCGCCTTCGCCAGACGCATACGTCAATGGATAGAAATACATATTGGGTTATAGCCGTTTTATGGCCACTAAATCGCCTGGGTGGTGTAAGGCTATAAGGATAGTGGATATCTTGTTATATAAAAGCCGTAGGAGAGTATTAGATGGAGTGTAAGTCTGGTAAAGGACAAAATAGAAATAGTAAATAGACATTAAAGACTAGATGTACGAGAAAGTAAACGTTAAACAAGGATGTTATCATTTAAATAATGTGCTGAGATATAAATAAATATATTGCTTATGGCGTTTTATATTATTAAGTATTTTATTTGAAATCACTAAAGTGCACAAAAATCGTCATTAAATCTATGATGTATATTTTACATTTTGGTTTAACTAAAAGACACTTATCAAAAAGTCAAAAACATGTCAGATGTCAATCACATACTAGCATATGTTTACTTCCATTCAGCTGATTTTGGCATGAAATTCAACGTGATGTTCAGGTACTCTTCAACCGCAACCTTCCACTCCCCGTTGCATGCAAATACTACGCAGTCACTATGATACAAGATTTTTTCCTCGACTTTTTCAATAGAAACAACTATACTGTGACGTAGCTGTATCGCTATTGTAAATCAGTGAAATCAATGTGCCGTCATCGTACCGTCATCGTATTATCAAGCCTTACCGGTATTGGATGTCCTGGAGGTCTCGACTTCGTCTCGATCTCCAAAATCATCCTCAACCAGTAGGGAGAATTTTCTGACCTTAATACTTATATAACTATTAAAGCATCGATTACCATACCTTTCAATAGGTGTGGAGGGCAAAAAACATTGGTAAGATCCTAGGCTAATCCCCCCTCTGATACGTATTCCCTATATTTACAAACTTTCAGCCGCGCTGTCTACATTGCAATCTCTATCAGTCGCGTGTGTGGGGGTGTAATTTGCAAGGGGGTGCGTATGAACACAACACGTGTGGGTCACGTGAGTCGGCGGCTGGATTCGCACGTATGAATCACAGTCAGCGAACCGTAACGCAACCACCGGCCATATTGCCCCTGGTGCAGTCAGTACATATACACCTGGGAATAAGGGTTAACAACCCCTATTATTATCAGACTAGTTTGGGCATTTTGCAATGTTTTAAATAGAAATAATACCAGGTTTTGTGGATCGTGGCAATCACAAAGTCTGGCTATGGTACTAACAGGGTAGCCAACAATTTGAAAGATTTAATTTTTTATCTATAACAAAATAATAATAAACAAAAATTAGGTAAAACACTAATAGTATAGCACTAGTAGTTGGCACTTTGAGTTTAAATCTTTAAATTAAATAAAATAAACATATTTGACCTGTTTTACCTACGTACCTTCCTATCGTCTAAATCTAGTTTCCCTCGTCGCATTGTTACTATTATTCTGTCCCTGACAGATGTCAGTGTCAAGTACAATTTTCATAGTTTGTTCTTGAAATATTTCTATGGTACAAAAGTATTACTTACATTGAAAAGTGCTAGCTGTTGCAAAAAATTGTGCGTGACTCCGACAGATAAAATTTCTTGGAACAAAAGCCCGACTTGTGGTTTCTAGATAATTACAGAATACTTTAGGGGTGCATTACACATTAAATGATTCATTGTTTTGCTATTCTAGACTGTAAAGATAAACATACGGTGCTGTCGTAGGGCGAAAACAATGTAGACATACAAAAATACATCTCATAAAAAATTCAACATTTTCCCACGATGTGAGTGACATTACAGGGTGTGACAGTTTATATTTATAGTTTTCTGATTTACACTAAAATGGCTACCTTCCATATTAGAATAAAGTATAAATATAAGGTTTCAAATTTTTCTGACTGATAGTTTTTGAGTTATAGCGTAAAGAGGATCCACACACATACACATACCCATACATACACCCACACACACACACACACACACACACACACACACACACACACACACACACACACACACACACAGAGAGAGAGAGAGAGAGAGCCGCACACAGATATCACAGTAAAAATGCTAAAATTGGATTCCGGGAACTTGAAAACGTGGTCATTTACCAACATTTCGGTATGCGATGTATAGTATGATCCCTATACCTCCCTTATCAAGGGTAGCGTGAGTTAAAAATTATAAAGAAATTAAATTTCATAAATCCGCCAGCTCAGCTATAACCATGGAAACAGTTACTAAATTAAGAAAATTCTGATTGACAGATGTCAGTATCAAGTGTAATTTACAAAGCATATTTGTGTAATTTCTGGAAATATATAATCTTTTGCAAGAATCCTTTTGTATGGAATTTGTATAAAATGCATAGAACTGACGGAAGGTAATGTACTGGATATATAGAATATTTTGCAAGAACCTTATATAATTTAAAAAATTCCAGTTAATTTACAAATTAGCAGATTAGCGTAAAATTTCATAGAGACACATGTCTCATAAAAACGATTATCTAATGCTGCCCTCGCTTAGAAAGCTTATCCATTTATCTTCTTACATATGACAACTTCGTACATATGCAAACTTGCAATTTTGAAAACAATTTATTCCAATTTATATGGTTTTTGAACTACAAAGTACCACGACTAGTAAAATTCAAAATGTACATTGCATTTAATGTGCATATTATTTCCTACAATGTGCGTTTTAGAAATAATTCAACAGAGATAACATTATATTCTAACATTAATATGTTCATACTCTTTATCTAAACTGCTGTGCTATCTGCTAATGTAAAGGCTTTTGACCTTTCTAAACAAGTAGAATCCTCTGTACAAAACACAAATAATCATAAAAGTAAGGAAGTATAAACAGCAACGTTCACTCCGGCGCGCCCATTCCCTATCTTACATATCATAATCATAATTGTAAATACGCTACGTGCATTATATAGTCCGAATTTACAGAGAATAACGCATTAGCAACGACGAGATTAACAAATATATTAAAAATATTAAAATTGGATTGTAGGATCCTTAAAACGTAGTCATTTACTAAAATCTCGATATGTGGTTTTTAGCACGATTCCTATACATCCCTTACCAAGGGTAGCGGGAGGTAAAAATGTCATGACACCGATAATAGGCGAGCACATGAAATAAACAGTAAGATAAATGGCTGACACCATAAATAAACAATATAGAAAAAGACGACCTTAAGAAATAACCTTTTTTTAAACATTAAACAACAAATTAAAGTCTTTTCCATTTGTAAAAATGTTTGCCAAAGATAAGATTGCCCTCTGGTCCTTACATAAAAGTTAAGCACTCTCACAACCCCTACTAACGCATTGATGCCCAGCTATGAATAATAAAAATATATCATTTACAGGAACTGTAAGTGACAAGTATGGTCCTTCAGCATAAATAGTCTAGCGAGAATTTAGTGCACTAATTGAAAATTAAACAGGGGCATAGAACAATGGATGAAATGCAATGAACAAATAAGAAAAAGAAATTATTTTTTTAATTGAAATAAGGACTCCCAATTTAAAAAGAATAATACAGACACACAAACAGAATCATTTGGAAATTTTAAAAACTTATTTGAAACGGATAATAAATAATAAATTGAAAAATATGAGTATCAGGCAACCAAATAGGTTCGTGCGATTTTTGTATACAGCAGAGTGCCACGAATATTTTTTAAGTTGTTGTTTGTTATCCGTCATCTACTTTAATATGAATCCTTCTTTTGTCGGATACATACACATTTGGTGACAATTGTTTAATTCCTAATTTGAATAGTTGAAAATGAAGACGAATATAACTCCAATTCGAGGTTGTTTACTCTATAAGTACAAACATGGTACCAAATCTGCAGTGGCGGCGCGAAAAATATATACCGAATTCGAAGATGCCGTAAGTGATCGAACAGCACAGAAGTGGTTCAAGAGATTTTCTTCGGGAGATCTCAGCTTGACCGATGAAGCACGCTCTGGGAGACCGAAAATCATTAACAACGAATATCTTCAACAACGTGGCTAGAGCTTGCAGAAAGGTTCAATGTGAGTGATGAAACCATTCGTTTGCACCTTGATCAGCTAGGAATGACGTGGAAGTAAAATAAATGAATTGTCAAATGATAACAAATTTGTTCGGCAAACATTTCACGCAACGATAATGAACCATTTCTTGATCTTTGTTAACCTGCAACGAAAAGCGGATATTGTACTCAAATTCTCAAGTGTTCGTATCATTGGTTGTCGCCTACAGGTTCGGTACCATATACTCCCAAGGCTTCCTTGCACCCAAACAAGATTTTATTGTGTGTTTAATGGACAGCAACCAAAATAGTCCATTATAAGTTTTTGGAAATGGTCAAACCATCACTGCGAACTTGTATTGTGAACAGCTTCAGCGAGTACAAGCAGCACTCATCCAAAAACAGCCTTCTTTAGTCAATCGAAAGGAAGTGGCATTCTTACAGGATAACGCCAGACCGCATACCGCCAGATTGACCCCGGAAAAAATTCTGAACTTGGCTGGGAAACAATACCACACCCTCCATATTCTTCTGACATTTCGCCAAGTGATTGCAGCATTTTTTGTCTCTTGACAACAGTATGAGACATAGACAGTTCAAAACTCCAGTTGGTGTAATAAATGCAGTCCCCCAATTTATTGATTCAAAATCCATAGAGTTCTACATTGGCAAAAGGTCATTAACTGTGATGGTAATTACTTTGATGAATAATAGTGTATTATTGTTTCTTAATAACTACTTACATTTTCCAATAAAAAAAACCGCACGAATTTATTTGGTTGCCTGATATTATAATCGTTGATGAAACTGAGTCCATCATAAAATCAAATATGTCTTTCAAGACGAAATTTGGAAAAGATTATACCCCCTGTTTAGTTTTCCTAGTACGGCACTGTATATTATCACCCCCTAGGGTGGCAATAATTGTCAGGGTCGGTCTAAGGGGTGAAATATCGACAGGTGAGCTTGCGAATTACGTTTTCAATTATTCGCCCTTGTAAGCTACCACACGCTAGGTGACGTCATTGACTGGACGAAGTGTCGTATCCCTGGAAGTTATATGGACGAAAAAATACGTCATCAATATTTCAGCAGTTTTTTTCTAATCCGCCCTGGGATGTACGGCAGGGAAAGTTCGCCAATAAAAATATATTGCCGACGATAAAATTTAATATAAATGTAGGGGTAGTCTTGTTAATATTTTATAAGGGATGGTTTACATTTTCCTAATGAACAAGTATGTTCAAAATTTAATAAAATTTTGTACAGAGTGGTACTATTAATGTGGATAATTTTTTTGTAGATGGCAATAGTTATTGAGCACCGAACTGATAGCATTTTTGCATCAAATAAAGCGGTTTTTTTTCAATATTGCGTCAGTCCATTTTATTATGTGTTTTACAAAATCGGGTTCAAACGTTAAGACCATATAGTATTGACATATTTCTTCAATAGTTTTTCAGATGCAAGGATTTTTAAATTTATAAACTAATTTATTGATCATTTTAACCGGAAAATCGTTTTATGCAAACTTTTATAATGAAATAGTCGTAAATTATATTAATAATCTATGAAGTGTGTTTAACAATAATTTTTTTCAAAGTAAATATTTTATAATTACAATTTTGTATGCATATTTAATTATTTCTGAATTTATCTTTTTATGCACTTATCTGTAATGTTATACACTACATAATTAAAAATTCATATTACACTCTAATATAAACATTTATAAAAATATATGCGTATTAATTAAATACAACATTTTATAAATGTCAAGACATATTAATAAATTATAAAATATAACAACAGATAAAGAAGTATATATAAAATAAAACAGTTCCTTACCTTTAAAGTATGCAGAATGTCATAAGTGACCTCTTCAATATCACAAGGTTCTCATAAAGAAATTTCACAATTATCACAATATTTAGACAACACACAAGTTAAAATATATTCACTAAACAAATATTCAGAGCATTACAACACATAACACTTTAAAAATCACTTTAAAATAACTTTAAAAACTTAAAAGTTTATAAAAATTGTATCATTTGGCATGCGCACATTTTGTTAAACAGATATGACCACAATACACGATTTGACAATAAATTTTGTTTAATTGTGAAGAAACTGGAAGTCAGTAGCGCATATAAAAATATTGATAAGGCGGGACAAGAAAAAAATATATATTTACCAACGACAATATGTAATTTTAAAGGATACACATTATTAGATAGACCAATAACCAATTTTTAAAAAAAAAATGTTAGAGTTGATTCATAGTTAATTATATAATCCCTTTTTCTTCTCAATATGATTGATAATCTTCTATACTGATATCCTTATTCATATTAAACTTTCTGTTCTTGTTTTGAATTCCCTCCAACGCGCTGCTTATCATAGTAGCTCCTGGAAATAGGACGATGAACGTTGTAGGATCAGAAACCTTTCACAGGGGAAGGACTAAGGGGCGAAGGGGGTAATAATGCCTCCGCATTGATTTCGCATTTGTTTTTTAACTTTTCCCTTGAAAATGATGGAACGTAGATAGCTTATGATAATATACAACAGTCTCTAGAAAGAGATCTCAACAAGGAAAAATGGTTTATGAAACTAAAGTTTGGAGAAGATTTTAAAATATTTTTACTACTTTACATAAATTCATAGAAGGAGAAATATAAATATCTTCAAATAACAGTATCTTCTATAACTTTGAATGCCTGCGAAGTGACGCCTGGTTATTGCAATACAAATATATCGTACTTAAAAAAAAATGCTTAGTCATTAAAATCTGGATATGCGATTTTTAGCATGAATCCAATATATCTCTTAGCGAGAAGTAAAAAATGGTTTTGTAATAAAACATTAACGAACATGGATTTCTTTTATGTGAAATACACAAAATTGTTTTTCACTTCTGTTTCGTTAAAATTATTATAGTTAAACATTTCACATTTGCAATGTTTTAAGCAGTGATGATATATTTCATTATTTATTTTATTAACGACTTCATAACAAACCGAGTTTAAAAAAAACCATTCTTTTTGACGAGTTATGTATTTTTCTAACAAAGGTGAAGGTTTCAAAATATATTTTTTGATCATTTTCCTTTGTAAGACTCATAAAAGTTATGTTTATGGGTCATCGCTGCTAATAGCAATATTTTTTTTATCTTTTTCGATGTATAGTTTAGCCAGCACCTTAATTTCCAAATTTTATGTTAACATAAATTTTGATATAATTAATAAATATTAACGTAGTATAATGGAACATTTATTTCTGAATAATTTTCTTCAAATAAACCTTTTTTAAAAATTAATAATAAAGCCAAGAATTAATGTTTTATTTATCAACAAATTCAATACAATATCAGTATGGCCATCTATTGCATAAAAGTATAAACAATCACTAACATTTGTTAATATTTATATACGTATTTTCAGAAATTAATATCACAAAATTAAAGCATTAAATCGAAAAAAGTTTCAAGTAAAATTTACTCAAAATAATATATTTTAGTTATTAAAGTATTAATTCTATTTATTTAGTTTTTATCTGTAGAGATTTAAATGTATACATAAATAAATCATTTTCTCAAAAACAAAATACGAATAAAATAAATTAGTAGCTATAATATATGTAAAATTAAAAAAAAAAAATTTAACACTTTTACACTTAACAGCTGATTATCCATCAAATGACATTTGTTTAAACAATTTTTTATCCCGCGTCTTCCATTTGCAAGCTTTTTTGAATCTGGTTGGTCAATCAATTAGTTGATACTATTGATTTTCTCCCATTTACACGATACAACAACGTACTTGTTTACAACAAAACATTAAAATATAGTTTATAATTATCATGATAGATTGCATTAGTAGTCTCGTTTTGGATCAACAAATTCCAGAAAACTCATTTTCTGGCTGAATTAGCAACTTTTCGACAAAATTTCTAAATAGAAATTATTTTATAATTAAAAATAAAGGGGAGTTTTGTTGAAGCTTTTTTTTATTTTCGCTTTTGTTTCAGAGATAATAAATAGAACTAAAATTTGTTTATTATATGTAAGGAAAATTTTATACAAAGAAATTTTCTAAATAAACTTGTATTATTTTTTAATTTTACATATATTTTAGCTACTAATTTATTTTATTCATATTTTGTTTTTGAGAAAATGATTTATTTATGCATGCATTCAAATCTCTACAGATAAAAACTAAATAAATAGAATTAATACTTTAATAACTAAAATATATTATTTTGAGTAAATTTTACTTGAAATTTTTTTCGATTTAATGGTTTAGTTTTGTGACATTAATTTCTGAAAATACGTATATAAATATTAACAAATGTCAGTGATTGTTTATACTTTTAAGCAATAGATGGCCATACTGATATTGTATTAGATTTATTAATAAATAAAACATTAATTCTTGGCTTTAATATTTATTTTTAAAAAAAGGTTATTTGAAGAAAATTATTCAGAATTAAATGTTCCATTATACTATGTCAATATTTATTAATTATACCAAAATTTCCGTTAACATAAAAATTTAAAATTTGGAAATTAAGGTGCCGAGATATATTTTCAAAAATCTGTTGTGCCCAGCACAATACCTCCCGACCTTTTCATTTTATGTTGCATAGGGCGCGAGCAGTCATGTGACTTTGTTGGCCTTAGCAAGCAGATATGGAGGCCCGTGGTAATAAGTTACATAGGTGTCAAGTATCATAATTTTTCACTTAAAACATCATGATTTTTCAAATCCATGTGGATTATTTTCCTCGACAAGTATATTCGATTTTTAGCACCTTCCCTATACCTCCCTTACTAAGGGTAGCGGGAGGTAAAAATAAATATGAAATAAATTTAATACTTTATTAAATATATGTACTTCAATTACAAAATTATATATACCCATATACGGTAGTATTCTAGTTAGTCCATTTATACAATAAATACTTTTCTTTATTTATTGTCCCAATGGATTATCCAGGGAAGGATAGTTCAAAGGACACTTTACACAGGAACCCATGTACATATCATATCCTTGGTCATTTGTTAGTTTACAATTGTATGCTGTACACTTTGCCTGCACCGTGTCTTGGCATGAACTAAATTTTTCTAGAGGAACTGGATTTCGTGTCCATTCGAGGACTTGACGATTAGAGACTATGAATACGTCTTTAAGGGTTGCCAAGTGATCTAAAAACCTAGAGAAGATAAAAATGTTAGTTTCTTACTTGAAAATATCGGTAGTATATTTTCTTATATAAGGCGTATGGCATATGGATCAGGGTTGATCTAACTGATCGGAGCGGGTTTACAAATGCGTCAGATTAACTCGATTAACTTTCAGACGCTTCAGATTGTATCGGATCAATCTGATGGACTACAGCAAGAAAGAGAAATAAAGTCCGTTGATAACTACGTCATCAATTGTAACCATATGATTCAACTCGCCAGGAGAGGAATGTGTCGGGTGAAATCGGGCGAAATCGTCCGATTTCCGTAGTATTTATATAAATCAAAACTGGAAACTGACAGTATATAGTATAACTTATACCGTGTGAATATTATTATTCATCAAATTCGAAGTGAGACATTTATTTCGCAATTGAATAATTATGATGTCAAAACTGACAGTATTATAATAAATATAACATATATTGTGTTAGTTTTGTTATTCATCAAAATTCGAAGTATAATTGGTTATTTAGCAATACTAAACGAATTGAATAAATACTATATAAGTATAATGGATGAAATATATATATATATATATATATATATATATATATATATATATATATATATACCTCCTATTATTTTGTTGCAATAATTGTCGGCAATTTTAGAAACATCGTCTTTGCAATAGCAAAATGCACAATATAATATCAAGAATTAACAAAACTACAAATACAAATTATCGATGCCTGAATTAAAAAATTAATCTTTATCACTTGATTAACAGAATGACATGAATATTCAAATAATTCAATTATTTGAAAATTACCAATACAGTTACTTTTTTATTTTTGCCGTCGGATGGATGGAGATAGCATATACAGATACAGAGTGTATATGATTTTTTCAATAATTTGTTGATAGTTTTTTGAAAACAATAAAGGTGTATCATTATATACTGTTGGTTGATTACTTGTGAACTAACCTTTGTAAAGCTGCTCTGCTTTGGTCAGCAACCCCGAACCAAGCTACATTCAGCAACAAACTAACGGGGTCACGATTTCCATTGTAGTTTCTTTCAAAATTTTGAACCATCCATTGGAAAAGACTTTCAACATCATTACTGGAAATACAATAACGCATATTACAAATTTACAACAAGCTATCAAAGTTTCGTACTTACTCAGCCACACATGCCAACAATTTATTACATTCTTCACCATCCATGCCTTTCCAATTATTAATAGGCAGAACCCACAGTCCTTCATGGTCTTCCGTGGGGCAGGTCCCTACTAAACAATCTTGCTCGCTGAGATAATCCAACGTGTAGGGAACCAAATGTTTAAAAGAATATGTAGGCCAAGAGTTGTCGTATTGGAAACCGGCGTTTTGGATACCTTGGTAAGTCTCATCAGCGTTCAATTGGAAATGTGGAATACGAGCTCCAGTAATGGCGGATGCAGGAATGTTTGCAAATTTGGCAAGGACCTTTCGTTGTCCGCCCATTTCTTGCTCGATGACTTTGGAAGTTGCGTTGTTCCAGTAGAGGGTGTTGTAGTTCTTACTAAAAAGTAGCAGAAAAACATAATATCGTTTGTTAACCACAAATAATATAATTTTGTTGACGAAATTTTTACTTACGTGATAGAATGGGACGCAATTTCAAATCCTTTGTTGAACAAACTGTTAACAACAGTATAGTCAGTGTATTCGTGAGGAACGTAGAAAGTACCACTAATAGAACAGCCATCTGGATTTGTTCTAGGTAATAACTCTGGTTCGTAGAATGTTTCCCAGCTTAACTTTGAGACGGAATCATCGAAGGATAAGGCTACTAACTAAAAAAGAAAGAAATGTTTCGTATAGGTACTTTACAACAGTGATTTTCAAAGTAGGCATTGGAGGGCAGTAAGTGGACGATGAGGAATTAGATAATTTTTGTAAAAGTGCTAAAAGATTTCTTTCTAGTTTTATAGTACTGGTGCGTGTCATCCTTTTATGCTGATCATCTGAGATTATGTAGATTCGTGTAAATCTTCTGAGGGGACTTTGAAAAAATATATTTTTGGAAAAGAAGGATGAGCCCAATAAATTTGATAAACACTGTTCTCCAAAGTAGATTTCAATTTATGATACAAAATTATGAACTAGAAAATGGCAATCAAGAACAGGCTCTGGTATGGGTACATATGAACAAAGAATGATGAAAAGATAGACCAATGAAAACATGACAGGAAGGATAACAGAAGGACCGAAAGTAGATGATGGAATGGATAAAAGTGATCTACAGATTATGGAGAAGAATTAGAAATAGTATTATTCTTACTAACATATATTAACAGCGGTAATAATAAATAATTTCCTATTTCCAGATTGGGTATTCCGAGAATATCTCTTAACCCTGTGTTAAAATGACGTTTATGGAGAGTTTATTCTAGAGTTAAGTCTTAATCCATGTTTATTATTATACATTTGTGGGTTAAGCTCATGATAAACTAGGAATTGTGTTAAAAAGAAGCTATTCTGAACTTAACCCTTATTTATTATTATGTCCGCTCAACTTTCTCAGTGCCTCGTAGAGGCGTCAGTACACCACACTGAAGAGCTCTAAGAACAGCGAAACGCGTTTGTGGTTCTGGTTGAGTGCGCCAGTCTCTGATAAATGACCGAGAGGTTGATTCAGAGACTGAAATCTTGTGAAACGTGCCAAGTGTTTTAAATTTAAATATTATAATATTATTACATACATACATAAAATCACGCGGATCCCACTTAGTGGGTTCGCACAAACTCGACATCAATAAGAACAACATCAACATCATACAACAAATCCTTAATCTTAAACATATTAATGTGACCGATTTTTGGTAGGGAAATACCGCATCCGGATCACAATAATAGATAGGAAACAATCATCCTTCGCCACACATTCCTATCTAAGCAGACTTCTTTCGCCTCGGCCACACTTATAATCGCATTCATACATGCTCTTCTTCTCTTCTTACTTGGAATCTTTCTCTCTTTGTTTCGATAATAAAAATATCTTACTTGTGGTATTTGACCGTCTAGTGCAGGCCTAACTCCGGAACATTGACATTTTGGCAATGTACAATCTTCTTTTACACAGTTTGGGGCTCTATCAGCTGAAACTGAAGCCAGGGCGACTATACAAATCAACAATATTAGAGAGCACATATTGAGAGTTTAAATAAAACTGATTTGCTTCAATATATCTCTAAATTTCTCTTTTATACATTTGATAACGTAAAAATATCGACCGTTATCAGTTAACTTCCATTTTTTTGATAAAGAGATATATTTATATTGACATAAGTATTGATTTTTTATAATGTATAATAAAAGGAATTACACAATTATAATTTCCTTCAATTCTAAGGATAAGTGTATTTAATATCTTGATGTCAAACAGGATACAGATAAATTTAAGGAAATACTTTTTTTTGATATTATTATTGATATTATGTACTTTGTACAAATTCCACACAGAAAGTTTCTTACAAAAGATTCTATATTTCCAGTAAAATTATAACACAAACAAATTATAAAACCTACGTAAATGGTGAGATATTTCTACAAATTTCTTTCGACTAGTTTAAAATATAGATTTTTAAACAAAAACTGAATATGTTATGCAAGTATTCCGCCATTAATATTGCATAAAATACAATCATTTTCATAAAACTTAGGAGAAAAGAAAACTTTTCTTCTAGTTCTACTCAGACATATTTGAAAAACTAATTCTAAAATCTATCATTGTAGAAACATAATTTTAGATATTATATAATAACTTGACAGAACAATAACTCTTGTCACAGACCTGGATCCATTGTCGTTGTGGTAATCGCAAAACCACCACAAGACTACTTGAAAATACCAAATCCACCACCAATTTCATTGTCTTAATATTCTATACAATGTTGTAATTTCGAAAGTCATTTCTCTTTTTATATCTATGTAACCTCGCATAATTTTTTGATAAAGTATTTTCCAGTATTTATTTCACAATTAGAAGGATTAGAAAATTAATTAATTTGTAGATTTTCTTTGCAAAAAAGATTACCAGGAATGATTAGCAAGTTTATGCTTGTTTAGGGTAATTTCAGAAGTAGATAAAGTCAGCAATAGTCAATAGAAGAAGTGCTGCAGAAAAATGTAAAAGATTTAGATAAGATAGCTTCAAGTAGCAGACGCGCTGATGTTCTAGAAAACTTTTCAGAAGATTATTTGGTTTTTATATTAAATTCAGTGAAACTTCGAAACTATTTGAAATCAATTTAAGAACATTAATTTCGCAAAGAAGAAATTTACGCCAATATCTTATATGACTTAGTAATAATTATTTTAAATAAAATTGCTGTGTTTAAAAAAAATCTGTTGTGGCAAGCACAATACCGCTAAAGTTTTCCATATCCCTGTGTTGGATAGGGAAGCTGAGATCCAGCTGGTAACTCTTGCATTCCCATAATATTATGTGGTTTGTGTGTTGTTTCACGATTCGAAATAAATTCTACTCAAATTATTGTCAAAAATCAAAATAATATTCTGAATGTCCTATGCAGAAGGCATAGTCTACATAAGTACTTACCTACTCTTATTTGATTTGTGTTTTCGGAAAAATTGCACTTTGATCATTTTTTCAAGCATATTACATCATTTTTAAAAGATAAAATTTGAACATGTGTTTATTTTTATATTTTTCATAATAAATGATACATATCAACAAATTAATTAGTGATATGTAGGTAAATATCTGAAGTATTTTAAACAAAATGGTCGAAATGTAAGTACATTTTTAGTAATAGATGTAATGTGTAAATATATATATATATATATATATATATATATATATATAATTAATATAATTAACATAATTAATTTTGCATACTCTATAACTGGAGAAGTTAGCTTGGAAATATCGAAAATCACTCCAAAAATATAGCCATGGAATTGGAACTAAAAATTAACAAAATTAGTTATTTCTCTGTCAAGTTAGGTCAATTTATTTTAATTATTATTTGTAATTTATGTTAAAGTGACAAATTATTTATTTAAATTAATAGATAATTGTTCACTTGAACAGATATTACAAATAATATCTAATAAAAATATATTAACCTAACTCGAGAAGTAAAACGTCAAACATTTGTTAATTTATGTTTCAATTCCATGTCTATCGTTGTTTTTGGGGTGATTTTCGACATTTTCATATCTAATTTCTTACTCTGAATGTAAAATTAATTTTGCTTATTGATTCAGATGCATTTTTTATTTCTATAACTTTTATTTGAAGCACATTTACCTCAAATAATTACGGAAGCAGGAAATTACGAAAATATAATATTACACATCCTAAAACAATTAGTATTTTCCAAAATATGTATTGCAAATATGATTTGCAAAATTCATACCAATCCAAAATATGATAATAAACGGATTTTGAACTATAATTGCCAAAACATGTAGTGGCAAAAAATATTAAAACTAACGATTTTGATTTAAGATTCAGATAATATACAATGAAAATATATTATTGTGAAACTTTGTGAAAATTCAATTATTTAGTCAACAAAATTATCTACAGTATTACTATTATTAGTTATCATTTAAATCCAAGGTTAAATTTTAATTAACCTATAAATATATCGGTAGGATTTAGATTTTATACAAAATATTTACTTATTACTTATTTCAAATAAGATTTATTGTATTTGTTCCATTAATACCATTGAATTAAAGAAAATAATTCGTCTTTTAATACACCTATCTATTTGCACGTAGGTACTTTAAATTAGTATCATTCAAAACAGTAATGGACACACCGAAACAAAAAAAAATGTTATCTTAATAATTACCCACAAACTTTATCAATTACTTGTTGGTATTTCTTGAATGTTGGTATAATATAATAAAAAAATAATACAGTGTTTTATTAATTTTTATTTATTTAACAACTACAGACGTTTCGGTTCCCATTGAACCTTCTTCTTAATATATTACAAAGAAGAAAATATACCTCTCGCCATGTACACTGGCTTGCAAAAAAATCGCGTACACCTTAAAAATCAAGTAACCGAGTTTTTACTTTTATTTAGCTATGTAAATACGATTTTTTTAAAATAGGTTAATATCAACTGTCAATGAAGTTGTCACCGTTGTCACTTGTCGTCATTATTTTAGGTATCGTGGAGCAAGTTCTTCATTATGCTAAGTTACTACTAAATTACAAATATATTATAGAAAAATTAAAGAACAACCAAGTATTTTATTTTAAATGGATTATAAATAAGTAAAAATTATGACTGAAACAAATTATGGACGAAGTAATATTAGTAATTTATCATCGCTCCATCAGCGTCCAGTACTTTATATAATCTTAATGTTCTGCTATTGATCTGATTCACCACCCCTCTTCTAACTTAGAAAGTATTACAACTTTCTCGTTTTCTGATAATTTTGGCATCTTAATTGACACTAATGACACTGACTTGTGACACTGACAAGTTAACAATCGAGACCGACTCAATACAGCAAAAAACAGGTGTACGCGATTTTTAGCAATAATTAGCAAATTTAACATTTCGTGTACACACAAATAATTCAAATTGTATCTATTCTTTCGCTCTATGAGGAATTTTGTCTTACTCTTCCAATACGTTCAAAATTCTTGATATTCACTGACGGTATTAGGAGTATTTCTTAAGGATATATGTATATATAATAGTAATATACCTATAATTTTAAATATTTAAATAATAATACAATAAAATATTTTAAATATTTATACTTCCCAGAAAACGCTATTAGTAATGGGAGTAAAACTGTTGATTCATGGCACTGACATTTTGCATTTATTTGTCAATTATAAACATTTAAATATCTCTACTGGTTTCCATGGAGTTGTTTGGGTAGCGAGGTTTATTACAACAGATTATTATATATTATTATATATTGTATCTCTAAATATATAGAAGATAATATAATAAGAATTTTACATGTATTAGACTGAGAATTTAAAGATCTTTATTATTTGTAATAACATAAATTTTCAACAAAATAATATTTATAGAAGATATTTTTTTCAAAAACTACCACTTCCGGTTGTCCAATTGTTGCCAAAACCTTATCAGCTCTTCCCATTAATGTTAGATTGAGGAATCAATAATTTAACAAGTCTTTAGTCTTATGGAATACACTCACATGATCGTAAAAATGTTATTTTCGGATTCTAGGAACCTTAAAACATGCCCATTCACTACAAACTGGATATACGATTTTTAGCATGAATCCTATACCTCTCTTAGCGAGAGGTAAAATTGGAAATGCATACATCTTAGCTACAAATGTTTAACACCTTCCTTTATATTATCTGCTAGTCTTCATATTTTTACCGTACAGTTCTACAGTAATATTAATTCTTTTGCCTTGTTTCATTATCGTATATTGTCAATTGAAATACGTATCTTTATTCTTTTCTGTGGTGGAAATTTCATTAACTGATAGTTGAAGTTGTTCACATCCATTTCAATATGGAAGTTGTCTGCTGGCTGTCAGGCCAAACGACAACTTTTCCCATCAGCTCTGGAAGGCGAAGACGAGGACGCGAGTGCGACGTGAAAAATGCGACGTTCAAGCGCAAAAACCACCCGCACTTCCCAATAAAGACGCGCTGCCGTCGTCACGTGACCTGCACACTAAACACCAACACCGCGGTGCAGTTACAACACTCATTTGTTGCTGAATGTCAAACAGATCCGAAATAATTATTCACTATTTATAAATTATTTATTGGTAAATAAGCATGAATACGTATTGATCATGGATTGTTACTATCTAAAGTGAATTCCTTAGATGCCTTCCCATCATTACTTTCTCTCTTAGCCTCTTATTTTAATCATCGTTGCTGTTATGTGTTCTAAAACGAATTCACATTATTTCAGTTTATAGTGTAACACGTTTGATGATTAGCTACGGATCTTGCGTTCAGACCTCTTACGTTTTATATTTTTTTTTGTAAAATTCTGTAATGGCTTTTAGAAGTTTTAGTTTTTGTTAGATTTTGGGATGGGATAGTTTCGTAATATTTTGAAAGAATTATTGGGGATTATAAAAGTATTTTTAAAAGTTAAGATTACGTAGAAAAAGACTAGAAAAAGCAGATGTGTCACAGTGGGAGAAAGCAATGAAGGACTTGTCCCGTATGCCACCGCGAATTCGGGAAGCCGTGAGAAGTTCAGTTCTTCCCCCACATGATTTCAGCTCGAGGAGTCTTGTTCTGACTTTTGATCGTGAAGTTTGTTCTCTTCCCATTCGATTGTTGTCTAAATTATAACTTGTCTTAGTGACTTGTGAGTTTTGTAGTTGTCTTGTTGTTAGATTATTGGTTAGAGTTTATTTTATTCTTTGTCATTTGAATTCATAATAATTGTAATTATTGTATAACCGTAGTGAGTTAGTTTAACACGTTCACTGTCCCGTGAGCCACATATGGCTCATACTTGATGCTTGCTCCAAGTCCTGTGAGCCATATCATGTTCATACATACAGTAAAATTTATCTTGAAGTTTGTAATGGACTTGAGGTTTTATTTAAGTAATATACCTGGGACTTGGTAAAATAATTTTTAATTTTTGTGCTACACGCCAATGTAAATATGAGACATATTTGGTACATGGACTCTGAGTAAAACTTTGGTTAGTGTTATGTTTATTTCAAGTATCAAAAAATACAAAAATAATATTAAATCCATTGTATAACTGAAATTAAAAAATTCTATTGTTTAGAAAACAAAAAAGTAAAAAGCTATCTAGTGACTTTTATTGTAACATGTAAGGCAAAATGCTTGTTCACATTCACTGCACACTGTAGTTACTCTATTAGCTTTCTTTCCAGCTTCTTTTGAATTTAGACTCTGATATTTTTGAATAAACAGTGGCATCCGTGGCATCTTTTGCGTAGTACATTTCCTTCACTATCTTTTATTTCTTCTAATTTGTGAACACTTTTCCTCGTTTGTTTTGCAGGTGGTATGAAACATATATAACTCATTGGACGTTGTGCCCTCAGCATTATGACCCCAGAGTCCAATGAGCTATATGTGGTACATGGGCTGTTTTCATGAGGGACTGGCGCAGCTTATAACTGTTATAACATTGTGGACAGTGAACGTGTTAATAATAGTTAGTGCTTCAGTCGAGGCCGACTTCTGATGAACATTAAGTAGACTGATAGATTACTTTATTCTTAGTAGTTGGTGTTGACTACCTAAGCGCTGACAGCAATTCAGTAAGCCTAGAGTTTAGTCTGAAGTCGTCCTTTTTAAAATTCAAATAGTTTTATGAGAGTCAGATACCGATCCTTTAAACAGTAGTTGTCACGATCCATAGTCATAATTTTGTTTATTGTTGTCAACCATTTATTGTTTTGTGTAAATAAATAAAGTTGATCAACCAGTTCTCAGTTTCATTTGTTTAAGTTGCCCGAATTAATTATTTTTCAGTAATCGCGTAAGTATTCTGTGTGAATATTGTATATTTTGTCGATTGATAGACTGCATCTGTTAATACTCTTATAATGGAGTCTTTCTATCCGCGGACTTAAACTTGTATCTCACAAATATGTTATATAAAAGTAGGACTGCGGGTGGGATCTAAAGAGCACTACCCAACCTGTTATATAAAAGCAAAGGGAAATAGCGGGATATAAAAACTATAACTCGTTTCCCTGTTATAATGGCAACTAAAGACTGTAAAATGAAGATAGAATTCGGTCCTATGTCCTATGTAGGAGTGAAAGAGAACTCGGAATGATGGAGAAAGAATTCTCCACCGTCTTGTTTTCAATAAAAATTATGTCTTTCCTCGGTATTGAATATCTGTCTCGTGTCTTGAACTTTTGCTTTCGTTTATCGGGGCACATACGCGCTGCCGTTGCCATCTAGCGGGCTCGGCGCGAAGTTTACATATTCCAGTGTGCGAGGATGAAATTGCCTGGTAGTTGTGTATTTTCTTATTTTATAACGTGCAGCGCACATAAATTTTTTCGACATGCTGAATTATTCGGGCGGGCGCGCAGCGATCGTATTTTAAGGGATTTTCCGGGTTCTGGCCCGTGCGTGCTAAATTTAAAATAACGGAGTTCAGGACCAACTGGATTCCGCAAGATGACACAACGAGATGACAACTTAAGAGGTGCTATTTCCCACGGAAATTAATGAAAAACAAAATACGCAAGGTGGACGATTTTCTAAATTGCGATTTGGCAGTTTCATTCGGAAAATTACCTCATGTACAATTGATTTCACATTTGCTAATAAACTTACCATTGGCTTGGCATGGTCAGCACATTACCTTCCGTCACTCCTGTGTATCATGTACAAATTCTATAGGTCGCGAGCAGTCATGGACTTTGCTGACCTTGCCAATCATATATGGGGGCCCGTATCAGACAAATGTAATAATTTTTCATTCAAAATTTCATTTTTTGGTATTATATCATTCTTTTTCTCAGCAACTGAATTACACACTCCTAATAACAAATAAACCATATGAAATAAGAAAATCATTAAATTTTGAATGAAAAATTATGACATTTGTCAGTTATGGACGTAATTAATAGCTGTTATTTTGATACGGACCCCCATATCTGCTGGCCAACATCAGCTCGTGCCCTACACATTTTCTTGCAAAAGATCCTACATTTCCAGCAAAATTATTTCATAAAACTATGCAAGATGCACTTGGTACTGGCATCTTCTCCTTCAGTTTTTCCCATTCGTTAGGAGTCGCTATTTTTTATTTTCTTCTTTCACTCATTTTTGTTTTGCGTGTCGTCCTCATTCAGTTCATTTTCTCTCAAGTGTTTCGTAATACAGTCCTTCCATCTTATATTTGGTCTTCCTCTGTCTCTTCAACCTTCTGTTACTAAACTATTCATTTTTCTTCCGATATATTCTTCATCTCTCCTCATGACATGTTCAAACCAATGTAATCGTCTCTCTTGTACCTTTCTAGGAACTTCTAACACTATAGTTATTGCCCTTATTCTTTCATCCTTTACCGTATCTTTTCATATCTTTCACTAAAAACTAATGATTGATTTTTTTGACCAAAGAATATCTTCCTTACCTAAAGGTGACGGAAGGTAGGATAGATTATAGTACATATCGCGGTTATATGTTTGATATAACCGCTCAAAAATGCTCAATAAAATGCGGTTACCATGCAACCATAGGTAACTGCTTTAAATATATTTTTTAAACTTTTTATGCAGTATTTGACAGGTGTAATATTTCCTTATAGAAATGTTTTGGTTATTCGTTATAAGTTGTGGGATTTGAACCCACAATCTCTGGTCCACGATGGCAGCCTTCCGCGTGAGGTTGTTAGTTGTTGTATAAAGTAAATCCTATATAGTACGTGCGTAGAATTCTCCCACATATTCCATCTTTATTTGTTCCTCCTGACCTTTGTGTTTGTCTTTGTTTAATACAGTTTCTCTGAAGAGTTTCTCTTATAATCTTGTTTCCTATTGTTTGTGAATTTTTGAGTTTCCGATTTATTTGCACTAAAATAAAAGTTAGAAATACATTGTATCTACAGTCGCGAAGAATACGAATTTCAGGATAACTCATTCTGTTGTCTTAGTTCGAGGACAATTTATAAATATGTATTTTTGCAAGGATACGTGGATTTGTTTTTATTCTACATCCGGTCTTGGAAATTTACATTTAATTTTGTGAGCAGCTTTGGAATGTCACGGAAAAAATATAACCGAATGAATAGGAAAACGTACGTGTACGACACATGAATGAGAAAGATAGATAAGACGGTAACAGTAAATTATTTTTAACTGTATCAGCATAAGAGAGATATGCATATAACACTTTACTTGAATTCAATATGACCTTCCGTCAGCTGTATTTATTTTCTACAAATTTCATGCAGAAAGTTTCTTGCATAAGATTCTATATTTTGCTCTCTCATTCGGTTGTCGTTTTTTAGAGCAAATGAATGTGTTTATGCTCTTTGAATTTTTTGTACGATGTTTAATAAATTAACTAATTAATTAAAACCGACGTTTCGGCAGTGTGAACTACTGCCTTTTTCAGGGAATAAAATAACAAATCAACAAATATAAATAAATAATAATAAAAACATTAGCACCAGGTAACCATGGTGACAAATTACAACATATTTAGTATAGGAAGCCATGCTCGACTAAGATCTAAACAATAACTGAGATTATTATTCTTGGTTTTGAAAATCTCAATGGCTTCTCTAATTAACCTGTTGTTTAGGTGTTGGTCTCGCTAGTATTTTTGTTTCTTCGAATTTTATACTAGAGAGATACAAGATTACAAGCTTAGTAATAGAAGGTTGAAGAAACAGAGGAAGACCAAAGATAAGATGGAAGGACTGTATTGCGGAAGACTTGAGAGAAAAGGAACTGAATGAGAACGACACGCAAAACAGAAATGAGTGGAAGAAAATAAAAAATAGCGACCCCTAACGAATGGGAAAAGCTAAAGAAGAAGATGTTAGTTTCAAGTGCAATTTGCATAGTTTGTTTATGAAATAAATTTACTGGAAATTTTTTGCAAGAAAATTTATGTATGGAATTTATACATAATACACAGGATTGACGGAAGGTATTGTGCTGGCTACAACAGATTTTTATTATTTGCGATAGCTCGTCTAGATGTTACACCCTGTATACATTGTTAATATTAAATGCTAGTAATTGTATTTTTGGCTGATTAACAACCCATTAACATTGGTTGTTCTTGCATTAAAACTCAGAAATATATATATATATATATATATATATATATATATATATATATATATAACAATAGATTTATTTACCAAACAACATTAAATAATATCGCAAATCGTTGTTTTCATTGAAAGTTTTGAATTTCTATGTGTTTATTGCTATCTAGTAACATTTACAGCGCGTGGATTTCGGTTGGTACCTGCAGAGATTTGTTAATAATTAACAGATGACAGAAGCATATGTTAAGAGTTTGTTTATTTGTTTTTGTGAACAACTATTGTTTATTATTTAGTGTAAATGCGTGAGTGAAGTGTTTTGTGGACTATTTTATCATAAACTATTTGATTTTGAAGAACTGGAGAGCAGTAAAAGGTAATGATGTTATTTATTTATGCATTATACATATTTTATAATTTGCAATAGGTTAGAATGTTTTGTATTTTCAATCAAACAATGTGAAGAACTTTATGCTAAAGTTTGAATTATGAAAACTATATTGAGTATTTTCTTTGATTTGTTTCTAAATTGTTTGTTTAGTGTTCTGTATTTTGTTATCACTATCAACAATATATTTAAAGAGGTTACGCTAGAAATTTACTATAGGTATACTAACATTATTTTCTTGCTAAAATTCTTTCACAATTGTGGTGTTATGTTTCATAAATGATAATTGATAACTATAACAACGTTACAATATTATTTAGTAATCTGTGTACATTAACAAAAAATATAATTCTGCCAGTAGTAGTAGATATACAAACTATTCATTTTATTTTGTCAACTATTGATATCTCTAGAATTATGAGGTCGGTTAAATTAGCAAACAATTTCTATTTTACAAGATTATTTTAGTGAGCATAAAATTATTTTATTCGACTAGTGGTTATATTAAATAGAACTATATATTTTTCATTTGCTTTTACGATAGAGAATTTTATTTTGAATTCAGTGACACAATCTTTATATGACGATTTTTTTGAGAAAAATGCATAAACAATTTTATATTATTTTGATTAAATTATGGAACGGAAAAAATGAGTGTATTTTTTTAAAAATACAAAATAATCAGTTCTTATGTACATGGTATTCTTATTGTAGCCTTATTTTAAACAAATGTATAGTCACTATTTTTAATATTTTCCTCTTTGACATTCCTTCCTTCAAACTTTCCTACTTTTTTCCCTATTTCTTTCGTCCTTCCCCTTATTTTCGTCGTTGTCCTTGGCTCGTCCTGGTCTCATTCTCGTGTATTAGTCCTCGGCTGTGTGCGCTTGGTGAATACTGACGACCTGACGAACAGAGCCCCGGTTTCGGATTTTGTACTAATGGAAATATACATGAGCAAGAGATATACACATAACACTCCAAAAATTGGACGGTGGAAGAATTTCATAAAAAATTCTGTATCTTTGTGCAATATGCCTTTAAATTTAAATAGACTAATACCTTTTTACCTTTAACTTTAGGTAAGGAAGGTATTGTCTTTGGTTAAAAAAATCGATGTTGAGTTTTTAAGAAATAAACGTTTTATTTATTTATTTATTTAATATAAAGATGTACAGGTCAAAGATCGAATAACAGATTAAAACATTGCAATATTAAAAATATCAACCTGATTATGAAGTGAATTTAAAGAGTGTGCACATAGAAAATAACGGAGATTTTAAAAGCTTATTAGTAGAAGCTTTAGGCAGGTAAAAGCATTTATTGTCTAGTTGTGTTTGAAGGACCGTGGAAGGGAAGGAAAGAAAGGGATTCAGGGTCATCAACCAAATTATGAATAATTTTGTATAAATGTATTAAATAGTTACATTGACGTCGAAGGAAGAGTTTAACAAAGTTGAAAGACTTGAAGTAAAGTAGTATAGGAATAAACTATGGAAGGATACTATCGGTGTTATTTGAAATATATGTTTTTTAAATTACGTTGCATAGATTCAATCATATTATCATATTTGTCGTAAAATGGATTCCAAATATTACTACAATATTCAAGTTTAATTTTAACAAAAGCATTGTAAAGAGTAATAATGGGATCAAGGTTAGTGAAGGATCTTGTGTTTCTTTATATGAACCCTAACATTTTTAAAGAAGAAGAGACAATGGTAGTTATATGGGGATAAAATGTAAATTTTACATCGAATGTTACATCTAAATCTTTTACCGTACTAACACGTTCTAAGGCTAGTGTTGCCTATTAAAGATGGATAAATAAATTTCTTCATAAAGTGAATTTAAAATTAAAAGACCTAAATATAAAGAATAGGTATAAGTAAAATTTTTGGTGTAGTATGTAATTATACAAGAAATGTTAAATACAATATGGCGCGAGCAGTCATGCGACTTTGTTGGCCTTGACAAGAAGATATGGGTGTCCGTGTCTGAATGATAGCTAGTAATTATGTACATAGATGTCAAATATCATAATTCTAAAAGTTGTCATTCTAACACGGGCCTTCATTTATGTATATTAAATGTAGAAAGAAAATGGATGTGAAAGATATAAGGATATTGAGATAGATGTTGGGGAAGACACGGAAAGATTGGCTAACGAATGAAAAGATAAGGGAAATGGCTTGAATGATAAAAGTTTCTATAAAGATACAAGACGACTGTATTGGTTTGAACATGTCATGAGGAGAGATGAATATATTGGAAGAAGAATAACAGCTTAGTAAAAGAAGGTAGAAGAAACAGAGGAAGATCAAAGAAACAACACGCAAAATAGAAATGAGTGGAAGAAGAAAATCTAAAATAGCGTCCCCTAAGGATTGAGAAAAGTTTAAGAAGATGCCAGTGGAAATATATTTTGCAAAAAAATATGTAGAGAATTTGCACATAATACACAGAATTGACGGAAGATAATGTGCTGGCCACATCAGATTTTTTTGTTTTCCAACATGTACTTTTTGTTTTTCTCTCTGTACGTAATGTCTTGTACATCTAGTCGTGCTTGGGGCTTGCTGTCAACAACAGACAGACACGGTTTGAATCCAGCTGCTCCAATGAGCATTCAATCAGCGACCAATCACGCATGTGATTCTAAACATATCCCGCGTCCGTATCATGTTCTTTCCATGCCATCTACATATGCCCTATGTCATTCATAGAAAGTGAGAATAAGAATAGCGTGTATGAATTTTAATATATTTGGGGGTGACAGTTAATATACAAAATAAATATATTATTTAAATGAATGCCTACCGTTTTCAACAATAGGGGAAAAAATCCAATATAGGATGTATGATTAGATAGGTGGTGTAAGTAGCTGAAATTTAGCGGAAGCAAGGGTCATACAATTTGGTTCTAATGTTCAATAGTTCCTGTGATATATCTTTTTTTACGGGGTTTACAGTAAATTATTTTAAAGATCAAGGTCATCTGTATCATGAACGAATTAACAAATTGGCATATTTTTATCTCTCTAATTTGCAAAGAATACAAGCGTGTGCGATAAGGATGGTATAACTTGCTTGTCTTTTAAAAATTCATATTGTTTCAACTATGTTAGGACATTCCATTTTAAAACGATTCTGCTCGTTGACAATACTTTCGCTGTAATGAAGTTTATTTATTAATTCAGGTATATTACCTTGATTCATAGCAATACGAATAACATTGTTTTCTGTCAGAGTCACTGACATTGTGTCAGTATCTTATTTTTCACATATTTGGTTTTACATTTGCTAATAAACATACCAGTCCCGACAAAGTTTCTTCATAGAATCAATTTAAATTTTAAAAAATCTGTTGTGGGCAGCACAATACCTTCCGTCAATCCTGTGTATAATGTATAAATTCCATACATATTTTTTCTTGCAAAAGATTCTAAATTTCCAGTAAAATTGACACTGACATCTTCTTCCTCTTTAGCTTTTCCCATTCGTTAGGGGTCGCTATTTTTGCGTGTCGTTCTCATTCTGTTCTTTTTCTCTCAAGTCTTCCGCAATACAGTCCTTCCACCTTATCTTTGATCTTCCTCTGCTTCTTCAACCTCCCATTACTAAACTACTCATTCTTGTTCAAATATAATTCTTCATTTCTCCTCATGACATGTTCAAACCAATGTAATAGTCTTTCTTGTATATTTCTAGAAAATTGTAACACTAGAGTTATTTTATTACCGTATCTTTCCGTGTGTTCCCCAACACCTACTTCAACATCCTCATCTCTGCCACATTAATTTACTTTATACTCGTACTGACATCTGTCAATTTGAATTTTATGAATATATCAGTAGTTTCCATGTTTAGCATAGCTGGCTGAATTATAAAATTTAATTTCTTTAAAATTCTTTAACTCTGTATCTATTGAATATGAAGTATAAAATGTAATCAAATCGTATAGAGAATAATATATTCTTTAAGCTTTAATAATATTAAATGTCATTAAATCAAATTTAACTGTTAAATCTTCAAATGAGGCTACTTCCGGTCCACCAATTATAACCAAAATCTAATCACTTGTTCTTCTGGATGTAAACTTGAGGAATACGAAAAAATTATAATTTTTGGAATCGTGGTATTGTAGTTATGGGATCCGGAACTTTTGTCACACACACACAGACACACGGACACACAGACACACAGACACACAGACACACATACATACAGAAATCATCGTAAAAATGGTAAAATCGTATTATAGGGACCCTAAAACATGCTTATTCAGTAAAAACTCATCATTGAATTTTTTGACCAAAGACAATACCTTCCTTACCTAAAGGTGACGGAAGGTAAAAATCTAAATATAAAGAATAGGTACAATAGGGTGCGAGCAGTCATGTGATTTTCCAATTCTATGCGGTTTATTTTTCTCGGCAAGTAAATTCCACACTACTGACGTGAACTAAGAAAATCTTAAAATTTTGAATGAAAAATTCTGACATATGACATCTATGTACATAATTACTAATAATTGTCATTCTGACACAAACCCCTATATCTGCTTGTCAAGACCAACAATGTCACATGACTGCTCGCGCCCTATACTTATGTAACCAAACACGGAAGTGGCGAGAGATATTATGCTGGCCACAACAGATTTTTTTTATAAATTTTCCGCAAAATTCGTGTCGATTATCCCTGAAAAAATATACAACACAATCCCTATATTTACTGTATCCTATTGTGTATCCAATTTGTATATGGCAGAAGGGTTGAAATATAAAAATATAAAATCCGTCTGACTTCTTGTTTCCGAAGTCGTTTAGTTTTACGGGCGGTAGTTAGGCCGGGAGTGGCACGGCTTCGGCCACGGCCTGTTAACATTTTAACGAGGCGATTTGGGCCAGTACGTGCCTGGAAGGCGTAATGGATACCGAATACGGTCCGTGTTTATAAAGTTGTAAAATGATGCGCGATGACTCGGAACCAAACGGAAACATCTGCACGCAAATTCGGAAGAGGATAATTTCACAGCATATAAAAATCAGCATGCCGTTTACTCTTATTGGGGATGATAGTTTATTTTCTGGACAAATCTCCTATTTAGTACCGTGGGGGGTATGCTGTAATGGTATTAACGTTCTGTTAAAGTTTTCCTATGATCACGGACAACGGACAAGTCCACGTCTTGCCGGCATAAATCAGGATAAATAGGCAATAAATACACCTAATTATAATTGTAAATTCACGATGACAGTACGTACAAATGTAAGCATAATGAATTGATTTGATGTGCTCGCGTGCAACCAAATGCAGACTGAAATGTAACGCTAAACACGGAAGCTTAAACAATCAACTCAAATAGAAGACGTATACATTCAATTTTAATATTTTTCATTCCAGAAACAAAACCAATAAATGTGTTTATAATAACATATTGTATACTCAAATAATTATTTAAATCAACAAAAACTGTAAACAATAAAAGAAATAATTATAATACGGGTTTTAATTATCCTAATATCAAAATAAAATTTTAATACATTTAAACCGCGCGCATAAAATTCAGTATAAGCCATGTTTGTGACGTGATGGGCACTAGCAAATGCTATTGGCTAATGGCTGTTTTGAAACACTATTAAAACTAGTTTTTCACTATTATTACTTCTATTGGGGCACACTTGCACAAAACTCTTTTCTACAACCATGTTTGAGTCTTTACAAAATATAAAAATTAGTAATATAAATAGAAGTATAGTAGCTATTATATAATTGACAGTAGTTTTCTGACGTTATCAGGTGACAGAAAGGCGGCAATTTAAATGTATTTTTAGAGAATATAAATAAAGAAATTTAATAAAAGTATAATGCAGGCCTTTAGGTTCACATATTTAATTTACAATTAATATAATCGGGACGTTTCGGGTGTGTAATCCACCCATCATCAGCATTACAAAAAGTTGAAATTTATATTTTTAACATTGTGTAATTGCCTTTTCGGCAGTCGCCGTATAATGTAACTTGTAGTCTTGTTCTTATAATTTTGTTAGATTAGAACCGATATCTAGTAATTATGTTGCAACATAATTATTACACAATGTTAAAAATATAAATTTCAACTTTCTGTAATGCTGATGATGGGTGGATTACACACCCGAAACGTCCCGATTATATTAATTGTAAATTAAATATGTGAACCTAAAGGCCTGCATTATACTTTTATTAAATCTCCTACCATTGGTTCCCAACGTTTTTAAGAAATAAATAAAGAAAATAAAAAATACGGATAAAATATTTTTTCTTATTCTTTTGATTAAGCGAAGGAAAAAAATAGCGCAACCCCTCATTAGATTAATAAAATTTATTGATACATTCAATAATTTTATGTATTTAACAAAGTTAACAATTTATTCGTTAATATCTGGATTATCTTGCTCTTCAAATCAGCCTTGCCTCTCTTTTCTTGGATACTTTTCAACCGTTTCACCAACTCTATGCTCGATGGCTCTGTCGTTGTTTCTTGCGGTGGAGAAGGGCAGGGTTTAGGTGGAGGTAATTTTGGTTCAGGACCAGCAATGAATTCGGATCTAATATTATTTTGACTGTAATCAACTTGGGATGGATCAAAATCGTGATGATAATAATTGTTCACAGTAAGTACTTGCGGTTGAGGGTCGTAGTAGCGAGAGTCTGGAAATATGTGGTTGCACGGTACTACCTGAAACAAAAGATCTTTTAGTCTTGAGTTTCTTCAAACATTCCCCCGTGCTACAATCTTTTAACTATGCCCTTAAATACATAAATAACTGTAATTAACTTATATTAGAATGGCAAGCTTTATAGAAGGAAAAGGAAATTAGTAATAATACAACCATGGAGAAATACATATATTATTGTATTATGAGTTGTGAAAGATTTTTTTAATAACAAAAGAGGAAATTATTGTTTATAAATAATAGGAGAATTCACAATGGTCACAATATTTTTATTATTCTTAAAATAGAATTATAACAATTATATCACATTTACAACAATACTAAATAATTTTTAACAATTACAACATTTTTTGTTGCCTTTTTTCGACAATATTAACATCAATTTATCAATAACATGTTCGTCTACATCTTTCGAACAACATACATGTTTATTACAATCTATTGTAGTACTGGCTGTTTCTACAATAGTACTTTCTGTAGTAGATATAATTTCAATTACACCATCTTGTTTACCATCATCAATTGGATGAAGTTGCTCTATGTCTTCCTGTCGGAATAATTGTTTGTTCTCTTTTGGAAGTGGTACAAAATATCCTTGAGAGATTATTTTTTGCCATAGAGTCCTTTCTATTTCTTCGCTGTCACATGGGGGAGCATCATCTAGTACTTCTACATAATGTGCTTCTTTTACGTTGACTGGTGGGTCTGGTAGTCGAACATTAGGGCCTATTGGTCTTATTTCTGATGGGTCTGTTAATGGCGGTAATTCCGGCAATTTTACTGATGGTAAGTTTACTGGTGGTAAATTTCCTGTTGGTACATCTGGCAGATCTGGTACATCCACTTGCACTTGTGGTAAATTTATCGGTGGTACTCTAATTGGTAAATTTAAATGTGGTACTATTTGATTTCTGTGGCGATGGGAACACGATTTTACAACCTGTAGATGATTTAGGAAAAATTAAAAATAATAAACCACTTATATATTTAACTTAAAAATTATTGAGAATGAATAATTTTGTCAACTTCTGGATCATTGTTCAAAAATGCATAAACCATTCTCAAAATTTGTTCATCTAATTGGTTTTTTCGTCCCCTATATCTTTTCAGTTTTTTAGGTCTTTGGGTGGTACCAGTTTCTTCACAATTACAGTTACAATCGCATTCACAACTACAAACGTTATTTGGACATGTATTACAATTACAATCTGTACTGGTAGTACCAGGAGTCGTGATGGGATTAGGTGTATTTGTTATGGTAGTACTTTCAGGAGTGGTTTCTTCAGTAGGAGGTTTACTTGTTATGATAATAGGAGTTGTTTCAGTTGTAGAACTCTCTAAAGTAGTAGAAATGGTACTACTAACAGTTGTTGGTGTTGTAGGAGGACTGGTTGTACTACTTTCAGTTGTACTACTTGGTAAAATAGTAGTGGAATCAGTAGGGGGACCAGTAGTTGTAGTACTAGGTGTTTTCATAGTAGGAAAGAAAGTGGGAATTGTAAATATAGTAGTTTCTGTAGTACTAGGAACAGTGGCAGGTGTGGGTGTACTAGTTGAACTAGAAAGTGTTGTAGTAGAGGTAGTACTAGAACTTTCAAAAGGTGAAGGTTTAGACGTAAAAATTATTCTTTTTGTTGTGGTACTTGGAGTAGTAGGTACTGAAGGAATAGTACTGCTTTTGTCGTCAGGCCAACCAAATATAGGGGTAAATTTATCAGTCCAGTCGGGTGGTACAGTCCACGGAGTAAATTTATCTGTCCACTCGGGTGGTACAGTCCACGAATTCCAGTTTGGTGGTATAGTCCATTTATCTTTATCATCTTTATCATCCTTCTCATCGCCTGGCGCATTAAAAGCCTCTTTTTTGTTTTCTCTTTTATCTCCATCTTTGTTGTGTATATACTTAACGGGTACTGCTAATAACAGTACACCATCTACGTCATCCTTGTCGTTTGCTTCTACTATTTGCAAATTGGAGGATTTGGGAAGGTTCGCCAGATTTTCGTACAAGTGTTTGAGTAACTCTGGCGACAAGGAATCGAACTTCTCACTCGAAGGAGCCGAGAAGACACAATTTTTGCCCTGGAAGAGAAAAATTGTGTTAGTGACTTACTTGGTACCAGAGTCACACAGAACACGAACACAAAATAAGACAAATAATTTTGAGAAGAAGGATGATAAATTGAAAATGATGAAAAATAACTGATTAAGGGTGATTAGCGAACATTGGGGTAAAATTCATTAATTATAAAGTTGCGTACGTTAAATTTAGAAAAAGTAAATTAGCAAATTTTATTTTGTTGTAATAAAAATGCTTAATTATTGTAAACGTGATATTGTCAAAATCTTTAATGAAATAGATTGTAATAATATTTTTTTTAAATTTTTACTTTATTTTTGTGTTTATTACTAATAAATTTGACAAGGGATAGAAGATTTAATAAAAATATATGCATAATGCAGATAATTCAGATATGCTGGAAATGATTAGGCAGAGGACTCACGTCATCAACTTGAACAAAACCTTATAAAAAGAAATATAACTTGTAGTAATTATTAGTTATTATTTATTTTTTAAAAAAGAAGAAGTCAATCCTTATTCCTTTTACGGAATATAAAATTATTTGACACAAAATGATCAATCTCAGTATTGCCAACGTATGGTACGAAAATAAACTACAATTATTTCAATTAATTTTATATACCGTAAAAGGAATAACGATTGACTTGGAAATAATTGTAAATATCATTCATATATACATCATTTAATACTAGTATTTTTTTTCTTCTTTTAAAAATAAATACCCAAAAATTTCTACAAGTTATATTTTATTCTATAAGTTTTTTTTCAGGTCGATGACATGAGTCCTCTGCGTAATCACTTTCACTATACCCCTAGAGTTAACTCTTTGAGAATCACAACCAGCTTGAAACTATGACGTCACAATTAATTTCAGTCATTCAAAAATTCATATTTCGCTTACTAATTTGAATTTTAACATCGTACCAATACTCCTAGATTTTTATATATTATCAGAAAAAAAATATTTAGAGACAAATAATTCAAATAACAGTTATACGAAAATTAATGTTGGAATAGAACTTCCTATTTTCCCAAACATTCGCTACAATGAAACAATTGAAGAGATGTTAGCACGAAGAACCTTATTCGATTTTTTTTAATTTACTGGATGTTAACAAATAGAAAAACAACATTGATGGGATATTACGTAATAATTAGACATTTTTGTAGGAAATTTTTGTGAAAACGCTGAAACTTAAAAATGTAATAACTTGAACTCAGATTAAGATATTTTTTTATGAAAAACAGTTTTACCAAACTCATATTTATAAAATACAAAATTATGATCGTGGTAAACGGGTTTTAAAGAAGGCTCTGAATAAAATTAGTATCATTTTTAATTATTTATGTGACTAGTCCTGTAAAGAGGTATTTCCCTGACTCAATGCAGCCCTGTAATTGAACACTTAAATGACGAGTACCGGAAAGACATATAACTAAATATCTAATGGTTTTTTGTGTTTAGAAATAAATACTGCTGAACAATATCCAATCAGAAATATAGGGACGTCTTGTTAGAAATATTTTGAATTAATACTTTTACACACTAAATGGTTATAATTTTTAAAAAATGCTTACCTTATTTAAACACACAACTATTAAAAGAACTATTATAAAATGATTATGGCCCTTCATTTTAACAAATCTTTAAAACTTTGTAGTGTTTTACATTTAAAAGAATTTAATACTGACGTACCAAATTTTTAATTGCACATATATACTATTTGTTATCAATATTCGTGTCTGTAATAGTAAACTTTATAGGTATTCATATGCATCATACATGTCTATGTATTTATTTACATTATATTGTTTACTTTGCATTTTTCACATTCAAGGTTAGATAAATGTCTTTATTTTCTCTTAGTTTATTGAACTTAAAAATTGATTCAAAATTATATCAGTATGTATGGTAAGTCCAGAAGAGTTCACACACATACACACACACACACACATATATATATATATATATATATATATATATATATATATATATATATATATATATTATCATCACGGCATATTACCCATTGCTGGATGTGCCAATTTCGGTAATGATGATTTATTTATTTATGTGTTTGGCTTCTCAACAGGAAAATTTTTCAATTAAAGAGAAGCTCAAGCGTTACAATTAGATACAGTACACATGATCATAATATGACATATAAAAAATAGTGAGCAAATGTTTAGAAAAAAAAATTACAAAGAGCAAAACATATTTAAATGAAGAATATAACTAATAAAATTTAAGTGTGTTTGAAACATTGTAAACTTGTGGTAAATAAATCTGGCATATTGAAGTTGTACAAGTGTAATATACTTGTGATGGGAGAATTTAGGATAGAATTAGTATGGCAGAAAAAATGGCTGAATAAATTTCTTGTTCTAGTACCATAATTGGGTACTTATTATTATATTATTTATATAAATATCACACCGTGGGTTCCAACATATAGTAGCAAACTCTAGTTGACTTCTAACAAGAGAGTTATACAATGTTAAAATAGTAGATGGATGTCTAAAATTAGAGCTTGCTCGTATTAGAATGATGAATATTTGTACCGTGCGGGCACTCATTGCTGACATGGAGAGCACACCACCGTAGTCAATTTTGTGCCATTTAAAATCAAAATATTTGATGCCAGTCGGGATCAAACCCGGATCCTCAGATTCGAGACCAGACACTCAGGCACGCAGTCACGAAACCCCATAATGATTATGAATAAATATAATTATTTCTTTAAATAAAACTAAATACTAATTTTTATGAGGTAAAATTCGAATACCTGAGGTGGTCGCCTCATCCGCCTTATGGTATAACCGGCTCTGCCTATAATCAATAATTGATAGATGTGTCATAGTTTTAATCTAATAGACCTACACAATTAAATTTTCCCAGTATTATAAATAACTCATGGGCAGATATGATGTAAAATTTACACATATCCTAAAAATTTCATTATTTCAATAAATCAATATAATATAACAATTTAGCTGATCTACAACTCCCCGGGTGAACATAATTCATATGCCATAAATTTTAAACATAATTGCGAGTTAACTTCATAATATATTATAATTTATCGTTAGCGGAAAAATTGTTTCAAATAGCATCACTGCGAAATAGATATAATACCTATGTAAAAAATCTGTTGTGGCCAGCACAATACCTTCCGTCAATCCTGTGTATTAAGTATAAATTTCATACACAAATTTTCTTGCAAAAGATTCTAAATTTCCAGTAATATTATTTCATGCAAAAGGCTCTTGACACTGACATCTTCTTCTTCTTTAGCTTTTCCCATTCGTTAAGGGGTCGCTATTTTTTATTTTCTTCTTCCACTCATTTTTGTTTTGCGTGTCGTCCTCATTCAATTCTCTTTCTCTCCTTTCATCCTATATTTGGTCTTCCTATGTTTCTTCCACCTTCTGTTATGAGATAATCATTCTTCTTCCAAATATTCATCTCTCCTCATGACATGGTCAAACCAATGTAATCGTCTCTCTTATATTTTTCTAGCAATGTCCAACACTATAGTTATTCTTTCATTCATTTAATTTTTATTGATACTGACATCTGTCAATTTGAATTACCTGAATATATTAGTATTTTCCATTGTTAAGTTCGCATAGCTGGCTGATTTATGAAATTTATTATCCTTATAATTCTTTAACTCCATATCTGTTGAAAATGAAATATAAAATGCAGTCAAATCTTATAAAGAATAATATATTCTTTGTTATAATAATATTTAACTGAGTTTTTCAAGAAAAACTGTTAAAATCTTGAAATGAGGATACTTCCAATTGACCAAACTAAAATCTAATTAGGTCTGCTTATGGTTGTAAGGTAGAGGAATACGCAACAATTGTAATTTTTGGAATTCTAGTATTGGAGATATCGTGGCCGAAACCGCGGTCACACACACACGAATACACACACACACACACACACACACACACACGCACACACGTCCACACACATATACAGACATCATCGTAAAAATAGTAAAATCGTATTGTAAAGACCCTAAAACGTGCTTATTCAATGTAAACTCACCACCAAATTTTTTGACCAAAGACAATACCTTCCTTACCTAGAGATGACGGAAGGTAAAAACTACCATCCACCATCGTGCGATCTATATTTTCTCTAAGTTTAATCGTGAAAATATATATTTGTTGGTGTGTCTGTATTCTTTAATTTGGTTATAAGTATGTATGAAGTCTTGTCTTATTCTTGTTGTATGCTGTGTGCAACGGCAATGGCATTTCTTCTTCGTGTTGAGTCCGCATTTCTCGCGTTTTTAAGCGCGCACAGGGAGCTCTCGCGTCCCTTTACAGCCGGGGTAAGACCAAGTCGTCCTTACGCCGCCTCGTCTTTTATTTACTTATTTTTTGCACGTAAATGACTCGCGGCAAATGAATTACCGCCTCAATTATTGACACGGTCTGAATTTTACATGAGCGTCGAATGGCTTCCAGACCGCCGCGACGCACTGGAATCAACGCCATCAAATATTCACGACGCCCACATGTATTATGCATTCTACAACAATTTATATCAACTTATTTATTTATATTATTACTGTCTATTAAATTGTGTCTAACTATTAAGACAAGACTATTAACCCCAAATGTATTCGTACCCTCTGAAATAAATATATTAACAGCAATAAAAAATATATTTTTAGGTTACTATAGTTAAGACTATATTCGGGCATTTTTTTTATTTTATGTACTAATAAAGTGTATGTATTTACATAATTACTCGAAAGTTAAGTCAAACAGCATTTATTCTTACTATACCAACGTTTCGGTGCACCCTTGCACCTTCTTCAAGGTAGTAAGATCTTACAAATTGTTACAATTCATGTACACAAAATATATTCGTACAAAACATTCAGTTAATTTATTAAACATCGTACAAAAAATTCAAAGAGCATACACACATCCATTTGCTCTAAAAAACGACAACCGAATAATATGGAAAATAGCCGGAAATATCCTATGTATTCTGGTAACATCATTGATACGACTTCTATTGGTCGTCTGTACACCAATAATAATGTAGCAAGTTGTAGAAATTTAAATAAAATGTAAGGAAATTAATGAACTTCAGTTTGGCTTAAAATTTGCCTTTTCCTTTTTGAATTTTTCCAATACACCATAATATATGCTGTTAAGTTCTTGAATATCAGTTCTTGCATTGATGTTATTGCAATCATCCCTGATATGTAACATATCAAGAAACATACGTTTGGAGTAATTCTGCTCTTCCTCCAAAATCTTGAAATTTTCCAGATCAAAAGTGTGTTTTAGTGTATTGGAATGTTCAACCAGAGCACATTTGTGGGTCCTTTAGTTTGCTATTAAGGGGTCAGTGGACAAAAACAACATATCAAATTTATAAAGTTCATTGTTCTACTGACAACTGTAAAGCCACTTACGTTGAAATGACCAAACGTTACTCGAAGATCCGGATGAGCGAACATCACAAAATTTATATTTGAAGGATTTTTCTAAAATAGTTCGGCAAGCAACGCTCAAGAAACTGTTGTCATGTTATATTCTTATGTAACGGGATTTTGAGAGCCACCCAGTATACATATGTTTATTGATATAACTGTTTAATCTTTACAAAATTTTGACCAACAGAGACAACAAAGTTGAAATAATGTTCCTGAAACTATAATTGAGAAGAGTTTATAAAAAGTTGTTTTGTTCTCACCTTGTTACAATAACTCACTCAGCCTCGCTATGTGTAATATGTGAAAAACCCTATTAGCAAAATAAGTTTTAAAATAACTTTCTCTAAAAAAACCGTCCCCTATGTAATGAATGTAAACAATTTCTTTATTTAAATACCAGTATAAAGTCCTCCGCAAGAGTATGAAAATTGCTGGTGTTGCTCTACTTTATTCCCTCCGTGTAACTCTCGCCTTTCGCCCTGCGGAATGGGGAATGAACAAAGGGAAAGGGTTCGGGCGTATTGTGTTAATATCCACCTGGTGACATATTTAGGAGTTAGCGCGCCATTTGTTTACCGCTTCATATTGCCCTACCAGGAAAAATTATATCAACCTACGTTTTCATAAGCGACGACGAACATACGGAAATAATAAACAGTATTCCTGGATGTAATATACGAATGTGTAGTACGAAAACGTATTAAAATTATAATAGAACGAACGGATAACGAAAATAACACACGAAAACTTTTGGGGCCACTTATCCAGGGTCGACTCGTGGGGTAAGCACATTAGGCACAGACCTAGAGCAAAATTTTAGGGGCCCTAAAAGGGAAAACTAAATAAGACAAATTATAGCGGCAAAAAATCGAAATTGATTTCTTGTATTCAAAATATAATTCTGTGATGAAAGAATATTTCGTCACCAAAAAGGCAGATGTTACTAAATCCAAAATTTTCTGTTTTTAACACATTTAAGTCCATAATCTGTTTATTTTTATACATAAAACTCACTAAGTCCAAAGTTATATAAAAAACAAGTTATGGATGACGGTATTAGGTGTAGAACATGCACAAGTAACTATATGGACTTAATGATTTTTTCATGATGATGTCTGTATGTGTGTGTGTGCGTGTATGTGACTGTAATTTCGGCCGTGATATCTTCAATACTAGAATTCCAAAAATTACAATGTTTAGGTATTCCTCTTCCTTACATCCATATATACAGACATGATTAGATTTTGGTTATAATTGGTAGTACCCTCATTTCAAGATTTTAACGGTTTTTCTTGAAAAAATGCTGTTAATTATTATTTTTTGACAATATTATTATATATACGAATTGATCGTATTTTATATTTCATTTTCAATGGATACAGAGTTAAAGAATTATAAACAAATTAAATTTTATAAATCAGCCAGCTATGCTACAACCTATATTAAGAAAATTCTGACAGATGTCAGTGTCAATGAAAAGAAAATTAATGTGGTAGAAATGAGCATGTTGAAATAGATGTTGGGAATACACCGAAAGATAAGATAAGGTAGAAAGAATAAGGGAAATTGCAAGTTTTGAATATGTCTTGAGGAGAGATGAAGAATGAATATATTGGAAGAATGAGTATATTAATAATAGAAGGTAGATGAAACAGAGAAAGACCAACGATAATATGGAAGGACTGTAATGCGAAAGACTTGAGAGAAAGGAACTGAATGAGGACGACACGTAAAATAGAAATGAGTGGAAGAAAATAAAAAAATAGCGACCCTTAACAAGTGGGGAAAGCTAAAGAAGTAGATGTAAGTGTCAAGTGCAATTTGCATAGTTTGTTTCCGAAATAATTTTACTAGAAATATAAAATCTTTTACAAGAAACTGTCTTACCTATGAGTAATTTATATAAAATACATAAAATTGACGGTCATGTGGTGGTCACATCAGATTTTTTGAAAGATCAATATTCTAAGATTAATCTCGTTGTATTATTATCACATCTCGTACACAAAAAAAAAAACGGTACCCAAAGTGCGAGTAAGGATTTTTAACGAATTTTAATATAAGGGAATGAAAATGATAAGAAAGTCCACCTTGCATATAAATTCGTAATTATCGAAAAAGTATTCCTTTACTTACAAACCATGGATCAGATTATAAATAACCGAATTATCTCCTATCTCGTCCCAGTTCAATTATTTCACGTCCCTCTTCAATATTTTCTTCATCTTTCTTTTGATTATGAACAAGGATATACATCAAATGTGATCAGAAAATCAAATCAGACGTAATTATAGTGTCATTTTGCTGTCCAACAAAATCACAAGAAACAAAAAACTTTGTGGTGATTCTTTTTAAGAAAAAACAATGTAGCTTCTGTTTATTTTTCCCTTATTTGTCTGCGAGTGCAGTGTTTTGTTTGTTGTGTATATCTGAGGATGTACGCACTGAGGCGCCAGGACATGGAAAAGCGTTTAGATTCGGACGGAAACGGCACGCACGTCCTCGCGAGAAGAGGTACGTGCATGAGGACTATCAGCGGGAGTGAGTAATGAAATAGGAGGACACACTAATGAAACTGATACCGAGATTAACAGTAGATAAAAGAGTGGATTTTAAGTTATTTGATGAAGGATATTTTCAAAAGTGTTCTGGTTCTCTTTCAATATCTTTAGGTGCTCGCATGAAGCTGAAAGAAATATTAACTCTGTAAATATAGGGTAAGTCGGTCCGGTAAGATAACCAACTCATTAAATATACTATCTATGTAGACACATTCGTTAACATCAGTCTACTATCATTTGGCTTTTGGCACAATAATCATTTCACCCGGTAAGCCATCTATCCCTGACTTACCCTGTATTAAATATACCACCACGGCTTATTCCTGTAACAGGAATACTAGCAGTATTTTTATATCACCCCGCTAGCTACCAAGAGTTGTAACACAATTACAAACTGTATTTGTACATCACATCGGTAACTTACAAAAGTTGTACCAGGTACGGTAGTGACAACAAAAATAGGTGATCGAGATGGGTAGCGTTTAACACTGCTTAGTACTGCATAATATGAAAATGTATTTGACCCGACAGTAAAACACTAATTTTATTAATGCAAAACTATTAAGGTCAAAAGTAGCGGAATCGCTGCCACCACTATCCGTATTTTATAAGTCCTCGGATAGAACGACAATCAATTAAAATTTGGGTAGTGTCACTAAGTAATTTAATTGATACTCAGGCGTTATTCTACGGGTCACTAAAATACACGCTGGAAATGGGTATGAGGCAGAACAAATACGTATTTCTAACAATAACAAAATTATATAATCTTTAATAATTCTCCGCGAACGAATAAAATTATATAAGCCAAATAAAAAAGTACAACGCGATCAATTGAATCTATATAATCTCTTAGTTCTTAATCTCTAATTCACAAAATCAATCTCAAGGAGTTTACATCGATCCACAAATCTTTCAATACCGATTCACACAGAATAGAACAAAAACATATACAATTACTTACATGAGTAAACACAGTTATACCAAATCACACCACGAAGAGAGAGCCCACAGTACAATTTAATTGGTTATTTCATACGGAAATACCAAGCCAGTCTAAGACACACAGTCATAGACATGAACAACAAAAACAATCAAGACAAGAGAAACAAGTCTACACGAAGTAAGACAATCAAACAACAAGAAGGAGTCAGAGTCGAAACTCTGACTTTATACTCTGTAAGGGTATAAACCAGTGATTCTCCAACCCTAATTTCGGGTCATCTCATACAGAAAACTCGAGACAGTTTCCAGTTTCTTATGAAACTTATTAGTGTTCACTGGGACAAGTAATGGACAAATACTTCCAAGAATTCAACAGCTCTGCACAAAACTCAACCCTGGAGATTTTTTGTAATATCCGTCCAGAAACATAATTTTACCCTGTCTCATAAATACTTCAAACTAAAGAAAACACAAAACTACAATTTTAACGGACAAATTCCTACGAAACAAATACGTAATATTTGCTACATTACCCATTGCTGGGAGTGCCAATCTGCTTGTACACTGTACACATATATTGGTAATGATGATAATTATATTGTATTGGTATCCATTTCTATATGTTCTACGCTATCAATAGTAATATGAGTGTATTTATTGCTATCTACTTCACCTCGTCGGTGTCGGTTGTACGTTAGTGATGCTGGTTACTGCATCCACCTCTCCATAATTCATGCACGTGTTGCAGCATTGGCGTGACGTCACAGGCACGCGGTGGCGTCGCCAATGTCGCTAGCGTCGCTGCGCCACCCTCTACTGCCGCTAGTTTGAATAACAAGCCAAGCTAACTTGATACTTTTTGACAGTTTGCGATTTATGGACTCGCGTCGAGTGCGCGCACCAACGTTTGTTTTCTAACAACAGGGTGGCGAGAAATTAACAAGCAAAACACTGAAGATATGCCAGAGAAGAGACATGCAAAACATGTTTAGAACAATTTTTTTATTGTAATATCTACAGCAGTGAAATTGCAGTCCTAATAGGACCACAAGTATAATAGAATTTGTATCCGTTTTTTTATCTTCCGTCACCTTTAGGTAAAGAAGGTATTGTCTTCGGTCAAAAAATTCGATGGTAAGCAGAATTAGTACCGAAACGACATGTTATCACTAGAGTAAAACAAACTTAACAAATGACAAAAATTTGACTATGTTCAAAGGAACCAAATGTAATCAATACAAAAGCTCTGATGTGGCCAGCATATTACCTTCCGCCAATCCTGTGTATTATGTACAAATTCCATAAATAAATTTTCTTTCATAAACAAACTATGTAAATTGCACTTGACACTGACATCTTCTTGTTCTTTTCTTATTTATTAGGGGTCGCTATTTTTTATTTTCTTCTTCTACTTCTCATTTCTGTTTTACCTATCGTTCTCAATATTGTTAAGAACTTTAAATGAAGATATTTCCGATTGACCAATTATAAACAAATTGTAAACAGCTCTTCATATAGATGTGAAGTAGAGGAATACGAAAGAATTATAATTTTTATAATTGTAGTGTTGGATTGATCGTCTATGAAAAAATCGTCACACATACAGACACTCGTAAAAATGTAAAATCGTATTCTAGGGAATTTTTTGAGCAAAGACAATACCTTCCTTACCTAAAGGTAACGGAAAATAAAAATAGGATAAAATTTCATTTGTATTTATTTTTGAATTGTTCTGTTTATTTTCATTTTTCTCCATCCTGTTTATTTTCATTTTTCTCCATCCTGTATATGCAGGATCTGTGACATATATCCTCTACGTATGATAGAAGAAAACAGCTTTAAGTTTCCACATTAGATTGAATGATCCTTGGAGTAAGGACTCAGGACTCAAGGACTACTGTATGCGGAATATGAATCAAGTGTTTACTGGCCAGGATCAGAGATCCCGAGACTTCACTCATGCGTCGTTATACAGTTATTAATGGTCTTGAACATCAGGAACTATTGACAAATATATGATATTCATATTGTAGTCTATTCTTAGAAGAAAAATACTTTGTATGTTATGAAAAAGAATGCAATATGGATTGTTTTTTGTGTTCTTTGAGATTATTAATCAAGCAAGGATGGAAATACATTCGTAGCTAAAAAGCGGGCACTTAAAAAAAAGTTGTTATTAACTAAACTTATATTTCGTTTGTTACAAGTCTATGGATGTGTTACCGGCTAAAATCGACAAAATATATTTCGTGAATGCAGCACACATTAATTATTATTTAAAGTCCTCTTCTACGGATATTCCTATTTCACCATTGAGTTCATCTTATTAACGTTTTTTTCCTGCCCGTCAACACGTGAAGTCACCCGAATGTGAGGGTTGTTCACCCTTGATGTAAGGGTAAGTGAAGGGAGTTTTTCTGGACCTGTGGATTCTGAACTTATGAAAGAAGACAGATAGTTTTTGTCATAGTTGTGAATTTCTTGGCCACAGGTTTTTGTCTAGTGAAGTTTAGTCAGGAACTTTCAGCAAGTTTTTTGCTAAGTTCCCATCTGCTGCATTCTGGAACAACAACTTTTAATTATATAATTAAATATATTATCACAAGTATCAAAAAAAAAAATGCAGGGAAATTCATATATATCATTCTAAAAATCCAGGGTGCACCATGAGGAGGCAAGGTAGATCCCACACACAAACATACAAAGACACATACATATATACAAGGTCAAATTATTAGTATTTATTTTGATACTCATTATTCTGACACAGACGTAATTAATTACAGCAGTCACTATGTGCTGTCACAAAGGCTGAGACCCGCGAAATATTTATGCAGAAGAATATGCGAAGGAAAGAAAGAGAGTTATGTATTCATGTCTTGTAGTCGACCATGGACACGTATTCAATAATGTTATATTACTTTACGCATAAATCATGGATATATCATATGAGACCTGAAGGCTGAAGCAAGAGTATTAGCTATGAAGGAGGAATATACGTGGAGTATTGTAATGGAAGATGGAAAAATGTTATTTTCTCAGCACATTGCACGAAAACTCTAACGCGTTGGTGTTACTTTTTACAAAATCTGATTGTCCTTTTATAACTATATTTGCTGTTTCGTAAATGTGTCTACTGTACCAGAAAATTGCAAGCTAAAATCTAGTGGACAAATTCCCAGACTATTATCCGTAATAGTCGCCAAAGCTTTCTATTACAATGTTGGTACCAGAATCTATTCAACTCTTCTCATTACTGTTAGAGTGAGGAATCTGTAGTTACACAGGTCTTTTGTCTTATATAATTTGAGAAATCCAACAACCTCTCTCTCTCACACACACACACACACACACACACACACACACACACAGACATCATCGTAAAAATGTTATTATCAGATTATAAGGACATTAAAACGTGCTTATTCACTAAAATCTGGATATGCGATTTTTAGCGAGAGGTAAAAAGTTATCTAAATTCGTTTAAGAATAAAGATCCTTCTAACATCAGTAATCTTTTTAGAATATGATATTCTAATTCCGAAACAGAGAACTCATATTATAATGAAATAAAACAATATTTGTATTTAGTAAACATGTTGTCTTGACTACATATACTTTGTTATTTACTTGAGGAAGACAGCACTTCGCTGTCGAAACGACATTGAAATAATTAAATTTATACAGAACTAAACCCAAATATTGTTTTATTTCATTAAAAAAATTGCAACTTAGAGAAAAGTGAAGTTTGTTTACAGAATTAGAATAGTAGAATTCATTACAAAAATAGTATTATTTTTATCCAGTTTAAATTTTAATATATCGTCTATAACTAAGTATAACAACATGGTCCTATAGCATGTTGATTGGCAGTGTGCGGTACATGTCCGCCAGTGGCGTCGATGAAGCGGGGGCATGGGGGCATCGGCAGCGAGTCCCCGGAGAAATTAGCGCGTGTTCCACCCCTTCCACCATCGCTAGACTACATACCAATCAAATATTGAATTATCGGCGCTTGTCGAATGGAGCACATGCATTGGGTACTGTTTCGTTGTGGCCGAATAGTTTTCATTTCAACCATAATTGTTTATACACCGGAGAGAAAATGAATTAAATGATGTTAAATGAAAAAATGAAAGTGGAAATTTTCTAAAATTGAAAATATAGTCGATATATTTATATAATTTTATCTGTATATTCGAATATCAATACCAACATATCGATAGTAAGTGCATGTTGAGAGCTAAGAAGAGTAATAAAAAAATCTGATGTGGCCAGCACATCACCTTCCGTCAATACTGTGTATTATGTACAAATTCCATACATAAATTTTATTGTAAAAGATTTTAAATTACCAGTAAAATTATTTCATAAACAAACTATACAAGTTGCACTTGACACTGACATCTTCTTTTTTAGCTTTTCCCATTCGTTAAGGGTCGCTATTTTTATTTTCTTCTTCTACTCATTTCTGTTTTGCGTGTCGTCCTCATTCAGTTCCTTTTCTTTTAAGTCTACCGCAATACAGTCCTTCCATCTTATCCGTGTCTTCCCCAATATCTATATCAACATCGTCATCTTTGCCAGATTCACTTTCTTTTCATTGATACTGACATCTGTCAATTTGAATTTTCCATGGTTAGTATAGCTAACTTTTTATGCACTAGTAACAACAACAAATTGAATCTATAATAATAGTTATATTTGTGATAAATATTTTATACTCAAAGTTTACATCGTTTCAAAGTCAGTGTAATGGCGCCGCATTATTACGTCACCATTTGGCATTAATCATATACTGGGATCCGGGTATACTTGAACATTTAATTATCCCAACTAACCGGGTTACCTAAAAAAATGTTCAACAAAATGAGATAGCCGCAATAAATAAAAGTATTATTCTTCAAAAAAAAAAAATTCTATACGTCATACTCTATCGCGAATGCTAGCAACCACATCTTGTCGAGATCCGCACGGTAGCAAATCTCATTTGCTACAATCATTTATATGTAAATATATCCGTAACATAACGTCGTCACGAAAAATCCCTCGTCTTCTGTTACCCCTCACCCTCCTTGCCTCCTCAGCGCGAGATCGGAATAACGACAAGCTAATTATTATGTGTTAAGGGGCGTGAGAGAGACAGCTTGACTTCAGACAGTAAGAAGCAGTGAGATAGAAAGAGATACAAACTACACATTCAGGAAGATAGTGCAGTAAGTTATGATTAAAGAAGTTTGTTTGTTAGAGGAGTAATTATGTGATGTAATGAGTCTTTTTAAGAACGGGGAAGTTTTTAAGGGATGAGAAGCTTTGTTAGGTAGAAGCGTAAAATTATAAATTGCGTGGTGTTAAGGCTCTGCTTGTATTTAAAAAAAAAACGTCACTTGTAATTCAGAATATTTTTTTCACAAAATAAATACCATAGATGTAACAAAATACCAAATAAATAGTAATATTTCGTTACCATACATATCCGCCACATACACATATCGTATTTATTCATTTCGTTTATTATTGCTTAAGAACTATTGTCTGGTCGCGACTCTGGGGACCCGGGTTCGATTCTGACCGACGCCAAAAATTACTTCGCATTTTAATGGCACTAAATTGTCTGCTGTAGTGCACTCTCCACTATGAGTGCCCATAAGGTGACGCCTGGTAAGCGCCGGCACGGTACAAATATTTCATCATGACCGATATCTATTTTTAAATTTAAATCAGGTATACTCGTACGTATTTGTGTCACAAATTTTAGAATTCAATCTCGAATTATTAGAACCACAATCGCTAATTTCACGTACATAATTTCATATCCAGTATCCGTATCTAGACAAAGTTGGCGTAACTAATCTAACTATATACCTCTCATTGGATATGTTTCTCAAGGGTTTGTTACTCTACGTGTACATCTATCTATACAGCACAGCCAAAGACATAGCTCGCGCTTGTGTAACGGCTGTTCCTTACGCTGCGTCTTCCAAAGGGACGTGACAGGACTATCACATCAAGTTGACGACAGACGCCAGGATGGATAAGGAATAGTATAGACGTATGCGCTGGAAGATGTTACCGTATATGAGATGTAAGATTAGATAAAATATTGACGATTCTAGAGATTTACCTCTGCCGTGAAGGAAGAATTACCCCCAGCTCTAATTAATGCAGGGCAACACATTAGGCCTAATAATATAAGCGGAATTATACGATTTTGATACGAATAATAATCTATCCTTATATTTCCCATGGGAAACGTAGCCAGTTATTAGTTATTACATTTTCCACTGGCAAAATCCAAATATTAATAAACCTATGCTTTGTGGTTGTAAAAATTTCCAATTAATTCTTGATCCCTTATTTTTACTCCATGTTGAATCTATGCTGGATCTAATTCAATATGAGTCTGATATTTTATTTGCGAGGTGTGTGTCTACCGAGCCGGCAGTAAACAATCCTTATTACCTTGGTTACGACGTTGTCTGCGGACAACTATAAACCGCTAAATAACTTCTTTTATTCCGCATGAAATCCACTTAGGCCCGGCCCTGTTTCTTTTATACCTCACAACCCTCAACATGACAAATTGAGGACTGAATGTATTAGTCAGTGCCGTACTACCAATTTCGGGGAATGCCCCTCATACTATAAATACATTTCTAAAGAAAACTCTTTTTTGTATTCTAAATTAAAAGTAAATTTGGTCCTCGGCATCTTTGGCGTTTATTGAAAAAAGGAAACAAGAAGTTAAAAACAGAGAGGTAAAGTTTGCAACTTCCGGTACAGTGATTTATTAAGTGGAACATATATTATCGGAAACTTTACAACTTGGTCGAATCATTATTAAGTCATTAGTTACATTCAGAAGAATAAATTTTAGTCCGGGTTTCGGCGATAAATTCTCCAAGAAATGCCGAATTCGAATGGTGAATAAATTATTGCTTTTCTTTTACAAATACTGACAAACATAAGCAAATGGCCAGATAGAAACATGTAGTCGTACATCTAGTCAAAAAGGAATACATTATATACGAGTACATATAGTCATTCCAAAATGATATCTTTTAGTTCTAAACATAAAATAAAATGAAATAACTTAAATAATTTTAAGCAGGTATTGTTTTCATCAGTTAATATTAATTTCAATTAATAATTATAAAAAAAATATTGTGGCCATCACAATACCTCTCGCTACTTCCGTTTTTGGTTACATAAGTATAGGGCGCGAGCAATCAAGTGACATTGTTGGCCTTGGCAAGCTGATATGGGGGCCCGTGTCAGAATGACAATTAGTAATTAGTGTACATAGATGTCAAAGGTCAGAATTTTTCATTCACGAAGTTAATTTGCTGCCAGGATTGTGGAATTTTCTTGTTGAGGAAAATAAACCACATGGAATTGGAAAATCACTAAATTTAGAATGAAAAATTATGATATTTGACATCTATGTACATTCTTACACGGGCCCCCATATCTGCTTCTCAAAGCCAACAAAATGGAATGACTGCTCGCGCCCTATTGTATTTAACATTTCTTACATCTATTCTTTATATTTAGATTTTTTAATTTTAAATTCATTCTATGAAGATATTTTGTCCTCTTCTAATTTTTCGAAATATTTTTAATTCATTGTCGGTATTTTTGAAGGGTATATGTAATATACCTTATAATTTTAAATATTTAACTATTAATACAATAAGAAATAATATAATGTATGTAGTTCCCAGAAAAAAATTCAGTAATGTCTCTGGAATTTTGACACTGACATGAATTTGTCAGTCATAAACATTTTAATTTTTTAATTAGTTTCCGACATTATTTGGGCTGTGAGATTTATTACAACAGATTATACCTTATATATATATATATATATATATATATATATATATATATATATATATATATATATATATATATATATATTACCTATATGTTTCAGATAGAGAATTTACTCTTCTTTAATACAAGCAAGAACAAAATTTTACAAAAATTAATATTTAGAAGATTTTTTTAAAAATCTGCTACTTCCGGTTGTTCAATTATTTCAGCTTTTCCCAGTAATGTCCGATTGAAAAATACGTAGTTAAAAAGATATTAAGTATTATAGTTTTTTGAAAAACCGTCCGTCCAACGACTCCACATACACACATACACACACACCCACACACAGACACACACATTCACACATACACACACAGACATCATCGTAAAAATATTAAAATCGGATTGTAGGGACCTTAAAACGTGCTTAATCATTAAAGTCTGGATATGCGCTTTTAACATGAATCCAATACCTATCTTAGCGAGAGATAAAAAGTCAAAAACTGCAGCAAAACAAAGAAACACAACAAAACTTCAAGAGAATATAAAAAACAACCAAATTATTAACGTTACTTTGATGGTAACCCCCACAAAATACTAACATTTAAATTATCGCCAAAGCAAAGTGACAATATCACCCCAAACATGGACTGTCTAATACTACCGTTCTAAAGACGGCAGGTTTGTTGGTTAGCTGAATAAAACATGCCTCCTGAATTTAAAATATTGTTGTTTATATAATTTATCTATGGACTTTCCCATAAATACCAAACATACAGTCCTCCTAAACCAGCAAGCGTCCACCTTTATATTATCCTCTTACCAAAGTATACTAATAAAACTTGTACCAAAATCCAGCCATAAAAATGTCTGCATCTCTTGTAAATCCTGAGTCAAATTCTTGTAGTGTAAACAAGGTAATACATTCATCCAGTGTATTAACACTTCCCTCAGCTAATCCTAGCTAGATCGCGTCGTAAAAATCCCTGATTAGATCATAAATTTAAGTGGATTTGTCAGTGGGCCGCGGTTATTACCACCGTAAGACCTGAAGGGATTAAGTGACCACTGCTTTATGCTACATTCGCAATGTACACCGCGAAAGGAATGGACGGATTACATAAAGTTATATTACGCACTGAAGTTAAAAGTACAAGAAGTGATGAGTGTATTTTGAAACCAAAACGCAATAAAAATGAATACATTTGATATGATCCACACAAATCTTGGTAAATCGGCGCTTTTGTGTGTGTGTGGATTTTGGAAGGACGAAAAATCAGATAAAAAATAGTTCACAATTTTCTTTCCAAACTAACTAAGCATCATTGAAAATGTCAAGATTGTTATTGTACATGGACAGAGTATTGAATGTAGCACACAACTATCTAATTGGAGATCGAAGTTCGTAGTTAGTTCTAGGGGTGAAGGTTAACTTGCGCAGAGAGTTTAGGCGAGGTACGCTAAAATTTAAGCAAGCTAGCGAATGAGCATTATCAATTAGATTATTACAAGTTTATGTAGATATAAACATGATTGAATTTTTCTACGGCAGTCCAAAGAAATAACATTGAACTTAATTAAACAATTGGAGTAACTACAAATAATATCAATTTCGGCGATGGTAAAATTTTGCAAAACAATACCTTATATTTTTTTTGCTGTATACTCTCCTAACCTTGTACATGTTTGATATATACAGGATTCCAAATTTGTAATCCATATTCCAGCTTGATACGCACAAATGAATAATACAAAAATTTGAGCGTCCGTAAATTATAATATTATTGTGTATTACGAATTATGAAGCCAAGATTTTTGTAAGAAACTTTTCGAATATCATTAAAATGGGGAATAAAGCTAAATTTAGGATCGAAAAGAATTCCTAGATCTTTGAATATAGTTACTCGCTCCAACAATATGTTATTCATTTGATAGTTAAATGATATAAGTTGACTCGGGCCTCCATATCTGCTTATCAATGCCAACAAAGTCACACGACTGTTTGCGCCCTATAGATATAATTAGAATGTTTTGTGTGTGCAAGAAATGTTAAATACAATACTTATATAATATAAAATAGAAATGGCGAGATGTATTTTTCTGGCTACAACAGATTTACTTTTAGAAAATTTTAGAAGAATTATTAAATCTATAATATATAAAGATCCCATTTTTAATTATTATAAATTAAAAATATTCTCTATAACTTTTAAGTTTCTTATTAAGATTTGCATCTTAAAAAAATATTCTATCTATTTGAAGTGTATAAGATTACGGTCGCTGTTCCCGTCTTTATAATATTGTACCATCCTCAAAATTTAGTTTGAAAGTAACAAAATAATGAAAAAGGTTGTCAAAATTAAGAGAAGTTAAACTCTTGTGGAAGGGAATCAGGAAACAAGGTTTAAAAACTTTTGATTAAATTTTAAGTCTAGCCTATTTAATCACATTATAACTTTCCTTTATTTCGTTAAATTTACAGAATCTGAACAAGAAACGTTTACAGATTTCTAATTCTTCCAATGACGTGGACAAATTGAATTAACGCAGTTAGAGTTGGCTACAGGCTACAGGGTATTTATTAAAAGGGATCTGCGGAAGAATTTTAATTCTACATACGGGGTTCCCAAGGGCGCCAATAACGCAATAATATTCTCGTGTTCTGGTGAAATTTTAAAGGGTCGTTTGGACCTCAAGGCTGTAAAAACTGCGACACGTCGCCTATAAACTGTTTTATTTCGCCCGTTATTAAGACATCTAGATGGGGGATGTAAGTAACGCCCTCCCTCGGAAGAGGGCACGTTTGCGGAAAAATATAGAAAAATATCTACACTTGTAAAAATAATAATTACAGGACGATCATACGATATACAAATATAAAAATGAACATTAATTAATTGATAAACATAAGATATTTAACAAATAACTTATTCCGAAATATATTTTGTTAATATATTCTTAAATTTAGACAAGGAGTCGCCAAATATGTCAAAGTCTATATGATACACTGTTATACGCTACACAGAGTTGTCTTATTGGAGATTTCAATTCATAATTAGTCCTAACTGTTTTACAATGAAATGGTACTTTATTTCTTGAAGTGACTAGTGGAATGTGAAATGGTATTAGCTCAAAACTACATGGGTTATCAATACAATTATTAATTTGTATAAGTAGAGAGATAATTGTCAATTTCTTTTGCTACTTAATGGCACCAAGTTCACTTCAGGCAATAAAACAAAATAATCATGGGTAAAGTTAGGATATTGTCCATGGATTTTAAAATAACAATATTTGATGAATATCTGCTGGACAGACTCAATCTTAGATATATATTCATGATATATTGGATTCCAGACTTGTAGACAGTATTCCAGCTTAGAGCGGACAAATGCACAATACAAGCTTTTGAGTGTAGTTGTTTTACAAAAAGACCGACAATTTCTAATTACAAATCCAAGATTTTTGTAGGATGATCTTACAGTAGTCTCAATGTGTACATTACATGTTAATTCAAAATGGACGCCTTTGGCTTAATGCAAGCCTTAGACGGTCTGGCCATTCTACTATGGCAGCATGGACCGTATCTACTTATCTATATAGTGAAGAACCCTCGGAAGAATCCAAAGAATTTGTTGTATCTTTGTACTATTTTATGGGGTTTCGTGGCCGTATGCTTGAGTGTCTGGTCGCGAATCTCGAGACCCGAGTTCGATCCCGATTGACGCCAATATTATTTCGAATTTTAAATGCCACAAAAATAACTCATGTCGTGCACTCTGCACTCCAGCAATGAATGCCCGTATGGTGATGCCTGGTAAACGCCCGTACAGTACGAATTATGCCATCATTACCTATATCTGCATACACAGTAGATTGGCACAGTCAGCAATGAGTAATATCGAGAATAATATACCGTAATGATATATTTATTTATTGTACTGTACCGTATCCTACATTATGAAGACAATACCAGGATACATCACATTAAATAATAAAACAACTTATTTGTATATAATATAATCATATATTGAATACAAAAGCCAGTCATACAAGAAACATATAGAGAACACTTCAAATTTCCCATCATCTCCCATTCATCCTATTAATTCCTACTTGCTGAATCCGGTCCACTGACCGTATCCACGTCTTCTGTGTACCAACTTTTTTCTTCGTCGTCGTTACCAAGCTCTTCTAGAAGACGCTTCAAAGTCTCCACCGAATCTGAATCGGAGGATTCAGCAGGCGATGGTGGACGAGGAGCAGGGGACCTGGAAGACGGTTCGGAAGGAATCTGTAGCTCTAGATCTAAAGTGTCTAATGATGGGAGAGATGGACCCAGCATCGATTGGAACATGGATTGGAGTTTCATGTCGGCGATGGTGTAGTCGTCTGACACTGAGAAAAAAAGAAAATAATTTTTGAAGTAAGGTGTGATGCTTAAAATTTGAGACTAGTTTTGAATGACCATATACTAAATAATTCCAGTTCGCAGAACGATGTCCAATTTCAGATGATAATGATCAGTAAAGATATCTGGTATAATAAAATCAATGGAGGAAGCTGTTGGTACTAGGTGAAACATTTTTCAAAATGAATAAGAAAAACATTCGATTGTTTCACAAAATTAAAGAAAATTCTTTATTGTACAATTTCGGCTGTTAGGCCATCATCAGAAGAACTACAAGAAAATATTACAGCGGGTCCTTTTATATCTAGTTTAGCGGTGGAGATTTGGGAATTAAGGTTTCAAGAAATGGGGAATGTACCAAGTCTAACTGTTCATTCATTAAAGGGGTGTTATTGCTATGGCTTTCTTAATTTCATAGGATTCCAGGAGAAGTAGTCTTGCTAAATTATTTTCGACATGTAAAATTGATGCATTTTCAAAATCACAAACCTGATTGAACTTTAACATGTGATTAGCGACATTGGAATTCAGTTTAAGATTTTCAAAGCTTTTTTATAGGATGAACTTTCACATACGATTTAAAGAACTTAAGAAAAGCTTTAAAAATCTTAACTGAAATGTCGCGAATCACATGTTAGAGTTCAATCATGTTTGTGATTTTGAAAATGCATCAATTTTACATGTTGAAAATAATTTAGCAAGACTACTTCTCCTGGAATCCTATGAAATTAAGAAAACCATACCAATAACATCCCTTTAATGAATCAATAGTTAGACTTGGTACATTCCCCATTTCTTGAAACCTTAATCGCTGTAATATATTCTTGTAGTTCTTCTGATGATGACCTAATAGCCGAAATTGTACAATAAAGAATTTTATTTAATTTTGTGAAATAACCGAGCGTTTGTCTTATTCATATCTGGTATAATTCTACGGTCACTTTTACTGAAAGCGCATTAAAATGTATATTAAAAGTATTCTGATCAAAAAGTCTAAAGGTAAACCAGTGGAACATACCTGGCAAACGAAAATAAAAACAAAACTAAACAAAAGGAGACGTTATTACAGAGTGTCAGAAAGATGGTACAGTGTAAAAGAAAAATATTAAAGAAAGAAAAAATATGAATAGAGAAAGCACGAACACTCGCGAAGCACAAACAGGTATAGACTAAATTTTTACGAAAAAAGAACAGAAGGACCTACAGACCTATGGATGAATACTGAAAAGCTAATCGATCTGTTGACCATTATAAAGAATGTAATACTATCCATACTTACATTTAACATCGGTTCCTTCTACTAGCGAATTATAAATCGCTGACTGTTTCGGTGTATCACTTGGCGATTCATACGGTTGCGCCAACACTTGCACTTCATCCAAAGCCTTCTGCAAGTCTACAATAATAGGCTCCCTTTCTTCAAAATCTCCATGTTGTTTCACAAAACTTATAAACTTGCTAATATACTCCTTCATATTAGTAAACTCCTTTAAGATCAAATGGTTCTTCTGCTCCGTCAATAATTCTTCAACTTGTTTCTGGAGCTCTTCGCATTTCTTCTCCGCTTGTTCTCTCTTCACTGTTTCTTCTTTCAGCTTTTCGTAGAGTTGCATGAGTTGTTCTTTGGCTTTTACAAGGCTGGAGTTGTCGGGTTTTTGAAGAGTGTTGTTGATCTTCTCTTTGGCGACTTTTTGAGTGTTGGGTAAGGTTGGTAGAACTGGTTTTTGGGCAACAACTGAAGGTGTTTTTGGGGTTGTTTTGGGGCGGTAATAACGGGAATTTTTGTAGGAGGGGTTTACTAAAGATATATAGGAACCATACGATGTTGCTGCATCTAGAGATGTTGTGGTCATACACCTAAAAATATTAGAGTATAAAATAATGAATATAAGGATTAAAAAGTAAATTATATGGCAAAGAAGATGTTGGGGAAGACACGGACAGATAGGAAAAGGAATGAAAGAACTCGAGTGTTAGATGTTTCTAAAAAAGATACAAAAGAGACTATTACATTGGTTCGAACATGTCATGAGGAGTGATGAAAAATATATTGGCACAAGAATGAATAGTTTGGTAATAGAAGGTAGAAGAAACAGAGGACCGAAAATAAAATGGAAGGACTGTATTGTGGAAGACTTGAAAGAAAAGCAACTGAATGAGAACAATATGCAAAACAAAAATGAGTGGAAGAAAATAAAAAATACAAGAAAATTTATGCATGTAATTTGTACATAATAAACAGGATTGACGGAAGGTAATGTGCTGGCCACTTTGGAAGGCATATAGACATTTCTTATGATCAATTTAATTATTTATTCTTATTAGGTGATAATATAATTTCTGAAATGCAGTTACGGATTAAGATTTTTTAATTTTTGGCCTCTATTATTAATACTGTTTAAAAGAAACCGTGATGATATATTTACCATTGATATTCCGTGTCAGTATCTTCCTCAGTTTCCCCATGCTTCTCTCTAAGAACCTCCAATATTTTAGTGACAGTCGCCGGTTGCAATTGATTCCTCCTAAAGTCTACCACTTTTAAGGACTTATTATACTGCAGTATATCCATTATTTTCTGAGCCAATCTTTGCGTAACACCACATCTTTGCATATCCAACGCTTTGATCCATAAATCGTCGACCAATTCCTGCAAAATCAATTCAGTTCCTGCATCTCCTAATCCAGGATTGTTATTGATCGTTATCCTTTTTAATCCTGCCATGTTGGTAACTACAGGATGTTCATATCGGAGACTTGAATGCCAACTTTCGCAGTATCTGTTAATCTGTTGATATTTGATTACTTTGGCTAAGTATTCACCACTTTTTACACTTAGACCACAACTAGACAAATTTAGTATTCCTATGTTAGGCATTTGGTGTAAGGCTTCGCAAATTTCGTTACAACCCTCGTCTTGGATGGGACAGGATTTGAAGGAGAGGTACTTAACGCTTTTGTTGGATAATAAACCTTTGATAATAGTGGTTAAATATTCACCAGAAATTTGTAGACCGTCTAATTCAAGACAGGATAATACTTGAGTGATACTTAGACAAGATGTAATGGCCTTCAAAAGATTTTTGAGGATGTATTTGGTACATATTGTTCCAAACCTAGACAAAGTATTGGTGAATTTTGGGTAAAAGGAGTTAAATATACGAGAGTTTTTTGTTATCTACCTAGCTATATGAAAACAACGAGATAGAGAACAATTTTTTTTTCAACGTAAGAACCGTTAACACTAACATTTATTCCAACGTTTTTCTAATAAAGTTATTCTATTTTAAGTTTTGGAAAGAAATATTAGCAAAAGGGTCGGGATCAGGACTGTAAGTTCGATGTTGTAATTCCTCAAAGCCGCATTCATTGACTACTAGAACAATTCGTGCTTTATGCACCCTGCAGTTGTCGTACAGAAGCAGAGTTTTCTGAGCATAATTGTGGGGTCTTTTTTCGCGTATAGCCGCTTTCAAGTTCTTTATTGTGTCTTTGTAGACATTCTCCGTTATTGTAGTCCCTTTTGGCATATATTCCGCGTCCCAAAAACCTGTGGCCATCACTTTTTCCGCAGAACATTGTCTTCGCCTTCTTGGGTGGTGGAGAGCCCTTATGAATCCATTGCATGGACTCTTGTTTCGTGGGAGGTTCAAAATGGTGTACCCAGGTCTCATCCCCGGTTATAATTCTGTAGAAAAAGTCTTCATCTTGGGATAAAGCAGTCAAATTCTCCTCTCAAATTTGTCGTCTACGCAGTTTTTGTTCGGAACTGAGCACTCTTCATGTAGAATTTTAAAAACTAGCAATAATTGAAACTTTTACTCGGCGGTCAGTCAACACTAAATCTTCAACTTTGTTGATGATTTCATCAGTTCGTTCTTCCCCATTTGAACTGCTTGCACCAATATTTGACTTGGAAATAGGACGGGCCACCATACTCTCATGGATAATCTTCGGGCTATTCTTTCGATAGAAATTTTATGATGCTTCTATGTTCCAGTTTCAAATCACTCATTTTCATTTCTTTAAACTAATATAAAAGTGACAAATGTTAAGCGATTGGAGCCAAATTTAGAGATGGCACTATAAACTTAACATAAAAAAATTGTCGCGGTAGCATATTGTTTTCATAGCTAAGTAGATAACATAAAAACTCCCCTCGTATCTTACCATTTTTTGATCTTTTTAACCCGCTCTTCAGTGTCAGCTGTATCCATAACCTTTTGTCCTTGCAACCTCGAGTGCATGCATATAACATGTAGGGACATGTCCAGCCTAAGGGCATTGATAATCGGTTGCCAATCTTCTAATTTTACCCTATCTGCTGTGAAGTCTAGAATCTGATTGTTATACCAAGTGGAACCATGGGTAATACCTGGTAAAGGGTGGGTATTTTGGCGACGACAAAGCTCGTAGTACCAAATGTAGAAGATATTTAAGGGCTTTAAGGCGTCCGTGGAGATAGGAGTGGTAGAATTTGAGGAAGGGGTAGTTGTTGGAAGAGGAGTAGTTGCGGATGTTTTGCTAAAAGAAAAAAATATATTAAAAGGATTTATTGGACTTTGAAGGGACTACACTCGTAATAATTGTGGGCACTTCTTTCAGTACCAATTCGTTTAATGCAGTCAACATTTCATAAAGACAATCTTTGACTATTATTGTGGCCAATGGAAAAGAGAATGCAAATCGGCAATTGTTGAAACATCTGCCAGTTAGTATCGAATTCGACAAACTTGGGTCGACGAACATCAAAAGACGGGAAGAAGAGAACAAAGTAACAAATTGAAGAAAATTAGAAAGAAGACAACAAAATAAAGAGTGTGAGAAAATTATAATAATAAACATAAAAAAAACAAATTAAGGAATTATCATATAAATAAACATAACATCACAACATATTATTACTTGTTGAATGTGCCAATCTGCTTTGTACACAGATATTGGCAATAATGATGACATATTCGTACTATGTGGGCCTTTACCAATGGTATACCACAATACATCTTACAAGAAAATAAAAATAGTAAGGTGTTAGCAATTACTCTAAATCTAAGTCAACAACATTTATTCTTACATCGACGTTCCGGTGAACACATACCCCTTCTTCAGGGTCGATAACAATATTACAAAATAATGCATACAAAATAAAGAAAGTGACTGCCGTGGAAATGAGGTATTTACGTGGTGTATATGAGTAGGTATGTAAGACGGGATCGCGTGAGGAATAATTTGATGTATGAAGATTGTATGGTTAGAAACAATGTTATTAAGAGAGTTGGTGTGAGTCAGTTGAGATGATTTGGTCATGTGGAGAGAATGGCGAGTGAATAGCTTGTTAAGCGTATATAACTTGGTGAAGTTAAAGGTTTTCGATTGCGTGAAGCAATGAACTTTATAAACCACGTTTGATTTGTCGTTCTGAGAGCAAATGAATGTGTTGTGCATTCTTTGATTTTTTTGTGTACATGATGTGTAACATTCTGTAAGATCTTACTGTGTGATAATGTCCATATTATTTTGTATGCATTATTTTGTATAGATCCTGAAGAAAGTGCAAGAGTCCACCGAAACATTGGTGTTGTAAGAATAAATGCTGTTTGACTGAGATTTCGAGTAATTGTTAACAACTTATTCACATCACAGTCGAGAAATTTCTCACAATAAAAATAATAAAAAGATTCAATTGCGGAATTGAAGAAAATGTAAAAATATACTAGCTAGAACATTTGAGAACAGAAAAACCTTACTGGATGAGAAGGATACGAAGAAAAGCTGCTTTCAAAGAATACACAAAAGAAACTGCAAAAGATATGAAAAATCTTAACATATCATTCAAATTAATGTGTCTGCCACATTATATTTTATGTATGAATAAGTTATTCATATAAAACGGTGTTCTAACTTTATTAATTTAATGTTATACGTGGATTATTATTCTCCAAACTTTGCAAAATTGTATTTGTAATAATATGAATAAATTTTTCGCCTTACTTACGTAGATATTGCAGTCTGACAGTTACTAGTTGACGCAATCCGACTAAAATCAAAATAAATTAATTTCACATTTTAAAAGTTCATTTCAAAATCATTCTCTACCTAAATGAAGGTGTTCTCTTCTCTAAAGCTGCCATATTAAAAAGATTTATATAGATCTATGTAAAATGAAATCACATGTCAATTACAAAATGACAGCTAAAACTTCCAAAACAAAATTGTAAATTTGAGAGCGAACTTTGCATCTATGATCTAAAGGAAATTAGTAAGGAAAATTCTTTTGACTTTTATTGGGAAGTTGTTTAATATTCACAAGTGATATTCCATTTGGTCTTTTGGTTTGGATTTCATATAAATTTGAAAAAGAAGCGAAGACATGATGAGAATAAATAATGGTGGTTTAATATTTTATTTTCATGAGTTCTTATTTGTAGTAGATGTTTTTACTTATTTGTTAATATTAAATATCAATAAGTATCCACAGAAATTAAATACAGTAATGTTTTATTTAATTATGTATCGTGGAATTTAAGATTAATATATATATATATATATATATATATATATATATATATATATATATATATATATATATATTACATACAATTTATTGTATTGTAATGGATACAAGTATGAAGTTAGTTCCTTATATGATTATTGATTTTTTGACATAAGTGACATTTCCTAAACCCAAAATAATTATCATATTTGTTATTAATAGTGTAGTGGAAGAAAAATAATTGCTTATTTAATGGCACTTCTGAGTCCATTTCTTAAATATTTTTCCCTACAGTGTGACATGAGCAAAGACGTTTCATCTCTATCCATGTATGGCTTGTTTATGAATATTTTTTCTTGTGCCCTGTAAGGGCGTGCGAATTAAGACGCGACGCACGTCCGTCAGCATTGAGGCATGCAGATCTCAAGGCTATCTATATGCAGATTCCGCTGCCTTAAGGAACTTGTCACACTGTCGCCACTATGAGATTTATTAATTTACATATTTGTTTGTCGGCGAGTTCAAAGGCAACAAGCTACTTCACTTCTGCAAGACGTGCGTTGCTTTGCACATAAGGGACAAGGTTATCGCTAAAGGAATGAGGGATAAAAATGAAAAGGTATTATGTGCCTCTTCATCCAAAAATTAACCTAGGTCGACTTTGTTGCTATTTGAATTAGTTTATAATAAGTATTTATTGTTACTGTTGGCATTACATTCCGTCGCCATTGGGTAAGGAAGGTATTGTCTTTGGTCAAAAAATTCGATAGTACATTTTGGGATACCTAGAATACGAATTTACCTACTATTTTTACTACGATGTCTGTGTGTGTTTGTCTGTGTGTGTGTGTATATGTGACGATCGTTTCGGATCGCATAACTCCAATTTCATGATTCCAAAAATTATAATTTTCTATCAGAGTGAACTTAGCAGCAGATTCGCAGCAGCGGATTCGAACGAAATATAACGGTGGACAACCCTACCTAATAACAATAAAACTTTGAAAATTTATATCTTGACGGCTATTATTAGCCCATAGTTATTCTGAAAAGGATACGGACAAAATGAATCATATGCAAAATGATTGTTACATTAATAAACAGTACAAAAAATATCATTTGGTTAAATAATTCAGGGGAACAGGGTACCTAATAACAATAAAACTTTGAAAAATTATATCTTGACGGCTATTATTGGCCCATAGTTATCCTGAAAAGGATATGGACAAAATGAAATGGCAAAATAATTGCTACATTAATAAACAATACAAAAAAATATTATTTGGTTAAATAATTTAGGGGAACAGGGTACCTAATAACAATAAAACTTTGAAAATTTATATCTTGACGGCTATTATTGGCCCATAGTTATCCTGAAAAGGATACGGACAAAATGAATCATATGCAAAATAATTACTACATTAATAAACAATACAAAAAATATTATTGGGTTAAATAATTTAGGGGAACAGGGTACCTAATAACAATATTATAATACGCTTGAAGAAAAAAAGTTTTTTTCAATAGTCGACCTCACCTCACTCTAGATTTACACACCACCACTGCTTTGACTCTTTGGAATCCATACAAGCTTCCATATCCACAGTAATGAAAATGAAATAAAAAAAGTAATTCCATTTGGAATTATATTTAAATGTACTGTATCTATTTCGCTACGAATCAATTTATTTCAATCAACCTTTTCTTGAAATTAACGAGAAAATAACTCCTGGCTTAACAGTACATTGATACAAACGATCCTGGGACTTCGACTGTGTTTCCTTGTCTTAATAGTTACTGGGGGCTTATCCTTAGAAGGTTCCTGCTAATTTCCATATCACTCGAAGGCGAAGGCCCAGGCGTGCGTTAGTATTCATGGCAAGCCGAGATGTTCTACCGCAGATGACGTTGGAAAATGTAAGAAGAGTAATTTCAAATTGGATGAGAGGAGGATTTTTCAGTTTCTTTCAAGGAGGTGGTTAACTTTTGATGAAAGAATAATCGGAGAGTGCTCTGCCAATGAATATAACTTATTCTCTGTGAGGTATTGCTAAATCAAAAAGAAATTGGTCACCACTATTAAAGCATATTTTTCAAATAGTGTTTCTCAGTCGAATGTATAGATTTGTATTAATAAAAAATCTGATGTGGCCAACACAATACCTCCCGCCATTTAATTTTTATTAATTTAAATACATACATATGGAATCTCGTGCGTGCCTAAGTGTCTATTCACGAATCTGGGAACCGGGTTCGATCCAAACGCCAAATATTTCGAATTTTAAATGGTACAAAAATGAATCCTTTATTGTTGTAATAAAACTCACAGCCCAAATAATACCATGGAAACCAATTGAAAAATTAGAATGTTTGTAACTGACAGATAAATGTCAGTATCAGATATCCGGAGACATTACGGAAGACTTTTTTCTGGGAAGTACATACATATATCATTTCTCATTGTATTAATAGATAAATATTTAAAAATATAGGTATATTACATATATCCTTCAGAAATACTATCAATCCCGACAATGAATTAGAAACATCTCGAAAAATTAGAAGAGTAGGACAAAATTTCTTCATAGAATGAATTTAAAAATCTAAATATAATGAACAAGTATAAGTAAATTTTAAACAGATTTATTATAATTGTCTGAATATTACAACGCATTTATCTTAAAACTTAAATTTAGTAGAACGATGATTAATAACCCTCTCTTCTTTTTCAGATTATCCGTCTTCTTCTTCCTGGTAAGTTTTAAAATTCCTCGTTGATCATTTCCTAACTATTTTCCGCTGATAATGAATCAGTGTATCTGGCTTGCTGTTCACGTCGGCGGGCGTAAAAGCGATTTCCCGATGTGTTTTATTTTACTTGGTTTGGCTGCTGTGGCCATCTACAGTTCTACAGCACAGCACACTCGATGACTGAGTGAGTTAATTTTCCTACTGAACACGTATTAAAAACCATTTATTGTGGACGAGACAAGCATTACTAAAATCTCTTACAAAGTAATAAGAATGAAACGAAATCAGTGGAGGAGATGGCAAATGGAAATGATAAAGATGTGGCCATTTTTTAAAGTATGTTGGTACTTATAATTTGTTTCATTAATACTGTGGCTTAATGCAAGAATAAAATATGTCATTTTTTAATTTTGGATTTTAAATTAGTAGCAATTTGTTATTTCACGCTAAGAGAGATATTGGATTCACGCTAAAAATCGCATATCCAGATTTTAATGATTAAGCAAGTTTTAAGGTCCCTACAATCTGATTTTAATATTTTTACGATGATGTCTATGTGTGTGTAGGGATGTTGGAAGGACGATTCTCAGAAACTATAATACTTAATATCTGTTTAACTATGCATTTCTCAATCGGACATTACTGGAAAGAGCTGAAAAGGTTTTGGTAATAATTGGACAACCGGAAGTAGCAGATTCTTAAAAAAAATCTTCTAAATGTTATTTTTTGTTCTTGCTTATATTAAAGAAGATTAAATTCTCTATCTATTATAGATTTAGAGGTAAAGAAATATAAGGTATATAATATGCAGTAATAAATCTCACAGCCCAAATAATGTTATGGACACCAATTGAAAAATCCAGAGACATTACTGAAGAGTTTTCATCATATTATTTCTTTATATTTAAAATTATAGGTATATTACGTATACCCTTCAAAAATACTGTTAATCCCGACAATGAATTTGAAACATTTCCAAAAATTAGAAGAGGACAAAATTGCTTTATAGAATGAATTTAATCCTAAAAAATCTAAATATGAAGAATAGATGTAAGTAGAATTTTGGTGTAGAGTGTAGGTATACAAGAAATGTTAAATACAATAGGGCGCAGTCATGTGACTTTGTTGTCCTTAACAAGCAGATATCATAATTTTTCATTCTAAATTTCGTGATTTTCCAATTCCATGTGGTTTATTTTCCTCGACAAATATATTCCATATTTCTGGTGATGTGAAATTAGAAAATCTTGAAATTTTGATTTGACATATGTACATAATTACTAGTTGTTCTGACACGGGCCCCCAGATCTGTTTGTCAAGGCCAACAAAGTCACATGACTGCTCGCGCCTTATATTTTTGTAACAGAAAACGGAAGTGGCGAGAGATATTGTATTGGCCACAACAGATTTTTTATTAACTATCAAAATTTACAAAAATAATCATAATCTGATTTTCTTTAAGCCGACAAATTAATAAATTTCAAGGGAAAACAAAAACATCTTAATTTGTATAAATCTGACAGGCGATAAGGAATTGGTAAGTGTGTCTTTGCAGTTTCATAGTACAGATTTAGACATAAGTTTGAAAATCACTGATGTCGCCAATTCTTTATAGACAATGGATAATATTCCTCGTGAGAATTGCACATCCAGTAATATTTAATAGGTATAGACATCATTGGAATGGAACCCGAGTAGTCTGGACCGCAAACCACTAGACAACACCCAATTATTCAAACAAGCATTGTGCACCATTCACTACCACCATCACTATAACAAACAATCCTTTTATTCTTTCAAGTTGATCATGTCACTGTATATTTCTCGATGCACCCTATGCATTGTGGCTGTCCTTCCCTTTTCTGTCTGTCTTCCAACGTCCAGTGGTGTGTACGTAGCTAAGCTGCTACTCTGATTACATTAACGTGGCCGGCCGACCTCAATTCAATTACTTACAGGGCTGATTGCAAAGCGAGAGGAATTTTCTATTAACTCTGCTGGACAGAACAGTAGGTAGCAGTATAGGGAGACTGCAAGTGGACATTGCAAACTATAGAAGAGGACATCAGTAGTGGATGTAAAGATGTTTATAAATTTATTGGGGGTTTATGAATAGATAAGGATTGTTTTCAGTTCTATTAAAATGATGTCGCAAAGGTTTTGATTTAACGGAAGTATATTTAATCTGCTTATTTCTAACCAGCAAAAAAAACGGGACACTAAAAAAATATCCATATATTGTACCATCTATTAAATAAATTTATTCTACCGTCTTGCCCAGAGAATAAGATTTTTGGGTTACTCCATGATATTTTATTATTCGAATAGCTAACTGGCTATAAGACAGGCTTTTCTTTGTTTTGGTGCAGTTGTAGTTTGAACGTTTAGAAGAGGTATCAATACAATTTTCAAAAATGAGTGAAAATAAATTTGATCTGACCAGCATATTACCTTCCTGTTATCTTGTGTATTATGTACAAATTAGGTACATAAAATTATTTCATAAACGAACTATGCAAATTGCACTTGACACTGACATTTTCTTCTTCTTTAGCTTTTCTCATTCGTTAGGGGTCGCTATTTTTTATTTTCTTCTTCCACTCATTTCTGTTTTGCGTGTCGTCCCCATGCAGTTCCTTTTCTATCAAGTCTTCCGAAATACAGTCCTATCTTATCTTTGGTCTTCTTCAGTTTCTTCTACATTCTATTACTAAACTATTCATCCTTATTCTAATATATTCTTCATCTTTCCTCATGACTTATTCAAACCAATGTAATCGTCTCTCTTGTACCTAGAAACTTTATCACTCGAGCCATTCCCCTTACCCCATTCCTTACACTATCTTCTCCAACAACTATCTCAATGTACTAGTCTTTGCTACATTCATTTTCTTTTCATTGATACTTACATCTATCAATTTGAATTATCTGAATATATTAGCAGTTTCCATGGTTAGCATTGCTGGTTGATAACTTTATAATTCTTTAACTCTATATCTATTGAATATGAAGTATACAATGCAATCAAATCGTATGGAGAATAATATATTATTTAAAATTTATAATCATTAAATGTTAAATGATATTTAACTGTGTTTTTTAAGAAAAACTGTTAAAAGTTGCAATTGAGGATACTTTCGGTGAACCAATTATAACCAAAATCTAATCAAATCTGCATATTTTTATAGGGAAGAGGAGTACCTAAAATTTGTAATTTTTGGAATTCTCACAAATAGTCACACACACGCACACATACACACACAATACAGACATCATCGTAAAAATAGTAAAATCGTGTAGGACACAATACCTTTCTTATCTAGAGCGGAAGGTAAATATAATAATTCAAAAATTAATATTATCAAAAAATAAATACAATTATATGGGTGTACAGACGTATGGACGTATAAATGTATGGGTTCGAATTGCGAAATTAGCATTTAATAAGCATTTTCCAAAATAGTTCATCATTATGAGTCGAGATAGTGCTTCAAATATGTAGTTGGTTATTTCTTTCTTATCAACATTAACATTCCATCCTCATTCGCGGGAATTTCGGCGTAGTTGAGTGGTATATTTCCCGTATGTGACGCGATATCGATATGGCGAACACGGAACGATACTCATGACCATTTAGAGAAACTAAACCAATTCAAGACATTAACAGCCCGACGGGAAGGGTGTGAGTTTCAGTCGTCTGCGTTCACATACATCTACCGTGCGGTGGATTGAAGTGCTTGTAATGGTTTTACTGTTATTGCTATAATTTCCTCGATTCATTGCTTCATTTTCACACCACGCACTCACGCACACACACGCGAGCTCACGCACACAGCAATATAAAGTAAAGTACTTCAGACAGCCAGGTCGATATTGAAATAGATATGGGATAACATCCATCTTTTACTTATTGGAGAGTTGGAAGTTTATATTTATTAAAATCTAATGTGGCCAATACAATACCTCTCGTTTAATTTAATTTTTATTCATGTAAATATTTAAAATTAAATTTAAATATCAGGTTCGATCCCGACCGACGCTAAACTTCGGTCGGAATCGAACCTGTTTCCCCAGATTCGCGTGAACTGATGCCTGGTAAACACCCGCACGGTACAAATATGTCATTACTTATATCGAAATCTGTGTACAAAGCAAATTGGCACACCCAGCAATGGGTAATATGCCGTGACGATATATTTATTTCTATACGTACCTATATTCCTACATATTTGCTAGTAATTGTATTAAGTTGCTTTCCATATAATTATTATTCTATTTACTATTTTCTTTTTAAAACGAAACTATTTTTATTTTAAATGCTTAATTTGTTGACAGTGACATATGTGTATGTAGTTACATGCACTGTGTAATCGTGGAGTTGCGATTAAAGCGTAGACTCCGGGATTAAAATTAGAGCGTAAGGAGGATCCACACACATACACACACACACACACACACACACACACACACACACACACACACACACACACACACACACACAAGACACACAGATATCATCGTGAAAATGTTAAAATTGGATTCTAGGGAGCATAAAACGTGCCCATTTAACAAAATCTCTAATATATATATATCGTCACGGCATTGCTGGGTGTGCCAATCTGCCTTATACACAGATTTCGGTAACGATGATATATTTGTACCGTGCGAGCGTTTAAAATTCGAAATATTTTGCGTCGGTCGGGATCGAACCTGGTATTTAAATTTAATTTAATTTTGAAGTATTTATTTGAATAAAAATGAAATTAAACTGGAGGTATTGTGTTGGCCACATCAGATTTTTTTATACTAATGTTATTGTAGGGTAGCCAACAATCGCATTCTTGCTTTTCTTTGTGTATTAAAGATAAGTTCACCCTAGTCACACATTAAGCATTTAATTTTACAAATGTAGTAATTTATATTTTCTTTTCTTAAATGCCATTATTTTGTGATTCCACTAAGCAGTACTTCTTTATGAATATATGCCCCTATGGATTTAATAATAAGTATTATTGAATTAGTGTACGAATATAGTTAGAAGTTAGTCTTTTGAGAATGGCTTGCAGAATCAGCGAAACTCATTCAAATAAGCAATTTTGAGACCTTACATTAGCCGATGCCGGGAGTTAATGGAACACTTGCCGACATCAGTCTAGCGGTCCGGGTTTCTCATATATTCTCATATTCTACATTATAATATAAATAATAATTGTAGGTAAATTATTCGGTTGTCGTTTTTTAAAGCAAATAGATGTGTGTACGCTTTTTGATTTTTTTGGTACGATTTTAATAAATTAAATGAATTACCCTGAAGAAGGTGCAAGGGTGCACCGAAACGTAGTAAGAATAAATGCTGTTTGACTGAACTTTTAAGTAATAATTGTTAACACTTAATAAATAATATTGATTTGTAAAATAACTTTCAAATCGTTGACAATTTTGTTCCTATCAGAGTTTCTATCTTCGTGTGCTCATTAGGATTTTTTGCCAAGAAGTGTGTGTGTGTCAAGCTCACGCACACTGTGCGCGTGATTCACGAGCGAAGCTTAACGCAGGACATGGCAACTGCATTATTTTTATTCGAACGGACTCGACCTCCAGGCAGTCGTAAAGGGTACCCGTACCACATACACTATAAGGAAATGACGCACTGCGGAGACCGACACTAAAACTCACAACGTTTTACCATCAAGATAGAAATATTATCACAATCATAAGATGGAAAATGATGTTTCTTATAGATAAAATCTTGTGCCAAATTAAATATTAAAATTGTATGGCTACGACGAAGAATACTGTGTAACAAGCGGCACCTCTCAGGCACTCACAGTTAATGCGGAGAAATCACCACAATTTTTTTTTTTAAAAACATATAGGATGGTGATCGGCACAGCCAAATATAGTACTTTAACATGTAAAATCAGACTTTTCTAATTTCCTATTTCCCTAATTCTTTTAGGGAAAAAAGCTTCAAATAAAAGTTGTAGAGCATAAAATTCTAAATCAATAAGCAAAATTAATTGTGTCTAATATCATCCCCAAAAATAGCAATAGCCATGGAATTGAGACCAAATAAACAACAAATATGAACAATTTATTTGTCAAACTAGGTTAATTTATTTTTATTTTTATTTGTAATTTCTGTTCAAGTGAACAAATATCAATTTATATTAACAAATAATTGTTAACTGTGACATTTTTTCTTTAAAAAAATCAGTTAAGTAACATTTATTGACATTTAATATTATTACACATTTATTGTCTATACGATTTGATTGCATTTTCATATTAAATTTCATAAATCAACCAGCTATGCTAGCCATGGAAATTGCTAATATTTTCAGATAATTCAAATTGACAGATGTCAGTATCAATGAAAAGAAAATTAATATGGAAGAGATGAGGATGTTGAGATAGATGTTAGGAAAGAAATGGAAAGTTTCTAGATAGATACAAGAGAGACGATTACATTGGTTTGAACATGTCACGAGGAGAGATATATTGGAAGAAGAATGAATAGCTTAGTAGTAGAACAAACAGAGGGAGACCAAAGATAAGATGGAAGGATTGTATTGCAGAAGACTTGAGAGAAAAATAACTGAATGAGGACGATACGCAAAACAGAAATGAATGGATGAATAAAATGAAAAATAGCGACCCCTAACGAATGGTAAAAGCTAACGAAGACGAAGAAAATTTATACATAATACACAGGATTGACGGAAGGAATTGTGCAGGCCACAACAGATTTTTAAACTATGTATTGGAAAAGTTAACATCAGATTTTTAAATATCAAAAAATGATATGTCTGAAATGGTTTTAATACTGATTAAAAAGAAACAAGCTATCCAATATTGGCAGTAAATAATAGACCTTAAATTAATGATCAACAAAATTCAATAATCCTGGCTAAGTGTTCGTTTCCATCCTTACAGTGCCCCGTAAGTCACGTACGCCCCTGCCAGACAAACATATAAAAATATATTCGTGGGTTCGCCTTCGCCTTCGCCTTTGCCGTCAAGAGTTGCTCGTATATAATAATAAAGTTTACCTGTGGTGTTGGAATTTATTAGGGCATAAAAACGAATCATTGAATTGGACGTATTGGACGTGCGCTGCGCGGGTATTGGACACATGTTACGTGCTTGTTACGATTAGGGGAGTTTTGTTTTTAAGGGTTGGTAGACGTGTTGTGGTCACGGAAGAACGAATTTTATACTGCCTAGGAGGAAATAAATTCGATATTTTTATAGCCTTCTTACAGCGAACTTACATTTACTGTAACCAGTTTTATATAGATAACACACAATGCTGCAGTAAAACATTTCAATAATACTAATAATAATTAAAGGCAAGTCAATAGCTTTGACTGGTCTTTTGGGTTCACCAAGTGTGTTACGCTTTTTACCTTCCGTCACCTTTAGGTAAGGAAGATATTGTCTTTGGACAAAAAATTCAATGATGAGTTTTTAGTGAATAAGTACGTTTTAGGGTCCCTATAATACCATTTTACCATTTTTACGATAATGTCTGTATGTATGTGTGTCTGTATGTGTGTTACAAAAGTTCCGGATCGCATAACTTCCATACCACGATTCCAAAAATTATAATTTTTTCGTATTCCTCAAGTTTACATCCAGAAGAACAAGTGATTAGATTTTGGTTATAATTGGTGAACCGGAAGTAGCCTCATTAGAAGATTTAACAGTTAAATTTGATTTATTGACATTTAACGTTATTATAACTTAAAGAATATATTATTCTCTATACGATTTGATCACATTTTATACTTCATATTTAATAAATACAAAGTTAAAGAATTTTAAAGAAATTAAATTTTATAATTCAGCCAGCTATGCTAAACATGGAAACTACTAATATATTCATATAATTCAAATTGACAGATGTCAGTATCAATAAAAAGTAAATTAATGTGGTAGAGATGAGGATGTTGAAGTAGATGTTGGGAAGACACGGAAAGATACGGTAAGAAAATAACTCTAATGTTACAAGTTTCTAGAAAGATATAAAAAAGACGATTACATTGGTTTGAACATGTCATGAGGAGAAATGAAGAATTATATTGGAACGAGAATGAATAGTTTAGTAATATAAGGTTGAAGAAACGAGGAAGACCAAAGATAAGATGGAAGGACTGTATAAGACTTGAGAGAAAAGAAACTGAATGAGAACGACACGCAAAAATAGCGTCCCCTAACGAGTGGGAAAAGCTAAAGAAGTCAGTGTCAAGTGCAATTTGAATAGTTTGTTTATGAAATAATTTTACTGGAAATTATTCTATTCCATAATTTTTATTTGAAGCATTTTTACCTAAAATAATTAGGGATTTCTCGTCAATTTACTTACAATATACTTATAACTTGTATTCAATTGTGGGTAACATTTTCCTTATTTTGTTAATTTTGCGTTTGCTACATCCAGATCTCAATTCGGTGTCTTATTTACAAAATAAACGCGTTTAAAAGCCACAAACTGCAGTTTCCCAGTCTTCCCGGCATTTGAATTCTTGTGTTCGCTTTGCAAATATCCAAACATGTCAATTATCCGCAAATTAACAAACTTACCCCGCAATCTCGCTACTGCACAGTCTCAAGAAATGAAAGACATTTTAAATTCAATTAGAGAACGCGCAAGTAGGTAATATCTTTCTGAAACAAGATTTTCTCCTCCAGGGAACTATAAAAATATGTAGGCGTGAAATTATGCTGCACGGGAATATCCCAGAGAATTTTATTGCCGAATTTTCAAGGAAGTGTATGAAATATGCTAGATGTGTCATTAGGAAGAATACAAGAAAATGGACAAAATAGTTTTGCTGGAATTTTTTAAGTTAATTCCAGCAAAGTCCAACGTATACAATTTTATTATTTTTACCTCTCGCTAAGAGATGTATCGATGTGTGTGTGTGGCTGTATGTGTGTGTGTGTGTGTGTGTGTGTGTGTGTGTGTGAATATGTGTGGGGATGTTGAAGGGCCGTCTCAAAAACTTGAAAATTTTTGTTCTTACTTGTATTAAAGAAGAGTAAATTCTCTATCTGATACATATAAATATTTTATTATATCTTTTATAGATTTAGAGATAAAGAAATGTAAGGTATATAATAATCTGTTGTAATAAATCTCAAAGCACAAATAATGTCATGGAAACCAATTGAAAAATAAAAAATGTTTGTAACTGATACATAAATGTCAGTGTCCAAAATCCTGAGACATTACTAAAGATTTTTCTGGGAAGTACATACATTATATTATTTCTTATTGATTAATAGTTAAATATTTAAAATTGTAGGTATAATACATATACCCTTCAAAAATACTGTCAATCCCGATAATGAATTGGAAACATCTCAAAAAATTAGAAGATATTTTTTTTAAAATAGAATGAATTTAACATTAAAAATCTAAATATAAAGAATAGATCTAAGTAGAATTTTAGGTGTAGGGTGTAGGTATACAAGAAATGTTAAATACAATAGGGTGCGAGCAACATTATTTAAAAGAAGGATGAAAAATTACACGGTTTTTAGTTTCACTTATACTTTTATTTCGTTTACTATTGTATAGTAAAACTATAGCAAAACTATAGTCAAACTAAAAACCGTGTAATTTTTAACCCTTTTTTAAATAATGGAGTGCAAATTTCACCAAGTAAGAGCTGAAACCATTGAAGAAATCATGTTGTAACATATTTTTATAATACCAAAACAATACTAGTATCGTAGCTTTGAAGAAGTAATATTTATTTTAAAATCGAACAATCTTTATTCATAAATATAGTAAAATATAACAATATACATATTTGAAACAACTTTTAACAATAAAATATCTACAAGTAAAGTTGGTCTTGCAAGGCTAATACTATTATAATTATCACAAATTGTATCGTACGATAACGAAATTATAATATTCTTCACTTAAGAATGACAAGCGCAATAAAAATGTGTAGAAAAATAAAGCTTAATACTTTTTGAACACACCTCGTACATTGGCGAGTACTTTGCCTTGTGTTATAAACAAATTATTATTGCGCAATGCTTTTGTTACGTGAAGAATACATCTACATAAGTCATGTTGTATTATCCTAACGCGTACCATATGGTATCGGTTGACGAATTTAGTGTATTCTTCCTTTTGGCTTTTGAAGTTGATTGAGTCTCTGAAACACATTCAATTATTCAAATAAACTATTATTACTTCTTTGGAAAATACTCATTTTTAATTAATTTGTTGACTTACCCGTATTTGGAATCGAATATGGTCGCATTTGTTCTATAGGAATTTTTGTTATAACGAATCCATTGTCTTCAAGTTCTTTTTTCCTTCGTCCTGCAAATTATTACCGAACAAATTAATTGCAAAAAAAAGAAATAAAGGATTCTCTTTCGATTTTGTATTGAAAAAGCCACAATCGATGATTACGGATTCTTTTATGACATAATTTGAGACTTACTTTTGTTGGCTTCCAGTTGCTTCCAGAGAAGGTTGAAGATTTCCTTGATCCATTTTTGTTTGAGTTCTGTGGATTTCGTCACGAATTTGTACATATTACAGTCTCGTTTGCGGAACCATACAGAAAATTCCAAAGGGGCAAAGTCAGAATAGCCCATATCCGTCAGTTGGAAACTCTCTTTATATACGAACATCTCTTTGTAGTCCTAAAGACGAATAATATTAAAGGTACATATATTACGAAGCTATATATTCTCCAAATAAAGAAATCTTTGGTTATATTTAAATTAGATTTCTAAATATGATTCCCGGTTACAGAAACGTTCATTAACGCTTTGTTTAATTAACGGATAATCAAAACAAACAAATGCAACGTGATTTTTTAACAGTAATGGTTTAAATGTCATAAGAGCAAGGAAACTGATTCGAATTTGTTCATTTTGATGAAATCTAATATAAACTTTTCATAAAAGGAAAAAAATACAATAGACATGTTTCGTTACTACAATAGGTCTTATAGAGCTGTAAGTATCGTTATGACATAACGAATCGTTAAAACGTTATATCGTTATGGTAATAACGAAAATCGTTTAGTAGGCTTATTCTGTAAACGATCGTTATGACATGCATTGTTAAATGGTTATTATAACGATAATCGTTAAAGCGGTATTCTGTAAACAATTATTTTTTCAATAATTCAGTATTTTTATTCATGTCAAAATAAAATTGCTATTATGTTGAATAGTGATCTCAAAAACCCGTCACATTGTAGTTTCTTATAAGGTAATATTAAAATAATTTAATAAGTTTTTATTCTTAGCGCCTAACGCAAGCTTCCCAATTTGTCTACAGATGGTGGTAGTAGCTCTAGCATAGCCCACAACAAGAAGAAGAAATTTTACTCCCACCAGAACTAATCTAACCTAGAAGTTTTGTGATATTGAATTATTTTACATATTTCATTTAAAATTAAATTTGATTTTAGGAAATAAAGTTATTAACTTGACCCAAGGTTATTATTTTTAGAAATGAGTTACAGAATACGGATACAAAGATAACGATTATTGTTAAGTAGATATAACGATTTTCATAATAACGATTTCGTTATGATAACGATTCGTTAATCAAATATTTTACAGAATATGCCTGTTCACTATATTTTTTATATTATAATCATACCTGTCGATTTATGGCAGTAATCATTAAACACCTCTGGAATAAGAATATCATCCCTTCATAAGGTGGTCTTTTATTAGGGGGATGAACCATAAAAACATCCCTTAATAGTAATTCTCCTAGGTCTAGTATGCTTCCCTGTTATCAGAAATAGTTATTTATGCAACAAATGTGTAAAGTAGTACTTTTTAGGTGAGTGTGTTTGTACAACTGTACAAAATGTAAGTTAAACATTCGAAAGAATCTCAAAGCTAGGTAGATTAGTCTTCTGGAATTGTACAAATTGTACATTTATTTTCAAATAATTAATAAACGATTAACTAATTGTCAATATGTGTAATGAATCTTGCTAAAAATAAAAACTTATTTTAATTGTAATTCTTACATTGAATCCCAAGATTGCGTCTAGTGCAATTAGGTCATTCCCACTTCTCATCTGCTTATTGAGCATTTCATGAGCTGCCTTGAGTTTGTGACATTCAATATGTTCTTTTTCACATTCTTTTACTAAACTACCGACGAGCTGACAATATTTTGCTAACCTTTGTACTGGAGTTAATAAATAACTGGCCAAATCTAATTTGTCGTTCAGTTCTTTCTGTCTCCTCTAAAACAAAAAGAATTAAATAATAGATACACCAAATTAGTTAAGATAATATTTATTCATGAAAATAAAGTTAAATTCTTTGAGTGAATAAACATTCTTAACTTATTTATTTATTTAGTTACAACCATCCAACAGGCCAGGCCAATATGTGACATCATAAGGCAATTAGTTCTAGCAGCGGGTAAATAAAAGGTGAAGGTATTTCTGGTTTAGTTTAGACAAGTGTAAAACATGGCCATTTTCTCGACGTACAGAAAGGCTTTTTAGATTGAAAATAGACAGAAGGTCATAGTAAGAAACGGAGTAGTCGGGGTAGACGTGAAACGTTTTAAAGTACATGAACTGTAGAATTTTTTTTTGAACTGATTCTATGAGATCATGATGTACCTCATAAATCGAGTTCAAAATTATATTACAATATTCTAATTTGGTCCGTACCAATGAGTAGTAAAGGGAACGTATAGCTACTGTATCGTGAAAAGTGCGAATATTGTAAGTGTCCTGTATATGATCGGAAAAAGTGAATTTTGAATCAAAAATAACACCTAGATCTTTTATTTTATATGATCGTGATAAGAAACATCTCGAATGGAGTAATTATATATTAAAGGCAACAACATACGACAGAATGAAATAACCGTACATTTTCTTAAATTTAGATATAGATCATTAGTTTTGCACCAGTCTGAAAGTATGTTTAAATCATTTTGAAGTAGATTGAAGTCCTGTGCAGACGAAATGGGATGAAAGATTTTAAGATCATCGGCAAATAATAGTTTTTCACATTGCAAGATGTTAGAGACATCTTTGTTAAAAATTTAAAAAAAGTAATGGGCTTAAATCTTACCTCAAAGAAAGAAGCATGGTCCTTCATAACTACATCAGATTTTGGCTTGTTTTTACTGTATAAAGGATAATACTTAAATATGCTTTCCTGTAATACAAAAATCATACTATTTATTTTTATTTATTTCAATTGAAATGCCAATTTTTTACGTACATTATTTAAAAAAGCCTGTCCTATATCTTCTATACAGCTGTAATTTTCTAATTCGGGTAGAAATTTCTCCTTGTGTCCTTCATATAAAAGGTCAGCGTTTCCAAAAATTTGTCGGCATTTTCCTAACAGTCCTTTGGGAATGTCTTCTTTGTCCATTTCTGGCATGTAGTCCTAAACAATTTAAACTTACTTTTATTGGCTGAATTGAAAGATACATTAGTAAAACGCTAAGTAGAAGATATTTTAGCCATCGTGATAGAGCAGGCATAGCTCAGATGGTTAGTGCGTTACTTTAGCAAAGCAAGGTCTGGGGTTCAAATTTTCACAATTTATTTGTAATATATAGACTTAACTCTCTGTTAATTATAAATTACGAAACATTCAAATACTTACATCTACTAATCGACGCAAAGATTTATTAATATAAGACTTTTCTGTGGTGATCAGCTCGTTAATCACGCAAGCTTTTCTAAAAGAAAAAAATATATGTACAAATTTATAAAACATAATACATGTGACTTGAATTAAAATGAAAACTATAATAGACAATGTTGGTGTAATGATTATTTTTGAATTACTAACAAAAAATTGTCTTTGCAATATAAAATGCATTTACTTAAAGTTTTGTAATAATTAATTGTTTCATAAGCAACAAAATTATGAACTTAAATTAAATAAAGATTGATGTTATTTCCACAAGAGGTATTACGGAGAAGGCCTTGGATTTTGGAAAGCAATCTTATCTTCTTTTATTTAACTCTTCATATGAACTGCCAAGAAATTTCAATACAATCTGTCAATCGGTCTAAATCGGTAATGGTTAAAACGAAATTCGTGCGGATATCAAGATTTTTATTTTGAAAGAAGAGACGGCAACGGAGATCATAACCAGGTTGGATGCTGTCCTTAGGAATGCTTCACCTTCCTTTTTCACTGTGAGTTTCTGGATTTCGGAATTTAAGTGGCTGGACAAACACCTGTGACGAACCACGTTCAGGTCGACCAAAATTGCCTACCACACTTGAAATTGTGTACACAGTCCAGGATATGGTTCTGGAAGATCGACAAATGAAAGTGCCTGATATTAAGGAAAGTGTAGTTTATATTTTACACAATGAGCTGGACATGAGAAAAATGTCGTCAGTCGAAGCAAAAGCGCATTCGGCCCGAACTTCAACCGAAAATTTGGAGTTTAAAAAAAATTTGGTCAATTTCAAAAGTTATTTTATAGTCATGGATGAAACATGAGTACACCATTACACTCCAGAGACGAAAATTCAGTCGAGAACGTGGATTGGACATGGTAAGTCGGCCCCGAAGAAAGCGAAGTTAATTTAGTTGGCAGGAAAGGTATATTGGGACGCCAAAGGAATTTTGCTAATTGGTTATCTTGGTAAAAGAAAAACTGTGACTGTACAACATTATGCCACACTTCTAGACCAGCTTATTCAAGTCGAATTGCTCAACAAAAATTGAACGAACTGTGGTTTGTAATCATCCCCTATCTACCGTACTCGACCGATTTGGCTCCCTCAGATTTCCATCTTTTCCCAAAACTCACAACGTTCAACGCTGGAAAGATATTACGATGCAACGAAGAAGCCATCGATGCAGTAAATGCTTATTTTGAGGACCTCAAAGAAATGCATTTTCGAGAGAGAATCGAAAAGTTGGAAAACGCTGGACTAAGTTTGTTGACATTAGAAGGGACTATAATCCATCCTCAATATGGGTCGAGTTAGGTGAAGCCCTGGATGATTTTTATTTCTGGCCAGACCTTGCGTCCACTTACTACCATTAGGTCCGTGAAAGGACAATCCTATAAGCTTCCCCAGGCTCATCCCAAAGAAGGTTTTTGGGCTCTTTTATCTTCAAAAGTACACGATGGAAGTTCAAAATGAGGACGAACTTAAAGCAGAATATACCCGAATTCAGTAATGTATGAGAAATGTTATCCTAAACCTAATGCTAAGTGTCTAGAAATTTTCACCTTGTGGAAGAATACGCCCATCATTATTTAATATAATTTCATAATTTTGTTGCTTAAGAAACAGTTAATTATTTAGTTTTACAAAACTTTAAGTACATGGATTTTATATTACAAAAAAATATATTGAAATTTTTGCGTGACACGTTAGATAATAGCCGAAAAAATATTGATAAAAATTGTGTTGTAATTATAGTAATGACATATTTGTGGCGTTATTTAAATCTAAACCACATAGGAAATATCAAAGATTATAATTTTATCAACCACACACACCAATGTCTTATTTACTGTGTTATATCTACATATTACATTTTTTAATGTTTATCTACAGTAAATATTTAAGTTTACTATTCAATTGGTCTAGTAAAATTTATATTAAATATTGTAAATAAATACTTATTTAATACAAATAGATGTGTGTATTCTAGAAAATATGTTTTTTTATGTATATATCATTTCAATGTCAAATAGATAACATTTAATATATTTGATAATAAATTTGTAACTTCAAACTTTTCTAATAGCTCAAAAGTGACCCTTGTGGCCTGTGGTGTTCTCTCCACAACAGCCTTAAATCCCATAATACCGAAATTTCCGAATAAAAGAAGACAAGGGCGTTTATAAGGAGGGGTTGATAGTCAGAACCCCCTGCTAAATTTTGAAGAAAAAAATACATTTTCCATGACAAACAACTGCTACAATTAAAATATTTTCTACTGAAGTTATACAAACGTACAAATATTATAAATATATCAGCACGGCATACTTCTCATTTCTGGGTGTGCTAATCTGCTGTGTACACAGACATCGGCAATGATAATGACATATTTGTCGCATGCGGGCGTTTACTATCACTATACAGGTACTCATTGCTGGCATGGAGAGTACACCACATGGCTTTCTTTGGTATCATTTAAATTCGAAATAATTTTGGCGTCGTCGGAAAATTACATTTCCAGATCCATTTTGAAAATTTGACTATTGAATTGAATAATGATCAGACATACGTTACTCTGTTCATAGCTTACTCCGAGTTAGGTTTTTATTTGAACACACTGTATTATCAACAACGAGCATCGTTTTTAAATGAAATGTCTTAACTTAGTCGAAACAATATGAATTTTTGAAAGACAAGTGTGATTCATCCTTATTGCACCCGCTTATAGCCTTTGCAAAGAAAAGAGATAAATGTATTCCAATTTGTTAATTCGTTCATGATGCTTGATCAGACATCTTTAAAAAAAATTACTGTACCTTTCTTACCTAAAGGTAAAAACAACTTACATATTTGTTAGTATAATAAAATATATTCTTACTTGGTGTTATCCCTAATTTCGTCAATATTCTTCATCAACTCCTTTTCCGACTCTTTTATCCTCATTTCTTCTATTTCCATCAACGACATATACTCCCCGCAAAGATCTATCATAGACATTCTGATCACCGGAATATTATCTTCGTCACAAATGATATGAATTGTATCAGTACTTCCAGTTCTTCTAAGATTTTCGTATATATTTCCCTTATTTTCTTCATTGTTCTCATTATCATAAATATTTTCTTTTTTGAACATTTCATCCACCTTTCTGATTCTGTCTATATGATCAATTGTTTTTTGTACCCATTCAGTAGTGGAGTGTTTGTGGAGTAAATCGAAATTGGAGTTGTATGCTTCTGCATAGGTGTAATCACCTTCGGAATCCGAATAGAATTCTAATTCTGTATCGTGAAGAATTTGTTCGTTTATGAGGCATTGTTTTTGTGGGGTTGGTTCTATTTGAATATTGTTGTTTGTGTCTTGTTTATCAGTTTGTATTGTGGTTCGTTTGAATTTTCCGCTATACAATCGACTCAACCGTCCTTTTCCTTCTTGTTCTTCTTGTCCTTCTTGTCCTTCTTGTCCTTTTTGTGATTGGTCTGAATTTTTTCGATGCAAAAAACTATTTCTCTTTTTTTCTTCCGTGAATGAACTGTTTCTTGAAACATTTGCTGAACTGAGGTTGCTGTTGTTTTGAGATTTAAACGAATCGCTTTTTTCCAAATGTTTTGGTTCATTTGTTTTTTCTTTTTTAAATAATTTGGTTTGTGCATGTACATATTGTAGAAAGCTATAACGTTTGCTATCGTCTTTGAAAGATAAATTACGAGGTATATTTACTGATTTTGGTCTTTTGACCTCATTGAATGAATTTGTTTTGACTATGTTTGATCGTTCAGTTTTAAACATTTGTGTTTCTTCTTCACATGAGAATCGGCCGATATTTACCGCATAGTTGGATGCGGAAATTTCTGCAATATTAGCGGTAGTTTCTTCATCATTATTTGAATTTTTGTGAAGAAAACTGTCTCGTTTTTGTATATTTACTTGCAAATTTTCTACAGAATTTGCGTCAACTTCATCATTTTCTGTTTCTAAAATGAGTGATGCATCCGAACTAAAAGAATCTGTGTCGCGAATAGTATTATGAAATTCATTTTTATATAAATCTTGATCGTTAGAAAAACTTTTATTTAAAGACGTCGCCGATTTTTTGTTGCTAGAACTATCCGAAATAATATCGGAAAAATAACTTACCAAATTAGAAACTTTTTTAATTGGTTTATTATCAGAATCCCTCACTTCAAATTCAAAATTGTCGTTAACGTGAAGAACATGTTCATAGCTTGAAGCATCTTGGTCAGATTCTTGCAGTTTTTGCGCCTGAATTTTGTCTTGAACGCATTTCAGATTTTCGTAAATATTTTCAGGTTCTTCGAAATTTTCCACCATATTTTCACTGGACACATAAATAACTTTAATTTCGGAACTTACACTTATATTATTAATCACTTTTTGAAGGTCGTCACACAGGTTTTCAATGCTTCCTCTTAAAATGTTGTTGTCAAAGTTGGCATCGGAATCTAAATATAAGTTTGATGTTTGCATGACGTCAGAAGAGTCATCTTCGGTATTTTTAACAATTATGACGTATTCTGTTTCTTCTGACACTTGTTCACTGTTTTCTGCCACTTCTTCAATATTTCCTGGAACACTTGTTGATGTCACACTTGTTACGTATTCATTGTCAGTATTTGTTGCATCTTCTTCTGGTTCTTTTTCTGGTGTAGGTTGTTCAGTATTTTCTGCAGTACTGATTTGTGGTTGTAAAATATTGTGGTTCCCGATACAATCGGCGTCAACTTCCGTTGAGTTATCTTGTGATATTTGCTTGTATTTATTTAGTAAAACATTGTCAATTTCTAAATTTAACTCTTCCCGCGTCATTTTATCTGAGGTGCCCATTTTTTTGTCGTGGTATTGCTGAAATAATTGGTTGATGCTTTGCTCTATCTTTTTTTTCGGGAGGGTAAAACAATCGTTTTCGAATTTTGAAATTGTTTTTTCTACATATGATCTCCTAGGGATCTCATCAAGTTCTTTTTTTGATTGTTCTTGTTTGTTGTGGTCTGTTTGTTCGTGATGTATTTTATACTTCCGAAAGTCCGGGTCTTGTGTGGCTAATACGTAGGAATCCCGTCGTTTCCGATACGTGACCTCCTCAACATTCGTTTGTTTTGGGACTGTTCCTGTTTTGTTAAAAACTGATACTCTAGACTGGACAAAACCGCCATCTTGTGAGTTTTTTGTTAGTTTATCTTGATCAGTAGATAAATATTTTAATTTCTTATCTTTGACTGTGGCTGAAGCAGATCGCACAACATTTTTCGTTTTGAATTCTTGTGATTTTCTGTTTGGTAATGTAGATGAAGTACTTTCTTTGCGGTATTTATCTTCAAAACTGAAGAACTTGGCGAATAAGTCATCTTTTCTTCTTGGTGTTGTAGGAAGAGTCTTCTTTTTCTTTTCTTCATCTTTTGTGTAGAATTTACTGTTTTGTTTTTTAAACATTCTTTCACTTTGAACACTATTATTGTCACTAAGTTTTTCCTCTAAACTGAAAAACCGGTACACATTGTTTTTGTTTAAATTCACAGAGTCCATTGCGCCACACGATTCAACATATTGTTCACTGTGACATCGGTTACGAATATTTTTAGATGTTAGACATTCATATTTTCGTATCAATTTTTGTACGCGATACTTACTAGAATTAGAACGGCAAGGTTGGGTGCTATTTTTAGAGACATTGGACTCGCTATTCGATTTATTATTTTGAAGAGCCATGATCGTATACTAATTTCTTATCGCTACCTTATGTACTTATGTTATCAGTATGATAACATAAGTACATAAGGTTCTGATCAATATTTTTTATGGTTTTGTAATTGTTTTATTTAAAAAAATGTATCACGTAAGCGTTGTTTTTCAAATGTTTATAAAATAGATGAATGTATGTATCACTTTTTATTCATATTTATTAATATACAAAATATTTCTAAAGATAGGCATACAAATTTAAATAGATATATTTACAATAAATGATTTATAATAATTATATGTTTAATACTTGGAGATTAAGGTATTATATTTATATTTTTCTGAAACAATAAAAATGCATTAATATATAACTCAATTATATATTTAACAAAAACCATCTTAGTTCATTTTTTTACATTTGATTAATCAAAAAATCAACTGTCTAGCTTTATTAAGTATCATTTACAACAAAAAAAGTATGATAGAGGTAGGAATTAGTGGAATAAGTTAATGTTAAAAGTCTTTCTTTGTGGCTATCACAATACCTCTCGCCTTTTCCATTGTGGTATATATAAGTATTGTATTTAACATTTCTTGTACACACAAAAAATTCTAATTACACCTTTATATTTACGTATTTTCTATAATTTTAAATTCATTCTATGAGCAAGTTTTCTCCATTTCTTCTAAATGTTTAAGGCTTTTTCAATTCATTCAACAGGGTTGGCGGTATTTCTGAAGGGTTCATATAATATGCTTTTAATTTTAAATATATACTTAATAATACAATAGGAAATATTCTATCAATTACAGACATTTTAATTTCTCAACTAGTTACCATGTAGATGTTTGGGCTATGATATTTACTACAACAGATTATTTTATAGATTATATATCTATATCTTTAAATCTTTAGAATGTATAATAAAAAATTTAAATGTGTCGAATAGAGAATGTTGTTTTTTAATATTTTTACCAAGAGGTCTTCAATTGTTTACCTTTTTATTGTCAATGTCGTCTACGTTGTACAATGTTCTACTGTGCCTCTGTTGTTGCTCTAGTTCTAAAACAATAATTAAAATTATTTAAGAAACAAGTGGTAATGAAATACTTAAGGAAGATCGCGGGGAAAACAAAAATGGATAATGAAAGAAATGAGAACATAAGGAAGAAGACAAATCAAGAAATAGGTATGGTAACCAGGATAAAAGAAAAGCAATTTGGTTGGTACGGGCATATAATGCAGATGGACCATATCAAAAACAGTAGTAGTGGACGTTGCAAGTATGAACAAAATAAGCAGAGGAACAAATTGTGCCCTTCTATTATAAAAGCGAGTCACCATACTTACTGGTTCTTTCTAATTCTGCCTGCAACTGTGTTCTTATTTCTTCGACCCACTTTATTTTCAAATTTTCATTTGTTGTTTTTAACGTATACGGCTTCAATGTGAATTTCTTGAACCATACTTCGAATTTCTTACTATCGTTGGGATATTCTGTTAAACCAATATCTTTCAGGTATATGAAATCTTGATAAAATAACACATCCACATTATTCTAAAATTGAAATATTAGTTTGTATATAGTATTATAGATAAATAATTTACACACCTCTAATTTGGATTTGGTAAAAAGAATAATTTTTTCGAACAAGAATACCATGGCTTTGAATTCTGGTACGGGACCCCGTTGAACTGTGAAAGGATCTCTGTATATTAGTTCTCCCTGGTCCTTCAAATCCATCTGCAATAAAATTACTTTTATAAATTTCTGTAACTTTAAATATTGGAAAATATACAAGGTGGTGATCAGCACAGTCAAACATTACACTTTAACATGTAAAATCAGACATTCCTAATTTCCTGATTCCCTAATTATTTTATGTAAAAAGCTTCAAATATACACAGTTAAGTCGTTGTATAGATGTTATTGCAATTATCCCAGATATGTAACACTTGATTAGATTTTGGTTATAATTGGTCAACCGGAAGTACCCTCATTTGAAGATTTTAACATTTTTTTTTGAACGCATATGTCACGGATTCTCGTGTTCCCCTTATGCCCTGTGCCTGTTTCCCATTATAATATAATGTAAACTTAAATTTAAATGTACTATACCAACATCATTGACCCATAAGTTAAGACGTTACACAGGGTGAAGCCAAGAACTTATTTTTTTAAGGCGAATAAAATTAAAAGTATGGCTGATAGACACAAAATAGTTTTGGATAATGAAAGAATAAGATTCTTTGTGAGATATTTATCATCCGTCCGTTCAACCGGTCTCAGTGCCTCCTAAAGACATCAGTACACCCCACTGAGCTCCAAGAAGAGCGAAATGCGTCTGTGGTTCTGGTTGAGAGGGCCTGTCTCTGATACTGAAATCTTGTGAAACGTGCCAAGTGTTTTAAATTTAAATAATATTATTATTTAGTATAGGGAAGTTTTAAGTTTACATAATTTTACTTGTATTTATTGTTTATTTTAATTTTACATTATTGTATTTAACTACCCCAATGTACAATATTATACAATAAAATGTAAATTAATATTTTTCAAAAATCTGTGGCAAAATGTGTCACTGAAGAATTTGGCTAAATACTTGGCCAAGAAGTCGGGTACCTTTATTATTTACCCACTAAATACGCAAAAAACATTTTAAAGCGCATAAAAACCAAAAAGTTGACAAAATACGATATAATCTACATTAACACAAAATAGGAACACAGCCTAAACACTACAAACTAATATGGTTGTGAAAATGGAACGCAGCCAATTTGTAAGTGGCTGCGTACCACTATACACTTTGTAGAGTATAGAGTTTAGGTCAAACTCTACATACTGAGTATGTATTGTGTAACGTAGCCAATAAATGGCTGCGTACCACTATATACTTTGAAGATTGTATAGAATGATAGAGTTTAGATAAAAACTCTACTTATTTAATGTGTATGGTGGAACGCAGCCAACTTAAAATGGATGTATTTCAATTTCACATTTATTCAAGTGTGTAGAGTTTAGGCAATGTTCTTTTTAGTGTTTATGTAGAGTACATACATTTTTGTATTTCTTCAATTGTTTATGAATAAGATTTTTACCTTCCGTCTCCTTTAGGTAAGGATCAAAAAATTCGATGGTGACTTTTTAATGAATAAGCACGTTTTGGGGGTCCCTAGGATACGAATTTACTATTTTACGATGATGTCTGTATGTGTGCGTGTGTGTGAGACAAAAATTTCTCCAACGATAACTCCAATACTACAATTCTAAAAATTATAATTCTTTCATATTCCTCTTTCGTACGTCCATATGAAGAGTTGATTAGATTTTGGTTATGATTGGTTAACCAGTTAACCCTGATTTGAAGATTTTAACAGTTTTTCTTGAAAAAACGCTTATAAATATCAGTTTTTGACATTGTATGTTATAAATATTAAAAAATATTTTATTCTCTATTCGATTTAATTAGATATATAGTTTTTCTTTGCATTCAACGAATTTAGAGATAAAGAGTTATAAAGAAACATCTTGCAACCTATGCTGCTGAAAGCTACACAATGGACACAGAATATTCAAATATTACTAATTTACAGATGTCTGTATCAAATAAATTTTTCATAATATCTTTGTGAAATGATTTTACTGGAATTATAAAAATGTAAAATAATTTAATCACAAGCAAATTCAGCAGATTATTATGTTGTAAATATAATGCAATATATGTTTTTAATTTCTAGTTTTTGTTTTAAAAACATATTGTTCTTTTTAGTAGTTCAATTCCGTTCAGTACTAGGTAAAATCAGTTCATTTTCCCCTAAAAAGAAAGCGCCTATACTACCGTTTAAAAAAAATCTGTGTGAAATTTGTACAAAATATTTAAAATTGACGGAAGGTAATATGCTGGACACATCAGATTTTTTTAAATTTGTATAAGCGACGATTTAGTACGAAACGAAAAATTACTTAGAAAAGATCTTATTTTCTTTTCCCTACTTACATGGCAATCTTTGATGGCGTCCAGCGCCATTAAATCATTCCCCAATCGGGTTTCAGCTTTCAGCATCTCCAAAGCTTGCTTCACTGCTATTGTGTCTTCAGCACCAAGTTTGTGTTTCTCACATTCTTTTAATAATTGCTCTATCAATAAGGTGTACCTACATAATCTTTGTGTTGGCTTTATTAAGAAATTGCGGAGGTCTAGTTGTGGAAGCTCAGTAATCTTGTCCTGCAGGAAGAAGAAGAAGATAAGAAAATAGAACTTATTTGTACAAGCGGGGTCTATTTTCTAATATTTTTCATTTAGGAAAATTTATAATGTTTTGATAAACTAATTCAAGATAACAATTTTATCTTGCTCTTAAAAGATTAAAATTTGATCGTTAATACCTGGGATTATAAAAACATATTTTCATTTTCAAGAATTAATAAGATAAAAATTCATTACTTACTTTGAAAAATGCGCCATATTTTCCAATATATACTTCAGAATTTGGTTGATTTCTATTGAAATGTCGATATAACGAAAATTCTTTCTTCTGTAAAATAATAATTATTTATAACAATATTTTAAAATGAATGCCTGGTCGTGAATTCGGGAGCCTGAGGTTGATTCCAATCAATGCCAAAATTATTTATTTTAAATGGTATAAAAGTGAGCTCTATGAGACACTCTCCACACCAACAATGAGTGCCCGTAATCTTACTACTTACTACTTACATGTTTTAAGAAGCAGTTTGCAATGTCTTCAGGGTTCTTTTCAGATTCTTTTAAATCAGTTAAGAACTGAACGTCATGGAACATAAATATAATTTCTACATTTCCGAAAAGGGCGTACTTGCCCTTATCTGTTCGAAGTTCTTCTGGTACATCTTCTCTTCCTAATTTTGGCATTATTACCTACAAAAAAAATATTTTGGTATATATACAATGATGTTTTATATCAATTTTACCTCTCGCTAACAGAGGTATTGGATTCATGCAAAAAATTCATATCCAGATTTTAGAGAACGAGCACGTTTTAAGATCCCTACAATCCGAATTTAATATTTTTACGATGACCTGTGTGTTGATGTGTGTTAGAAGTATGATTTCTCAAATTCTATAAGACTAAAGACCTGTTTAACTACGAATTTCTCAATCTAGCGTTAATGGGCAAAGTTGAATAGGTTTTGGTAACAAGTGGACAACCGGAAGTAGTAGTATCCTTAAAAAAAAACTTCCCAAACAACTACATGGTAACGGGTTGAGAAATTAAAGTGTTTGTAACTGACAGATAAATGTCAGTATCAAAAATCAAAAGATAATATTGATAGCTTCTTCTGGGAATGACATTTAATATTTTTTTGTATTATTAATTAAATATTTAAAATTATAGATATATTACTTATACCGCCATTTTCGTCAATGCAAACATATTGAAGAGCAGAATTACTTCAAACGTATGTTTCTTGAAATTTTACATATCAGGGATGATATTCAAAGACTTAGTACCGTATATTTTGGGTATTGGAAAAATTAAAAGGAAAAGGCAAATTGCAGGCCAAACTGAGTTTCATTAATTTCCTTACATTTAAATTCCTACAACTTGCTACATTATTATTGGTGTATAGACGACCAATAGGTCCTTACACAGGATATTCCCGGCTATTTTCCGTATTATTCGGTTATTTTTTTAGAACAAATGGATGTGTGTATGCTCTTTGAATTTTTTGTACCATGTTTAATAAATTAACTGAATGTTTTGTACGAATGTATTTTGTGTACTTGAATTGTAACAATTTGTAACATCTTACTACCCTGAACTAAAAAAATTAGTGCAAACGCGACTTAAATATTGTATAAGCAACATAATGACTTTTTAAAGTTCAAAACTTGTGACATTTCATGGTCGACCGACTATCTTGGTTTTATATTTAGACAACCAATCAAATTGCTTAGGACACGAAACGTCACGTAAACTTCTAATCGCTTTCTAATATAAGATAGTAAAATTTTGACTATGGTATCTTATACTCAAAAATAACTTTAATTTAATTTTTAAAATATATTTATACTTACATCTACTAATATTCGTAAGTCGTTCACATAGTTTTCTTCGGTTTTCAGCAGTTCGTTAATGATTGGTTGAATACTGAAAACAAAACATTACAGAATGTCTATTGTCTTTTTATATACCCATTAATTTAGGAATAAAGGTAAAGAAAAGATGAACAGTTTGAAAATACACCTAACACATATTTTAAGACTTACTTTCCTACGTCTTTCGTCCCTTTTTTCTTTTTTTTGAAAGTGAACATATTCTTCAATTTCGACGTTCGGTCCTTAGGCCCTTCGATAGCTTTTGGTTTGTTTCTAACTTCTATGTTTTTATCTTGGATTTCCGGGCAAGTTCTTGATTTGAGAATATTGAAAAATTTTCCACCTTGCTGCAAAATATAAACATTTGTTGTTATTCTGTTTTTGTTTAAAAGTTTGTTTGCTTTAAATACTATAAAAGCGAAGCTTGTTTAAAAACAAATTTTGTTATTTTTAGATATGATTTAGATTGATTAATAACAAGTAGATTTACAGGAAAAAATGATATCATGGACTACTAGTTTCTTAGTTCAACTCTAGTACATACTTTTACTGTGGCAGTTCGCGTCACATCATTCTGACAGTTCTCTTCTGTAAACTGTGCAGTAATCGGTTCATTCTCAATCTCATCTATTTCTTCCTCTTCTTCTACCACTTGTCCGTTCACCACCTTTCTTATAATCTTCTTTCTGATAACCTTACTAGACACAGTACTAGTCACAGTTCTATTAGAATACTGAGCGTTCTGTTTCTGACTTAAAGAGATGTTGGTGAATGCTTTATCTTCAAACCCAGACATCTTCGATGGAAAGTTATCGTCATCGTCGAAGTTTCCGAAGGAGGAAGAATGAACAATGGCATTGTTGGAATCATTCAGGGAAAGTTTGGGAAAGTCGGAAGGAAGATTGTTGAATTTGGAGAAAGAAGAAAGGCGTTCGTTGAAGTTTTGGTTCATGGATTCCATTTTAGAGGTTTGTTGAGAAGAAAAGGATGTGGAACTGAAGGATTTTGAAGAAAACTGCGCCGCGGACATGGAGGAATGAGTCTGCAAAAAGAAAAGTTTATTAATATTTAAATTTATATTTATAAAAAAATCCTATTTTAAATTTGATAACTCCGGTAGTACATTGATATATCGATTTCAAATTTTTACCTCTCACTAAGAGAGGTATTGGATTCATGCTAAAAATCGCATATCCAGATTTTAATGATTAAGCACGTTTTAAGGTCCCTACAATCCGATTTTAATATTTTTACAATGATGTCTGTGTGTCCGTGTCCGTGTGCGTGTGCGTGTGCGTGTGCGTGTGTGTGTGTGTGTGTGTGTGAATATATGTGTGTATGTATGTAGGAAGGTTGGAAGGACGATTTCTCAAAAACTATAATATGTACTTATTATCTGTTTAACTACGTATTTCTCAATCGGACATTACTGGGAAGAGCTGAAAAGGTTTTGGTAATAATTGGACAACCGGAGTAGCAGATTCTTTAAAAAAAATCTTCTAAATATTATTTTTTGAAAAAATTTATTCTTGCTTATTAAAAAAGAGTAAATTCTCTATCTGTTACATATAAATATTTTATTATATCTTTTATTGATTTAGACATAAGGAAATATACGGTATATAACAATCTGTTGTAATAAATCTCTCAGCCTAAATAATGTTATGGAAATAAATAAAAATAAAATAAATATATCATCAGGGCATATTATCCATTGCTGGGTGTGAATGAATTTAAATTTAAAAATCTAAATATAAAGAATAGATGTAAGTAGAATTTTTGGTGTAGAGTGTAGGTATACAAGAAATGTTAAATACAATAGGGCGCGAGCAGTCATATGACTTTGTTGGCCTTGACAAGCAGATATGGGGGCCCGTGTCAGAATGATAGCTAGTAATTATGTACATAGATGTCCTATATTATAATTTTTCATACTAAATTTAGTTATTTTTCAATTCCATGTGGTTTATTTTCCTCGACAAGTAAATTCCACACTCCTGGTGACAAATTAACTACGTGAATTTAGAAAATCATGAAATTTTTATTAAAAATTTCAGACATTTTACATCTATGTATATAATTGTCATTCTGACACGGACCCCCATATCTGCTTGTCAAGGCCAACAATGTCACATGACTACTCGCGCCCTATATTTATGTAACCAAAAACGGAAGTGGCGAGAGGTATTGTGCTGGCCACAACAATTTTTTTTCTTCTATTGCTGAAAAAGGGTAAAAAAAATGAATATATGATTTGCATGTCTTTATAATGTCTTACAACTGTGACTACTACAATGTAGAAAGTTTTTTCTCTTAGATATTGGAACAATAAGAAAAATTCAAAAGGTAGTGACGCAATTATTTCGATTTAATAACATGTTATTAACATTTTCGCAGATCGCTATTTCTAGTTTAATTATGGCGGCATACCGTTTCTTATTCTCTGAGAACGGAATGATTTCTAATTTGGTTTAACGTTTTCCTCTATAAAATCTTAATTGCTATAACCCCATTCAATATTTTTAGCCTAATAGCTCGACTATTTTCTCCTTAGAAGAAACTATAGCGTTGAGGTATTCATAGAATTTTATTGCAACATTAATTATATATTTTATTATGTATATTTGGATTAGAAATTTAGTATGGTAGAAGTAAATATTTTAAGAATAAATTAAGTTTACAACATTCAAATAGATACTTTGGTATTTTTATTTCACAATTTGAAAATATATACTTTTTTATATGAATACGAGTGATTAAAATAGATTTCCAAGATTACGTATAAATGGATACTTAGAATAACAATTAGTAATAAATTCTAACATATTTTAAATACAATACGAATATGAAATACTAATGTCCTTGGAGTTTTTTACATCGAAATGGCAATAAAATAAATGTTGACTTCATACTTAATGTTCAAAAGATATTGACAGACATTACAATAACATGTGTATTTATTTTTTACATCCTGCTACAATAGTAAACAATGAACAAAACTAATTAAAGTTTACTATTGTAATTAATATCTTAATACGCGGTTTAACCAACATCAAATATATTGTCGAATAAGTGAAAAATATCGCATCAAAATATGATAAAATAAATACCATCATTTGTGTTATGGTTTCAGTGTGATATTTTTTACCTCCCGCTACCGTTGGTAGGGGAGGTATAGGATCATACTAAAAATCGCATATCGAGATTTTGATAAATGACCACGTTTCAAGACCCATAGAATCCGATTTTAACATTTTGACAATGATGTCTGTGGGTGTATATGTGTGTGTGTGTGTGTGTGTGTGTGTGTATTTGTGAGTGTAGATCTTCTGGACACTCCAGCTCAAATACTATTAATCGCAGAATTTTGAAACCTTGTATTTTAACCTTACTCTAATATGGAAAAAAGGCATTAAATTTTGGTGGAAATCGCACTTTACGAGAAGCTCAAAATAGTTTTTCATTCAAAAATATTTTTAAATATTGTTTCGCGATTATGTTATTGTAGAAATTAAAGATTAGTGAATTTTCTGCAGGCATGCATTAATAATTTTTCTATATATTTCATAGATAAATTAATAAAATAATCAATTTTATAAATCCAGGAGTCTATGTTTTAAAGATAAACACAATTTCTTAGTTATACACAGTTCATATTTCAAATGTATGTAACTGACAGATAAATGTCACTGTCAAAAAAATAATCATTTCAAATTAATAATAGCAATGTTTTAAAAAGAAAATTGTAAATAGAACAATAGCTTATTTAATAATAGCTTATTTAATAATAAAATTTGCAGTGTATTTTTTTCTCAAATGTTAAGTTACATTTTATAATAATATGTAAGCGCCCACACGGTACAAATATTCCATCATTACCGATATCTGTGTACGAAGCAGATTGGCACACCCAGCAATGGGTAATATGCCGTGATGAAATATTTATTTTATTTATGTAATTTGATATATGAGAGCATGACTTTTTATATTCGACATGTGTACGCAGTACATATGTTTTTATACAAAAATATAAGTTAACTTTAAAGTTCAAAGATCTGACTTCCATCCGAATACCTCAGATAAAAATGTATCGTTCTTTAAACACCAAAACATTTAAAAATTCTTATCATATACTTAGTCATAATTCTTTTCTTTGTTTACTATGACTATTTTAATGTACGATCTATTATAATGTTGGTACACTTGCTTTTATATTAGCCTATGATACATGAGTACTTAATAACGTATTTAAGTTGCCTCACGTCACGTCATAATTTGAGGTGACATCATAATTCGTGAGTCTGGTACAGCGGAAGAAACTTATCAAATATGTTATTCGTTTTGTGCAACATGCACATAATAGTTGTACAGTTGATAAGATAAGCATTAAGAAAATACTAGACCACTAATTTCAAACTTTTTTACTTCTCGCTAAGAGAGGTATTGGATTCATTCTAAAAATCGCATATCTGCATTTTATTGAATAAGCACGTTTTAAGATCCCTATTATACGATTTTAACATTTTACGATGATGTCTGTGTGTGTGTTAGGATGTTGTAGGTACGATATTTCAAATTTTATACAATTAAAGACCTGTTTAACTACGGATTCCTCAATATAACATTAATGGGAAGAGTTGAATAAGTTTTGGTAACAATTGGACAACCGGAAGTGGTAGTTTCTTAAAAAAAATCTTCTAAATATTACTACTGAAAAGTTATGTTAATACAATAATAAAAATCTTTAATTTCTCAGATACATTTAAAAAAAATATTATATATTCTATAGATTTAAAGATATATTATATACTAATATAGAATAATATGTTATAATAAATCTCGCTGCCCAAACAACTCCATGGAAATCATTTGAGATATATAAATGTTTACAATTGACAGATAAATGCAAAATGTCAGTGTCAAGAATCAACAGTTTTATTAACATTACAGAAAGGTTTATCTAGGAAGTAAATACATACAAAATTATAGGTATATTAATATTACATATATCCTTAAGAAATACCGCTAATACCTTCAATGAATACAAAGAATTTTGAATATATTGGAAGAGTAGGAGAAAATTCCTCATAGAACGAAAGAATAAATACAATTTGAATTATTTGTATGTACAAGAAATGTTAAATTCGTTAATTAAGACCCGCGTTCGATCCCAACCGACGCCAAAAATTACTTCGAATTTTAATGGCACAAAATTGACCCCTGTGGGGTATGAGATTTTTAGCATGAAACCAATACCTCTCTTAGCGAGAGGTAAAAATATAAGTAAATTTGAGTTATTGTTAAAAGTATAAAAATTAGAAGAGTTTTTACCTAAAAATGGACGCTGAATAACTTTTAATATTTTTTTTTTGTTTCAGATTTTGTCGACTTCTTGGACTAGTAAGTAAAACAAACATTATTTACAATTTTATAATTTTTATTTTATTTTGTATTACGAATCATTTATAACATTATAAATTACATTCATATAAACAAATTGATACATATATAGTATTGTTTTTTAGATTATTATAATAATAATAATATAACAGTGACGCATGTATAATTAAAGTCCAAATATAATCAGCAATATCCTTTGTTGTTCCTTAAAATTAAAATTGTATTAACCGAAATTTACTCATTCATTTTCATGACTGGTTCTGAATTCCAAATAGGAACACAAAAACTAGTATAGCCACCTCAAGGCTAGATTTGGTCATTTTGTTGTCAGTATTATGTTTTCCATTCGTACACGTTCACAAAAACACACGACATGCGACCGAATCACAATAGAAAATAGACGACTGTCGTTAATTCAAGCATTGAATTAGCCACATGTAACACAGTATGAAGGACAGAAAAATACGTAATAGTAACTCATCATTCAATGATGTGACAGGATAGTGTGCAGAAGTACTTTCCTTGCACTAATGATCAATTTAATGCAAATGGGTGTTATTACTTATTTTGCAAGAACCACCAGTGGCAAGTTTTTGAAAGATTTTATGCAAGGACTTGTAACTGAACCCGAACCTGAACCAAAAACCCGAATTAAACCAATTTTATTATCTGAACTCGAATCGAACTTTTATTTATCTAGGTCAATAAACCATCTTTTTCTACAGTCTACATAGAAAGTAGCCATTTGCGCTCTCTTTTATCAACGCAAAATGTCACTTTGCCGCTCTAACGCGACAAAGTAGAAAAAACGCTCGCTGTCCAAATTTCTAACTATACAATGTTGAGAAATGTCACTTGTCTACATTTTTAATGGAAACGTTTAGTCAGGAACTACTGGCACTGTAATGACACATTTACCACCTTTACAAATCAATCTGACATATAACTGCTCTGTGGGTATATTACATAAAAAAAAATGCCGTACTATTGTGAAAATAAAATAGGGCATTCATTTACAAAAACGAAAGTATAAGATGTTTAGATTCGATTGAAGCAATAGGTCAAGAAGAATGGGAAATAACGATAAATTAAAATTAAATATAAAAGACTTTTGTCTTTATATTAATCCGTATTAATTGAGTAGTAGTGTAAGTACAAAGTGTACATTTTATTATTTTTTGTTATTTTGAAAGATGTCCGATCAAGGTCGTCTACGAATTGCATGAATTCAGATTTTTACTCCTCGAATTATGACAAATTCAATAGTGTCGTTTGCATAGTTTTTGTGAGGGTACATAAGATACTACTGTTATTTTATTATTATAAAAATATATGTTACAATAACAGCATTCAAAATTCAAAAATAAGTCAACTGGTAAGTTTATTAGCAAATGTAAAACCAAATATGTGAAAAATAAGATACTGAAACAATGTCAGTGTCAGTGACTCTGACAGAAAATAACGTGATTCGTACGGCTATGAATTACAGCGAAAGTATTATCATCAACGAGCATCGTTTTAAAGTGGAATGTCCTAGCTTAGTCGAAACAATATGAATTTTTAAAAGACAAGCGTGTTATATCTATCCTTATTGCGCACGCTTATAGCCTTTGCAAAGAAAAGAGATAAATGTATGCCAATTTGTTAATTCGTTCATGATACAGATGACCTTGATCGGACATCTTTCAAAAATTTTACTGTAGCTATTTTGTGTTTAGAATCATTTACTGCTCTGAATCGAAAATTCGAACCCGAACCCAAAACCAATGAACTGTTATAATTTTCATTTCCTTGACCCGAAACTGAAGCTAAATCGCTAATTATTTCCTAAATCTAAAGCGAACCTGAACCATAAATAAATTTCGGTCCATGTCTCTGACTTTTAGTGGCCTTAAAAACTAGAATATTTAAAAAATTAATAACTTTTTAAAGTTTGATAGTCCATCCTTATCATACAGTTTTAAGGTCTAAATGACCCATTTTTTAAAATTTATTACTATAAGTGAAACATTAATTTTAGCTTAATAAATACAGCGTGTTATTTATGGGGTCTCGAGGCCGTGAGCCTGAGTGTCTGGTCGCGAATCTGGGGACCCGGATTGGATTCCGACCGACACCAAATATTACTTCTAATTTCAATAAAATGACCCCTGTGGTGCACTCTCCACGCCAGCAATGAGTACCCGTAAGGTACAGATATCTGTGAACAAAGCAGATTGACTCATTTTTTATAAGATTATTTTTGTTTATTTATGTAGAATAAGCTTCCCTTGTATTAGGGACAGTACTTATGGCACGACTATGTAGACATTTACTGCAGAGCTACTGTTGGCTAAGAATACGAAGATACTGAGAAATTTTACTGCGAAACATCATGCTATAATAAGGAATTAAGTCATTTGTAGCCGTATAATTATTCTACTCAGTAAATCTTGTTAATATTCATGTCTGTCATTTTGATTTAATCCTCATATTAACACTTGTTTAAATTACACTATTCTTGGTCATGAGGAAAACGAAAAGCATATGGAATGACCCATGCGTAAGAATTAATATCTTTATAAATATAGATATCATAGTTTATCAGTTTATCTATATACATTATAATTGTGATAAACTTCTGCAAAGTATTAAAAAAATTGAGAAAAATATTAAAGTATAAATATTAATAGCAGCTATTTGTGCAGACAGAATTGACAGTTATTATGTTTTTTTCTATTAAATGTACTATACTTGAAGTATCATAGATAAATCTCTTATCTATTAAATCAAACAATAGATTATAAATATCAAAATAATATAGACAGTACTGCAACAATAATAATTTTAAAGGATATGTAGTTTTTGTAAAGTACAATCTCAACAATAAAAGAGTGTATAATAAATGTAGAGATAACAGAACGGAAATACATATTTGAACTTTCATGAACTAATGTATATCATTATCATTATGTTCATCCTACTCTCAACTCGTTATCGTTTCGTTGCAGTCATCATCGCGTTATTTATAAAATTGTTAAGGTCGTTTTAGTACTTGCATTTTTAAATATAAATAAATATACGATGGTACAATAACATAAAATTCTTTAAGAAAAACTATTCACAGACAATATTTATGTTGGTCGTTAATAAAAAATTATGTTTTAAATTATTTATGGTTATAATTATTTATGTGACTGCAGTTTAACACCAAAAGAGGCAAAGTTTCTACAAATTTCTAAGTGAGAAAACATAGTCAATATATATTTTTACCTCTCGCTAAGACAGGTATTGGAATCATGCTAAAAATCGCTTATCCATATTTAAGTGAATAAGCACGTTTTAAGATCTCTAGAATCCGATAATAACATTTTTACGATGATGTGTGTGTGTGTGTGTGTGTGTGGATGTGTGTGTGTGTGTGTGTGTGTGTGTTTTTGTGAGGTTGTTGTATGTACGATTTCTCAAATTATATAAGACTAAAGACCTGTTTACGGTTTCCTCAATCTAACTGTAATGGGAAGAGCTGAATAGATTCTGGTAACAATTGGACAACCGGAAGTAGTAGTGTTATTATTATAATAATACTAGTATAATATTATTTTTTGAAAAATTATGTATTACAAATATTAAAAACCAACACATTCTATAGATTTAAAGATATAGATATATAATCTACAAAATAATCTCTTGTAGTAAATCTCACAGCCTGCTGACAGCCCAAACATCTCCATGGTAACTACTTGAGAAATTAAAATGTCTGTAATTGACAGATAAATGTCACTGATATCAGTGTCATTCAGAGATAGTACTGACGGCTTTTTCTGGGAACGATATTTAGTATTTCTTATTATATTATTAATTATAAGTATACTGCATGAACCCTTCAGAAATACCGCCAATCCCGTTAATGAATTGGAAAAACATCGAACATTTAGAAGAAATGGAGAAAACTTGCTCATAGAATGAATTTAAAATTATACCTTTTTATGAGTTTATTTTTCTTTTTCCATGTTAGCTAATTGTCACCATATTTGTTGTCTGTAACAAGATTTTTTTTTGTATAATTTATTATAACTGTGCTGTACTGTTATTGAGACCTTGTCCTGTTGTATGGCCACTTTTGTAAATAAATAATAATGTCAAATGCTGACGTCATTCTGCGGCGCCATCACAAAGACCGTTTCAAAACGATGCAAACTTTAATTGTAATTTAAAATTTACTTTAAACATAATTTTCATTGCAGAATTCATGCTCAAAAAAACTCAGATCGATTAGATTGCAATGTTTTTGCCATACTGTATAAGGTAATCATACAAATATTATGCATATATGGTAAAACGAAATGAAATAAGACCTATTAATACAATTACAATTATTCCAGATTTGTATATTATTCAATGACAATTACCATTTGCTCTTGGCAATTAAACTAATGTATATTACGAATACATGCTTCCATTTCTTAAAAGTAAATCAATAAATCTCAGACAGAAATTATTCATATTCTTAAAATAATTATATCTAAACCAGAACAGTTATTTATATACCTACTCATTTGCTCATTGCGAAACAATTTTCTGGAAGAATTCGAATCAATTCCAGTAACAATATTTCATTTAATTTTTCATTCATTGTACAAAATTCAATTTTAATTCATATCTTGGTTTGAGTGGTGAAAAATTCCAAGTAAATATCGTTAAAAATTACGATAAAGTTTTTTTTACGTATGAGTCAATAGTATAATCTTTTGCAAATAGATTTAAGTTTAAATATGACGACTATTTAAACATTGTATGATTGTAATTTTCTTCTATTTTCAAATACCTACATACTGAAAACTAAGATTCATTTATTATTGATGTTTAAAAATGATAAACGTCCGTCCTTATATTAGATAAATACTCTGAATAATCTAAACCATCTGATGACGTAGTCAAATCTGACTGCTCTTTAAAAAAAATTAACCAATCAGGTATGTTGATATATATTACAAATCAATATCTATTGGATAAATGTTTTAATTATTTGTTACAATTAAGCCTATTTAACGAAAACGCCTAGATAATGTTTATTTTTCTATTTCTTAACATCCAATAAATAATTTTCTAATATTTAAACATGATCCTGAACCCTGAGTTAAATTAAGTTGCTTGAGAGTCTGGTCACGAATCTGGGGAACCAGGTTCGATTCCAACTGACGCCAAATATTTCGAATTTTAAATGGCACAAAGTTGACTGCTGTGGTGCACTCTCCACGCCAGCAATGAGTACCCATGCGGAGACGCCTGATAAACACCCGCACGGTATTAATATGACATCATCATTACCGAAATCTGTACACTCAGCAATGAGTAATATGCTATGATGATATATTTTTTAACATCTAAAGAATCATAAGATATATTTTTTTCTGAATAGTAGTCTATAAATCGTTTTTCATAAGGCCGCTTGAATTTATTTTGTGTTAGATATTTATATTCTCCTACTATCATCTCAGCAATTTAGCTTTAAGTGATGTTATAAATATTCATTTATTTCGATAAAACACAATGTCATTGACTCACTTTTGTTTTAGTTCAAGGCTACGGCTGATTGTTAAGACAGAATATTTGGTTCACTTGTTTTCATAAGTGAAGATTATCTTTTGTCTTTTTAGGTAGGACGAGATTGTGAAAGCTATTGTCAGATCGTAAAATAAAAAATTGTAAAAGTTACTGTTACGTAATATTTGTTTACTATATTTCTTCGTATGGTGTATAAATAAACATAGCATCACACCTTCAAATGGTAATATTGAAAGAATTTGTTTAGCATAATGAGCTATGCAAAACTTTTCCACTGAAAATATAACAAGAAATTCCACAATTACTACGTAAGAAAAAAACCGTAATTCTCTATTACTTCATAAAATGTCAAAAATATTGTTATAAATTGTTCATAATTTTTTTCTAGCAAACTTTAAAAACTGATCCATTATTTTCATAATGCTAACAACACAATACCAATGCAAAAAAATGTGCAGATTAAGAATGCCAAAATGTGCTTTGGTACCAGTATCAAAATAGAAGAAACAAAAATTAAACCCTTCTAGACCGGTTTGAAAACCATAGGCGTACCACTTTTGAATCTCAGAAGTTTCTAGTTAAATCGATCCGTAAATATTTCTACTAATTTCAAGCTAAACCATATTCATTATATTTCGGCCGGTTTATATTTTCAACAAACAAATTATAAAAACTCTGATGTGACCAACACAATAACTCCCATCATTTACTTATGGGGTGTCGTTGCCGCGTGCCTGATGTCTGGTCGCGAATCTGGGGAATCCGATTCGATCCCGATCAACACCAAATAATTCAAATTTTAAATGTAATAAAATTAACCCTTGTGGTAAACGCCCGCACAATACAAATATGTCATCATTACCGAAATATGTGTATAAATCAGATTAGCACACCCAGCAATGGATAATATACCGAGACAATATATTTATTTATTTAAATACATACCTGCTTATTGACTAATGCTAGAAACGATGTATTTTTTAAGTTCTTTTCTATAAAACTATTGTTTTATTTACAATTTTCCTTTTAAAACGTTACTATTATTAATTTGAAATGACTTTTTGACAGTGACATTTATCTGTCAATTACATTTGAGCTGAACTATGTAACCACGGAGATGTGTTTAAAGCATAAGCTCCGAGATATAATTTTTATATTACTTTATAAATTTATCCATAAAATATATAGAAAAATATTAAAGCAAACATATAGAAAATGAAATAATCTTTAATTTTTATAATAACAAATTGAGGAAAAATTACATTTAAAAATATTTTTTGAAGAAAAACTATCTTGAGCTTCAAGTAAACTGCCATTTACGGTTATCCGATTGTCACCAAAATCTAATGGCTTCAGTAGAAATGCAAAACTTTCTGAATGATAGTATTTGAGTTAGAGCGTAAAGAGGATCCACACACCCACACATATATAGACACATACACACAGACATCATCGTGAAAATGTTAAAAATGGATTCTAGGAACCTTAAACGAGGTCATTTACCAAAATCTCGATGCGATTTTTAGCACGATCCCTATACCTCCCTCACTAAGGATAGCGGGAGGTCAAAATGGGCCTAATATTTATTAATACGAATACAAGAAAAATTTTGTACGCCGCCTGTGAACTTCTATATACTTCTCAGAACATGATAAAAAAACAAAGCAAATATACGTCGGCTGTGTACATATACATACTCCGTATGGGGTAACGTACTTTACAAAAACTTCAATATACGATATCAAAGATACCTTTGAAGATAATATTATGAAAAGAAGAATTATATTTTCTTGTTTGGTTTGGTAGTACAAATAGTACATACGTATACCAGTTAAATACAGTACAGTACAGTACAAAAATATGGATACATCTAATAATTTAAAAAAAAATAATAATAAATTATAAAAAAGATATGTTTATTTTAAAAATATATAAAATTGTTATGGTCGAGAAAAAATACTTTAGATAATGCATGTATGTATTAATTTTTATAAAATATTACAAGAAACTTATTTCCAAATGTTTAGCAAATTTTCTTGCAAGTAATTATAACAGTGGTTGATCTGAATTTAATTATTTGTATTTTCCTTTACTCCCACAAGCGCGACAGCGTTCAAAAGAAGCAATAATAAATAAAACATACAATTTTATTGGTCGTTAGTATGAACAACTGAATAAGGGTGATTGGTGAGCAGTTAACCAGCGTAGATTTTCTCTGTCAATTGTTTATGGATTTTTAAAGAATAATAATTACAGTTACAGAAAATTAATTGCATGCATCTTTTATTGCAAGTATTTTTCTATAAAAAATCCATAAATGATAAACAGTACTAGTCAACTGCTCGCTAATCACTCTTAATCAGTTATTAATACCCGGTCATTTTGTTTAATAATTTTCATTATAAATTTTATATTAATTTTTAGTTAGGAGGAGTTTCCATATATCTGAAATATATTTGTGGACATTGAAAATATGGAAAAATATACAAAAAAATGTATTCAACCATATTATCAAATAGATAACAAATACACATCTATCATTTTATTTTCTTTATTTCATTTCCGTTAATCAAAAATTATTCCTCTTCTTTTTTCTTACCTGGTTCAATTTTTCCATATTTTTATAATCCATTTTATCAATTCACTCACTATCACTTTCTCTATCACTCTATAAATTAAATTTTATGATATGTTTTGCGCACTGGTTTGGCTGAAGTCTGGCGCGATAATATTTTTGTATTCATATTCATTCCTCATGTCGTTCTACACATGACGTCATGAATGCGCGTGTGTGAGGGACGGAAATGAGTGCCATCTATTGGAGAGAGGCATAACAGTGAGGGAATGATGAAGTGAGTTACTTTTCAGTAGGTTGGAAAGTTGAAGGTTGAGGATGGAATCACAGATGGAAAGAAGAATGGTTATAGATTTTTTTAAGTTGTTTTGATGTTTCATTTTGGGAGGAATTGAGTTCAAATCCTGTATTAAATAATCTCAAAATATAACTATACCTGTGTGGTTTCAAGTTCTACTGAAATCTTTACCTATCTTTTTCCATCTCCTATTTATAAAGTAATATTTGTTCCTCTTCTCCATTGCACAAAAACACAATTTTGATCTGGATAATTTCAAGATTTTGAAAGAAGAGCAGAATTACTCCAAATGTACGTTTCTTGAAATATTACAAAACAGGGATAATTTCCATAAAATCAATGCAAGAACTGATATTCAAGGACTTAACAGCGTATATTTTGGTGTATTGAAAACGTTCAAAAAGGAAAAGACAAATTTCAGGCTAAACCGAGTTTTATTAATTTCCTTACATTTTATTTAAATTCCTACAACTTGCTACATTATTATTAGTGTACAGACGACCAATAGGAGTCCGTATCAATGATGTCACCACAATCCTTACACAGGATATTACCGGCTATTTTCCGTATTATTCGGTTGTCGTTTTTTAGAGTAAATAGATGTATGCTCTTTGAATTTTTTGTACGATGTTTAATAGATTAACTGAATATTTTGTACGAATGTATTTGTGTACATGAATTGTAACAATTTGTTAGATCTTACTGTAAATGTGATAATGTCCATGTTATTTTGTATGTATTACAATTTTGTTGTATAACTGTTGTAAACCTGAAAAAGATGCAAGGGTGCACCGAAACGTTGGTATAGTAAGAATTAATGCTGTTTGGTAACAATTATTAAAGAATATTTTATTGTCGTTACGATTTGATTGCATATAAAGAAATAATTTTTTATAAATCTTGCAACCTAAGCTGCTATAAGCTCACCATTGAAACCACAATGGAAAAAACAAATTTTATTAATAGATGTCAGTGTCAATTACAATTTGCATAGTTCTTGATATAATTTTACTGGAGATATATAATATTTTGCAAGACATCTGTGAATAATATATACAAAATACAAAGAATAGACGGAAGGTCATGAAGTGCGACTTTTCGCTATTTTTGCGTTTGGTTTTTGTTTGAAGCAAGTTTCGATGCTGAAATTCATTATTTTAAAAGCATTCAGCATTTCAAACAAAGATTGCTTTGAGAGTTTTTAGAAAGTGTGAGGAAAAAACAGTAAAAATATTTACTCAAATGATTTATTTGTGTTAAAAAAAATTAAATATTTTCATTGTCACCTTCTTCTGATATAAAATATAAATGGTATTAATAAAATTTGACCTATATACTTTACAATAAATAAAATTTTCCTAATCAACGTTCAGTTTTCGGAAACTGCCTTCCATTCCGAAAATTTCATCACTTGTTTTTGGTTTTCCGGGTCTTTTTGATTCGTCAGTCTTATATTGTTCGTCTTCTCTGAACCAATCCTTGTATTCTTCCAGTTTTCTCACACATGTATCTGAAATAAAATCAGCACTTAGACAAAAACATATTTACTTATACTCATATTCAAGGTATTACGTTTCACGGGTTATAACAGTGATTAATACTGTTTTTTTTACTGTTTATTATTTATTTTATAATGATTTGGATTTTTGTGAAGGACAATGTTGAAAAAGTATTTAAGCGTGATATAATTGTTATTTTTAAGTTAGTTGTTTTTTTGGTGATTGCTCCAATTAAAGTATAAATATACAGGGTGATCGGTCCGTTTATTATGAAAGATTATTACCACCACAAACCAAAATATCATTTCAAAATGGTGACCATTTTATTATGGCCCAATGGCGTTACGTAAATTAGGAAAAGATTGATATAGTTTTAATATTTGGAGAATGTCAAAAAAATTCTATTAGACTCCTTCAATTTTATGGGGGGAGGTATCCCAACCAAGATAATATAATTGTTTTCATAGATTGCTATGTTTTATTTTGTATGGAATTTTATTAATAAAATAAATGGTCGCCATTTGGAAATGGTTGAAGTAAAGCAATTATATTTTGGTATCGTTGTGAAGGTAATTTTATGTACATTTTGAAATAAACCAAATATTCTTGGTGCTGGTCTTACGCCTATAACTAAATTTTCTTTGAGATCGGATCCAATTGGCGCAAAAGTAATCCCGTGAGGTGAAGCCTGGTAAACGGCCGCACGGTACGAATATGTCATCATTACCGATATCTATGTACAAAACAGATTGGCACACCCAGTAATGGGTAATTTACCTTGATGATATATACAGTGTGTTAATTAAAAACCTAGCCATAGGCATTTAACATGGGAAATCAGTTTTTCCTTGCGCAAAAGTTTCCAAATTATTTTAGACAAAAATACTTCAAATAAATGGCGAGAAAATCAATTTTAAATTTTTTTGGAGATAGCTCATTTTTAGCGGTAACTGTCAAAAAAGTTTGGGTTTTGTGATTTTCGGTTAATAACATATTTCTTTGAAAGTATGGAACAGTTTTCTCATGAAGAAAAGCTTCAGATTATAAAATGGTATTACTCTGGCCAAATTTTGTTTGAGTTCATGGCTATCGCTATAAATCAGCAATTTTCAAAAAACTTTAAAATTGATTTTTTCGGGTATTAAATGTCAAAAATAAAATCTACTAATTCGAATGCATTCTTTACATTTGTTTAACGCGTTTTTGTCTAAAATAATTTGGGAGCTTTTGCACAAGGAAAAACTGATTTCCCATGTTAAACGCCAATTTCCAGGTTTTTAATTAACACACTGTATATATTTTAATTTAATAATAGTTTCAATCTTACTGCTAATTCTGATTATAAATAGATACAAATTAATGCTTACCTATAATTGTTTCAATGGAATCGCCGTTCCCTCCATACTCTTTTGGCATAATTTCTTTGGGTACTACCTTGTATAATGATTCCAAATCACTTCCATGTATACACACCTAAAAATATATATTAATTTTCGCTTCAATCTATCATTTTCGATTGAAATATAATAAAATAAATCATTTCCTTACTCTTGATTTCATCTTCTCCGTGAGGAAAGGCTTGATCATCGCAAAAACAGTTTCGAAGTATCCAGGAGTGTTGAAAAAATGCAGTCCTTTTATTCTATTTGGATAAGCTTCTTGGAAACACATCATAGCTTTTTTGGTAATACTAGGGGATGCTATATGAGCTAAGGTAACACCAGTCATGTCTTGGATCACTTGGACGCCGTTAATAAGAGGAATGTCATCTTCTAATAACTAAAACAAAAAATATGTTATCTTATTTTTTGGCACAAAGAATAATGGCATCAAAGAAAATTTGGATACATCAAAAACAAAATCTCCCCGGCTATGAAACAAAAGAAATACGGTTTATAGTTATAGTGAAGTTATAAGTTTGTAATTTATTTGTTTCACAGCGAGACCGATTATTATTTGAATTCATTTGTAATATAGTACATTTTTATTAAACTTCTGTAACTTACTGATATATCCATGAGCATCATGTTGGCTTTGAGAACTTGTTGAAAAGAAATCTTGTGAGGATCGTAGATGCCTGTTCTTAACAGAATTATTCGTGGCAAGTCAACGGACCCTGAATTCCATAACGGAAGGAAAACACTAAAAAAAATATCAGATTTATTTTTGTTTACCCATTGACCAATTTCAAATAATGTTTGGTCATAACGACCAAACGTTATTCAAAGATGAAAGAACATCGCAAACAAATGTGCTCTGGTTGAACATTTCAATACACTAAAACACACTTTTGATCTGGATAATTTCAAGATTTTGGAGGAAGAAATACTCCAAAAGTATGTTTCTTGAAATATTACATATCAGGGATGATTGCAATAACATCAATGCAAGAGCTGATATTCAAGGACTTAACAGCGTATATTTTGGTGTATTGGAAAAGTTCAAAACCGAAAAGGCAAATTTCAGGCCAAACTGAATTTCATTAAATTCCTTACATTTTATTTAAAGTCCTACAACTTGCTACATTATTAAGGAGTCCGCGTATGAATGATGTCACCAGAACACAAGATATTTCCGGCTATTTTCCGTATTATTCGGTTGTCGTTTTTTAGACCAAAAGGATGTATGTATGCTCTTTAATTTTTTTGTACGATGTTTAATAAATTAACTGAATGTTTTGTACGAATGTGTTTTGTGTACATTAATTGTAACAATATGTAAAATCTTACTGTAAGTATGATAATTGCCATGTTATTTTGTATGTATTATATGAAGAAGGTGCAAGGGTGCACCGAAACGTTGGTATAGTAAGAATAAAGGTATGTCAACTAAAAATCTGGACAATTTTTATTTAAAAAAAAAAACAATAATTATAGTAGCCTATGAATTAAACATCGTGACAAAAATAACAACTGAGTCATCTGTCAACAGTCAAATAAAAATACCGAAGGTTTCTATTGCTGTTGTAAAAATGGAAATAAAAGGAGAACGATAGGAGAAAAGTGATTGGCGACTTTTATTCGAAGCACCGAAATAGTGGAAAATCTTTTACTGTAAAGCATTTTCAACACATGGGAGTTGCACGAAGCACCATCTACAATATTATTAGAAGAGTCGAGAATGAAGAAACTCTGGAAAGGTCTGCTGGCAGTGGAAGAAAGGCAAGGAAAATGAAGGAAAGGGAAAGAAAACAACTTGAAGAGGTGGCGATAGGGAAAATTGGACAGTTTTACAGAAAATTTGGCAGAAAGTTTAAAATATCTCATGAATATGTTCGTAAAATTTTGAAGAATACGAATGTAGTATTAAGAAAAAGAAAATTTACGAGAAAGTTATTTGAAGCCGTCCGATGATCGATTTGTTATCTTGGATGATGAGTCGTATTTTACTTTGGAAGGAGCTGACTAAATTCAAGCGACATACCAAGTTCCCAAAGAAGATACTTGTGTGGTTGGCTTTTAGCGCAAGAGGAAGATCAGCAGCTTATATAGCCCCTTCTGGCCTTTCAATCAACCAAGATATATATACCAAAGAGTGTATACAAAAGAGGCTAGTCCCATTTATTGAAAATACCATAACGATGGTCGATATGTGTTCTGGCCGAACATGGCAACATCCCATTACGCAAGAGGTACTATTGAAGTTTATGAACGGTACAAAATACCGTTTATTCCTCGCTCAGAAAATATACCAAATGTGCCACAATTATGACCTATCGAACGGTTTTGGCATCAATTGAAACAAAAAGTATATGAGAACGGGGGGAAGCAGAAGATCTAGCTACATTAAAGACGAGAATACAAGTCAAACTTCGCCAGTTTGATGTGGGACACTTCGAACGACTAATGGCTAAACTTAAAACTAAAGTTAGACAAGCTGCTGATTATGGACCTGATTATATTATTTCACATTGATTTAAACAAGTTTCTGCCAAAACAGTATAATTTTCATGGTTGATTAATAAATAATATTGTTCTAAAAAATGTCTAGATTTTTAGTTGACATACCCTTAAATGCTATTTGACTGAACTTTCGAGTAATTGTTAACACCTTATCCACATCACAGTCAAGAAATTACCCCCTATTAAATTAATAGTTTATTTGTATATTCCCAAATATCCATAATTTTACAGTGATATAGGGGGTCTGTACTTATAGCCCGTCTCGCTCTAGCCACATTTCATAGCCTTAAAATAATGAAAGATAATTTATACCAACCCCTGTTTAACAACAGCCATTATATCTGCATGTGTTGAATCTCTGTCTTTGAAAAATTCTGGAATCATGGTTTTCATTGTGTGAAACATATCCAGTTTCTCTTTCGTTCGCTCCAAACTGAATTTGCATCCTCGCAAAAATGATAAGAGCCATTGATCATCTATACAGAAAAAAAAAATGTATGTCTTCATCGCGTTTCATTGCCCATTTCACAGATCTTTTATTTGCAATGCAAAATAAAATTATATTTTCTTACCCGTTCTGGCATTTATGTGTGGTTGCTTCTTCAGCCATTCTCTAATATATTCTAGGTCGCTTTCTATTCTAGACGGATCCTCATTTATTTCTGTTCTAGCTCTAGCTTCTAGTTCTTTTGGCAGCGCACGAACAGGCATTGTACAGGCCTTAAAATAAACTAATATTTACAAAAAATGTATAAGAGACTTATGACGACAAACAATTCGTCGTTAAAAATGATACAATTATGCCGAGTAATAGACAGAGATAAACAATGATTAGTAATCTATTTATATTTATCTATTGATAAAGATAAGATTATATCAAGTGTTTATATTAAAATATGGTTTAATACTAGATGTTATATATATTTTCACCTAAAAAACAACAATTATTGTAGGGTTCTTAGCAAAAACAACCTTAGTTCATTTTTTACCTTCCGTCACCTTTAGGTAAAGAAGATATTGTCTTTGGTCAAAAAATTCGATAATGATTTTCTAATGAATAAGCATGTTTTGGGATCCCTAGAATACGAATTTACTATTTTTACTATGATGTCTGTATGTATGTGAGCGTATGCATAGCACGATTCCAAAAATTACAAATTTTTTCATACTCCTCGAGTTTAGATTCATATATGTAAACATGATTAGATTTTGTTTATAATTGGTCCACCGAAAGTACATTCATTTGCAACTTTTAACAGTTTGTTCTTGAAAAACATTTAATGTTATTACAAATTTTAAAGAATAGGTATATGATTCTATATATTCATATTCAATAGACATAGAGTTAAAGAATTATAAACATTTCATAAAATTTCATACATCAACCATCTATGCTAACCATGGAAACTGCTAATATATTCAAATAATTCAAATTAATAGATGTCAGTATAAATGAAAAGTAAACGAATGTGACAGAGATGAGGATTTTGAGATAGATGTTGGGGAAGACACGGAAAAATACAGTAAGGAAGTGTTAGAAGTTTGTAGAAAGGTACAAGAGAGACGATTACATTGGTTTGAACATGTCATGAAGAGAGATAAAGAATATATTGGAAGATGAACAGCTTAGTATATGAGGTAGAAAAAACTGAAGAAGAAAATCAAAGATAAGATGAAAGGATTGTATTGCGGAAGACTTGAGAAAAAAGGAACTGAATGAGGGCGACACGCAAAACAGAAATGAATGGAAGAAGAAAATAAAAAATAGCGACCCCTAACGAATGGAAAAAACTAAAGAAGAAAATGTCAGGGTCAAGTTCAATTTGCATAGTTTGTCTATGAAATAATTTTGCTGGTAATTTAGAAACTTTTACAATAAAATTTATGTATGTAATACACAAGATTGACGGAAGGTAATGTGCTGGCCACATCAGCTTTTTTGAATTGGAGCTAATCAAAGAAACAATTTTCTAGCTTTCTTACTTTTATAGATTTCTGTAAATTAATTGACCATAGGGTCATGTTTACATTTTAGAAAATTATTTACTGAGTGTTAAGAAAGAAAAACAATAATGAGCTATTGATAATGAGACATATTTATAAGATGTTTTTGTAGAAACGCTCTAACTTTAAAATATAACAACTTATGAATAAAACCAAGATACTTTTGCGGAAAACAGTTTTACCACCTTAAAAGTATATGTAACTAATATTTAATAAGGTTCAAAGTATGCGTCAAAATATTTTTGGTTTAGAATTTCAACCATGTCTGGAATTTTATGACACACTTTATTCCTAAAATATTTGTCTTGACTCACTGAAACTTTTTAAAAATCTTTAAACAACTAAACTTAAAATGTAAATATTGAACCTCAAAATAAATATTTTGCCTTCAATCGTGTTTGAACTTGATTTTTAAAACACTTTTTGCACTAAACCTCACTTTAGTTTAAAATAATATTCAAGATATTAATAAACATATGGTCACTATTTTAAATTTAAGGGACGATTATATACATCAAAACGATTCATATGAATAGGTACATGTTTTCTGAAGCACTGTTTTAAAATTAATTCAATACTGAATCATTATTATTCTTAATAAATTGTATCAAAGTTCAAATTGTCTATTAATTAATTGACGACTCTACAATCACTATTGCAATATTTTATTTGAAATTAGTGCAATTAATACTTTAATATTATTTGGAATATATTTTCCATTATTTGTGTTTATATTTACATATTATTTATACTATATTTTACTTTAAATATTGAAAAAATACTGAAATATTTGTAAAAAAAGAACTTACCTACTACTTACTTTGCTTTTACCTATCACATAATGATATAGCAATACATTATTTAGTTACTTTTGACACTTTTAATTTCAATTATGTGTAAAAATAAAAATAACATTATAATTGCATACAATACATAAATAATTACTTAAAATTCACTATATTTTACTAATAAATTAGAAATATACAATGTTGCACGAATTTTAAAAAGTATAGTTTTTAAAACATTTGAATGTAAAAAAGCTACAACTTTAACTAAATATCTTGCAATAGACAGGTCATAAAAATGATAACACATACCTGCACTTGTTATCACTATAAGTATGCTGTCACTATAAACCGTAACACTACACTGAAGTTGTCATATGATTTTATTAATTTATAAAACATTAGCTTAAGTTTTTTATTTCCATTTATTTATATTTGATCATTTTGACCTTCATTTTAATAGCAATCACTTTTTGCGTGTTGTTTTATTATTTATAAGAATATTGCACTGTTCTTAAAAATAAACGGCAAATGTTAAAAACCAACAATAACAAATCATATAAATACTGGGTGAGTCTGGAAAGACCCCCCCCCCTCTACTTTTTTATTATAAGTAATAAAAAAATGGCTCATATAAAATTTTTATTACTTTTAATATACTATTTGATTGTAGATATTTTTTATAGTCAAGTTTACAAGATACAACCATCAACTTTTAGTTTTTAAATAGCGATCTATAATTATTTTACTAAAATATAAACCATCATTTTTCTCTTTTCAACGATGTATTAGTTTTTACTTCTCGCAAAGAGAGATATTGGATTCATGCTAAAAATCGCATATTCAGATTTTAATGATTAAGTACACAATTCAATTTTAATATTTTTACGATGATGTCTGTGTACTTGTGTGTGTAGATATATGTGCGTGTATTTCTCAATCGGACAATACTGGGAAGAGCTGAAAAGGTTTTGGTACTAATTGGATAACCGGGAGTAGCAGATTCTTTAAAAAAATCTTGAAAATTGTTCTTGCTTGTATTAGAAAAGAGTAAATTATCTATCTGATACATATTAATATTTTATTACATCTTTTATAGATTTAGAGATATAGAAATTATATAATAATCTGCTGTAATAAATCTCACAGCCCAAATGTTTGTAACTGACAGATAAATGTCAGTGTCAAAAATCCGGAGACATAACTGAAGACTTATTATGGGAAGTACATACATTATATTATTTCTTATTGTATTAACTATTAAATATTTAAAATTATAGGTTTAGTACATATACCCTTCAAGAATATTGTCAATCCCGACAATGAATTGGAAACATTTCCAAAAATAAGAAGAGTAGAACAAATTTTCTTCATAGAATGTATTTAAAATTTAAAAAACTAAATATAAAGAATAGATGTAAGTAAAATTTTTGGTGTAAAGTGTAGGTATACAAGAAATGTTAAAGACAATAGGGCGCGAGCAGTCATGTGACTTTGTTGGCCTTGACAAGAAAATATGAGGTCCGTGTCAGAATGATAGCTAGTAATTATGTACATAAATGTCAAATATAATTTTCATTTTAAATTTAATGACTTTCCCATTCCATGTGGTTTATTTTCCTCGACAAGTAAATTCCACACTTCTGGTGACAAATTAACTACGTGAATTAGAAAATCTTGAAATTTCATTCAAATTTGAAAGGTACATGAAATTTTTTATCCAATAGTATAAAAACAATCATATGTTATATTATTGAACAATGGCGAATGAATTAATTATTATATTGTACTAAATATCAAATTTATTGTTGAAACTCGTTTTCATATGATATAAAATATTAACATTTCACTACATATACTATTTTTAAATATTAATAAGGGATCGTTTTGTAACTTTAGGTTTCTCATACCTTTTATTAGGTATAGGTGCTTTACCCACTGGACCTAACATTATTTTTTTCGAATAGAATTTGTTTGCTCGAAGAACATCCAAATTTTCGTACAGTACTTCATTTAAAATATTTTCTAAATTTTCATTATTATTACAATCTTCTTTTCCGGTATCTTCATTTTGTTTCACTGATTTATTCCTCAATTTTAAATTATCATATAATCCTTCTCCATCATTATACACACTTCTTTCAATCTTCTTTTCTTGTTTTTGTTGTTGTTGTTGTTGTTGTTGTTGTTGTTGTTTCTTCAATTCATCTTCAACGATGAAACCAGCGCGACTTCCCGATCGCTTCAAACTGGGAATTTTGTCTAAAGTTTTCATTGTAGGACTTTTTGGATTTGAACTTTTTTCTGTAAAATCAAAATAAGTTGAAGTAACCTCCAATGAGTTTCTGGTATTTTTTAAGTCGCTCATTTTTCTTCTCAGCAAGATTTCGGCAGATTGGGCGTTCTTTTCTCGGTTTTCTTCTTGATAAAGAGGTTTCTTTCGCATTGCAACAATAACTGGTTCGCTGTAGGGAACTTCTTCAGGATTCTCATTTGAAGCAAAGAAATTTTGGTCTTCGATATTGGTGGAAGATATTGAAGGTAGCGATTGGGCGTTTGTTTCAGAGAGGTCTTCTCTGGATTTGTTTTTTCTTGGAGGTTTTATTGGTGGGTGATTATCTTGAATATTCGTCAGTTTGAAAGAAGATTCTTTATGTAAATTACCTGCAATAAAGAGAAACGTTATTTTTCGCGTAAGTTAAACTATGTATTTACAAGTTTTTTCAAAATTTGGTAACAATTTAAAACTCCTAAAGAAGGCATAAGGGATGCCGAAACCGGTTGAGGCCAAGAATTAAATAAAATAATTTTGACTGCAATCCAGAAATTTACTATTTCCATACACCCATCCAATCAAAAAGTTCGAATTCATATGGCTGATATTATATTTTCACACTTTCATAATTTATTTCTAAATAATAATATATCATCGCAGCATATATTCGTATCGTGCCGGCATTTATCAGGCGTCACTTTACGGGCACTCATTGCTGTCGTGGGGAGTGCACTATTTTCTCACTATATTAATATTGGTTTGAAGCTTCACATAATCTATAGTTATTTTATGCGGTAATAAATATATTAAACAATAAGGGTCCCAGTATGGAACCTTGAGGAATTCCACAGTTTGGTAAAAATATTACCTGTACTTTTCGATATAGCTTTTTGAACAGGCAATTTCTGTTGCGTAAATAAATTTTCTTGACTTCCATTTTGAAATATGGTTGGTATATGGAGTCTAGACGATTTCACCACTGTTATTGGTTTAGAATTTTTATTATCTTCTTGTTTTCCTTCCAACTTTTCTCTTAGTAACTGTCTTCGTTTTATTATATCTTCAGACATTTTTACTGGACTAATATTCACTTACATTTGAAAATGTAATCTTTGAGTTACTGTTATCATATTTATTAAATCATTTATCAAATAATTATTGATAATCAGAATTTTTAATTATAACATATGTTAGTAATATTTTTAAAATTATTACTGCAAATATTAAAAATCCGTTGTGGCAAGTCCAATACCTCTCCCACTTCAATTTTTGGTTACATAAGTATAGAGCGCGAGCAGTTATGTGCTACTGTTAGCCTTGGCAAACAGATATGGGGGCCCATTTCAAAATGACAATTAGTAATTATGTACATAGATGTGATATGTCAAAAAATTTCATTAAAAATTTCATGATTTTCTAAATTCACGTAGTTAATTTGTCACCAGGAGTGTGGAATTTACTTGTCGAGGAAAATAAATCACAAGGTATTGGAAAATCACTAAATTCAGAATTATTCTGACACGGGCCCCCATGTCTGCTTGTCAAGGCCAACAAAGTCAAATGACTGCTCGCGCCCTATTGTATTTAACATTTCTTGTATACCTACACTCTAAGTTCTACTTACATCTATTCTTTATATTTAGATTTTTTATTTTTAAATACATTCTATGAAGAAATTTTGTCCTACTCTTTTAATTTTTCGAAATGTTTCCAATTCATTGTCTGCATTGACAGTATTTTTGAAGGGTTGTAATATACCTATAATTTTAAATATTTAACTTTTAATACAATAAGAAATAATATAATGTATGTACTTCCCAGAAAAATCTTCAGTAATGTCTCTGGGTTTTTGACACTGACATTTATCTGTCAGTTACAAACAATTTCATTTTTCAATTGGTCTCCATGACATTAATTGGGCTGTTGAGATTTATTGCAATAGAATGTTATACACCTTATATTTCTGTATCTCTAAATCTATAAAAGACATAATAAAATGTTTATATGTATCAGATAGAGAATTTACTCTTCTTTAATACTAGCAAGAATAAAAACTTTCAAAAAATAATATTTAGAAGATTTTTTTTAAGAATCTGCTACTTCCGGTTGTCCAATTATTACCAAAACCTTTTCAGCTCTTCTCAACACACACACACACATAGACATCATCGTAAAAATATTAAAATCGGATTGTAGGGACCTTAAAACATGCTTAATCATTAAAATCTGGACATGTGATTTTTAGCATGAATCCAATATATAACATTTTAAATGGCAATAAATAATTACTAAATTTTTATTAGAAAAATGACAAATATGCTAAAATCAACATAGTATTATCTTATCTATAAAATGTAAATAGAATATTTTTTTTTCGTTTTCCCCACATGAAAACGTAGGAGTAGTCAAATTAAATTGCATCTTAATAATAATATTTTGTTATATATATGCAACACATTTACACAATTCAAATTGGAATATATTGTCATTTTTGTTAAACAATTTGTATAATATGCAAAATACAAATAAATTTGTTTAATATTAAATTACAATTTTATCATATTATAATCTCTTGCACGCCTATGTCCCTAATCAAATATTGTGCACCTTTCCACATTTTGATATAAAATAGTGTGAAATATTTACAGTATAATTGCACAATGTGAAAAAGTACGATCAAAATGGAATTGTTTTTGAAGTTTTCTGTGATTTTTTGCATACTAATTTACAAAACAGGTACATATATAAAATAATTAATATATTTTGTGGGTAAATAATGTATTTAAATAGGTGCACAACTAACAACGATAAATACAGATGTAGAAATATTTGGAGATGTGGGAAATAAGACCTTAGATGATATTATGAATGGGGCTGTAGGAAGTCACGACATGTTTCCATATTTGGTAAAATAAATATTTTATATATACATACATACATACATACATACATACATATATATATATATATATATATATATATATATATATATATATATATATATATATATATATATATATATATATATATATATATATATATACAGAGTGGTGACTGGCACAGACGAACATAGGACTTTAACATGTAAAATCAGACTTTCGTAATTTATTGCTTCCCTAATTATTTTAGGTAAAAAAACTTCAAATAAAAGTTGTAGGACATAAAATTCTGCATCTGAATTAATTTTGTATGTCATATACCGGGCGAAATTAGATATGAAAATGTCGAAAATCACCCCAAAATTAGTTATAGCCATGGAATTGAAACAAAAAATTAACAAATGTTAACGATTTATCTGTCAAGTTAATTTATTTTTATTATTATTTGTAATTTTTGTTCAAGTGAACAAATATCAATTTAAATTAACAGGTAATTGTTAACTGGAACAGAAATTAGAAATAATAACTAATAAAAATAAATTACCTTAACATGACAGATAAACCGTTAGCCATTTGTTATTTATTTTATCTCAATTTTTTTTGTTATAACTAAAAATAACATATTTACATTTCATTTTATCTGTTGTAAATACTTCCATGATAGTACCATTTTAAACAGGTACTATTTTTGTTACCATGATGTCATATTATTTAACGTATGTGTACAAACATACACACATGTTGTATGTTAGTAGCAACCAAGGAACTTTAAATAAATCTATATTTTCTTTAGGTATCAATCCAAACTGCTTTTAGCCAGCACATATGTGGTGGTACTCTTCTTTCTTCTTACTACGTGCTAACTGCTGCGCATTGTACTTTCGTCAAGCCCTTAGGAAAACAATTTCTGCCTCGTGAACTACGAATAAGGATTGGTCCTGAAAATTTGAGGCACCCTGCAAGAATACTTGCTTTTGTAAAATGGATAAAAATACATGAGGAGTATAGAAATAGGCCCATTGACAATGACATTGCAATCATAAAGGTAATTACAATGTCGGACGGACAGATTTTGGCGTAGAAAGCGGTCTTTTTGTGTTGAACCCAGCTTTTGCGGGCGAGGCGCCAGCCGAGGCCAGGCTAGCTAGGTAAACACAAAAAGGGCGTTCTTCTCTGAATAACATATACTATTTTTTCTTCAAATGTTTCAAAGAAAACTGGGAATTTTTAATAGGTTTTTTTTGGAATTGGTTTAAATATAGAGTTTGGAAAAGTTGGCTGTGTACATTATAAAACACAAACGATACAACTGTCAAATAATAATTTTCAATATGGTCTATGTTGCTGTGACGACTACTGCCGCCAGCGGTTAACTAAGAAGCTAACATTTCTTTACTAGTACGATAATGAACAACATTGTGGTACTAGTAAGAAAATGAATATTTTCTATAGTGTGTGTACAGTAGCATAATATGAATATTATAATACGCTTGAAGAAAAATATATTTTTTAACCCCCTGGAAAAAATATTTGAAAAACACAAATATATGTTGTAAAATAAATTCATATGCCAAAATGATTGTAAATTTGTATATTTTTATTTAGGTGGACAGGCCCCTACTATCAGATCCTTCTGACATACTCCCTCTTTCTTCTTCTTTCATAACACCTTCTTCAGTTCTCGGTCCTTGCATGGCTGCAGGTTGGGGCCGCCTAGGTCCATCCCCTATTGCAAATTTTCCAGATCCTGATTCTTCTTCGTTTAACATATCCACTACCCTTATGTCTGATACCACCGAATGGTACAATAATGATACAGTGCCAGAAAATGATGAGGAAAGTGAAGATATTGTTATAGTAAAAGATGTGATATTAAGGTTTACGCTATTACCATTACAAAAAGCCGAAGAATGCGCAAAGGATTATGATAATGCAGGAATAACGGAAGAGATTATTTGTGCTGGAGAAAGAAATGGTGGAACTGATACGTGTAAAGTAAGAAAAATAATGCTTATGCTTGTAGGTTAACTCAATAATTCCCAAAGTATGTTTTGCGGAACCTATCTGTTTCGTGGAACCCGTAAGGGTTCTGCGACCAAAAAATGAATTTAGAACTATAAAATTATGAAAAAGACATGTCACACAGTGAAACCAATTAATTAATAGTAGTTATATTAACCATAATAAAATTTTAGTAACTTTATATAGTGATAATTCATAACAACAAGTAATAAATATAGAGAAGGAAATATCAAAAATTCAGTTAAACAGATTTATGTACATACAAGTTTGGCTACCAGATATTTCTCAACATAGAAATAGATGTAAATTATTAGTTCGCTTTTATTCATTTATAATAAAGGTACGTAACTTAAATGCGTTAACAGTACAGAAAAAAAATAAGATTTATTTTTTCGTTATCGAAATGAAGCCAAAATTTATAAAAGTCAGACAAATTTCGCTTTACTTTTCGGAAAGTTAGTAAACAAAATTAACATTTAAAAGATTTTTATTTAAAGAACATAGCATCCTCAAATCATTGTGCGGAATCAAGTGATTTTGCAAATCTGTCTTAATAAGATCTGGTGCTAAAAACAGTCTCTTCAATATTATAGAAATTATTTAGAATATTAAGGGCTTCAATTTTCAAAAATCTCTCTGTGGGAATCAGGGATTGGTCAAAGGAAACGAATTTTTGGGTTTTTTTGAAAACGATTTCTTAAGGGTTCCATGACTGAGCTTAGTTTTAGAATCAATTAACCGGTCGTTATCCGGTTTTTCGCCACATTTTAAAATAAGCTTTTATTATTTATCTAAGTAAGTTGGCACTAAAGTAATAAATACTTCTAACATTCAATGTCAAACAATGCCAACAATGAACGAAATTCTATGTAAAACTTTTCAGTTTCTAACTACTTAACCCACGTATAACCTTACAATGTGGTTGTGTAGGTCCAGGATTCCTATAAATAAAATTTACTTTATTTTCTTTATTTTGTTCGTAAACAATATTGTTTTATTCGCCGTGACATTATATAGTTTACTACTGGCAACGATTTATAATCCTTTTGTTATATTAAGATATTTAATGTAGAACATAATAATGAATTAAAATATTTGTCTAATTTTAATCAGAAAATAACAATAGATTTAATCGCATAAAATAAATTAAACATATTTTGAGTACTATCGTTGTACATCTTAATAATAACTCTTGAAATTTAAACTTTTGTTGTCTCGTATGTTAAGTACTATTTAGAATATAATGAAACATGGATTATCTAAATAATGACATATCAATTTCAAAAATAATATCATATTGCCCGCACGATATTTCCCACATAGACGAGTATCGAGTATTATTCTTTTTTTATGCCATTTATCTTATTTTTATATTTTGGGATTTTATATATACCTGAAATCAAATGTACTTCAAATTTTAAGTATGGTCTAATCTACACCACAACCGAACAAATTGCCCTATTTTTTATATTTTTTTACTCTTTAAAGGGCGATTCAGGAGGTCCGCTAATATGTGATCGAAAAATAGAAGGAATTGTGTCTTTTGGAGATGGTTGTGATAATCCAGAACATCTTGGAGTGTATACTAGAGTATATAAGCACAGAAAATGGATAGAAAAAAAGATGTACATTCATTCAGGAACAACACAACAATATAATTTACATTTTGTATTAATTATTGTAATTTGTACTGTTATACTAAATTTTAAATTAACATGTATGTAGAGCAATAAAAATAAATATTTATGATACATCAGATTATATTAAATATATGTACCTATAAATACCAATTTCATATCCGTGTAATAACAATTCCTAATTCGAATAAAGAAATTACTACTTTGTAAACGTATTAAGTATCTAAAAAATGCATTTTCTTAAAACTCTTGGAACGCCAAGTACCTAAATAAATAGCCATTTAATTTATATTAATTTAAATCTGGGGACCCGGGTTCGATCCCGACCGACGCCAAAAATTACATCGAATTTTAATGGCACAAAATTGACCCTTGTGGTGCACTCTCCACGCCAGCTATGGGTGCCCGTGAGGTGACGCCTGGTAAGCGCCCGCACGGTACAAATATTCCATCATTACCGATATCTGTACAAAGCAGATTGGCACACCCAGCAATGGGTAATATGCCGTGATGAAATATTTATTTATTTTTATTTTATTTAAATACATATATGGGTCTCGTGGCTGAGTGCCTGAGTGTCTGGTCGCGAATCTGAGGAACCGGATTCAATCCCTACCAACACCAAATATATCAAATTTTAAATGGCCCAAAATGTGTGGTGCACTCTTCAAGCCAGAAATGAGTGGCCGTCAGGCGCCGCTTGGTAAATGCCCGCACAATACAAATATGTCATCATCATTACCGAAATTTGTGTATAAAGCAGATTAGCACACCCAGCAATGGGTAATATACCATGATGATATATTTACTAATACTAGAAACTATGTATAAGTTCGTTTCCACATAACTATTGTTCTATTTACAAATTTCTTTTTGAAATGATACTATTAATAATTTGAAATAATTACTTTTTTGACAGTGACATTTATCTGTCAGTTACATACATTGGAAATATGATCTGTGTAAGTAAGAAATTGTATTTATCTTTAAAACATAGATTCCGGGATTTATAAAATTGATTATTTTATTAATTTATCTATAAAATATATAGAAAAATTATTAATGCATGCCTATAGAAAATTCAATAATCTTTAATTTATATAACACAATCGCAAAACAATGACATTTAAAGGTATTTTTGGAAGAAAAACTATTTTGAGCATCTAGTAAAGTCTGATTTCTGGTTATCTTATTTTTACCAAAATCTAATGGCTTCTTTCCATATTAGACTAAGGAATAAGGTTTAAAATTTTTGGAATTGATTGTACTTGAGTTAGAGTGTGCAGAAGATCCACACACACACACACACACACACACACACACACACACACACACACACACACACACACACACACACACACACATACACATACATAGACACATCATTGTATAAATGTTAAAATCGGATTCTATGGACGGGGTCATTTATCTCGATATGCGATTTTTAGCATGATCCCTATATCTCCCTTACCAAGGGTAGTTAAAAATCATTTTATTTCCTAAATTCTATGCATGAAGTTCTACGGTCCATACACACTATGCGGCACTCTAATACCAAGGCGAGGGATAATTCTTATTCAATATCTATTTTTGGATATCATTTTTCCCCTTATGGGAAATCAATTTTCAATGTGTGAATTATGACACAATTAACATTATATCTAATAAAAACATAAATACTCTGTTGACATTTACAGCAGTGCTAAAATAAATACAAAACAGCAAAATACTAAATCAATATCAGTTGAGTTGATAATGCTGCTGCGGTCAATATAGAATCAACTCGTATATAGTCCCTGTCAACTACTCTAAAAATATTACGAAACTGTAAATAGAAAAAGAATGAAAAATGTTTCGTGTCATCTGACAAAAATAACGAACATGAAAAGAATTTTTTTTAAAGTGTGAGAATATTTTTATAGACTATACGTTTTCCTAGAAAATTCCTAATAAATTTATGAACTTTGCTTTTTGTTTTTTGACTTATTAATTGGTCACGTGGTTAAGAGCGTTAAGACATCAGTTGTGATTGGAACAGAACAGATTCATTGTCAAATTAAAAACTTACTATTATTTTAAACGTTTAACACAATTAATCCTTATGGTGATCTTTCCACGACAATATTGATAGCTCGTGAGGTATATAGGGTGGTGACCGGTACAGCCGAACATAGGACTTTAAAATGTAAAATCAGACTTTCTGCATCTGAATCAATAAACAAAATAAAGTGTTAACAATACAAAACAGTAGGAGATTTATACAGTAATACCAAACATCCTATTGAAACAATTAATTGATCAAATCTTGTTTACAAAATTCCATGTCTGGACTGTGATATATTATGCATTGGACAAACCCGAAGATATTTAAAGACCAGATTATCGGAACATGAAAGAAATTCAAACAAGAATACAAATGTTACCAAATGTACATTAGTCAACCATGCACAGACCGAAAAACAAAAATTCAATTTTAGAGACACAAAAATATTAAGGTATGAAAATAATTTAAATAAAAGACTTACACTAGAGATGTTAGAAACACACAAACATAAAAACTCGATTAATTCGCAGATAGACATACAAAATCTAAGTATCATTTACAATAGCATTGGTGAAATACTACAGAATTTTAATAAAATAAAAAGTGTTGCATCTAGCTCCTTCCAATACAAGAACCAACCCTTCGTCAGTTTTATAATGAACTCTGATAAGAATGTACGTGTTATATATATATATATATATATATATATATATATATATATATATATATATATATATATATATATATATATATTCACCTCTCCAAATTACTCGAAAGTTCAGTCAAATAGTATTTATTCTTACTCTACCAACGTATGGTTTTAATAAAATAACTGAACGTTTTGTATGAATGTAGTTTGAGTACATGAATTATAACAATCTGTAAGATCTTACTACCCTGAAGAAGGTGCAAGGGTGCACCGAAACGTTGTTAGAGTAGGAATAAATGCTGTTTGACTGAACTTTCGAGTAATTGTTAACACCTTATCCACATCACAGTCGAGAAATTACCCACAAAAAAAAAAAAAATTTTGTGTGCTTTGTAACGGCAGAAATTAGGTATAAAAATATCGATAAACACCCCAAAAATAGCTATAGCCCTGAAATTGAAACAAAAAATCAACAAATGTTAACGATGTATCGGTCAATTGTTAACTGTTACTCTAAAATGACAGATAAATCGTTAACATTTGTTAATTTTTTGTCTCAATTCCATGGCTATTGTTATTTTTGAGGTGATTTTCGATATTTTCATACCTAATTTCTGCCGTTACAAAGCATACAAAATTAATTTAGCTGATTCATTTAGATGCAGTATTTTATGATCTACAACTTTTGCTTGAAGTTTTTTTACCTAAAATAAAAAGGGAAGCAGGAAATTAGGAATATAGTAGATATATTATTACCAAAATTTAGGAATAGAAGCATATTGGTACGCCCAGAAATGGGTTGGGTAATAACAATGAAACGTGATAATTTATTTATTTATTATATTAATTTTTTTTATTTCCTGGGAATATAATGTTACCTAATATCTTTAGCAATTAAAAATCTGTTTTAATTAATTCTTTCAGTATTATATTTGAATTCAATGAATCCAGATTCATAATATTTCAGCCAGTTTAATAAATTTAGAATCAAAATAAATATATGATATAAAATTTATTTGTTCGTCCGTTTCTTAATAATTCTTTTTTCACGCCCGTAAATTAATAATTCATCTTTTATTCACCTCTAAAACAAAAGAATATATACTTTTTTACAAAGTCAAAGGAAAGGGTCGAACTATTATCACACGTCTTTTGGTCCACAATTTTTGTAAGTTTTCTGTCTATATATAAAGTAGTTGAAAGAATTTTGTAGAAATATATCACCATTTGTGTAGGTTTTATACTTTGTTGAAAATGTAAACCGACAGAAGTATTACCAGCCTGTGTCCGTATTTTTTGTGTGTTTGCAATTTTCTTTAAAAATACCCAGAAAAATACACAAAACTAAGAATAGGTTGTACATAATTAACCTAGCTTTTCGGTAAATTTTTATTAGGTATTTTTAGAAAAATATTTTTGAAAATAACTTATTTGCATATGCATATTTATACTTAATTAATTTTGTTTCACGGCCAGTAGTTAATTAATTTTTTCAAGTATTTTAAAAATATTATTAATAATCTACATCGTTAGTCTGTACTTTCATCATAATTAATTTATTAATCCTGCATTAAAGAATTTCAAATATTTTTAATTAGTTACACGGTAAGTTTCTTCGTAATTATAAAGAATTATAATAGCAACCCAAAGTCATTGCAGTTCCTAGCCCTTAGTTTACAAAATTAGCTCAACAAATTAACTTTATGGAATGTGAAAATCATATGAATCCAATATATTTAATTAATTTAAAACCTTTTGGCAAAACAACCATAATCCAAATATTGTGCATATATGTTACATACAGCAACATACTCGAATGTTCAGTCAAACAGCATTTATTCTTACTATACCAACGTTTCGGTGCACCCTGACTCCTTCTATCCCTAGAGATATAACAGAGCTGTCAATGGCAACAATATCAATATTGGAATGTTAACGACATGTTATTGTGGTATAATATTGATAAAAACATATGCAATTATTTTTTTCCGAATGGTTCTGGTCGAATGCACCATCTGCGTCTACTTTGGTCGCAGATCATTAAACAAAAACAAGAAGCGTTACCTAACCAAAAACCGGAACATCTCATGGCCTTCAACTCTCGCTTTTACAGACATACACACAGCTAACAATGACTAACGACATGCAGAATTCCCGTAGTCGAAACAACACTTGTAACACTCACGAAACAGGTTTTGGCCTTTGTTTTCGTTTTTAAAAAATGAAAAAATGGAGCATAAATTCTGCAGAGGTAGTGGAATTAGTGAGTTTATGTAGGAAAGTGGTCAGTTTTTGTATAGTAGAGTAAATTAATGTTCGCACCTGGTATTACCAAAAGTTATAACTGAACGTATATGGTTTAACCAACCATTATATGATATCTGATTAACTTTTAGTCATCCGAAAATACCGTTCAAATTGTATGGTTCTATAATTATAACTTAAATAGTTTATGGATGCATTATGTGTTATTTTTCTGTGTATGTATTTCTATAAATAATACTTTTTTATAATGCAATAATTCATTCGTTCTAGTCGAAAATGTTTTATAGTTTTTTCGTCTTGTTATTTATGTGACACACGAAACCTATGTATTTTTCTTTTACTGCTTCAATGGTTACTTGATACGCTGTACTAAAGTTGTCTAACATTTTTGATTTCTTCAACCGAAAGTTCAAAAATATATCTAAAAAAAATAAAACAGTGGAGATTCCAGAGCATCCATTAACCTGCTACAAAAACGACTACCAAAACGATGGAGAGAAAGATAGATAACTACATTATAAGACTCACCATAAAAAATCTGATTAGGCAGCAGTCTATTAAAAGAAGATGAAGGATTTTATTTTTACTTAGATTCAACAGAATTTACGCTATGTATCTCTATCGATAATAAGTTGTAGAATTGCTCAAAAATTTTGTTCATCTTAAAGTAAATAGAAATAATCCATTTTTACACTCAGTCGGTCATTAGTGTCAATTAAGATGCCAAAATTATCAAAAAACAAAAAAGTTGTAATACTTCCTAAGTTAGAAGAGGGGTGTTTAATCAGATCAATAGCAAAACATTTTAGTATTAATAAAAGTACTGTTGTGAGGGTGAAGAGTCGGTGGGAACATGTAGGAAGTATAAGAAAGAATGTCCCGACGTCTCAAAATTTCTACCAATGAGCAAGATGAGGCGTTTTTAAATCATTTATGGGAAAATCCTTTTCAAATAGTAATAGACGATGCATTTGCAACAAATTTTCCAGGGTCATAGACAACAGCATGTCGGAGGGTCAAAAATTCTGAATTTAAAAACTCAGCAGGTGCTAAAGATACATCTAGTATAATAAGACTGGTTTATATATAAAATATAGAAATTTTACCACGGCCTGCATACAGTCCTGATTTAAACGCGATTGAAAATGTTTGGGGCTTATTAGTAAAACGGATTTATGAACGAAATTTTCGATATTAAATTGAAGATGAATTGTGGGGGGTTATTGAAAACACCTGGGAAACCTTGAGTCAGGATAAAAAATAGTTTAGAAATCGTATTTCCTTCACTCCCTTCAAAGATTAAATTCCAGAGGTTTTAGACATAATTTTTACTTATTTTTAATCTGTCTCAAATACTTGGTTTTTCTTATTTTTTTAGAATATGTTTATAATTTAGTAGTAAATTAAGCACATTGACAGTTGATATATCATCTATTTAAAAAAAAATCTATTTACATAGGCAGTGTACCTGGAAGGTAATGAAGATATTGTATTTGTATTAATGAATAAGCACGTTTTGGAGTCCCTAGAATAAGAATTTACTCTTTATACAATAATGTCTGTTTGTTCTGAATGTATGTATGTATGTGTGTACAAATTTACTTAATATGTATGTGAAATACTTTTTCTGAAAATACAAGAAATTTTCTATTGGAAATTTATATAAAATACACTAAGCTCAGTAACTGATGTGAATAAAAAACGTCTCGTAACTATAGTCGTTTCTGTCAAAATAATTATTTGACGTTTGTCTAATGTTTATCTTGTTCGTAGTGGGATGCATTTGATTTAAAGTGTATTATTGTAATATAAAATACGTTGCCAAAAAATGTCACAAATTACATTTTCTGTAAAGCGCTTCACTGCCAATATGTCAAAACACTAGAAAAAAAGCTATTATAATTTATCATGAAACCATCCTACATACAGTTACATGAATTCAAAATATGATATGGCTATCAATTCACTTATGTATACATTCCATATATAAATTTTCTTGCAAAACATTATATATTTCCAGTGTAATTATTTTATAAACAAACTATGCAAATTGCACTTGACACTGACATTTTCTTTTTCTTTAGATTTTCCCATTCATTAGGGGTCCCTATTTTTTATTTTCTTCTTCTACTTATTTCTGTTTTGCGTGTTGTTGTCATTCATTTCCTTTTTTCTCAATTCTTCCGCAATACAGTACTTCCATCTTATCTTTGGTCTTCCTCTGTTCCTTCAACCTTCTATTACTTCTTCTCTCCTCAAGATATGTTCAAACCAATGTAATCGTCTCTCATGTATCTTTCTAGAAACTTCTAACACTTGAGCTATTTCTTATTATTCTTTCATTTCTTATCGTATCTTTCCGTGTCTTCCCCAACATATATCTCAACACCCTCATCTATGCCACATTCATTTACTTTTCATTGATTCTGACATCTGTCAATTTGAATTATCTGAATATATTAGCAGTTTCCATGGTTAGCATAGCTGGCTGATTTATGAAATTTAATATATCTACAATTCTTTAACTCTATATCTATTGAATATGAAGTATAAAATGCAATCAAATATATTCTTTAAGTTATAATAACGTTAAATGTCAATAAACGATATTTAACTGTTAAAATTTTCAAATGAGGGTACTTCCAGTTGACCAATTATAAAATGTAATCACCTCTTCTTCTGGATGTAAACACACACACACACACACACTCACACACACACACACACACACACACACACACACACACACACACACACACACACACATACATACATACATACATACATACATACATACATACATCAGCATAAAAATGTTAAAATCGTACTAAAACTCATCATTGAATTTTTTGACCAAGGACAATACCTTCCTTACCTAAAAATGATGGAAGTTAAAAACGCTTTATGAATTCGATATAAGAATGATATACTTTATCAAAAAAAATTCCATACAAATCCACATAAACCATTTTGTTACACTCCCTTTTTTTCCTCTTTCATATCATTATCACCTTCTCCTGATAACATTTGATAACAAATGATAACACGCTCATATACACACACCCATGTATACTACATTGTGTTTCCATATACTTTCAGTACACACATACACACACAATTGATCTACGATCTACGCACACTCTGATCCATAAACTCGCGATCTACAGCCTCAACCTTGCTCAGACTCACGTCCTCGTATTCGTCCACGTCTCCTGGTTTGTTTATTCTACGCGCGACGGTCGAGCTGGTCAGTCAGAAGTTTATTGTTAGTGAAAGAAGTGAGATGACACACGAGGCTTTCCAGAACGCTGGGCAGGAACCCGGACTGGAGATCTGGAGGATTGAAGTAAGTGAAATAAAAGATATTGAATCGGTGTTTGATAATTTATTAAAAGTTTTGACCAAATGAAATTTTGTATTGGTAATACTTGATAATGTAATATCTTTTTGTGTGTGTTACCCCTATAACGTAAGGCTAGTTACACCAATGTATTTTATTTTATATGCAATACCTACCTGAATTAATGCAGTAATATTTGGTCATATCCATTTATTTTATAAATCATACTTAGGATTTTTATTCTTTTGCATGAATGTAATTTATATTTTATATGTAATACCTAAATTTCTGCAGTAATATGTAACGGTGAATAACAATAACTTACTTACCTACCGTGAGGTATAGTAAAGTATAAATAACGAAGACGGATTTGTGAAAAGTTCATAGACCTCGCTAGCTCTGTTGATTAAAGTGTCTCACTATTTATGAGAAGGTCCTGGGTTCAAATCACAGCGGGATCCATGAATTTTTCACAAATCCATCTTCGTTATTTGTTCAGTAACATTTGGAATTTTTGACGGTAATGTAATCCTTATTTGTGTTAATATGTAATACCTGAATTTGTTCAGTAATACCTGTAATACTTAAGCGACTTATACTTTGTTCTTTTGGCCGTAATTACACCAATGTATTTTAAATTTTAATTTGATATGTAATATGATAATTTGTCTAGTAATATTTGGGTTTTTACTGTAACAATGTAACATTTCTTTCCTTCTAAATCATCTCTTGGACTTTTGGCCATTTGAACCATAACAATTTAAATTTTAAATTGATATGTAATACCCAAATTTCTCTAGTAATACATCGTAAGAACATGTCATACTTCTTTGTGCACTTCGTACCTTTTTCCCTTTTGAATCATCTGTTGAACTTTTGTTCTTTTCTACCATTGATATTTAACTTTTAAATTGATTTGTAATACCCGTCTTTCTACCCTAATATCTGATAGGATAATGTAACACTACTTTGTGCAAGTTATACTTATTTTTTTGGAGAGTTATCCTTTAAGTTTTGGTGATTTGTACCATTGCACTCTAAATTTTGTGTTAATAATAAATATTTGCAACATTTTCTTTTATAAAATTATAAACAATATTTATTTATTTATTTACTATACATATTTATTTTACCTATAGCTACAGAAATATAAAAAATAAATAAAATGTGTAGGTACGTATTATATTTACTTACCTTTTTAAAAAAATATGTTATCAATAAAGATAGAAGCATAATTATATACACACTGACGTGTATTCATTTAAGTTATTAGTGGTATTATACTCGTATTTTCTATTCAAAAATATATGTAAGTTCTTTTCGTGAAAACCCGGCGCCACGACGACGTAGCTTCTATTGATTTTTAGAAAGGGAAAACAAATTTTAATTTCAGTAAAAGATAATTTCATTTTAATTATAAACTAAACCTAAAATATAGGAAACATTTTTATCCTTATTGCGATTATATTTTTGTAAAGCAATAAATATAGTATAAGTATCATTTTTTTAAAATTATTTATTAACTCTTGGAATATGATTGAATGTTAGAATAAACTATGTCAATTTTTGACTAAAATAAGATTGATTATGTATCGTGCAAAAAAAAAACTCTATATTTTTATATGTAAGAAAAACCAAAGTGTTTAAAGAAACATACATGCCGGGTGATGACCGGCACAACCGAACATTAGACTTTAACATGTAAAATCATACTTTCGTAATTTTCTGCTTCCCTAATTATTTAGGTAAAAAAATCTGTTGCGGCCAGCACAATACCTCTCACCACTTCCGTTTTTGACAAGCAGATATGGTGCCCGTGTCAGAATGGCAATTAGTATTTATGTAAATAGATGTCAAATGTCAGATTTTTTCATTAAAATTTTTAAGATTATCTAAATTCATGTAGTTAATTTGTCACCAGGAGTGTGGAATTAATTGCTGAGGAAAATAAACCACATGGAATTGAAAAATCACTAAATTTAGAATGAAAAATTATGATATTTGACATCTATGTACATAATTACTAACTATCATTCTAACACAGGCCCCATATCTGCTTGTCAAGACCAACAAAGTCACATGACTGCTCGCGCCCTATTGTATTTAACATTTCTTGTATACCTACACTCTACACCAAAAATTCTACTTATATCTATTCTTTATATTTAGAATTTTTAATTTTAAATTCATTCTATGAAGAAATTTTGTCCTCTATTAATTTTTCGAAATGTTTCCAATTCATTGTCGGGATTGACAGTATTTTTAAGTATGTAACTATTAATACAATAAGAAATAATATAATGTATGTACTTCCCAGAAAAAATATTCAGTAATGTCTCTGGATTTTTGACACTGACATTTATCTGACGCAGAGATTTATTACAACAGATTATTATATACCTCATATTTCTTTACCTCTAAATCTATAAAAGATATAATAAAATATTTATATGTATCAGATAGAGAATTTACTCTTCTTTTAGCAAGAACACAAATTTTCAAAAAATAATATTTAGATTTTCTTTTTAAAGAATCTGCTGCTTCCAGTGGTCTAATTATTACCAAAACCTTTTTAGCTCTTCCCAGTAATGTCCAATTGAGAAATACGTAGTTAAACATTAAAATCGAATTGTAGGGACCTTAAAACTTGCTTAATCATTAAAACTGGATAAGCGATTTTTAGAATGAATCCAATACCTCTCTTAGCGAGAGGTAAAAATATTTCAAATAAAAGTTGTAGAGCATCTGAATCAATGTAGATGTTAAATTTTAAGAATTAGTGACATTTGTAATTAACATTAATAATATAGAATGTCAAATACTTTTGGTATTATTAGCAGTAAAAGTTTCTTATTGATTGTATATTAAATATTCAATCATATTCAAATTTAATAATTGGTTGTTCTTGCATTAAAGCACATAATTAATTATATGCTTTACAGTTATTTTATTTATTCGGTTATTGACTTAAATATGAGTTTAAATGCACATGCATTTATATTACAAAATTAATAGCTGTACTCATAAATTCCTGAATATGTTACACATTTCATCTTAAAATACAATAATATTTAATTTTACTATCCTGAAAATATATTTCAACATAAACTAAAACACAAACATCGTCAATTTCATAAATTTGTCAAATTCAAAGCAAAATACATTAAACTGAAAATTACTATCATAAAAAATATATTTTCTGCTAACGTAAATACGTTCGATGAATGACATGAAAAATCGTATTTACTTGTAGTTATTTTCAGTTCTTCATATATTTTCAACCAATGACATCTTTGATCTATCAAATATAAGATAATAATTTGGCATTAGTGTGTTATTCAAAAACAAAATTGGACGTAGTTCGTTAAAAGCACTTACGACTGACAAGGTGTCAACTGCCATATGTAATATTGGAAAGAACGTTTAAAAAATTGTTTTTCTAGGTATAAAATTAGAACACAAAAGTCATAAAACATACATATCACAGCCGTATTTCAGTGTTAACAGGTCATCAACCCTTTTAGATTTTTAAATTTTTAAATATTTTTTTCAGTTGTTCACAATAGTAATAGTTTAGGTATTAACTTAACAATTACTCGATATCTCATACAGCACAGACATTTCGGCGTACTCTCGCACCGTCTTCTGGGTCTATAATCATTAAAAAAAAATCTGTTGTGGCCAGCACAATACCTTCCGTCAATCCTGTGTAATATGTATAAATTCCATACACAAATTTTCTAGCAAAAGGATTCTAAATTGCCAGTATAATTATTTCATAAACAAACTATGTAAATTGCACTTGATTCTAACATCTTCTTCTTTAGCTTTCCCCATTCGTTAGGGGTCGCTATTTTTTATTTTCTTCTTCCATTCATTTCTGTTTTACGTGTCGTTCTCATTCAGTTCCTTTTCTCTCAATGCTTCCACAATACAGTCCTCCATCTTATCTTTGGTCTTCCTCTGTTTCTTCAACCTTCTATTACTAAGCTATTCATTCTTCATCCAATATATTCTTCATTTCTCCCCATGACATATCCAAACCAATGTAATTATCTTTTTTGTATTTTTCTTCCACAGCATCTACTTCAACATCCTCATCTCTGCCACATTAATTAATTTTTTTATTAATACTGACATCTGTCAATTTGAATTATATGAATGTATTAGTAGTTTCCATGTTTTGCATAGCTGGCTGATTTATAAAATTTAATTTCTTTAAAAATCTTTAACTCTATATCTATTAAATATGAAGTATAAAATGCAATCAAATCGTATAGAGAATAATATATTCTTTAAGTTATAATAACGTTAAATGTCAATAAATTAAATTTAACTATTAAATCTTCAAATGAGTCCACTTCCGGTTCACCAATTATAACCAAAATCTAATCAGTTGTTCTTCTGGATGTAAACTTGAGGAATACGAAAATAATATAGTTTTTGGAATCGTGGTATTGAAGTTATGCGATCCGAAACTTTCGTCACACACACACACAGGACACAGACACACACACACACACACACACAAACACACAAACACACATACACATACATACATACATACAGACATCATCGTAAAAAGACAATACCTTCCGTCACCTTTACACACTGCAATTATTACTTTCTAAACAAACGTTTGACAATACAGTACGTAAAGTAAATATGGCCGTAAAGTAAACCCGTCCGTAAAGTAAATGCGGCCGTAAAGTAATCTTTGACTAATGTCAAAATAAAAGTAATACTTTACTTGTGCCAAAAAATACGTAAGCAACTATTATATAACAAGTGCTTAAAAACAAGATTCCAAAATAAAAATAAGTAGAATTTAAATGTTGCATAAATGCACTACACATTAGATTAGGGTATTAAGGAATTATCAAAACACTCGAGATATGTTATAAATATTACATTAAGTATTGCAGTATATTTTTTTGTCGTTATTAAACTGTAGCGTTATCATTCAACAAATATTTAATATTATTCTTTATATATTACATTGAAGTCTCGTTCAAATCCAGATAACATTTTTATCACAATGTTATCAATTAATATATCTTCATAATTACTAACACCTAGTATAGATAATTTATTTTTACTGTAATTAATACATATAATTCCGCACGCATTTTTTATATTTTTAAAATTTTGACTATATTTACAACTATTTGAAGTATTTCTAAATAATTTCTTATCTTTAAAACATAATTACAAGATAATGATTTTACCTTGTATTTACCAACAATTAGAAAAGTCATTTTACTCCTTAATTGAAACTGAATCATTCTTGTGCAACTGAGCGACAAATAAATATCCTTTAAGGAATCCAATTGTAAATGAGTTTTTCTGATAGTATGACTCACTTAGGCAGTGAGATGTTTGTGTATGTTTCTTCGAATAACAATTATCATGCAGCATATAATTCGTGTAACGAAATTACCTTGTTCAACCCAAGGCTGAACTATTTATAAACTTTGATAATATACTTCCTATGGAAATACGTTAACATTAACCGATAATATATCTCGGTTTATGGACTAAAATTATAAATAAATATTCAATAATTCATAGACTTAGAATAATAATACATAGTGTGGCTGTAAACATTTAAGATTAATTGTTTGTAGCGCCAAATAACAGCGCCAAAAATCTGTTGTGAGCATCACAATACCTCTTGCCCTTGCCATTGTGGTATATATATAAGTATTGTATTTCACATTTCTTGTACACACAAAAAAATCTAATTACGCCTAATCTTTATATTTACGTATTATCTATAATTTTAAATTCATTCTATGAGCAAGTTTTCTTCATTTCTTCTAAGAGTTCGAGGTTTTTCCTATTCATTAACGGCATTGGCGGTATTTCTGAAGGGTTCATGTAATATACCTATAATATTAAATTTATAATTAATAATACAATAAGAAATATTATCGTTCCCAGAAAAAACTTCATTTTTGACACTAACATTTATCTGTCAATTACAGACATTTTAATTTCTCAAGTAGTTACCGTGGAGATGTTTGGGCTGTGAGCAGGCTGTGAGATTTACTACAACAGATTATTTTATAGATTATATATCTATATCTTTAAATCTATAGAAGGTATAATAAAAAAAATTAAATGTGTCGGATAGAGAATTTTGTTTTTTAATATTTGTAATAACATAAATTTTCAAAAAATAATATTTAGAAGACTTTGTTAAAATACTACTACTTCCGGTTGTCTAATTGTTACCAGAATCTATTCAACTCTTCCCATTACTGTTAGATTGAGGAATCCGTAGTTCATTTCTCCCCTAAAAGACTAACGCCCATAGAATAGTTTATAAAAAAAATTCTGTGTGGAATTTATACAAAATACGTATTGTACTGGTCACATCAGATTTTTTAACAAATGTAATAAAATCGTATAAAGAATAATATATTCTTTAAAATTTATATATTACAGTAAATGATATATACAGTAAAGATGTCCGATCAAGGTCGTCTACGATTTGTATGAAATAAGATTTTTGTTCCGCCCATTTTGACAAATTCAGTAGTGTCGTTTGCTTAGTTTTTATGAGGGTACATAAGATACTACTGTTATTTTATTATTATAAAAGTGTATGAGTAAAAGCATTCAAAATTCAAAAATAAGTCAACTGGTAAGTTTATTAGCAAATGTAAAACCAAATATGTGAAAAATAAGATACTGATTAAATTACTGACAGTCAATGTCAGTGACACTGACATAAAATAACATTTTTCGTACGACTATGAATCAAGGTAATGTATCTGAATTAATATATAAGCTTACGTTACAGCGAAAGTATTATCAACAACGAGCATCGTTTTAAAATGGAATGTCCTAACTTAGTCGAAATAATATGAATTTTTGAAAGACAATCGTGTTATATCCATCCTTAACGCACAGGCTTATAGCCTTTGTAAAGGAGGTAGATAAATGTATGCCAATTTGTTAATTCGTTTATGATACAGATGACCTTGATCGGACATCTTTCAAATTTTTTACTGTAACTGCGTTTTTTGCAAGAAAAACTGTTAAAAGTTGCAAATGAGGATACTTCATGTTGACCAATTATAACCAAAATCTAATCACGTCTGCATATAAATCTAAACTGGAGGGATACGAAAAAATTATAATTTTTGTGGTATTGGAGTTATGCGATTCAAAACGATCGTCACATACACACGCACACACATACATATAGACATCATCGTAAAATTAGTAAATTCGTATTTTAGAGGCCCCAAAACTAGCTTATTCATTAAAAACTCACTATCGAATTTTTTGACCAAAGACAATACCTTCCTTACCTAAATGTGACGGAAAGTAATAAATAATAATATTTGTCACTCCAAAAATAAAACTAAATGTAAATACTAAACCACTCTTCCTCCTAAATACATAAAATACTGTTATTGTACGTATAAATATAGAAACTAATATTTGTTCTTTCTATTTTTGCAGGATTTTGAACCAGTGCCGTACCCGAAAAAAGACTATGGTAAATTCTACACCGGAGACTCTTATATTGTCCTCGCGGTAAGTTCCCTTCACGCTATCGATTCGCAAGAATGTTGTCATTGACCTAACCGTTGTCAGTAACGATATATTACTAGATGCATGTAAGAACCTACATAAAAATACTTTTATTGTCTGTTTCAATGACAGTAATTTACCATCACCTCATAAAAAGTACTGTTCTGTTCGCAGTAACTTTTGTGTAAACATAAACATACTTAAAAAACGTTAATAATGCGTATCCTGGCAACACGCATTGTTGATATAAAGTGTTTTTCCCATTACGAATTCAATTTGTTGTATAAACAACATGAAACATTTTCTCAAAAGTACTAATCTTTGTATAAACAAAAATACAAAATATTTGGTGGAATTTTAGAATATATTCATTCTTTGATCATAATTTGTTTGTCAATTTTGTCGTAAGAATATAAGCAAATTATTATAAACTTATAGATCTATAGCTTATAAAAAATCTATAAATCTTATAAAAAAAATTGAAGATCTACTCTTTCTACAATTTTCAAATTATCAGTTAAATAATATTAATTTCTGCAAGACCAACCAAAGTCTGTAAGGAAACTATAAAAATTCATTCAACTAATATTATATATATTTTTCTCTTCTTTTCTCTTCCTCTAGACTCATGATAGGGGTCGTGGCCAACTAGATTGGTCCCTCCACTTCTGGTTGGGGAATGAAACCTCTCAAGATGAATCTGGAGCAGCTGCTCTTTTAACAGTCCAATTAGACGAACACCTAGGTGGCAGCCCCGTGCAACATAGGGAAGTTCAGACACATGAGTCGCCTCTTTTCCTTTCCCACTTTAAAAAATCTGGTGAGTAGAGAAAGTTTTTAGTGTGTGTTGCTTGGGGAGGGTTCTTAGGACTTTTTGCTTTAAAAACATTTTTGATCTTCACCGATACATTTGTTGGAAGAATTGGGATTTTGACTACCTATATCACAAAGTATCGTCCATTTTTAAAGTTTATATCGACTTGTATAGACTCTTCTCTTACAATACATCTTGTTACTACTTTCTTTAATGAATGTACATTCTTCGACCACAAAAAAAAATACTACAAGTAGCCCACAGTCAGCGAAAATCACGGAAACAGGGAAAAATAAATAAATTTAATTTTGGTTGGAAAAGTCATGGAAATACAAGGAAATTACAATTTTTATATTGTCGATAACCATAAACTAGGACTAATATTTTTAACTTCCATCATCTTTAGGTAAGGAAGGTATTGGCTTTGGTCATAAAATTCATGGATGAATTTTTAATGAATTAGCACGTTTTAGAATCTCTAGAATACGATTTTACTATTTTTACGATGATTCCTATATGTATCTGTTTAAGTGTGTGTGTGTGTGTGTGTGTGTATGTAACTATCGTTTCAGATCATATAACTGCAATACTAAAAAAAAAAAAATCATATTTTTTGGGTTACATCCAAACGAAGAGGTGATTAGATTTCGTTTATAATTGCTCAACTGGAAGTACACTCATTTGTAACTTTTAATTGTTTTTCGTTAAAAAACGCAGTTAAATATCATTTTTTGACATTTTTATTATAAATATTAAAGAATATTTTATTTTCTATACGATTTGATGTGGCCAGTACAATACCTTCCGTCAATCTCTTGTATTATGTACAAATTCCATACATAAATTTTCTTGCAGAAGATTATATATTTCCAATAAAATTATTTCCTAAACAAACCATACAAATTACACTTGACACTGACATCTTCTTTAGTTTTTCCCATTCGTTAGGGGTCGCTATTTTTATTTTCTTCTTCCATTCATTTCTGTTTTTCGTGTCGTCCTCATTCAGTATCTTTTCTCTCTAGTCATCCCCAATATAGTCCTTCCATCTTTGGTCCACATCTCTTTCTTCTACCTTCTGTTATTAAGCTATTCATTCTTCTTCCAATATATTCTTCATTTCTCCGCATGACATGTTCAAATCAATGTAATCGTCTGTCTTGTAACTTCTGTCATTCGAGCCATTTCTCTTATCCTATCTTACTGACATTTGTCAATTTGAATTATCTGAATATATTTGCAGTTTTCATGAATATAATAATAATAATATTGTTTATTGCACATAAAATGTACAAAGGGATTTGTTTCAGCTACAACAGCTGATTTTCAAACAACCCCTGAAGTTATTAATACAATAAATAAGATACAATAAGTTATTTTGAGAAACATTTGATACAATAACAATTTGGCAATATAAATGTTAAGAACAAATAATCTATGATAGAATTAAATAGTTTACTTATACAGTACATTGTAATATAATAAATATATGATAAGTAAATTATTATCAGAAGGATAAAAAACACACCACGAATAAGATTAGCTAGCTGGCTGAGTTACGAAATTTATTATCTTCTAATTGTAATTAGTATAAATTTCATCTTCCCTTGACAGATGGAAAATATGAAATTCTGGAGACGCTGACTCTTAGTGAGCAGGAAAAGTTTTGACTATTTTGACTGTCACAAACTATCAGCAATGACAAGCTGGAACAAACACCTTAGTTCTTTTGGTTTACAGAACTCTTCACTACGCGCTAGTTTAAAATACATGTGACGATATTTTCCTGAAATTACGTCAACTTGCTGTTACTTTTCAAATAACCCTCGTATAATACATTTCGTTTCTCTTTCTTTTCTTCATCTTCTGATCTTCACTTCACACTTTCATCTTCTATTTTTCCGCACGGTCTTCCCCACATATAATAGCTGCATCCAATTCTAACCCCTATCTTCTAGGTAGGAATACTAACTTTTCTTCCTCAGGGGTGCGCTATCTCGCCGGGGGTGTGGCCAGCGGTTTCGTCCACGTAGATCCCGACGCTCCAGTTCCCGCCAGGCTCTTCCAGGTAAAAGGGAAGAAACACGTACGAGTCTGGGAGGTCCCAGTGGGAGTTCAGAACCTTAACCAGGGTGATTGCTTCATATTGGATGCAGCGCCCGATACAGTGTATGTCTACCAGGGTATAAAGAGCAAGAGATTGGAGAAGCTTAAGGCCATTGGGGTGGCCAATCAAATCAGGGATCAGGACCATGGAGGAAGACCTGAAGTCATTGTTATAGGTAAGGCTAGAAAACATTTATACTTGAAAATCTTCATCTTCTTTCTGTTTTTGTAGATGAGTTTAGCAGTGAAACCGAACTGGACAGCTTCTTCGAGGCTCTAGGAGGCGGCAGCCAAGACGACGTCCCGGGCGAGGCTGCAGGAGGCGATGACGAAGAATCCGAAGAAAAAGGAGAAATTTCTCTTCATCGCGTCACTGACGATAATGGTTCCCTACAGGTCACTGAAGTGGGCAGAGGAGAGCTTAATCAAGATATGCTGGACAACAGCGTAAGTGTAAGAGATCTCTGATAAATTTCAGTAGAGGTGGACGGTAGTGGGTAAATAGAAGTAGATCTAGTTGCAGATTATAATTTTCTGAATGCAAATATTAATAATAATATAATATTTAAAACACTTGGCACGTTTCACAAGATTTCAGTCTCTGAATTCTAGAGGCGTCAGTACACCACACTGAAGAGCTCCAATAAGAGCGAAACGCGTCTGTGGTTCTGGTTGAGTGGGCCAGTCTCTGATAAATGACCGTGAGGTTGATTCAGAGTCTGAAATCTTGTGAAAAGTGCCAAGTGTTTTAAAATTATTATTTCGAACAGTTTCACCAAGTGTCGTATAATTGTACTTTGTACAATTTTTTATTAAAATATTAATAATCTTTGGCGTACAGCTAAATTAAGTATTGTTCGATGTAAATCCAAAATTTAGCCAACGTGTCCAGTTCCGACCGGAGTTAATGAACTCCAAAGTTGGAAGATTTAACATGGCTTAATAAGTTACTGTGCTTCCTAGATGTTAGAGATAATATGCAGAAAATATAGGTAACATTTTTTCAAATTTTTGAAGAGATCTTATTTTTCTATTTTTGTATTTATCTCGCAGTCAGGGAGTAAATTTTGAATAAGGTGATCGTATAATCTTACACATACGTCTAATTTTGAACACACATGCAGCACATATGTTTATTAGCAACAAAAACATTTATTTGAAGTAGTAAACTTTGTTTATTCTGACGCATTGTAAAGTTATTTCAGTCACTTCTAAAGTTCACACATCCTTCGAAAATTTATTAGTTTCCTTTGCATTTGATGTTATTTTTAATTTAGCATTTGAATATTTGAAAATAAGATCATATATCTTTAAATTTATAAAGTGCTGTGTATTCTTTCTTCGAACAAGTGACTTTGAATAGTCATTTTCGTAAAACCAACTAGACATAAATAATCATCTTCTCTTAGGATTGTTTCATCCTGGACACAGCCCATTCTCTCCTCTTCCTTTGGATTGGCCGTTCCTGCACTCCTGCAGAACGGTCAGGCGCTATTAAGCTAGGCCACAAATTCTGTGCGGAGCATGGATACCCAGCCAACACCAGGGTGGAGAGAGTCGTTGGAGGTGGTGAACCTGCCGCCTTCAGGGAGTTGTTCCCAACTTGGGAAGATCCTCAACATGGGAACGTGTGTGGTATTAGAAGGGCGTGGCAGTGCACACTCTCTAGAGGAAGAATGGAGGTCATTGAGATCTTCGATGTCGAACAAGAGGTAACGGATGGTTTAGGATTTGTATATACAAGTGTCGCCGCTTACAATTAGATATTAGTTATTGCACAATCAAAAATTGACATTGGTTTTTCTTGTATTAAGCCTAAGAAATAAGGTAATAACAATAAAAAATTAATAGCGTCACAAATTGAAAAGAAAATATTAATACCTATAAAGCAAATATGATAGTTGCTATAATTTTTTTTCTTTTGCAGGATTTCGATGAAGATGACGTCATGATCATTGATACTGGCTCAATTCTATACGTGTGGATGGGCAAAGATTCGACTGAAAACGAAAGAAATCTTAGTCTTCAAAGGGCCAAGGTAAGCTACACAATAACTGCTAGAACAGTCCTCCTTTTCTCGATATTGTCCTCCGTCCTCTTTTGCGATGAAAATGTCCTCCCTAATATAAAATTTATCGGCGATACTGATTACCAATGAGAACAAATAACTTTTAGAAGGTAAAAGTAAAAGAAAAACAAAGGTAAATCCACATACAGGCTGGCGACCGCGACCCCGGAACATAGGACTTAAATAAATAAAATAAATAAATATTTCATCACGGCATATTACCCATTACTGGTTGCGCCAATCTGCTTCGTACACAGATATCGGTAATGATGGAATATTTGTACCGTGTGGGCGCTTACCAGACGTCACCTCACGGGCACTCATTGTTCGCGTGGAGAGTGCACCACAGGAATCAATTTTGTTCCTATTAAAATTCGATATAATTTTTGGCGTCGGTCGGGATCGAACCCGGGTTTCCAGATTCGCGACCAGACACGTGGAGAGTGCGCCACAGGGACTTTAAAATGTAAAATCAGATTTTCGTAATGTCCTGCTGCCGTAATTATTTTAGGTAAAATAGCTTCAAATAAAAGTTGTAGGGCATAAAATTCTTCACCCTATATATTTACTTGTGAAAAATTGAAAAGATTTTTATTTTAAAAATATATCATCCTCAAATTATGCGGAGGCAAGCGATTTCGCAAGTTTGGATAAAACCTGCTGCTTTTTTCAAATTTGCGTAAATAAATTCATAGCGCCAGAAAATCAACGTGTCTACTTCTCTTCCAATATCAGAGACTTTCAGACATCTTTCGACATCTTTGTGAGAAACAGGGGTCAGATGGAGGATTGGTCGAATGAAATGAAATGCGTCGTAGCAACTCGGCTAAAAGAAAATCTCGCATATAAAGCGCTGGCATGCCTACGTGGTAACTCATATATGCAGCATTTTATATGTCTAATACAAGTTATTAAACAATTCTTTGCAAATACTTTATTTTTTGTGTAATGTTATTAACAATATATTTTCTTTTACAGAAAATTAAGATCTTCGATAATTTGGGAACCGTGGTAACAGTCGAGCAGGGCCAAGAACCGGAAGACTTCATCGAACACTTCCCAGAATGGAACGCGGACTTCTGGAATGTAAGACAATAACTTTTAAGCAAAAATATCCCTTAGGATTTAATTGTTCTTTTCTTATTGTTATTATAATTATTATTTATTTCAGAATGTGGGCACTTATGAAGAAAGAAGAAACGCCAGTCTTCGCTAAGCCAAAGATATTTACTTGTAATCCTATTTTATTCTATGTATTTGTTTGTAGTGATCCGTTTTATAATAGAATAATAAATATATATTTTATAATAATAACATTAAACGTTTTATATTTAATGTAATAAAAATGTTAATATAACGATTATTTATTCACCCGTCTCCTTGTTTTTTTTATTTATTCTCAAGAACTTAACAGATATATCCTGAAGGACTTTATAGGAGAGAACATCTACTTACTCTAAAAAGGTAAAATATTTTATTTATTTTGAAGTACACAGGTATTCATTTTAAATGGGCCACCATTGTTATCTCGAGAACTAAAAGAACTACAAAGACTTGTAAATGGGCAAAAATTTCTATTTCACAAGAAAAATGTAACGAAAAGAATATTTTTTTCGATCAGTGGTTCTCAAAGTACAAGATCTATTATATATTTTTTATTAGCAACATCAGAATATTTTGATATTTTGAATGAAAAATTATGACAATTGTGACATCTCTGTAAATAACTACTAGCCGTCATTCTCACACGGATCCTCATATCTGCTTGCCAAGGCAAACAAAGTCACATGGCTGCTCGCGCCCTTTCGTTGTATAAGGAATTTTGTCCTCTTCTAATATCTTCAAAATTCTTCAAAATCATTGACGGTATTAGCGGTATTTCTTAGGGATATATACCTATAATTTTAAATACATATTTAATTAATAATACAATAAGATATATTAAATGTACTCGTACCTCCCAGAAAAATCTTCCAGTAATGTTAGCAAAACTGTTTTGACACTGACATTTTGCTTTTATCTGTCAACGAGATTTATTACAACAGATTATTCTATATTATTATATACTATATCTCCAAACCTATAGCAGATATAATAAAAAAAAAATTCCAACTGATTTAGACTTGAAAATTACTTGCAATATCAAATAGCCCAAAAAGTCACCCCTCTGGTGCTTTCTCCACCACAGCCCTGAACGTAAATATATTTGTCATTTATAAAGCCGACCAATAAAGGTTTATTTTGTGTGTTTACAGATACAGCAATGACCTATCTTTTGCCGTCGGAACTTATCAAGGTCTCTTCAGAACTGTGCAAGATTTCTCGTCTCACTTTCTGGATCAACTAGACTTCCTAGAGCTTCAGGATCTTACCAGGAATGTTTTAAATAAAGTCTAGTGCATATAACAAAATTCTTATTAATCCTAATTGCATTTTTCAATCAAAATTAATTATGTTTCTGTGTGTTACAGGTCCAGGATATATCCAGGAATCGAATTCGAATACAACAAATACAATGTATTTTATGTTTTAATATATGTATTGTAATATATGATGGTATATATATTTCCATGTACAATAATAAGTATATAATAAAGTAAAATTGATTTTAGTCAAAGTTAAATAGTTTTTCAAGAATTTTCCTATCTTGTCCTTTATTTTTTATCTTCTTAGGTAGGAAACTAAACAAATGAGAAGAGACCAACGTTTTTTGAAGGTTTACCCCCTTTAAAAAATCCAATACACAGTAAGTATGCGTAAATATATTATTTTAAATACATGATTAAGTAGAAATACGAGTACAGTATATTTTTTTAAAGATGTATCATGAACGAATTAACAAATTGCCATACATTTATCTCTTTCCTTTGCAAAGGCTATAAACGTGTACGATAAGGATGGATATAACACGCTTGTCTTTCAAAAATTCATATTGTTTCGACTAGGAAGACATTCCACTTTAAAACGATGCTCGTTACTAATAATACTCTCGCTGTAACATAAGTTTATTTATAAATTCAGACCCATTACCTTAATTCATAGCCATACGAATAACGTTATTTTCTGTCAGTGTCACTGACACATTGAGTATCTTACTTTTCACATATTTGGTTTCACATTTGCTAATAAACTTACCAGTAGATTTATTTTTGAATTTTGAATGCTTTTATTGTATCATATAGTTTTATGAAAATAAAATAATAGTAGTATCTTATGTACCCTCATAAAAACTAAGCAAACGACACTACTGAATTTGTCAGAATGGTCGGAGCAATAATCTGAATTCATACAATTCGTAGATTACCTTGATCGGACATCTTTCAAAATTTTTATATGTTTCATTTGAAGAGGTCATTGACCCCAACCGCCAATGGCATCCATGTGTCCGCTTCCGTAAATAGTAAGAGCCCTGCAAAGTATCGCATTTCAAATCCCTCAAATTTGCACATCTTTTGATGTAAGTTAGAGTTCTTTTTAAATTTAATTTTTACTTATGTTATATTGATAGATTATATATGTATTAAGAATTATTCTTTTATCTCAACATTAAATATATAGATTATTACCCTTTTATAAAATATTTGAAAAGTACTTAAATAGTGATACTTGCCCAGCTGGGCTAATTTGGACCCGCAAAATTGATATCAATACGTAATAGTGAATAAAAACGAATAAAAATCCCAAATGGAATATTATATTACTGGTACAACTAGCATCCATGTAACCCAAGTATGCTGTCTGTTTAAGATAAATTATCTGAAATATATTCTAAATCATAAAAACTTAAAAAGTATTAGGAGATATAAAATAAATATATAAATATTTTATTTATAAAAATACAAATGCAAACATTCTATTGTTGGAACTTCAGCTAGAAGGTAAGTATTTGCAATTATGCCGTTAATGTTTGATAAAAATTATAAATGTAAAAACATTTCAAAATATTATTGTTGTAATCTATATATTTGGTAAAGGTATAACCGAATTTATATTGCAAGCAGTCAATGACTCCAAGCAATGCTGAAATTTACACGTAAACGACACATATATGTCATTAGAAGCAAAGAAAAAAAAGTGAAAAATGTTTCAACTTTTGTAAAGAACAAAGCTGTCAAATTTCAATTAGGCGATTTTGAAACCCTTGGCCCTAGGCCCTTGAAACTCAGATATGTTGTTCTACGACCCCGACATTTCAAAGGATGCTAAGGGAACGCGAAATTTCAAGGAAATCGCTGAAAACCCAGCCGTTTCCGAGATACGGACCCTTAAAGTTTTTCATAGGGTTGGTATTTTATTTCGGTTAATTGAAGGGCTAAAGGGCCGGAAAATAGCGTATATTCTGCGCGGTAATCCGCTTTATCGATGAGGCTTTATAGAATTGCTGAAAACCCTTCGGTGCATAATATATTTAGCCCTAAAGTTCGTGCCGAAGGGCATGCGCTAATTCCGGCATTTGAAGGGCTAGAAAGGCCGAACAAGTTTTATTATACTAATTTCGACCCGTAGAATACGAATCCGAGGTCAGATATTTCCAAAGGGCCGTTTTAAGCCCTTTGCCCTTTAAATTAGCCCTTAGAAAAAATTTGAGTGCAGATTCGTATTCTACGATTCGAATTTAGTATAACAGAATTTGTTTGACCCTTCTACCCTTAATAGTTCCGGAATTACAGCCCACTTACCCTGTAAAACTTTAGGGATTGATATATCGGAAAATAGCGTATTTAATCCGCTTTATTGATGGGACTATACAAAATTGCTGTAAACTCTTTGGTTCATAATATATTTAACCCTACAGTTCGTGTTGAAGGGCAAGCGCTAACTTCGGTATTTGAAGGGATAGAAGGGCCGAACAAATTTTATTATACAAATTTGCATCCATAGTACACGAATCCATGGTCAGATTTTTCCCAGGGGCTGTTTTAAGCCCTTCAAAAAAGGGCGGATCCGTATCGGATGACGATATTCGTACCTAGAGAGGTTAATAATAAAGGATAGGATAGGAAAATTCAAGAAAAATGCATTAACTTTGGCATAAATGGTTGTCCCTTTATTGTATAATTATAGTACATACAAATAAATCCATAATATATTACAATAAATCATTAAAAACATATATAATACATTCTATTTGTCGTATCCAACTCCTGGTTGTCCCCTGGCCCTGTAAACAGACAGAAAAATTTATTAATTTTGATTGACAAGTACGGATGAACTACATAAATGAAGGATTAATTAGTGTTTAATGTTATGTAACATCTTTGCTAATCCTTTGATAAGGTTCTGCAGACGTCCTGGTACTGTAGAAAGCCAAACAGATCCACCAAGTCCGGAGAAAAGCACCTGAGAAGCATAAAGGGCCCATTGATCCGACGGCAGAAGATCGGTCATTGCAACATTTGAAAATATACAAAAATATCATTAAACTATGCAAAATAAATAAATAGATCATATATTTCAAGTGTGACACATTTATTTTTAAATATTTAACAATATAGGGTAGGTATTATTTGTATTTACTCCCCACTACGATTAAAATGTGTTATATCATTCTTTATATACAAATGTTTAATTCAACAATCGTCATTTCTTTTCGAACCATTGTGTAGTTAACATCATATTTATTATTGAGTCTAGGAATATATAATACTCGTTAATAGTTGAAATTTACTCGCAAACGATAAATATATGTCATTACATGCAAAGAAAAAAAAAAGTGAAAAATGTTTCAACTTTTGTAAAGAACAAAGCTGTCAAATTTCAATTAGGCGATTTTGAAACCCTTGGCCCTAGGCCCTTGAAACTCAGATATGTTGTTCTATGACCCCGACATTTCAAAGGATGCTAAGGGAACGCGAAATTTCAAGGAAATCGCAGAAAACCCAGCCGTTTCGGAGATACGGACCCTTAAAGTTTTTCATAGGGTTGATACTTTATTTCGGTTAATTAAAGGGCTAAAGGGCCGGAAAATAGCGTTTATTCTGCGCGGTAACCCGCTTTATCGATGAGGCTTTATAGAAATGCAGAAAACCATTCGGTGCATAATATATTTAGCCCTAAAGTTCGTGCCGAAGGGCATGCACTAATTCCTGTATTTGAAGAGCTAGAAAGGCGGAACAAGTTTTATTATACTAATTTCAACCCGTACAATACGAATCCGAGGTCAGATTTTCCCAAAGGGCCGTTTTAAGCCCTTTGCTCTTTAAATTAGCCCTTAGGGAAAATTTGAGTGCAGAATTGTGTTCTACGGATCGAAATTAGTATAACAAAGTTTGTTTGACCCTTCTACCCCTAATAGTTTCGGAGATCAGTCCACTTACCCTGTAAAATTTTAGCGGTTGATATCTCGGAAAATAGCGTATTTAATCCGCTTTACCGATGGGACTATACAGAATTTCTGTAAACCCTTCGGTTCATAATATATTTAACCCTAAAGTTTGTTGAAGGGCATGCGCTAACTCCGGTATTTGAAGGGCTAGAAAGGCCGAACAAGTTTTATTATAGCAATTTTGACCCGTAGAACACGAATCCAAGGTCAGATTTTCTTCAAGGGCCGTTTTAAGCCCTTAATCCTTCATAAAAGGGCGAACCCTTATCGGATGATTATATTCGTACCTAGAAACGTTAATAATAAGGGATAGGATAGGGAAATTCAAGAAAAATTCATTAACTTTGATATAAATGGGTGTCCCTTTATTGTATACTTATAGTACAAACAAATAAATAAAAATATATTACAATACATCATTAAAATCATATAAAATACATTGTATTTGCCGTATCCAACTACTGAGTTTACCCTGGCCCTGTAAACAGACAGAAAATTCATTAATTTTAATTGAAAAGTATTGATGAACTATATAAATAAATAGTTAATTAGTATTTAATGTTATGTAATACTTTTATTAGTTCATTGAGAAAGTCCTGGACATGTCCTGGTGCCGTAGAAATCCAGGCGGGTCCACCAAGTCCAGAAAAAAGCCCCTGAGATGCGTGAAGGGCCATTGATCCATTGGCAGAAGATGGGTCATTGCTGCGGCTGTAAACACACAAAAATGTCATTAAAATATGCAAAATAAATAAATAGATCATATATTTCAAGTGTGATACATTTATTTTTAAATATTTAACAATATAGGGTACGTATTATTCGCATTTACTCCCCACCACCATAAAAAGGTGTTATATCATTCTTTATATACAAATGTTTACTTCAACAATCGTCATTTCTTTACGAGCCATTGTATAGTTAACATCGAAATTATTATTGTATATAAGAATACATAATACTGATTAATAGTGGTAGTGAATTGTCAATAATAATTTAAAATATAGTTGAATTGTTTGTAATATACAATAGAAATAATATTTATTGGTGTTATTATTTAAATTAAGTGCTCTATTTAATACAAAAACAGTGCTAGTTTAATGTGGAGTGTGCACCACTTGGATATTTCACCACCAACTGTTATCAGGAAAAGCGTACCTTCACCACCCGTTTAAATTTGGAAAATTAATCTAACTGTAAGTAATACGCTATCAATTTAATTATTTTTTAATAACTGCTATTTTATTCTAACTATTGTTTACTTTATAATAATAGTAATAATTTTTAAAAGTATTTTTTGTGTATGGAAATAAGGATAATTATCAATTCATCCTGATAAACACGCGATCAATTATTATTCTTTATTGTTGATTATTTCTTCAAAGAATTGTTCTGAAATATATGGAATAAAAGGCAACAATTAATAATAAACTATTTAAATGATATATATTTTAATATTTAATAATAATTTATAAAAATTATTTCAAAGAAGAGCTGTTATACAAAAAAAACATGAATAAATAATATAATATATTTATTTCCATATACATAAAATATTTGCTTTAATATGGAAATAGTAATAATCTCTTATAATGAATATAAAAGTAGAGCAATCCTATTTCATAAAATAGAGTAGATTTTATGTGTATTTACTTACTATCTACCACCGATAAAAATAAATTTTATTTGTAAGGTATTATATCATTCATTAGGTATATATAAATGTTTATTCAACAATCGTCAGTCCTTTGTACGATCAAAACCAAAATTAATTGTGTCCAGAAGTACATAATAGCCATTAAAAATGTTAGTGAATTGCCAATAATACTTCCAAAAATAAAATACAGTTATATTGTTTAAAATATTTAATTGTGTTGCCGTTTTAGTGTTACATAATATATCTTCAGTTCGTGTGTATAGGGTAATGTGGAGAGTGCACCACTTGGATATTTGACCACCACTACCTCCAGCAGGTTGTAGGAACTGCATATGTTCATGCCCCACCTGAATTTTGAAGTTTCATCTAAATGTAAGTTGTTCAAAATGTCCTTAAAGTTACTGTTCTATTCTAACTATTGCATGGTTTATAATAGGGATCATAATTTTGTGAAATATCCTTCATGTCTTTTGGAATAAATAAAATTATTATTGTAAACATACACCCTTACACCAACATAAGTGGTTATTATATATTTTAATGTATTAACAGCAATCTATAACAATTTCTATAAGAATCGAACTGCAACAATCAAATATTATATTTAAATAATAAAATATATTTTTCAAATTAAATACAAATATTTTAAATGTATCTTATATTGTATTATTGTCCATAAATAATATAATAATTTGTATTATAATTAAATTTATTGTCTTTGCTTCAGATAATCGAAGTGTACATCCCCTAAGATCTGCAAGACACCCTAGACCGTCTGATGATTGAGGAAAACTTCAACATCTTCATCAGCGAGGCTTCAGATCCACCAAGTCCTTCTACAGACTGTGCAAGAACTCTTCACCATCAACGAAATGTAATTTATATTGTTCTTAGTTGTTGCAAAATAAATAAATAAAATTCATACTTTATTATATTATGTACCTGCGAATATTTCTTTTAAAAACTGCATAAAGATGTAAATTGAACAAGAGAGTATAAAATAAAAACCAATATAATATATCTAACATTAATCGTCTTAGGGTGTTTTTCATCAACGACAGTTAAACAATTTATTCTCTTGTTAAATTTAAAAAACTGTTAAACTACATATTTCATTTTCACCAACTACAGTTAAATCTATTAACCCAGTAAATCATTTGTTAAAGTAACCGACGAAATATCTGGGGTTAAATATTTATAAGGCCGTTATCTTAATTGTTTCTATGGTTACAGTAACAAACATAGGAAAAAATTATAATTTAGTTTTGACGTTTTATTTGTCGCATCCCAACTTGTACCCGAAATTAAAACAAATGTAATAAAATAAGTTCATCATCATATTCGTCATCAAATCCGTCGTTTTCTTTGTCTGTGAGAAATAATCCTTTATTAATTTATGATAATATTGACTACAGAATGCGCTTCATATTTACAATGCAACAAAATAATGAACATGAACCAAATATTAATCAAAATATAAATGAAAACTATAGAAGTTCCACAAATTAATAGAAATGTAGCTGAAAATGCAACTATATGAAATGTTATTTGAAAAATGTGTTTTATATTTAAATTAAATTAAAAGATCATATTTTTTAAAAAAGTTTTATTTTCTATAATAATATACTCGTATATTATAATTTATTTATTTTGTTAAAAAAGTTCTCTTCAACTCTTCTTCGGTTCTAAATCAATTTTCTTTTCGACCACTACTTTATAATGTTGAAATACCTCTCCATAATATTTAAAAAAATCTTTTTATCGTTCCTTTAGTTCTTATATCTTTCCGTCTTTTTGCTGTTCTTTTCCTCACCCCTTTTTGCCCATTTTAGTATTTTCTTAGAATGAATTGACTGACAATATCAATGACAAATGCAGTATTTGTCAAGATTACGGCCGAATTCACCATTAATCCGTTGATTAATAATTAGCTGAATAAAGAAATAATTTGATATTTAGATCAATGTATGTTCTAATTCACCTATACTTGATATATGAATCAAGGTATCATTATCAAAAGATTCACAGTTTTGTTTTGGTTTTTGACTGTTAATGAAAATTTCATGTAATTATATTGGTGGTAATTGTACTTTCCGTTAAAAAAGTTTTAATATGAAAGTTCTTAATTTATTTATAAAATGTATTTCACAATTTTCCTATAATAATATATTTTTATTTTGATATAGATACAAATATAAAGTATACTGATCCTAATCAATATAGTAAAAACAGTACATTTGAAAATAATAAAACCAATGCGGTTTTAAATAAAGATAAAATAAGAAACATGAGATAAAGTTTCAAATGGGTACAACAGACAGAATCTTGACATAGCTATAAATGTTAAAATTAGGATTCAAAGATGTAATCAGTCCTTTGATTCATAGAATATGACGAATCAGTTGATCATTGAATTAGATCAGTAGATTAGCTTCATTTATAATGGTGAATTGAATTGATTCAGGACCAGCGTTGATTTGTGGATCAATTCATGATTAAGGAATGGTGAATTCGGCCGTAAAACAATAATATATTTTCCAATTTACGGTAAATTGATCAAAGATAAAATCCAAAAATGATCCGTAGATCCATTTATCAATAAGCAACACAATCTAAGTAGAATATTAAAATTTGACATTTAACTTATTGCTTTGTTAGGTAACCATAGATTTAACTGTCGTTGGTGAAAACCACCCTTAGGCACTTAGTAATTATATTTCAACAACAAACTAAATAAATAGGTCACAAATACATGTAACATACATTTATTTTTAAATATAAAACAACCTAGAGTACATTTCATATCTACAACAATTACATTTTAATTGTAAAGTATTACATCATTCATCTGATACAAATATTTAACTTTTTAACATTTAATCGTCAGGTACTTATGAGCTGTTAGATGTTACATCATACCTTTGCTAGTCGTTTGATAAAGTCCTGGAGATGCCCTGATGCTCTGAAAATTCAGAGGGATCCACCAAGTCCAGAGAAAAGCCTCTGAGAATCGTGTAAAATCCCTGATAAGATCCGACGACAGAAGTCGATCATTGTTGCACCTGTAAACAAACAAAAATCATTTTTAAGTATGCCAAATAAATAAATAGATCATATATTTAATGTATGATACAATTATTTTTAAATATTTAATAATATAGGGTAGATTTTATTTGTATTAATTCCCCACCATTAATATAAATTTAAAGTATTATATAATTCATTATACACAATAATTATTTACTTCAACAATCGTCAGTTCTTTATCAACCATTGTGTAGTTAACATTAAAATTATTGTTGAGTGTAGGAACACGTATTTGTCAATAAAAGTGATAGTGAATTTGTTAGTAATACATTTAAATATTTATATCATAGTCATATTGTTAATAATATTCAAAAGAAACAATATTTAAATGTATTATTGTTTAAAATATTTCAGGGGAACAGTTATCTAAAACTAATAAAACGTTGAAATATTCTATTGTGACGGCTGGCTATTATTGGCCCAGAGTTATCCTAAAAAGGTTACTGACAAAATGAAACCTATGTAAAATCATTGCTGGATTAATAAGCAATACAAGAAATATCATTTCGTTAAATATTTCAGGGGAACAGGTATCTAAAACTAATAAAACGTTGAAATCTTCTATCGTGACGGCTGGCTATTATTGGCCCAGAGTTATCCTAAAAAGGTTACTGACAAAATGAAACCTATGTAAAATCATTGCTGGATTAATAAGCAATACAAGAAATATCATTTCGTTAAATATTTCAGGGGAACAGGTATCTAAAACTAGTAAAACGTTGAAATATTTTATCGTGACGGCTGGCTATTATTGGCCCAGAGTTATCCTAAAAAGGTTACTGACAAAATGAAACCTATGTAAAATCATTGCTGGATTAATAAGCTATACAAGAAATATCATTTCGTTAAATATTTCAGGGGAACAGGTATCTAAAACTAATAAAACGTTGAAATATTCTATCGTGACGGCTGGCTATTCTTGGCCCAGAGTTATCCTAAAAAGGTTACTGACAAAATGAAACCTATGTAAAATCATTGCTGGATTAATAAGCAATACAAGAAATATCATTTCGTTAAATATTTCAGGGGAACAGGTATCTAAAAATAATAAAACGTTGAAATATTCTATCGTGACGGCTGGCTATTATTGGCCCAGAGTTATCCTAAAAAGGTTACTGACAAAATGAAACCTATGTAAAATCATTGCTGGATTAATAAGCTATACAAGAAATATCATTTCGTTAAATATTTCAGGGGAACAGGTATCTAAAACTAATAAAACGTTGAAATATTCTATCGTGACGGCTGGCTATTATTGGCCCAGAGTTATCCTAAAAAGGTTACTGACAAAATGAAACCTATGTAAAATCATTGCTGGATTAATAAGCAATACAAGAAATATCATTTCGTTAAATATTTCAGGGGAACAGGTATCTAAAACTAATAAAACGTTGAAATATTCTATTGTGACGGCTGGCTATTATTGGACCAGAGTTATCCTAAAAAGGTTACTGACAAAATGAAACCTATGTAAAATCATTGCTGGATTAATAAGCAATACAAGAAATATCATTTCGTTAAATATTTCAGGGGAACAGGTATCTAAAACTAATAAAACGTTGAAATATTCTATCGTGACGGCTGGCTATTATTGGCCCAGAGTTATCCTAAAAAGGTTACTGACAAAATGAAACCTATGTAAAATCATTGCTGGATTAATAAGCAATACAAGAAATATCATTTCGTTAAATATTTCAGGGGAACAGGTATCTAAAACTAATAAAACGTTGAAATATTCTATCGTGACGGCTGGCTATTATTGGCCCAGAGTTATCCTAAAAAGGTTACTGACAAAATGAAACCTATGTAAAATCATTGCTGGATTAATAAGCAATACAAGAAATATCATTTCGTTAAATATTTCAGGGGAACAGGTATCTAAAACTAATAAAACGTTGAAATATTCTATCGTGACGGCTGGCTATTATTGGCCCAGAGTTATCCTAAAAAGGTTACTGACAAAATGAAACCTATGTAAAATCATTGCTGGATTAATAAGCAATACAAGAAATATCATTTCGTTAAATATTTCAGGGGAACAGGTATCTAAAACTAATAAAACGTTTAAATATTCTATTGTGACGGCTGGCTATTATTGGCCCAGAGTTATCCTAAAAAGGTTACTGACAAAATGAAACCTATGTAAAATCATTGCTGGATTAATAAGCAATACAAGAAATATCATTTCGTTAAATATTTCAGGGGAACAGGTATCTAAAACTAATAAAACGTTGAAATATTCTATCGTGACGGCTGGCTATTCTTGGCCCAGAGTTATCCTAAAAAGGTTACTGACAAAATGAAACCTATGTAAAATCATTGCTGGATTAATAAGCAATACAAGAAATATCATTTCGTTAAATATTTCAGGGGAACAGGTATCTAAAAATAATAAAACGTTGAAATATTCTATCGTGACGGCTGGCTATTATTGGCCCAGAGTTATCCTAAAAAGGTTACTGACAAAATGAAACCTATGTAAAATCATTGCTGGATTAATAAGCAATACAAGAAATATCATTTCGTTAAATATTTCAGGGGAACAGGTATCTAAAACTAATAAAACGTTGAAATATTCTATCGTGACGGCTGGCTATTATTGGCCCAGAGTTATCCTAAAAAGGTTACTGACAAAATGAAACCTATGTAAAATCATTGCTGGATTAATAAGCAATACAAGAAATATTATTTCGTTAAATATTTCTGGGGAACAGGTATCTAAAACTAATAAAACGTTGAAATATTCTATCGTGACGGCTGGCTATTATTGGCCCAGAGTTATCCTAAAAAGGTTACTGACAAAATGAAACCTATGTAAAATCATTGCTGGATTAATAAGCAATACAAGAAATATCATTTCGTTAAATATTTCAGGGGAACAGGTATCTAAAACTAATAAAACGTTGAAATATTCTATCGTGACGGCTGGCTATTATTGGCCCAGAGTTATCCTAAAAAGGTTACTGACAAAATGAAACCTATGTAAAATCATTGCTGGATTAATAGGCAATACAAGAAATATCATTTCGTTAAATATTTCAGGGGAACAGGTATCTAAAACTAATAAAACGTTGAAATATTCTATCGTGACGGCTGGCTATTATTGGCCCAGAGTTATCCTAAAAAGGTTACTGACAAAATGAAACCTATGTAAAATCATTGCTGGATTAATAAGCAATACAAGAAATATCATTTCGTTAAATATTTCAGGGGAACAGGTATCTAAAACTAATAAAACGTTGAAATATTCTATCGTGACGGCTGGCTATTATTGGCCCAGAGTTATCCTAAAAAGGTTACTGACAAAATGAAACCTATGTAAAATCATTGCTGGATTAATAAGCAATACAAGAAATATTATTTCGTTAAATATTTCAGGGGAACAGGTATCTAAAACTAATAAAACGTTGAAATATTCTATCGTGACGGCTGGCTATTATTGGCCCAGAGTTATCCTAAAAAGGTTACTGACAAAATGAAACCTATGTAAAATCATTGCTGGATTAATAAGCAATACAAGAAATATCATTTCGTTAAATATTTCAGGGGAACAGGTATCTAAAACTAATAAAACGTTGAAATATTCTATTGTGACGGCTGGCTATTATTGGACCAGAGTTATCCTAAAAAGGTTACTGACAAAATGAAACCTATGTAAAATCATTGCTGGATTAATAAGCAATACAAGAAATATCATGTCGTTAAATATTTCAGGGGAACAGGTATCTAAAACTAATAAAACGTTGAAATATTCTATCGTGACGGCTGGCTATTATTGGCCCAGAGTTATCCTAAAAAGGTTACTGACAAAATGAAACCTATGTAAAATCATTGCTGGATTAATAAGCAATACAAGAAATATCATTTCGTTAAATATTTCAGGGGGACAGGTATCTAAAACTAATAAAACGTTGAAATATTCTATTGTGACGGCTGGCTATTATTGGCCCAGAGTTATCCTAAAAAGATTACTGACAAAATGAATCCTATGTAAAATCATTGCTGGATTAATAAGCAATACAAGAAATATCATTTCGTTAAATATTTCAGGGGAACAGGTATCTAAAACTAATAAAACGTTGAAATATTCTATCGTGACGGCTGGCTATTATTGGCCCAGAGTTATCCTAAAAAGGTTACTGACAAAATGAAACCTATGTAAAATCATTGCTGATTTAATAAGCAATACAAGAAATATCATTTCGTTAAATATTTCAGGGGAACAGGTATCTAAAACTAATAAAACGTTGAAATATTCTATCGTGACGGCTGGCTATTATTGGCCCAGAGTTATCCTAAAAAGGTTACTGACAAAATGAAACCTATGTAAAATCATTGCTGGATTAATAAGCAATACAAGAAATATCATTTCGTTAAATATTTCAGGGGAACAGGTATCTAAAACTAATAAAACGTTGAAATATTCTATCGTGACGGCTGGCTATTATTGGCCCAGAGTTATCCTAAAAAGGTTACTGACAAAATGAAACCTATGTAAAATCATTGCTGGATTAATAAGCAATACAAGAAATATCATTTCGTTAAATATTTCAGGGGGACAGGTATCTAAAACTAATAAAACGTTGAAATATTCTATTGTGACGGCTGGCTATTATTGGCCCAGAGTTATCCTAAAAAGATTACTGACAAAATGAATCCTATGTAAAATCATTGCTGGATTAATAAGCAATACAAGAAATATCATTTTGTTAAATATTTCAGGGGAACAGGTATCTAAAACTAATAAAACGTTGAAATATTCTATCGTGACGGCTGGCTATTATTGGCCCAGAGTTATCCTAAAAAGATTACTGACAAAATGAAACCTATGTAAAATCATTGCTGATTTAATAAGCAATACAAGAAATATCATTTCGTTAAATATTTCAGGGGAACAGGTATCTAAAACTAATAAAACGTTGAAATATTCTATCGTGACGGCTGGCTATTATTGGCCCAGAGTTATCCTAAAAAGGTTACTGACAAAATGAAACCTATGTAAAATCATTGCTGGATTAATAAGCAATACAAGAAATATCATTTCGTTAAATATTTCAGGGGAACAGGTATCTAAAACTAATAAAACGTTGAAATATTCTATCGTGACGGCTGGCTATTATTGGCCCAGAGTTATCCTCAAAAGGTTACTGACAAAATGAAACCTATGTAAAATCATTGCTGGATTAATAAGCAATACAAGAAATATCATTTCGTTAAATATTTCAGGGGAACAGGTATCTAAAACTAATAAAACGTTGAAATATTCTATCGTGACGGCTGGCTATTATTGGCCCAGAGTTATCCTAAAAAGGTTACTGACAAAATGAAACCTATGTAAAATCATTGCTGGATTAATAAGAAATACAAGAAATATCATTTCGTTAAATATTTCAGGGGAACAGGTATCTAAAACTAATAAAACGTTGAAATATTCTATCGTGACGGCTGGCTATTATTGGCCCAGAGTTATCCTAAAAAGGTTACTGACAAAATGAAACCTATGTAAAATCATTGCTGGATTAATAAGCAATACAAGAAATATCATTTCGTTAAATATTTCAGGGGAACAGGTATCTAAAACTAATAAAACGTTGAAATATTCTATCGTGACGGCTGGCTATTATTGGCCCAGAGTTATCCTAAAAGGTTACTGACAAAATGAAACCTATGTAAAATCATTGCTGGATTAATAAGTAATACAAGAAATATCATTTCGTTAAATATTTCAGGGGAACAGGTATCTAAAACTAATAAAACGTTGAAATATTCTATTGTGACGGCTGGCTATTATTGGCCCAGAGTTATCCTAAAAAGGTTACTGACAAAATGAAACCTATGTAAAATCATTGCTGGATTAATAAGCAATACAAGAAATATCATTTCGTTAAATATTTCAGGGGAACAGGTATCTAAAACTAATAAAACGTTGAAATATTCTATCGTGACGGCTGGCTATTATTGGCCCAGAGTTATCCTAAAAAGGTTACTGACAAAATGAAACCTATGTAAAATCATTGCTGGATTAATAAGCAATACAAGAAATATCATTTCGTTAAATATTTCAGGGGAACAGGTATCTAAAACTAATAAAACGTTGAAATATTCTATCGTGACGGCTGGCTATTATTGGCCCAGAGTTATCCTAAAAAGGTTACTGACAAAATGAAACCTATGTAAAATCATTGCTGGATTAATAAGCAATACAAGAAATATCATTTCGTTAAATATTTCAGGGGAACAGGTATCTAAAACTAATAAAACGTTGAAATATTCTATCGTGACGGCTGGCTATTATTGGCCCAGAGTTATCCTAAAAAGGTTACTGACAAAATGAAACCTATGTAAAATCATTGCTGGATTAATAAGCAATACAAGAAATATCATTTCGTTAAATATTTCAGGGGAACAGGTATCTAAAACTAATAAAACGTTGAAATATTCTATTGTGACGGCTGGTTAATATTGGCCCAGAGTTATCCTAAAAACGTTACTGACAAAATGAAACCTATGTAAAATCATTGCTGGATTAATAAGCAATACAAGAAATATCATTTCGTTAAATATTTCAGGGGAACAGGTATCTAAAACTAATAAAACGTTGAAATATTCTATCGTGACGGCTGGCTATTATTGGCCCAGAGTTATCCTAAAAAGGGTACTGACAAAATGAAACCTATGTAAAATCATTGCTGGATTAATAAGCAATACAAGAAATATCATTTCGTTAAATATTTCAGGGGGACAGGTATCTAAAACTAATAAAACGTTGAAATATTCTATTGTGACGGCTGGCTATTATTGGCCCAGAGTTATCCTAAAAAGATTACTGACAAAATGAATCCTATGTAAAATCATTGCTGGATTAATAAGCAATACAAGAAATATCATTTCGTTAAATATTTCAGGGGAACAGGTATCTAAAACTAATAAAACGTTGAAATATTCTATCGTGACGGCTGGCTATTATTGGCCCAGAGTTATCCTAAAAAGGTTACTGACAAAATGAAACCTATGTAAAATCATTGCTGGATTAATAAGCAATACAAGAAATATCATTTCGTTAAATATTTCAGGGGAACAGGTATCTAAAACTAATAAAACGTTGAAATATTCTATCGTGACGGCTGGCTATTATTGGCCCAGAGTTATCCTAAAAAGGTTACTGACAAAATGAAACCTATGTAAAATCATTGCTGGATTAATAAGCAATACAAGAAATATCATTTCGTTAAATATTTCAGGGGAACAGGTATCTAAAACTAATAAAACGTTGAAATATTCTATCGTGACGGCTGGCTATTATTGGCCCAGAGTTATCCTAAAAAGGTTACTGACAAAATGAAACCTATGTAAAATCATTGCTGGATTAATAAGCAATACAAGAAATATCATTTCGTTAAATATTTCAGGGGAACAGGTATCTAAAACTAATAAAACGTTGAAATATTCTATCGTGACGGCTGGCTATTATTGGCCCAGAGTTATCCTAAAAAGGTTACTGACAAAATGAAACCTATGTAAAATCATTGCTGGATTAATAAGCAATACAAGAAATATCATTTCGTTAAATATTTCAGGGGAACAGGTATCTAAAACTAATAAAACGTTGAAATATTCTATCGTGACGGCTGGCTATTATTGGCCCAGAGTTATCCTAAAAAGGTTACTGACAAAATAAAACCTATGTAAAATCATTGCTGGATTAATAAGCAATACAAGAAATATCATTTCGTTAAATATTTCAGGGGAACAGGTATCTAAAACTAATAAAACGTTGAAATATTCTATCGTGACGGCTGGCTATTATTGGCCCAGAGTTATCCTAAAAAGGTTACTGACAAAATGAAACCTATGTAAAATCATTGCTGGATTAATAAGCAATACAAGAAATATCATTTCGTTAAATATTTCAGGGGAACAGGTATCTAAAACTAATAAAACGTTGAAATATTCTATCGTGACGGCTGGCTATTATTGGCCCAGAGTTATCCTAAAAAGGTTACGGACAAAATGAAACCTATGTAAAATCATTGCTGGATTAATAAGCAATACAAGAAATATCATTTCGTTAAATATTTCAGGGGAACAGGTATCTAAAACTAATAAAACGTTGAAATATTCTATCGTGACGGCTGGCTATTATTCGTCAGTTAATCGTCAGTTCTTTATCAACCATTGTGTAGTTAACATTAAAATTATTGTTGAGTGTAGGAACACGTATTTGTCAATAAAAGTGATAGTGAATTTGTTAGTAATACATTTAAATATTTATATCATAGTCATATTGTTAATAATATTCAAAAGAAACAATATTTAAATGTATTATTGTTTAAAATATTTCAGGGGAACAGTTATCTAAAACTAATAAAACGTTGAAATATTCTATTGTGACGGCTGGCTATTATTGGCCCAGAGTTATCCTAAAAAGGTTACTGACAAAATGAAACCTATGTAAAATCATTGCTGGATTAATAAGCAATACAAGAAATATCATTTCGTTAAATATTTCAGGGGAACAGGTATCTAAAACTAATAAAACGTTGAAATATTCTATCGTGACGGCTGGCTATTATTGGCCCAGAGTTATCCTAAAAAGGTTACGGACAAAATGAAACCTATGTAAAATCATTGCTGGATTAATAAGCAATACAAGAAATATCATTTCGTTAAATATTTCAGGGGAACAGGTATCTAAAACTAATAAAACGTTGAAATATTCTATCGTGACGGCTGGCTATTATTGGCCCAGAGTTATCCTAAAAAGGTTACTGACAAAATGAAACCTATGTAAAATCATTGCTGGATTAAAAGCCTCTGAGAATCGTGTAAAATCCCTGATAAGATCCGACGACAGAAGTCGATCATTGTTGCACCTGTAAACAAACAAAAATCATTTTTAAGTATGCCAAATAAATAAATAGATCATATATTTAATGTATGATACAATTATTTTTAAATATTTAATAATATAGGGTAGATTTTATTTGTATTAATTCCCCACCATTAATATAAATTTAAAGTATTATATAATTCATTATACACAATAATTATTTACTTCAACAATCGTCAGTTCTTTATCAACCATTGTGTAGTTAACATTAAAATTATTGTTGAGTGTAGGAACACGTAATTGTCAATGAAAGTGATAGTGAATTTGTTAGTAATACATTTAAATATTTAGATCATAGTCATATTGTTAATAATATTCAAAAGAAACAATATTTAAATGTATTATTGTTTAAATTCAGTGTTACATATTACATCATTCAAGTTTGTGTATAATGTGGAGAGTGCACCACTCTACCACTTGGATATTGGACCATCACGCAGTACCTTATATAGGATTAAATGAATATATACATCTGTATTTGAATTTTGAAGCTTTATCTAACTGTAAGTTATTCACAAAACCGTTGGACTATTTATTAAAAATTATTATTCTATTCTAATTGTTATATACTTTATAATAATGATCATAATTTATTAAAGTATTAAATAGATCATTGTAAACACACATTCAATCATAAGTGTTTTAATTTTCATTAATTTTATTAATTTTTGAACTTTTCATTAATGATCTTTGCTCATAAAATCACAAATAAAAGATAACAATTAATAACTTACTGTTTCATTGTTACATATTTTAACTAATTAATAGTAATTTATATTCTATAAAAATACAGCTTCCATATTCAAGTATCTTATTTAAATAATATTATAATTCATATTATTTATAAATTCATTGTCTTTGCTTCAGATAATCGAATTGTACGCCACCTAAGATTTTCAAGAACACCTGAGACAATTTCATATTTCCTGATAACTTGAACATCTTCACCAGCGAGTCTTCAGATCCACTAAGTCCTTCTGCAAGGCGTGCAAGAATCCTCTACCACGAATTATCGGCAGTCCAGTCCCCAGTCAACAATACAAAATAAATACCTTCCAAATCATTATTGTATCATGTACATTGTTATTTGTAAAATAAATAAAACATTCCTCTAATAATATATTCTTCATACTTCACATATATCTTATAATCTTTTACAAACTACGTCGAATAAATAATATCCATGATTACTTCATAAAATCTAGATCATTCGTTAGACTCTAATTCTCTTTAACATAGGTACATAATAAAGGCATTTAAATTCAAAGGGATCTAAATTCCAAAATTACATTTTATAAAATAGTTAGGTACTTGAAAATGCCTGTTATTATTTCCTATTAAAACTGATTATAAAAATCAGCGATACATAGTTTCATAACAACATATGTATGTCTTTATTCATAATCTTTAACTTTAAAACAAAATTTGAATCATTTATTTTAGTTAACAAAGTTAATTCTGTTAAAATACTGATCTGCTTCTGATGCATTTCTAAACACATACATATGTTCTGCAAAAATTGTTATAAATAATTCATATACTTGTAAAATATTATTTATTAAACATATATCATTATATAATAATTAATATTTATTTATCATTTCTCATAATAATGTATATCATCATATCACAATACTTTCAAATGTATTATATGTTATTAGATCAATAAACACGAATTAAATGAATACATAATCTTTCAATCGAATTCCTATTTTTATCTACCTCAAAATTCAAATTCATAAAAATACAGGTGATCTTCAATTACGTAATCGCAGTACCAATCAGAGCATGAAGAAGCGATCCAAAATTCACGAACAACGATTACATAATTTTACAGCCTACATACAAGCAACCTGCAAACCAGCCGAGCACGAACCGAAAGCGATTTCTAGCAGCCCGTACGCCCCAAGCAAGGCTTCTGGTCGACAAAATTCAAAAATCGTGTAAAATCGACGATTTAGAGCCGGAGCGTCCGAAAAGTAGCATTCTACGGCCGCTGCGAGCATTTTTGAGCTCTCGGGCTGATATTCAGCCGATCCCAAGGCATTCACCCACCAAAATTTAAAAAATCAGCGACCGATAGCCTATAGCTAGGCTTCTGGTAGTCAGAATTAAAAAATCGTGTAGAATCGTCGACTTACAACTCATAGCAAGGCATATATCCACCAAAATTCAGATTTCAACCGTACAGAAGGCTTTTATTCGCAAAATTCAAACTCAAATCCCACAGCAAGGCTTTTAGTCGACGAATCGTAAATCCTACCCCTTCCTCCAAGTATTTCTAGCTGTGTATAAGACTGACTGTCTGATAAATTTACAATCATTCGTGCAGCGCGGGCGATGGAGTCGAACCGGACACTCTGCTCCGTGATTTTGGATTTAAAGGCTATATCTACTATATATTTCTTTTCAGCTGGATTTTGCTGGCTGGTAGGCCCGTACCTGGGCCGTAGGCCAGGTACGGGCTGCTGGCGGATCGCTGGGAATGCTGCCGCCCCCCAAAATCTGTATCACAGACCGTAGGCTGCGATACAGCTGGTGGGCGATTGGTGAGGTGAGCTGGTGAATCTCTAGGCTAAATGGATCGCTTCGTCGTGGGATGCTGATGGCCGTCTATTACATAATGCATTTAATGAATTATTAGTTTTTGATTATGAATGTTATTTGTAACGATTTTTAATTAATGAATGTATATATTGTGATATATAATTTTGATGGACTGTGCAGTATTGTGGAATACTTTTTGGTTTTCTAGAGCACTTTCAAAGTTCGTTTTGGGCGCTAACTATGTTATTTTTCATGATAGAAAAACGGGAAAAAATGTATTATATTATTTTCGACTTGTGGAACACGAATATGACATTGTTTTTCCTCTAAGACTTTATGTATGATAACATTATGTACTAAGACGGCCATATATTTTAATTGTTGTTTTCATTGTTTCTTTATAAGGTATAACAATGAAGGATGATATTAGGATTAACAGAATTGATATTGTTTAAATTTAACAATCTTTTTATTGAGTTCTAAAATACATATGATGAATGGTTTATTATTTTACAGATATAGCATATATTATTAATACAGGAATATTTATTTATGTGTTAAATATAGGTTTGTTTATTAAAATATATCATGTAGAATATATTTTTTTATTTACCTTACTCTAACATATACAATGTACAAGAATACAAGTATAAAAGAAAACAGTTCACTTATATGGTATGCATTTGAGAGAGTGTATATAAGAATATTTTTACATGATTAACTTAACAACTAAGGGATGAAGAAATAACTTTTATAGGTATTTATTAAATACAAAGGGACCAAGTGCCATTTTTATATTTTAAATCAACGAAAGGTAAATACAAAAAACAAAAACGATAGCTGTATTGTTGTATTAATACTCTTACCAATATCTTGTAGGAATTAAAATATGTTCAATGTTAGGTTTAATATTTGAACTACTTTTAAAACAATGTGTTTGGTTCATAGAACGTTTTAATGTAAAAATCATACATATATTTTAGGCACTTAGATCCTTTTCAAATTAAATGTATCAACTCATCATGTAAAAAACTTGATAATGTAAAATATATTACAGTAGATATAGGAAAACTTATTTATTTCATAAATAACATACAATACAAATGATGTAACCATTTTTGGAATACATATATGAAATATATAATACAACAATGAATTTAAGACATTTATTGTTGAGCAAAATTTAAAATGCTGTTGTTGATGTGTGGAAGTTTGCGGCAAAGGATTCTGTCACGCCTTGTAGATGGGCATTGTTGTAAGTCCTATTTGTTGTAAGTACTATTGTTGAAGATATTGAAGTTTTCTATTGTGATGAAATGGTTTCGATGTTTTGAATATGTTGAAGAACTTGGTCATGTGTAGTTTGAATAGTTTGATTATATGAAGCAGAGATAATAAATTCATATATAAATTAACTACATACTTGTATTTGTAATGGACCTTACCTCAAATAAAGAAATTTTCCAACTAAAGTGAAAATTATTATTGTAATTAATACCTAATATTATTGCCATATTATTATATTATTCCATTAACAAAATAGACAATATTTATTCCATATGGGGAAGACGTTACGTCATATTTTACAGGGAAATTATGGTGTAAACAAATTTGATATGAATCTGAAGGAAAACAAAAATTTGAAGATTTGATTTTAACAAAACGAATAATAATAGTTTAAATGAGTACATAAGATGCAACTATGTATTTGCTCTATAAGTGATTTTTTTTGTAAATCCTATAGAATGTTGAATGCAATGATAGTTAAGGTAAGTATTGTCTAATGAGAAAGAGATTTTTTGTTCAAATTCACTCGATTTAGGAAATAATTGATAATAATTGATTCAAAGGCTTTGGAACTATTTCATACAAACAAAGTTTTGAAACCAAACGTGCAAATACAAGTAAAATAAATAAAACACATTTGAAAGATGTCCGATCAAGGTTATCTACGAATTGTATGATTATTGCTCCGACCATTTAGACAAATTCAGTAGTGTCGTTTCTTAGTTTTTATGAGGGTAGGTACATAAGATACTACTGTTATTTTATTATTATAAAAATATATTTTACAATAAAAGCATTCAAAATTCAAAAATAAATCAACTGGTAAGTTTATTAGCAAATGTAAAACCAAATATGTGAAAAATAGAATACTGACACAATGTCAGTGTCACTGACACTGACAGAAAATAACGTTATTCGTACGGCTATGAATCAAGGTAATGTATCTGAATTAATAAATAAACTTACGTTAAACCGAAAGTATTATCAACAATGAGCATTGTTTTAAAGTCGAATGTCTTAACTTAGTCGAAACAATATGAATTTTTGAAAGACAAGCGTGTTATATCTATCCTTATTGCACACGCTTATAGCCTTTGCAAATGAGAGAGATAAATGTATGCCAATTTGTTAATTCGTTCATGATACAGATGATCTTGATCGGACATCTTTAAAAAAATTACTGTACCTATATTATGGTCAAAACTGAAGATTTTAATTTGTAAAAAAATGTCGAAAACATGTATTTTTGCTGATTAATATAAAATTTATATAAAAGTGGCAGTTTTCATTATAATTTTATGCACTATTTACAGATTTGAGACTTACAATTTTACTATAATACGACCATAAAAAGAATAATTTACCAAAGTTTGTTCTCGGTAATTTTAAATATTATGAATATTTTGCAAATACAGAGGTATGAATCTGATAAAAGCGAACAAGTACAGAGTTTTGTATCTTAGATGAATTTTTATAACTAATTTGTTCTTTAAATATAAATTTCTGCATTCTACTGGCTGCACTATTTTGTGAAGAATGTCATCTTTATTTGATTAAATTCAGAACCGCGAATTTATTTTGCATCTAATGTACTCAAATAATGTGTTAAATTAAATTGTTTTCCCTCTTGGCTATGTAAATAACATTCTATTTCACCTTATATATAATATTGTTCTTTTGAAACTCAAAATACAGTGTGTTAAAAAAATTCCTAACTTGGAGTAGGCTATGAACAAGAGGAAACGTATGTCATTTAAAAGTATTTAATTAAATGTCAATTTGACACGACATATTATTATTATTATTGAAAATACAATACCCAACAGGCACATGCCCAATTCTAGGGTAAGGAGAAGAAAAACATTAAAACAAGTTAACACATTTTTGTATTTAATGAACTGAAGTTTGGAAAATATCAATCTCACCTTCAATGGCATTGTACGATTTAACCATATGATGTATGGGGGATTTGGTCAGAATATTTGATTTAGCTCTTTTTAAGTGGAAGATGATTTTTAATCTTGACGACAATCTGTTGACTGCACGGATAATCGATTATTGATATACATACAGTCAATGTCATTATTAATAATTTTATGTAAAATAATATTTGTCGTCTTTGTACGAGTGAGGCTAAATCAAATTTTTCTAGAAGTTGCGATTACGGTGTGTCTCTTTGGGGATAAATTCCTTCCAGAACGTATAAGTTGCAAATTTTTAATGATTCTAATTGGTTACTTTGTATCGGATTCTAGATCACTGAACAGTATTCTAGGTGAGGACGAACTAGAGCAAAAAATAAGAGACGTAAAGTACTCAAACTGGAAAACATGGAATTACGAATTACGAATCCTAAACACTTTAATACGGACGATGTTTTATTTGCAATATGTGCGGTGAAAGACAGTTTTGGATCGAAATATACTCGTAGATCGCGAATGATTTCTGGTCAACAATGTTATCAAAAGAAATGAAAGGTTTTGTTCTAGAATTTTTTTTAGAAATGGAAATAAATTAGAAAACAGTAAATGGCAATACACTGTATCCTTCTTTATTATCTTTTTCCTTAAAATTACAATTCAAGATCGCTTTTGACGATTTGACTGTTGAATTGAATAATGATCAGACATACGTTGATCTGTTCATAGCCTAATCCGAAACACACAACTTGCTAAAGAATTTTTGTTTTTCAATTTTAAAAAATAGTTGTTTTTAAGTGAGCAAACTTTTTTCCAACACTTATCCTTAAGACATATAGAAATTTTTATTCACCCTTATAATGAAATTATTATTTTACTTCCGAGATTTCAGTAGGTAGTGTCCCTTTATAAGTATTGGAAAAAGATTTGTATGTGTTTTGTGGAGACGTTAGTTCCATATCCATTTCTGCAGGGCCGTATTTCTATTTTCCAAGACTTCCAGTGTTAGAATGACTTTTCTATATTCAATTTTATAATCAAAATATAAGACATGTGAATATGTTATCCCAAAATTTCAATGCATACAATGTATGAAAATCAAACAAAATCCGTTACATAAATACGGTCCTGCATTTTTGGGCTATGGTTAAGCCCTGCCACCACGACAAGGTCTCTCCACATGGGCAGGGAACCCTGTCCAAACCACCTGCGATTCAAAGGAGTTAAGGACAGAGCCACCCCGGTCTAAACCACGACTAGGGTGTCACGGAAACCCTACCTAAATCCTAACGATCTCATATTAACTAAAGAATCGCCCGCGCCTGAAACCCTAACAAAAAATGAAATGAAATGCACCTAACTTTGGGTAGGAATGAAAAGGATAGGATGGGCAAAGCCTGCTCAGGACCAGCGGTCGTATAAACCCCATGCACACCATAGCTGTTACACTTCGATGTGATGTTGTTCATAGAACACTACGACTTGCCCAACCTCCGCCCAACAAGGCTGGCCCGTGCTAGCCCTTATTAACATAATACTCACACCAGCCTGTCCTTATGACATACTTTGGGCCAATGGAATATTACATTATAGGGATGGGTTCCCGCAGCCTAAGGACAGAGGGATGCCCCCTACAGCCGCCAGACAATTTGTGGGAGACTATAGGGAGTTCGGATGAAAATCTCAACAACAGTATTATGTCACGGGTGAATGGCAATATAAAGTGATGTTAAATAAAGTTTATGTGAGACTTCACGACATAAAATACATATAAATATACTTTAAATCGTGGTAAAAATTCACCCGCGGAATACTGGTTGAAATGTTCAGAGCCACCTAGAAAAAAAATACATGTTAAATATATACAATCAAAGAGAATAAATACATGTGTATTTATTCAGTTTGATACAACAATCCCAAAATCCCACCCCATCATTTGTGTACTACGGAACGCGGAACGGATTTCTAGCAAACAATTAACCCTACAAACCCCAAACTACTGTGTATACTAAGTATTACCTACTTTAATTCAAACAAAAAAAAATATTCGCGATACTTCAAATATTAAGCTTACAAAATTAAACAAAATATTAACTATACAAAACAATAGCTTTCCTTCGCGATCGCGGTTTTTCGGACAAAAATTTCGACTATATTCGCGACTTTAATTCGCGGATTCTTCTCTCTGAATCATCTGGATGGCTTTGAGACTAACAAAGCCCTCAAGGCCTTGTTCCTTTCCCACGGTGTCCCACGTTGTCTCGCGTTGTCCAGGTCCTGGGTTCCTGGCCTAATCGATCCAGACCTCATGCCGGATAACACGAGCTAATGTAAACGGAACGGAAACGGTCCGGACCTCATGCCGGGTTAACGCGGGGTTGAAGTTAGGATGACGACGCGCCCCCTTAAATCTAACTTAAATCTAACTTAACCTAGCTGTATGGCAATGAACGTTTTTAATTAATTGTTACTGAAAATTATAATTATTCTTTGCTTTCGGTAATAAATAATGTTTCTATTATTATTTACATCTGTCATAAAGCATAAAATGACTGTAAAATGTACTAATTTAATTTCTGTAACTTTAAATTTATTTTAAAATAATTGATTTTAATATTACAATAAAAAATTCTCGTTCGCGGTTTTTAAAACAAAAATATTACTAAATATCCAAGTTCTTAGTTACTGATTTAATTGCTCCAGACCTCATGCCGGATTAGACAAATTAATAATGAAAACGGAACGGAAATGATCCGGACCTCATGCCGGGTTATACAAATTAACAATCTGGACTTTTTGGCAGAATAAAAAGAAAAATAAGGCCCTAATAGGTACATTCACACAATAAATTAAACATATTTTATTTTATTATTCTTTTTTTTTGCACACACACATTCATACAATGCCCAAATCATTCACACCTAATTGGTTAAACTAATTTCAAATTAATTTTTGTCGTTCATATATTTTTCATTTTCTTTTCTATTATTGTCTTAACGAATACGTTCATTGCACTATACAGCGTACTTCCCAGCAAATTTCATATCTATATAATATAAATCAAGACTTAACACTTGCCCTTTGTATATAAAGCCAAATAGAGCATTCATTGCTCATATAAAAATAATTGAAATTGTTGTTCATTAATTATTAAAATTGCCATAACCAAAATGGGTTCAGGCGTATGAATAAAGCAAAATAGTATAATTTTAAATGAAACATATCATGCAGACAGAATTTTCCAAAAATATAGAGATAATAATAATATTTTACAAGTTATTTCGAACTTGTAACAATGAAATATATTATTTGTAACAATGTGCAAAAAAAAACTGGGTACAAATATGGCACTACCTATCTTAAACTTATAACTAAGCTAACTTAATCTACTTAAGTAAAGCTAGTCTCTATTATAAAATTTCCCGGGCAATTTTACAAAAGAGATTTCGCTTGCCCAATCGCTCACACACACTCATTCTCTTATATCTACGCATAGCGTTTTGTGCCACCTTATACCCAGTTTTGTATATTTGAATTTGTAAATTAGTAGGCTGTGCCTATTATAAATTAATTAATTAATACGAAAAATCTGTCAACAATCAATTGGACATTCAAAAATTATACTTATTGCTTTACAAATTTTGAAAATAAATTTAGTTGATTATTAAATAAATTAGGAGTTCAATATTTATTTAAATAAATAAAATATAAATTTAAATTGAAGTTGTCAGTATCAGCAACCTTGATATTTTAATATTTCTTTCAATAATAACTATAAATAAAAGTAAATTAATACGAAATAGGAAAAATAGTATGAAAAACACATATTACAATGTCCACTTGGAATACTGTACTTGTATTACAATAAGGATCATTGTAATACTTGTCTTTTAATATACTATTGTATAAAAAAAATATATTTGGGATCTAAACCCATTACAAAGAGTAAAGTGTAAGTGCATTGACTATTGAAAATTTTGAAAATATTTGAATTTGAAACAATATATTTATTATTCAACAATTAAATTTAAAGTATTGTTGAATCAGTTATTAAAATTCAATAATTTCAACAATTACAATTTAAAATTATGTAATAAATCTGAATTACATATGTATTCAGTTTATAACCTCATTGTAAATAAAAAAAATGTGAAAAAATACTATATATTTGTGAGTTTATATTAAATGTTACATGTATTTTATTGCAAATTTGAAATTAAACAATGAATAACTTTATTATTTGCTGAGAAGTATAACCATACCTTTTTTTATGTTCACTGAACCATTTACCAATACCAATATGTATACCAATACCAATAAATACCAGTAAAAAAATCCCACGTTGTCCTATGTCCTTCTGTTATTTATTAATTTGTTTTATGTTCTTATTGATGAATATTTCGAGCACTATTTGTTGTGAATTCAAAAAGAAAATCGCCAAAATTTAATATCCATTATTAGGAAATAAGAATCTGATTGATTCTTTTTATTAGTATTGTTATTATTTGCAAAATTTTGGCGATGCGAGAGCTATGGACATATACGTCCGTACACACCAAACTTTAGAGAATGAATGAGCCAAGAACGGCCCTTAATGAACGCTGAATAAATTAATTAGTTTCGTAATACCTACAACTATTAGAAATAATTTAATATGAAATTAATATAAAATAAATATATTTTTCTATTTCTATTCATTTCTGGAAGGGGTAATATTGTTTTTAACAAATTTTAAAGGAAAATCATATTGATTACAACAATGTGAAAAAAATAATTGTTACAATAAAACACTAAATTATATTTTATTTCATTTAAAATGTAAAAATAAATTTAAAGTATCCCCGAATTTATTCCCTATCACAAAAATGTATTCGTAGAAAGTAGTGAAACAAATTGACTATGTTTACTAGTCTCAAAAATTTAACTATGTTTAAAATTTATTTTGACTAACTTTAATAATATGTACTGGTAGAGACAGTGGTGAAACGATTTGACCATGTTTATTTGTCTCGAGAATTTAACTGTGTTTAAAATTTATTTCGACTAACTTTAATAATATGTACTCGTAGAGACAGTGGTGAAATAATTTGACCATGTTTATTTGTCTCAAGAATTTAACTATGTTTAAAATTTATTTCGACTAACTTTAATAATATGTACTGGTAGAAACAGTGGTGAAACAATTTGACCATGTTTATTTGTCCCAAGAATATAACTATGTTTAAAATTTATTTCGACTAACTTTAATAATATGTACTGGTAGAGACAGTGGTGAAACAATTTGACCATGTTTATTTGTGTCAAGAATTTAACTATGTTTAAAATTTATTTCGACTAACTTTCATAATACGTACTGGTAGAGACAGTGGTGAAACAATTTGACCATGTTTATTTGACTCAAGAATTTAATTATGTTTAAATTTTATTTCGACTAACTTTAATAATATGTACTGGTAGAAACAGTGGTGAAATAATTTGACCATGTTTATTTGTCCCAAGAATTTAACTATGTTTAAAATTTATTTCGACTAACTTTAATAATATGTACTGGTACAGACAGTGGTGAAACAATTTGACCATGTTTCTTTGTCTCAAGAATTTAACTATGTTTAAAATTTATTTCGACTAACTTTAATAATATGTACTGGTACATACAGTGGTGAAACAATTTGACCATGTTTAATGTCTCAAGAATTTAACTATGTTTAAAATTTATTTCGACTAACTTTAATAATATGTACTGGTACGGACAGTGGTGAAACAATTTGACCATGTTTATTTGTGTCAAGAATTTAACTATGTTTAAAATTTATTTCGACTAACTTTAATAATATGTACTGGTAGAGACAGTGGTGAAACGATTTGACCATGTTTATTTGACTCAAGAATTTAACTATGTTTAAAATTTATTTCGACTAACTTTAATAATAAGTACTAGTAAAAAAAGTGGTGAAACAATTTGACCATGTTTATTGTCTCAAGAATTTAACTATGTTTAAAATTAATTTCGACTAACCTTAATAATATGTACTGTTAGAGACAGTGGTGAAACAATTTGACCATGTTTATTTGTGTCAAGAATTTAACTATGTTTAAAATTTATTTCGACTAACTTTAATAATATGTACTGGTACAGACAGTGGTGAAACAATTTGACCATGTTTATTTGTGTCAAGAATTTAACTATGTTTAAAATTTATTTCGACTAACTTTAATAATACGTACTGGTACAGACAGTGGTGAAACAATTTGACCATGTTTATTTGTCTCAAGAATTTAACTATGTTTAAAATTTATTTCGACTAACTTTAATAATATGTACTGGTACAGACAGTGGTGAAACAATTTGACCATGTTTCTTTGTCTCAAGAATTTAACTATGTTTAAAATTTATTTCGACTAACTTTAATAATATGTACTGGTACAGACAGTGGTGAAACAATTTGACCATGTTTCTTTGTCTCAAGAATTTAACTATGTTTAAAATTTATTTCGACTAACTTTAATAATACGTACTGGTACAGACAGTGGTGAAACAATTTGACCATGTTTATTTGTCTCAAGAATTTAACTATGTTTAAAATTTATTTCGACTAACTTTAATAATATGTACTGGTACAGACAGTGGTGAAACAATTTGACCATGTTTCTTTGTCTCAAGAATTTAACTATGTTTAAAATTTATTTCGACTAACTTTAATAATATGTACTGGTACATACAGTGGTGAAACAATTTGACCATGTTTATTTGTGTCAAGAATTTAACTATGTTTAAAATTTATTTCGACTAACTTTAATAATATGTACTGGTAGAGACAGTGGTGAAACAATTTGACCATGTTTATTTGTGTCAAGAATTTAACTATGTTTAAAATTTATTTCGACTAACTTTAATAATATGTACTGGTACAGACAGTGGTGAAACAATTTGACCATGTTTATTTGTCTCAAGAATTTAACTATGTTTAAAATTTATTTCGACTAACTTTAATAATATGTACTGGTAGAGACAGTGGTGAAACAATTTGACCATGTTTATTTGTGTCAAGAATTTAACTATGTTTAAAATTTATTTCGACTAACTTTAATAATATGTACTGGTACAGACAGTGGTGAAACAATTTGACCATGTTTATTTGTCTCAAGAATTTAACTATGTTTAAAATTTATTTCGACTAACTTTAATAATAAGTACTAGTAAAAAAAGTGGTGAAACAATTTGACCATGTTTCTTTGTCTCAAGAATTTAACTATGTTTAAAATTTATTTCGACTAACTTTAATAATATGTACTGGTACAGACAGTGGTGAAACAATTTGACCATGTTTCTTTGTCTCAAGAATTTAACTATGTTTAAAATTTATTTCGACTAACTTTAATAATATGTACTGGTACAGACAGTGGTGAAACAATTTGACCATGTTTATTTGTCTCAAGAATTTAACTATGTTTAAAATTTATTTCGACTAACTTTAATAATATGTACTGGTACAGACAGTGGTGAAACAATTTGACCATGTTTATTTGTCTCAAGAATTTAACTATGTTTAAAATTTATTTCGACTAACTTTAATAATATGTACTGGTACAGACAGTGGTGAAACAATTTGACCATGTTTATTTGTCTCAAGAATTTAACTATGTTTAAAATTTATTTCGACTAACTTTAATAATATGTACTGGTACAGACAGTGGTGAAACAATTTGACCATGTTTATTTGTCTCAAGAATTTAACTATGTTTAAAATTTATTTCGACTAACTTTAATAATATGTACTGGTACAGACAGTGGTGAAACAATTTGACCATGTTTATTTGACTCAAGAATTTAACTATGTTTAAAATTTATTTCGACTAACTTTAATAATAAGTACTAGTAAAAAAAGTGGTGAAACAATTTGACCATGTTTATTGTCTCGAGAATTTAACTGTGTTTAAAATTTATTTCGACTAACTTTAATAATATGTACTCGTAGAGACAGTGGTGAAATAATTTGACCATGTTTATTTGTCTCAAGAATTTAACTATGTTTAAAATTTATTTCGACTAACTTTAATAATATGTACTGGTAGAAACAGTGGTGAAACAATTTGACCATGTTTATTTGTCCCAAGAATATAACTATGTTTAAAATTTATTTCGACTAACTTTAATAATATGTACTGGTAGAGACAGTGGTGAAACAATTTGACCATGTTTATTTGTGTCAAGAATTTAACTATGTTTAAAATTTATTTCGACTAACTTTCATAATACGTACTGGTAGAGACAGTGGTGAAACAATTTGACCATGTTTATTTGACTCAAGAATTTAATTATGTTTAAATTTTATTTCGACTAACTTTAATAATATGTACTGGTAGAAACAGTGGTGAAATAATTTGACCATGTTTATTTGTCCCAAGAATTTAACTATGTTTAAAATTTATTTCGACTAACTTTAATAATATGTACTGGTACAGACAGTGGTGAAACAATTTGACCATGTTTCTTTGTCTCAAGAATTTAACTATGTTTAAAATTTATTTCGACTAACTTTAATAATATGTACTGGTACATACAGTGGTGAAACAATTTGACCATGTTTAATGTCTCAAGAATTTAACTATGTTTAAAATTTATTTCGACTAACTTTAATAATATGTACTGGTACGGACAGTGGTGAAACAATTTGACCATGTTTATTTGTGTCAAGAATTTAACTATGTTTAAAATTTATTTCGACTAACTTTAATAATATGTACTGGTAGAGACAGTGGTGAAACGATTTGACCATGTTTATTTGACTCAAGAATTTAACTATGTTTAAAATTTATTTCGACTAACTTTAATAATAAGTACTAGTAAAAAAAGTGGTGAAACAATTTGACCATGTTTATTGTCTCAAGAATTTAACTATGTTTAAAATTAATTTCGACTAACCTTAATAATATGTACTGTTAGAGACAGTGGTGAAACAATTTGACCATGTTTATTTGTGTCAAGAATTTAACTATGTTTAAAATTTATTTCGACTAACTTTAATAATATGTACTGGTACAGACAGTGGTGAAACAATTTGACCATGTTTATTTGTGTCAAGAATTTAACTATGTTTAAAATTTATTTCGACTAACTTTAATAATACGTACTGGTACAGACAGTGGTGAAACAATTTGACCATGTTTATTTGTCTCAAGAATTTAACTATGTTTAAAATTTATTTCGACTAACTTTAATAATATGTACTGGTACAGACAGTGGTGAAACAATTTGACCATGTTTCTTTGTCTCAAGAATTTAACTATGTTTAAAATTTATTTCGACTAACTTTAATAATATGTACTGGTACAGACAGTGGTGAAACAATTTGACCATGTTTCTTTGTCTCAAGAATTTAACTATGTTTAAAATTTATTTCGACTAACTTTAATAATACGTACTGGTACAGACAGTGGTGAAACAATTTGACCATGTTTATTTGTCTCAAGAATTTAACTATGTTTAAAATTTATTTCGACTAACTTTAATAATATGTACTGGTACAGACAGTGGTGAAACAATTTGACCATGTTTCTTTGTCTCAAGAATTTAACTATGTTTAAAATTTATTTCGACTAACTTTAATAATATGTACTGGTACATACAGTGGTGAAACAATTTGACCATGTTTATTTGTGTCAAGAATTTAACTATGTTTAAAATTTATTTCGACTAACTTTAATAATATGTACTGGTAGAGACAGTGGTGAAACAATTTGACCATGTTTATTTGTGTCAAGAATTTAACTATGTTTAAAATTTATTTCGACTAACTTTAATAATATGTACTGGTACAGACAGTGGTGAAACAATTTGACCATGTTTATTTGTCTCAAGAATTTAACTATGTTTAAAATTTATTTCGACTAACTTTAATAATAAGTACTAGTAAAAAAAGTGGTGAAACAATTTGACCATGTTTCTTTGTCTCAAGAATTTAACTATGTTTAAAATTTATTTCGACTAACTTTAATAATATGTACTGGTACAGACAGTGGTGAAACAATTTGACCATGTTTCTTTGTCTCAAGAATTTAACTATGTTTAAAATTTATTTCGACTAACTTTAATAATATGTACTGGTACAGACAGTGGTGAAACAATTTGACCATGTTTATTTGTCTCAAGAATTTAACTATGTTTAAAATTTATTTCGACTAACTTTAATAATATGTACTGGTACAGACAGTGGTGAAACAATTTGACCATGTTTATTTGTCTCAAGAATTTAACTATGTTTAAAATTTATTTCGACTAACTTTAATAATATGTACTGGTACAGACAGTGGTGAAACAATTTGACCATGTTTATTTGTCTCAAGAATTTAACTATGTTTAAAATTTATTTCGACTAACTTTAATAATATGTACTGGTACAGACAGTGGTGAAACAATTTGACCATGTTTATTTGTCTCAAGAATTTAACTATGTTTAAAATTTATTTCGACTAACTTTAATAATATGTACTGGTACAGACAGTGGTGAAACAATTTGACCATGTTTATTTGACTCAAGAATTTAACTATGTTTAAAATTTATTTCGACTAACTTTAATAATAAGTACTAGTAAAAAAAGTGGTGAAACAATTTGACCATGTTTATTGTCTCAAGAATTTAACTATGTTTAAAATTAATTTCGACTAACCTTAATAATATGTACTGTTAGAGACAGTGGTGAAACAATTTGACCATGTTTATTTGTGTCAAGAATTTAACTATGTTTAAAATTTATTTCGACTAACTTTAATAATACGTACTGGTACAGACAGTGGTGAAACAATTTGACCATGTTTATTTGTCTCAATTTAACTATGTTTAAAATTTATTTCGACTAACTTTAATAATATGTACTGGTAGAGACAGTGGTGAAACAATTTGACCATGTTTATTTGTGTCAAGAATTTAACTATGTTTAAAATTTATTTCGACTAACTTTAATAATACGTACTGGTACAGACAGTGGTAAAACAATTTGACCATGTTTATTTGTCTCAAGAATTTAACTATGTTTAAAATTTATTTCGACTAACTTTAATAATATGTACTGGTACAGACAGTGGTGAAACAATTTGACCATGTTTATTTGTCCCAAGAATATAACTATGTTTAAAATTTATTTCGACTAACTTTAATAATATGTACTGGTAGAGACAGTGGTGAAACAATTTGACCATGTTTATTTGTGTCAAGAATTTAACTATGTTTAAAATTTATTTCGACTAACTTTAATAATATGTACTGGTACAGACAGTGGTGAAACAATTTGACCATGTTTATTTGTGTCAAGAATTTAACTATGTTTAAAATTTATTTCGACTAACTTTAATAATACGTACTGGTACAGACAGTGGTGAAACAATTTGACCATGTTTATTTGTGTCAAGAATTTAACTATGTTTAAAATTTATTTCGACTAACTTTAATAATATGTACTGGTACAGACAGTGGTGAAACAATTTGACCATGTTTATTTGTGTCAAGAATTTAACTATGTTTAAAATTTATTTCGACTAACTTTAATAATACGTACTGGTACAGACAGTGGTGAAACAATTTGACCATGTTTATTTGTCTCAAGAATTTAACTATGTTTAAAATTTATTTCGACTAACTTTAATAATATGTACTGGTACAGACAGTGGTGAAACAATTTGACCATGTTTCTTTGTCTCAAGAATTTAACTATGTTTAAAATTTATTTCGACTAACTTTAATAATATGTACTGGTACATACAGTGGTGAAACAATTTGACCATGTTTATTTGTGTCAAGAATTTAACTATGTTTAAAATTTATTTCGACTAACTTTAATAATAAGTACTAGTAAAAAAAGTGGTGAAACAATTTGACCATGTTTCTTTGTCTCAAGAATTTAACTATGTTTAAAATTTATTTCGACTAACTTTAATAATATGTACTGGTACAGACAGTGGTGAAACAATTTGACCATGTTTCTTTGTCTCAAGAATTTAACTATGTTTAAAATTTATTTCGACTAACTTTAATAATATGTACTGGTACAGACAGTGGTGAAACAATTTGACCATGTTTATTTGTCTCAAGAATTTAACTATGTTTAAAATTTATTTCGACTAACTTTAATAATATGTACTGGTACAGACAGTGGTGAAACAATTTGACCATGTTTATTTGTCTCAAGAATTTAACTATGTTTAAAATTTATTTCGACTAACTTTAATAATATGTACTGGTACAGACAGTGGTGAAACAATTTGACCATGTTTATTTGTCTCAAGAATTTAACTATGTTTAAAATTTATTTCGACTAACTTTAATAATATGTACTGGTACAGACAGTGGTGAAACAATTTGACCATGTTTATTTGTCTCAAGAATTTAACTATGTTTAAAATTTATTTCGACTAACTTTAATAATATGTACTGGTACAGACAGTGGTGAAACAATTTGACCATGTTTATTTGACTCAAGAATTTAACTATGTTTAAAATTTATTTCGACTAACTTTAATAATAAGTACTAGTAAAAAAAGTGGTGAAACAATTTGACCATGTTTATTGTCTCAAGAATTTAACTATGTTTAAAATTAATTTCGACTAACCTTAATAATATGTACTGTTAGAGACAGTGGTGAAACAATTTGACCATGTTTATTTGTGTCAAGAATTTAACTATGTTTAAAATTTATTTCGACTAACTTTAATAATACGTACTGGTACAGACAGTGGTGAAACAATTTGACCATGTTTATTTGTCTCAATTTAACTATGTTTAAAATTTATTTCGACTAACTTTAATAATATGTACTGGTAGAGACAGTGGTGAAACAATTTGACCATGTTTATTTGTGTCAAGAATTTAACTATGTTTAAAATTTATTTCGACTAACTTTAATAATACGTACTGGTACAGACAGTGGTAAAACAATTTGACCATGTTTATTTGTCTCAAGAATTTAACTATGTTTAAAATTTATTTCGACTAACTTTAATAATATGTACTGGTACAGACAGTGGTGAAACAATTTGACCATGTTTCTTTGTCTCAAGAATTTAACTATGTTTAAAATTTATTTCGACTAACTTTAATAATATGTACTGGTAGAGACAGTGGTGAAACAATTTGACCATGTTTATTTGTGTCAAGAATTTAACTATGTTTAAAATTTATTTCGACTAACTTTAATAATATGTACTGGTACAGACAGTGGTGAAATAATTTGACCATGTTTCTTTGTCTCAAGAATTTAACTATGTTTAAAATTTATTTCGACTAACTTTAATAATATGTACTGGTACATACAGTGGTGAAACAATTTGACCATGTTTATTTGTCTCAAGAATTTAACTATGTTTAAAATTTATTTCGACTAACTTTAATAATATGTACTGGTAGAGACAGTGGTGAAACAATTTGACCATGTTTATTTGTGTCAAGAATTTAACTATGTTTAAAATTTATTTCGACTAACTTTAATAATATGTACTGGTACAGACAGTGGTGAAATAATTTGACCATGTTTCTTTGTCTCAAGAATTTAACTATGTTTAAAATTTATTTCGACTAACTTTAATAATATGTACTGGTACATACAGTGGTGAAACAATTTGACCATGTTTATTTGTCTCAAGAATTTAACTATGTTTAAAATTTATTTCGACTAACTTTAATAATATGTACTGGTACGGACAGTGGTGAAACAATTTGACCATGTTTATTTGTGTCAAGAATTTAACTATGTTTAAAATTTATTTCGACTAACTTTAATAATATGTACTGGTAGAGACAGTGGTGAAACAATTTGACCATGTTTATTTGTGTCAAGAATTTAACTATGTTTAAAATTTATTTCGACTAACTTTAATAATATGTACTGGTACAGACAGTGGTGAAACAATTTGACCATGTTTATTTGTGTCAAGAATTTAACTATGTTTAAAATTTATTTCGACTAACTTTAATAATATGTACTGGTAGAGACAGTGGTGAAACAATTTGACCATGTTTATTTGTGTCAAGAATTTAACTATGTTTAAAATTTATTTCGACTAACTTTAATAATATGTACTGGTAGAGACAGTGGTGAAACAATTTGACCATGTTTATTTGTGTCAAGAATTTAACTATGTTTAAAATTTATTTCGACTAACTTTAATAATACGTACTGGTACAGACAGTGGTAAAACAATTTGACCATGTTTATTTGTCTCAAGAATTTAACTATGTTTAAAATTTATTTCGACTAACTTTAATAATATGTACTGGTACAGACAGTGGTGAAACAATTTGACCATGTTTCTTTGTCTCAAGAATTTAACTATGTTTAAAATTTATTTCGACTAACTTTAATAATATGTACTGGTAGAGACAGTGGTGAAACAATTTGACCATGTTTATTTGTGTCAAGAATTTAACTATGTTTAAAATTTATTTCGACTAACTTTAATAATATGTACTGGTACAGACAGTGGTGAAATAATTTGACCATGTTTCTTTGTCTCAAGAATTTAACTATGTTTAAAATTTATTTCGACTAACTTTAATAATATGTACTGGTACATACAGTGGTGAAACAATTTGACCATGTTTATTTGTCTCAAGAATTTAACTATGTTTAAAATTTATTTCGACTAACTTTAATAATATGTACTGGTAGAGACAGTGGTGAAACAATTTGACCATGTTTATTTGTGTCAAGAATTTAACTATGTTTAAAATTTATTTCGACTAACTTTAATAATATGTACTGGTACAGACAGTGGTGAAATAATTTGACCATGTTTCTTTGTCTCAAGAATTTAACTATGTTTAAAATTTATTTCGACTAACTTTAATAATATGTACTGGTACATACAGTGGTGAAACAATTTGACCATGTTTATTTGTCTCAAGAATTTAACTATGTTTAAAATTTATTTCGACTAACTTTAATAATATGTACTGGTAGAGACAGTGGTGAAACAATTTGACCATGTTTATTTGTCTCAAGAATTTAACTATGTTTAAAATTTATTTCGACTAACTTTAATAATATGTACTGGTAGAGACAGTGGTGAAACAATTTGACCATGTTTATTTGTGTCAAGAATTTAACTATGTTTAAAATTTATTTCGACTAACTTTAATAATATGTACTGGTACAGACAGTGGTGAAATAATTTGACCATGTTTCTTTGTCTCAAGAATTTAACTATGTTTAAAATTTATTTCGACTAACTTTAATAATATGTACTGGTAGAGACAGTGGTGAAACAATTTGACCATGTTTATTTGTCTCAAGAATTTAACTATGTTTAAAATTTATTTCGACTAACTTTAATAATATGTACTGGTACATACAGTGGTGAAACAATTTGACCATGTTTATTTGTCTCAAGAATTTAACTATGTTTAAAATTTATTTCGACTAACTTTAATAATATGTACTGGTACGGACAGTGGTGAAACAATTTGACCATGTTTATTTGTGTCAAGAATTTAACTATGTTTAAAATTTATTTCGACTAACTTTAATAATATGTACTGGTAGAGACAGTGGTGAAACAATTTGACCATGTTTATTTGTCTCAAGAATTTAACTATGTTTAAAATTTATTTCGACTAACTTTAATAATATGTACTGGTACAGACAGTGGTGAAACAATTTGACCATGTTTATTTGTCTCAAGAATTTAACTATGTTTAAAATTTATTTCGACTAACTTTAATAATATGTACTGGTACAGACAGTGGTGAAACAATTTGACTATGTTTATATGTCTCAAGAATTTAACTATGTTTAAAATTTATTTCGACTAACTTTAATAATAAGTACTAGTAAAAAAAGTGGTGAAACAATTTGACCATGTTTATTGTCTCAAGAATTTAACTATGTTTAAAATTAATTTCGACTAACCTTAATAATATGTACTGTTAGAGACAGTGGTGAAACAATTTGACCATGTTTATTTGTGTCAAGAATTTAACTATGTTTAAAATTTATTTCGACTAACTTTAATAATACGTACTGGTACAGACAGTGGTGAAACAATTTGACCATGTTTATTTGTCTCAATTTAACTATGTTTAAAATTTATTTCGACTAACTTTAATAATATGTACTGGTAGAGACAGTGGTGAAACAATTTGACCATGTTTATTTGTGTCAAGAATTTAACTATGTTTAAAATTTATTTCGACTAACTTTAATAATACGTACTGGTACAGACAGTGGTAAAACAATTTGACCATGTTTATTTGTCTCAAGAATTTAACTATGTTTAAAATTTATTTCGACTAACTTTAATAATATGTACTGGTACAGACAGTGGTGAAACAATTTGACCATGTTTCTTTGTCTCAAGAATTTAACTATGTTTAAAATTTATTTCGACTAACTTTAATAATATGTACTGGTAGAGACAGTGGTGAAACAATTTGACCATGTTTATTTGTGTCAAGAATTTAACTATGTTTAAAATTTATTTCGACTAACTTTAATAATATGTACTGGTACAGACAGTGGTGAAATAATTTGACCATGTTTCTTTGTCTCAAGAATTTAACTATGTTTAAAATTTATTTCGACTAACTTTAATAATATGTACTGGTACATACAGTGGTGAAACAATTTGACCATGTTTATTTGTCTCAAGAATTTAACTATGTTTAAAATTTATTTCGACTAACTTTAATAATATGTACTGGTAGAGACAGTGGTGAAACAATTTGACCATGTTTATTTGTGTCAAGAATTTAACTATGTTTAAAATTTATTTCGACTAACTTTAATAATATGTACTGGTACAGACAGTGGTGAAATAATTTGACCATGTTTCTTTGTCTCAAGAATTTAACTATGTTTAAAATTTATTTCGACTAACTTTAATAATATGTACTGGTACATACAGTGGTGAAACAATTTGACCATGTTTATTTGTCTCAAGAATTTAACTATGTTTAAAATTTATTTCGACTAACTTTAATAATATGTACTGGTACGGACAGTGGTGAAACAATTTGACCATGTTTATTTGTGTCAAGAATTTAACTATGTTTAAAATTTATTTCGACTAACTTTAATAATATGTACTGGTAGAGACAGTGGTGAAACAATTTGACCATGTTTATTTGTGTCAAGAATTTAACTATGTTTAAAATTTATTTCGACTAACTTTAATAATATGTACTGGTACAGACAGTGGTGAAACAATTTGACCATGTTTATTTGTGTCAAGAATTTAACTATGTTTAAAATTTATTTCGACTAACTTTAATAATATGTACTGGTAGAGACAGTGGTGAAACAATTTGACCATGTTTATTTGTGTCAAGAATTTAACTATGTTTAAAATTTATTTCGACTAACTTTAATAATATGTACTGGTAGAGACAGTGGTGAAACAATTTGACCATGTTTATTTGTGTCAAGAATTTAACTATGTTTAAAATTTATTTCGACTAACTTTAATAATACGTACTGGTACAGACAGTGGTAAAACAATTTGACCATGTTTATTTGTCTCAAGAATTTAACTATGTTTAAAATTTATTTCGACTAACTTTAATAATATGTACTGGTACAGACAGTGGTGAAACAATTTGACCATGTTTCTTTGTCTCAAGAATTTAACTATGTTTAAAATTTATTTCGACTAACTTTAATAATATGTACTGGTAGAGACAGTGGTGAAACAATTTGACCATGTTTATTTGTGTCAAGAATTTAACTATGTTTAAAATTTATTTCGACTAACTTTAATAATATGTACTGGTACAGACAGTGGTGAAATAATTTGACCATGTTTCTTTGTCTCAAGAATTTAACTATGTTTAAAATTTATTTCGACTAACTTTAATAATATGTACTGGTACATACAGTGGTGAAACAATTTGACCATGTTTATTTGTCTCAAGAATTTAACTATGTTTAAAATTTATTTCGACTAACTTTAATAATATGTACTGGTAGAGACAGTGGTGAAACAATTTGACCATGTTTATTTGTGTCAAGAATTTAACTATGTTTAAAATTTATTTCGACTAACTTTAATAATATGTACTGGTACAGACAGTGGTGAAATAATTTGACCATGTTTCTTTGTCTCAAGAATTTAACTATGTTTAAAATTTATTTCGACTAACTTTAATAATATGTACTGGTACATACAGTGGTGAAACAATTTGACCATGTTTATTTGTCTCAAGAATTTAACTATGTTTAAAATTTATTTCGACTAACTTTAATAATATGTACTGGTAGAGACAGTGGTGAAACAATTTGACCATGTTTATTTGTCTCAAGAATTTAACTATGTTTAAAATTTATTTCGACTAACTTTAATAATATGTACTGGTAGAGACAGTGGTGAAACAATTTGACCATGTTTATTTGTGTCAAGAATTTAACTATGTTTAAAATTTATTTCGACTAACTTTAATAATATGTACTGGTACAGACAGTGGTGAAATAATTTGACCATGTTTCTTTGTCTCAAGAATTTAACTATGTTTAAAATTTATTTCGACTAACTTTAATAATATGTACTGGTAGAGACAGTGGTGAAACAATTTGACCATGTTTATTTGTCTCAAGAATTTAACTATGTTTAAAATTTATTTCGACTAACTTTAATAATATGTACTGGTACATACAGTGGTGAAACAATTTGACCATGTTTATTTGTCTCAAGAATTTAACTATGTTTAAAATTTATTTCGACTAACTTTAATAATATGTACTGGTACGGACAGTGGTGAAACAATTTGACCATGTTTATTTGTGTCAAGAATTTAACTATGTTTAAAATTTATTTCGACTAACTTTAATAATATGTACTGGTAGAGACAGTGGTGAAACAATTTGACCATGTTTATTTGTCTCAAGAATTTAACTATGTTTAAAATTTATTTCGACTAACTTTAATAATATGTACTGGTACAGACAGTGGTGAAACAATTTGACCATGTTTATTTGTCTCAAGAATTTAACTATGTTTAAAATTTATTTCGACTAACTTTAATAATATGTACTGGTACAGACAGTGGTGAAACAATTTGACTATGTTTATATGTCTCAAGAATTTAACTATGTTTAAAATTTATTTCGACTAACTTTAATAATAAGTACTAGTAAAAAAAGTGGTGAAACAATTTGACCATGTTTATTGTCTCAAGAATTTAACTGTTTAAAATTAATTTCGACTAACCTTAATAATATGTACTGTTAGAGACAGTGGTGAAACAATTTGACCATGTTTATTTATCTCAAGATTTTAACTGTGTTTAAAATTTATTTCGACTAACTTTAATAACATGTATTTGTGGAGAAACAGATGACACAATTTGACCATATTTATTCTTCGAGAAATTAACTGTGTAAACTTATTTTGACTAACTTTAAATAAATTATTTATTTTATTTATTTACCTTTATTACAATTATATGCATATATGTAAATATATAAATATACTTTTCATTTAATTACAATATTTATCTATATTTTTATCAGTAGCATAATTTTTCTAATTTTTAAAAAAGTAACTAATGTTACACCAATATTTTGAACTTTATTATTACGCAGTTTGATTATAAATACTACAGATATCTTCAGCTAAATTAATCCCACAGTCTAAAAAAAAATCCCTAGAAAAATTTTCATCAAATGGTAATCTGATAAACTTTACCACTATCACTTTTCCTATTTTCTGATTTACCACAACAACTTTTACTATTCGTACTAGAATGAATAGGATTACCTCCTCTATGAGGTCTAGACGCCGAACAACAATTTTGACTATCATTTGAGGGAAGTGTTATTCGTCTAATTTGCCCAAAAACTAATGGAATTAATCCTTCGCATATTTCTGGTTCTTGGGGCAGAAATTCCAAAATTTTGACATCATCTGGACATGAATTTGGAATCGTGGGATGATTTTCTTTGGAAATTGGGTCGTTTTCTTTAAAAATTAAGCAATTTTCTTTGGAAATAATTTGGTTTTGTTTGAGAGAATTGTTGACATTGATTTCACAAGAATTTTTATTGTTTTTGTCGCTTTCTAAGCAATTTTTAAGTTGGTTCAATATAGAAAATTTCGAAGATTCTTCAATTTTTTGTTCCGTCAAATTGCTTTTCCGTTTTTCTACTTTATTATTTAATTTTTCTTCACTCATTTCATTTATAGTTGTCATATTTTTTGAATTTCTAACATTTTCTTTCAAAATACTTTTTCTTTCAATGTCTAAACTCTTCACCGGTCTTTTTGGGGCTTCATAATTCTTCTCTTCTTCTTTACTAGGTGGAAAATCAACCAGACCATCATGACTGTGTTCCCTAGGTGTCTTCAGAACGTCTTTCAAGTCTTCGGAGATCTTCGCAGGCTGTTCCAGGTCTTCGAGTTTCTTCAAAAGTTGATGAGCAAATGTGAGAAGTTCCATATCGGACCCTTCTTCAAGAAGAGCTTGACTGAAGCCTATAGCAGTTGAAGAGGATTGAAGGCGACATGATAAAGAAGATTCGAATGAAGAAAGATGCGAAAGAAGTGAACAGCGGATGGATTCAATCTACAAAAAATATATAAAAGCAAACAGAAAAAAATTGTGCAAAACTTCATTATACAATTTTTACCTCCCATGGTTGGGGAAGACACGGAAAGATAGGATAAGGAAGAAACTGAGGACGACCAAAGATAAGATGGAAGGACTGTATTGCGGAAATGAACGAGGACGACACAAATGAGTGAAAGAAGAAAATAAAAATAGCAACTCCTAACGAATGCGAAAAGCTAAAGAAGAAAAATATGTGAGTGTCAAGTATAATTTGCATAGTTTGTTTATGAAATAATTTTACTGGAAATATAGGATCTTTTGCAAGAAAAAGTATATATATGGAATTTGTATACGAGGTCTGGCTATTAAATAACGAGATTGCGCGCGCAGAAGGCGTCTTGGAGGGAAAGGGGAGGAAACGAATGCAGCGTTGGATAGCTGGAAGTGTCTACTATTCCGGTACGAAAACACGTTTTTGTCGCTGTAGTACGAACGTGTTTTTTTTCTCGTGCCGATAACAATGTGTGACGAAAACCACGAGCAACGGATTAATGTGAAAATTCTCGTTAAATTAAAAAAAAAACTCCGCTTGAGTGCTATAAGTTGTTGAAAGAGGCCTATGGTGAGAATTCTCTATCTCGTGCGCGTGTTTTCCAATGGTATAAATGGTTTTCTGAAGGCCGAGAGAGCACCGAAGATGACCAACGTCCACGTCGACATGCTAATCGTTTTTTCGACATCAACGGCATCGTGATAACTGAATGGGTTCCCGAGGGTTAAACTGTAAACCAAACTTACTATTTGAAAGTTTTGGCAACACTGCGAGTTAGTAAGAAACGGCCGGAGTTGTGGAACAACATGTCGTGGATTTTGCACCAGGACAACGCACCTGCCCATAATGCGCTGTCTGTGAAGCGTTATTTAGCCGCTAGAGGTACTCTAGTGCTCAAACACGCGCCGTACTCGTCTGATTTAGCACCCTGTGACTTTTTTCTGTTTCTGAAGATCAAGTCTGCCTTAAAAGGAACCCGGTTCAAGTCGATGGAAGAGATGAAGCGAAAATCGGCGGAGCTCCTAAACGCTCTTACAAAAGAAGACTTCCAACATTGCTTTGACCAATGGAAAAAACGAATGGAACGGTGTGTGGCGAGGGGAGGGGAGTACATTGAAGGGGAGCATTCGATTATAAAATTATTTATATTTTTCATTACCTCTGTAAGTAGTCGTTCTCGTTGTACTTCAATAACTCTTCTATATTCTTCGACATATTTTTCCACCTCAGAGGCTACAGCATCACATCTTCTCTGTACTTGTCTTTTAGCTACACCTAATCTTCGTCGAAGAGCTTGATCCCTATTCGCAGATCCTCTTGCTCTACTAAGCAGACGACGTAATCGTTGTGATCTAGTTGCAGCAGCAGCTGTACAAGGCGATAAAGGATGAGTTGTGTGCGCTCCTAAACAAGCGTGACACGCTGGCTAGAAAGAAGAAGATTACCAGGAGGCTGAAAATAGTGGTTTAAGGTGCAAAAATATGGTGGTAGATAAAACAAGATTATTATTTATTATTAGGGATTCAGTCACCAAATTTTCACATAAAAATATAGAGAGCTGAAACATTTATGCTAAAAGCAACAGCAGATTTTTTGGTTTTCTTAGAGGAAATCGTATATCGGATTTGAAATTTTTAGAAGAAAATCTAAAAGAAATAAGGGCGGACTGGATCCCGGTAGGTTGAGGGCCGGTGCCTTTTAGAATATTGTACCGAGTGCACACGAACGGAAACACGAAGTGAAGAGAAACGGAAAATATGGTATGAAACATTTGTGTTGTTTTAATGATCTGTTTGATATTATTAATAATTATTATAATAAAGCAGTACAACAGTGATGATGAAGTATTGGATTTTTGATAATATTAATTTTCAAAAACAGTATACAGTACAAGAAAGATGTAAAAAATTTGAAAAATTGGATGATTCAAATTTTTTTCAGTTTTCGAATGTCAAAGAATACAGTTCTTTATTTGTAAGATAAAATTGAAGACCAAATATTGTTCTTATCTATTAGGTAAGTTTAAGAAAACATAATTTGAGAAATAAACACTTATTATCTACATTTGTTTTTCTAAATCACGAATCACGCTGTGTCTTCCATATGCCAGTTGTTGATAGCTTTACGATTTTATGCAACAGGGTGTATATCATGGATACTTGGCACACTTAAAACTAAAATAATTTCTAATTGATTCCAGATGATGTCTTTTCTCCTTCCAAGAGACGGAATCTGTCTTCCTGGACTCAATTATATTTTTAAATTTATCGACTAATTTAATTAAATTAGTTATTTCGGCGGTAGTAAAATAAACTGCTCTTCATCTATAGTCATTTTTACAAGTCGTATTTATCATTTTTTCTAATCGTTCAAACCGTGGTTTAAACTACAACTGCACCAAAACATAGACAAGCGAAAAAGTAATCAAATTTCTATTAAAATTGTTACAGCCAAGTTGCCAACTTTTCAAAAATAACTCTATCCCAACATAATTTTAATCTTTCTGATAGCAATCTGCCAGTTAGCTATCCAGAGAATAAAACATCATGGAGCAACCCAAAAATCTTATTCTCTAGTTGGAACAACCAGGCGTAAGAGTGATTAGCAAGCAGTTGACTATCATTGTTTTTTCTCTGTTAATCGTTTATAGATTATTTTAGAGAAAAATACTTCAAATACTAACAAATAATAACATTTGTGAGGCATAGGATTTTATAATTATTTTCTTACTTGTTCGCAGGTGGTACAATAAGCAACTAACTCATGTTCAGGATGTGCTTGGCACATGAGGTGCCTATGTATACGCATAAGACCTCTTCTGCGCACTTCTCTGATCCCCAAGAGTTCATGTTGAGCCGTACGAGGATGCCTTCTATGTACCGCAGAACATACAGTACAAACATTGACCAAACATTCAGTACAGCGTTCTATTGCCTAGGAAGAAAACCACATTTTTTATTTCCCTCATCAAAAATATATATATTCCTCACCACCACATCTCCTGCGCAAAGATCACACAATAATTTAACCCCTTCTTCATTTATTTTCGCTAACACTAGCCTGTGTTGTACCACATAATCTGGTTTTAGTCCTTTGACTCCTTGTCGGTTCAACTGCGTTTGCTCTCCACATACAGGGCAGTGGATGACATCCCCTGCGATCTGCAGATCTTCACGCCGAACCCAGACTTCTTGGGGTTTACTGGCTAGGGTTTCCAGACAGCGGGAGCAGAAGGTATGAAGGCAGTCCAGAACGCGGGGTTCGAGGAAGACCAGGGAACATAAAGGACATGAAGCGGGGAGCAAAGGGGATGGAAGAGAGTGACGAATACGGTCTACAAGAAAGAAGAAATATATTTATAGTCTGTCTAAAGATATAAGGGATTGACTATAGTTGATTGGGAAATGATATGGGGTATTCTATTGTAATATATTTTGTGGTGCTATATAGATTTCATGTTAACAATTACTCGAATTCTCAGTCATACAGACAGCATATATTTTCTCATACTCAACCGATGCTTCGGTACATTCTTATATAGATGTCACATTTTTAATATTTTTTTAATGTATCTCGGATAATATTAACGATCTTCTTTTGATTTTGAGGAGATACAGGCATAATCTTGCTTTTTACTTAATTCAAATATATGTCGTATCTTATTAATTAGAGCAAAATTGTTTGCCAAATTTTGTACCATTTTTTGCGAAGAATAAAATGTAATTAGACTTTTTGAAAACTTAATAATTCTCGAGATGTAACACAAACTTATATTTTTTTTAATAGGGATCTTTGTTGAAAATAGTCTCATTCTTTTGTTTTAAACATTAATAAAACATGAACTGTGATACATCTGTACCTACATCTGAATAAGTAAGATATTACAAAAATTCAGTTTTTCAACATCATACAAAAATTCTTAAAAAACACATACACATCAGTTTGATTTCAAATAAGAACGTTTTTAATTTATAGATAGCGCTGTGAGCAACTATAAGTGTCACCTGGAAAATCTACGTCACACGCACATCAACAAAAAATTTAAATTGTATCTCTCTTACATGAAATGAAAACACCTTGATACAGAAATAGTTTTAGAAAAAAAAAAAAACGTAGAATACTCCATTTCAAATCAACATCATCTTTTTCTTTTCAACATACTTTCGGCGGATTTCCCCCCATTTCCCGTATCTGGTTGACTTTTGGAATGAGCATGATTTCCTCTAGCTTCATTTGTTGATTGTTCTAACACCCTTTTCTTTTCAAAATTGCCAGTGGTACTTGGAGCTGAATGCGAATGTACATGAGAAGTTTTTCGACGATTATAACTGCCGAAAATATACGACACTGGTTCTACTTCCATTTTATATCTATAATAAATATGAGGTTTTAATATTTATAAATAATTGTTAGAAAAAGTTAATCGTATCCGTGATATTTATCACAAAAAATGGACTAATTTGCTAGAAAAAACATCATAATATATGATAGAAATTATCTTGTTAAAGTATGGTGCTAGTAATAGGAAGTGGACTAGTTTTTGTGTATTTCACATCATATTTAAATAACCGGGATTCCCTGTGCTAATTCCAAACTAAAATATCCTTGAGATGAAATAACAAACTATATATAAATGATGACCTTAATTTAAATTACAAGTATTGTATACATCACATCAAATGTAGTTACCTTACTATTGGAATGTTTTGTTGTTATTGATTTTGGCATGCAATCAAAATCAATTCAATCAATACACATTGAAAACATTAATCAATAAAATAAACAAATTTAGTTATTAGTTGGAAGAATAAAATTAGAATAGAATTGAAAAGTTTGTTAGGAAAAACAACCTTAGGCCTTTTTTTAATTTGGGTTAAGCAAAGAAACAATTTTTTTGCTTGTAGATTCATTACTTCAGTCATGTGACTTTGTTGGCTTTGGCAAGCAGATATGGGGCCCGTGTCTGAATGACAGCTAATAATAATAAGAATATTTTTGAAAGAAAAATTATGACATATGACATCTATGTAAATAATTACTAGCCGTCATTCTGACACGGATCCGCTTGCCAAGGCCACATGACTGCTCGCGCCCTATAAGTAACGAATTTAACATTTCTTGTACACACAAATAATTGAAAATGTATCTCTACTTTCGTTCTATGAGGAATTTTGTCCGACTCTTCTAATATGTTCAAAATTCTTCAAATTTATTGACGATATTAGCAGTATATCTTAAGGATATATATGTTATATTAATATACCTATAATTTTAAATACATATTTAATTAATAAAATAAGATATATTAAATGTACTCGTACCTGCCAGAAAAATCAAAATTTTGTAAATTCGAAATTATGTATTATTGTGGGTAATTTCTCGACTGTGATATGGATTAGGTGTTAATAATTACTCGAAAGTTCAGTCAAACAGCATTTATTCTTACTATACCAACGTTTCAGTACACCCTTGCACCTTCTTCAGGGTAGTAAGATCTTACAAATTGTTACAATTCATGTACACAAAATACATTCGTACAAAACATTCAGTTAATTTATTAAACATCGTACAAAAAATTCAAAGAGCATACACACATCCATTTGTATCCTGAAGAAGGTGCAAGGGTGCACCGAAACGTTGGTATAGCAAGAATAAATGCTGTTTCACTGAACGAGTAATTGTTAAAACGAGGTGGCTTGGTGTCAGCGTACTAGCTTCACGTGCCAGCGGTTCTGGGTTCGAATCCTGCATAAGGTTTGGAAGTTTGTGTGCGTCCCTTTCATCATCTCATATTCATAAATACAAGGTTGACAAATGAAAAAGTTACATATTTACGAAATATTGACTCACCCCCATGATGAAATTATAGTAACTTGTAAAAGTTTATATACAATAAAGAATTATTATTGGATTATATTTATCTCAACGCGTTGATTCTAAATTCTTTTTGTTCTCGAGATATTTACATTTAAAACTCTACCCATTTCTGGGCTATGGTTCAAAAATGGGTTGAAAAACAAACCTGGCGACTGACTTTACATTCGATTCTTCGGGAAAAATTAACATACATTTAACAATTTTCATAAAATTTGTCCCACTTGTTTGAATAGCCAAAATACTGAAATTCCTGAAAATAGTAAAAACCGCAGGTAGTCATTTTCATTTATTTTGCTCTAGGTATTTTATCCATTTTTCTATTATTTTAAAAATTTGTATATGTGTATTTGTCCATAGAATCGAATGGCGAAGCTGTCAAGTATGTTCTCCACCCGTTTTTGAGTACATATCTCACGAACTAAACGAGATATTAATTTGCGGTTTAAAAATTTAAAATCAGCGCGTTAAAATGTGTAAAAGTATAAAAAGTAATTTTATACAGGTATCGGTAATGATGGACATAATTAAAAAATAAGTATATACACAAATTTGCGGGTTTCAACAATTTATTTTAAGAAAGGGGGAGGGGGGCTCCATTATTATAAATCTAACAAACAAGAAAAAAATACACACCTTTATTTATATTATTGTTAATAATCTACACTCTGTTTTACTTAAATCCTTTAATTTTATTAAAAATCAAACGCATTTAATTTTATTCATTGTTGTAAACATTTCACTAACACAAAACAATTAAAAACTCTTAAAAATCTTCAAATATTTCACTTTTCCCGTAAACAACATCGAACACACTCCTCGTCTATTTTAAAAATAAAACTCTTCTCACATTTTCTCGGAATGAGAGCATCGCGTTTGAATATATATTCCACTACGGACGACTATACTCGTGCGATGGTGCGATAGTTGATAGTCCTCGCTCTACAGACAATCCCAATAGAATGTTCGAAGCTAAAGTTTAGTTCAGCCGGTTTGGCGCGCTAATTTTGGCGACCATCACACGTGCTCCAAGAATGCGAAGACATGTGAATATGTGAACCCAATGCAAGCTGTCACATTGCTGAAAAATTTGAGAGGTTGATCCTAGACATTGTTTTTATGCTAAACATGTTTTTACCTCTCGCTAAAAGAGTTATTGGATTCATGCTAAAAATCGCATAACCAGATTTTAATGATTAAACATGTTTTAAGGTCCCTACAATCCGATTATAATATTTTTACAATGATGTATGTGTGTGTGTGTGTGTGAGGTGTTGGAGGTACGATTTCTCTAATTCTATAAGACTAAAGACCTGCGTAACTACGGATTCCTCAATCTAACAGTAATGGGAATAGTTTAATAAGTTCTGGTAACAATTGGACAACTGGAAATAGTAGCATTTTAACAAAAATCTTCTAAATATTATTTTTTGAAAATCTATACATACATACATACATACATACATACATACATACATACATACATAAAATCACGCGTGTCCCACTTAGTGGGTTCGCACAAACCCGATAACAATAAGAACAACATCAACATCATACAACAAATCCTTACTCTTAAACATATTAAAGTGACCGATTTTCGGTAGCGAAATACCGCATCCGGATCACAATAATAGTTAGGAAACAATCATCCTTCGCCACACATTCCTATCTAAGCAGACTTCTTTCGTCTCGGCCACACTCATAATCGCATTCATACATGCTCTCTCTCTTTAAGCACCCTACCAATCACATCCATCCACTTACACACTGGTCGGCCACGCAATCGAAAACCCTCAACTTCACCAAGATATATACGCTTAACAAGCCATTCACTCGCCATTCTCTCCACATGCCCAAACCATCTCAACTGATTCACACCAACTCTCTTAATCACATTGTTCCTAACCATACATTCTTCATACACCAAATTATTCCTCACGCGATCCCGTCTGACATACCCACATACACCACGTATGTTATTACAAATATTAAAAACCAAAATTCTCTATCTGACACATTTAAAAAAATTATTAAATTTTCTATACATTTAAAGATATAGAAATATAATATAAAATAATCTGTTGTAGTAAATCTTACAGACAGAATCAATTTCTTCCTAAAAATTATAACAATCGTCAATACGAGTACAGTTAATTTCTCTACACATATTCATATCATCTACTGGAAGAGTTTAAATGGTAAGTCGTTGGTGAACATAATAAACATAAGAGGACCTAAAAGAGTTCCTTGGGGAATTCCCGATGTGGATGTAAAGTTGTTTGATTTAATGCTATTGAAAGATACATAATGGATTCCATGACGTGTCATGTATGACAACAGAAATGGTATATTTTTCTAAGCGTATCTTTTGTGCGTTAGGTTATTATAGTTTTTAGAGGAATATACAAAATAAATAAGCTATTTGGTCGGCTGCCGATTACCCATTAAATATTTACATATTGATTTTAAATCATTTGTGCGTCGGTATATTAGGGGATCAAATCAATGATTTTAGTTTTTGATTAAATACAGTTCGTTTTTAAAAACATTTAGATAATTATAAAAGGAAAGACAATGAAAGTTTTATAAAAAAAAAAAATAATAAAAGTGTACTATACTAACACATTGTAAACAATTGAAAATAATACATGTATTATAAATTCTCTTCTACTATAAAATATTAAATTTCTGTAAAAATATTAAACGCGATGTATTAATCTACTCTACAACCAGCAAAAAAAGATATTTAAATGAAGTCACGCCACTTCTTTCTCAGAATCAGATCGTCGAATATTTTTTTCTGCGAACCAGACAAGCCCCTTGTCAACCAACATTCTTAATATATGTAAATATTTAAATAATTATTAGAAATAAAAGATAACTGTTAAACGATGGAAAAAAAGTAAATAAAAAAACTTGTTTGACTGTAATTGATTATAAAGAATTATAACGGGTTTTTTTTTACATTTTATGCAAATTGGACATGGATATATATTTGCAAAAAAAATTGAATAGGAAAATTACAAGCTTTATTTGAAATAGTGCAAATAATAGACAGAAAAAGATACATGTTTAACTATTTTTAAGCAAAAATTAAAACAACTAAGTTTTGAATAAATTCTTACCTTCAGTTACATTTAGGTAAGGAAAGTATTGTCTTTGGTCAAAAATTTCGATAGTGCGTTTCTAATGAAAAAGCAGGTTTTGGAGTCTTAAAATACGAATTTACTATTTTTACGATGATGTCTGTATGTGTGCGTCTGTGTGTGTCACGATCGTTTCGTATCGCATAACTCCAATACCACGATTCCAAAAATTATATTTTTTTGTATTCCTCGAGTTTAGATCCATATGCAAACATGATTAGATTTTGGTTATAATTAGTCCACCGGAAGTATCCTCCTTTGCAGCTTTTAACAGTTTTTCTAATTATTCTTATTCTCTCTATATAATATAATGTGATTGCATTTTATACTTCATATTCAAGTTAAAGAATTATAAAGATATTAAATTTTATAAATCAGCCAGCTGTGCTAAACCATGGTGCTAATATATTCAGATAATTCAAATTGATAGATGTCAATATCAATGAAAAGTAAATGAATGTGGCGAAGATGAGGTTGTTGGGGAAGACACGGAAAGTTAGGATAAGAAATAACTCGAGTGATAAAAGTTTCTAGAAAGATACAAGGGAGACGATTACATTGGTTTGAACATGTCATGAGGAGAGATGAAGAATATATCGGAAGAAGAATGAATAGTTTAGTAATAGAAAAGGTTGAAGAAGACATAAGAGAAAAGGAACTGAATGACGACGACACGCAAAACAGAAATGAGTGGAAGAATAAAAAAAAATAGCGACCCGTAATGAATAGGAAAAACTAAAAAAGAAGACGATGTCAGCGTCAAGTGGAATTTGCATAGTTTGTTTATGAAATAATTTTAAGGAAATTTAGAATCCTTTGCAAGAAAATTTATGTATGGAATTTGTCAGTGTTTGCAATTATTATCGCTGATTTGCTATAGCAATGTTGCTAAGAGTTAGTAACATTTTTACAGAATTGGGGTGAATATTACTGATATAAGATTACGCATATTTTTTGCTAATAAAATATGTATGTATGTATATGTAACGTTTTGATATCGTATATCAGTAGTGTTTGACAGAAATTTAAAGACCTACATCAGCAGTATTAAACATTTTAAACGTAATTTACAATTACTAGAAATAGAAACATGGCTACGTGATCAAATGTATATATTCAGCAAATTATTATCAGTGGTATTAAATTTCACAAAAAAATATAATACGTATAATTTCTTATAGGAATGAAAATTGCAGTTCCAAAAATTACTACAAACAAAAATAGTATTTATGTTAAAGGAGTAGTAAAATTATTTTACTATACAGAATAGGCATGGAATCCATCTAATGCATGTTTTCATTTCTACAGAGCGGCACAAATAATGACACATTTATGTATATTCATAATGTCTTCTTTAAGTATGACTTGAATCTTTTGAATTCACTGATTTATAAGACCTAAGATCTAAGGCGGAAGTCTTCCAAAAATAAATCCCCACCGGAAATAGGTCTACACCAACGCCATGTGTATCTGACAGAATAAACGGTGCTAAACAGATGTCAGAAAAAAATCAAACATCATCTGCTAAGTAAGAAAAAGAGAAAACAAACTTAGGTAAACAACTCACTCAGCCATTATAGTGTTTGATCTTAAAGTATGACTTATTTTCATGATGACTTATGGGTTCGTAATGAGTGACGTTAGCAGTGAAATTAGTTAATATATGGGGCAAAGTACAATTCAATAAAATAGTTAAAATGTATACGTTATAGTATGTCACACAATGTCTATTTTCGACTAAAATACGATGATGTCTGTGTTTGTGTGTTTATGTGTGTGTGTGTGTGTATGTGTGTGTGTGTGTGTGTGTGTGTGTGTGTGTGTGTGTGTGTGTGTGTGTGTGTGTGTGTGGATGTATGTGTGGGTGTGTATGTATATGGGGAGGTTGGAAGGACGATTTATCAAAAACTATAATACTTAATATCTGTTTAACTACGTATTTCTCAATGGGACATTACTGGGAAGAGCTGAAAAGGTTTTGGTAATAATTAGAGAACCGGAAGTAGCAGATTCCTAAAAAAAATCTTCTAAATATTATTTTATGAAAATTTTTATTGTTGCGAGTATTAAAGAAGAGTAAATTCTCTATCTGATACATATAAATATTTATTATATCTTTTGATTTAGAGATAAAGAAATATGTTATATAATAATATGTTGTAATAAATCTCACAGCACAAATAACGTCATGGAAACCAATAAAAAAAAAATTAAAATGTGTGTAACTGACAGAGGTTAGCGTCAAAATCAAAAGACATTACTGAAGATTTTGTCTGGGAAGTACATATATTATATTATTTCTTAATTGTATTAATAGTTAAATATTACATATACCCTTCAAAAATACTGTCAATCCCGACAATGAATTGGAAACATTTCGAAAAATTAGAAGAGTAGGACAAAATTTCTTCATAGAATGAATTTAAAAATGAAAAATCTAAATATAAAGAATAGATGTAAGTAGAATTTTTGGTGTAGAGTGTAGGTATCTAAGAAATGTTAAATACAATAAGGCGCGAGCAGTCATGTCACTTTGTTGGCCTTGACAAGCAGATATGGGGGCCCGTGTCAGAATATCATAATTTTTCATTCTAAATTTAGTGATTTTGCAATTCTATGTGGTTTATTTTCCTCGACAAGTATATTTCATACTCCTGGTGACAAATTAAGTACGTGAATTTAGAAAATCTTAAAAATTTTAATGAAACATTCCGACATTTGACATCTATGTACATAATTACTAATTGTCATTCAAAAACAAACGTGGCGAGAGGTATTATGCTGGCCACAACAGATTTTTTATGTTTTTATAATTATACTTGACATATTCATATCATACTTATTATGATCCTGAATGTATAATGAATAAATAAATTTAAAAAATGAAATCCATGACGCTAAATTCAAAAATACCTAAACACAGCAAATGCTTTTGTATTTTCGTTCTATTTCTTGTTAGTAGTGTTTAAAGAATGGTCATTTATATTCTAATTTTTTATAGTTATAAATACACATTTAGTGCAAACACAAAGTAGTTATTTGCAGAAATAAACTATAAAGGAAATTATGCCTGACGTTCGAGATATTTAAGCTGGTTAAAAGGGTATAAATTTAGCTGACATTTTATTACTTAGCACAGACAATTTTAGACTCTAATATGAAAATAGTGCATTGAAATAACATGTTATTCTTGGACTAACAATGAATGATATGACATTTCAAATTAAAGAGCAGAACAGTTTAACAATTACAACAAAAGGAGATAAATACATTTTATACTTTTATTTTGAAGAAGTTACTATAAAATACTATAAATCTTCGAAACAAACAAACCTTTTCCTCAATTCAAAAATTACAATTTCTTACGGATCAGATATAGAGTAATAACACAATTACACAAATTTCAATAATTCATTTTAAATTTTTGATTAAACATTGCTCAAAGATTTTTACCTTCCGCTGATGTCTGTATGTATGTATGTATGTATGTATGTGTATGTATGTGTGTGTGAATGCGAGCGTACGTGAAAATCGCTTCGGATGGCATAACTCCAATACCACGATTACAAAAATTATATTTTTTTCATATCCACAAGTTTAGATCCATATGCAAACATAATTTTGGTCATAATTGGTCCACCGGAAGTTCCGTAATTTGCAATATGAAATCGATGTATTTATTTTTATGTTCATTACATTGGATATTTCTCTATTTCGCGAATCTACTGTAATAGTTTAACACAAAATTTGTTTAAAATATTTCTGAATAAACGGTTGAACAATAAAATCTAATATATTTCGCTGTACTTTTCGTGTAAATTATTGGCTAGTGTTTTCAGGAATTAGTTTTTCGATTAAAAATTTAATAATTTGTTCATAATAACCATTTCAGAAAACAAAAATAAATTCCTACCTTTCTGAAGTTCTTGCAATGGGCATTGACAAATCTGAAATCAAAAATAAATATTTAAAAAATTAACAGTAACAATATTAATAATAATAATTCTCTGCATGCCTTATAAAACGTTTCTTAGTCAGCTAACCGGGTTACGTATCTTAAAATTAACCGGGTATTAAGCTTGGGAACCTTTGACTAAAATATTAAACAAAGAAAGATGTCTTTATTTATTTAGTGTTATCTAAAGAATATCAAAGCTTTTCTTTTTGAATCTTATTTTAGGAATGGAAATAAATTAGAAAACGGCGAATGGCAAATATGCTGCTTGTTATAATGAATTTCAGAAAAAGTCAAGATTGACTTGATTTTTAAATTGAATTTGTCAGACATACGTTTCTCTGTTCATATCCTACTCCAATTTTGGTTGGACCTAAAGGTCACGGAAGGTATTGTCTTTGGTCAAAAAATTCAATGATGAGTTTTTATTAAATAAGCACGTTTTAGGGTCCATATAATACGATTTTACCATTTTTACGATGATGTCTGTATGTATGTGTGTCTGTGTGTGTGTGACAAAAGTTCCGGATTCCATAACTTCAATACCACGATTCCAAAAATTATAATTTTTTCGTATTCCTCAAGTTTACATCCAGAAGAACAACTGATTAGATTTTGGTTATAATTGGTGAACCGGAAGTAGTCTCATTTGAAGATTTAACAGTTAAATTTGATTTATTGACATTTAACGTTATTATAACTTAAAGGATATATTATTCTCTATACGATTTGATTACAATTTATACTTCATATTCAATAGATACAGAGTTAAAGAATTTTAAAGAAATTAAATTTTATAATTCAGCCAGCTATGCCAAACTTGGGAACTAGTAATATATTCATGTAATTCAAATTGACAGATGTCAGTATCAATAAAAAGTAAATTAATGTGGCAGATATGAGGATGTTGAAGTAGATATTGGGAATACACGGAAAGATACAGTAAGAAAATAACTCTAGTGTTACAAGTTTTTAGAAAGATACAAGAAAGACGATTACATTGGTTTGAACATGTCATGAGGAGAAATGAAGAATTATATTGGAACAAGAATGAATAGTTTAATAATAGGTCGTTAAAGAAACAGAGGAAGACCAAAGATAAGATGGAAGGACTGTATTGCGGAAGATTTGAGAGAAAAGGAACTGAATGAGAACGACACGCAAAAATAGCAACCCCTAACGAATGGGAAAAGCTAAAGAAGAAGAAGATGCCAGTGTCAAGTGCAATTTGAATAGTTTGTTGTTGTACTGGAAATTTAGAATCTTTTGTAAGAAAAATTATGGAATTTATACATTATAGAATGACGGAAGGTATTGTGCTGGCCACAACAGATTTTTTTTTTCTTGTCAACTGGTAATTAATTGTTGTTTAGTGCCATGGAAACCACTACGTCAAGTCACATTTTAATAATGGGGTTATAATTTCGTAATTATTAAAAAAGAATTGTATACATAAGTTGAAAATACGTATTTATTAAACAAGTAACATTGTAAAAGATTAATATGAAGCAATCACACAAACTTTACATCATATAAATACCATTCAGTCCATAACAACCATCAGAGTCTTTTTTTTCCTTCTCATGTGTCCTTGAGTTTTGAGCTTGCCCCGCTCAAAACTCAAAGCCATTTTCATTTGGGCCTAATCTTCTCATACATATAATTCTGCTGTTTTTCCCCCACTCCTGTCAAAGTTTTCTTCTTTATAAAATGGAATTGTTGAACGGCAAACTCGTAGAGTTCGTTTTCAAGTTGCCAGACCAAAGACTTTTGGATTTTAGCGATAGTGGTTGGAGATGGAACGTCTTTCTGGACTGTCTTCCGAAGATGAGATTTATTGGATCTTAAATAATAGAAACGATGGTCTAAGTGTTATTTTTTTTATTTAATCTCTACCTGAGATAGTGTTCGCTAGCGCCTTTGAACAACCTTGGCAACGTGACCTCCAATAAGGCAATGAAATCATCCATTTCTTCAGTGACTCCCACTAAAAGATAGTTGTTTAAAAGGTTATGTTTGGCTCTTTCCAAGGCCCATTTAGATCCAGGTCTCCAGCATTCGGCAGCATGGCCACAGAAAAATGGAATTTGTAGCCACATATTACTGGGTTCGCAGTCGGGTTGGTGGTTCTCAACGCATTCGTCGAAAGTCTAACAAGATATCAATGAGATTCATAATTCATTAAGAACAACAATAAAATCATTTGAAGACTGACAATTTTTCTCAATACGTATAACAAGCATAAAAACAATGTTTTAAAATTTTGTGGATCCATCACTTATTAAAAATAAAAAGTCTGATGTGCGCAGCACAATATCTTCCGTCTATCCTGTGTATTATATATAAATTCCATACATATATTTTCTTACAAAAGATTTTAAATTTCCAGTAAAATTATTTCATAAACAAACTATGCAAATTGCACTTGACACTGACATCTTTTTTAACTTTTCCCATTCGTTAGGGGTCGCTATTCTTTATTTTCTTTTTCCACTCATATCTTCCGCAATACAGTCCTTCCATCTTATCTTTGGTTTTCCACTTTACTAAGCTATTCATTCTTCTTCCGTTATATTCTTCATCTCTCCTCGTGACATGTTCAAACCAATGTAATCCGTGTGTTCCCCAACATCTATCTCAACATCCACATCTCTGCCATATTCATTTACTTTTCATTGATATTAACATCTGTCAATTTGAATTATCTGAATGTATTAGCAGTTTCCATGGTTAGCATAGCTGGCTGATTTATAAAATTTAATTTCTTTAAATTCTTTAACACTATATATCTATTGAATATGAAGTATAAAATACAATCAATTCGTAAAGATAATAATATATTCTTTATATTATAATAATATTTAACTGAGTTTGTCAAGAAAAACTGTTAAATCTTCAAATGAGGGTATTTCTGGTTGACCAATTATAACCAAAATCTAATCACCTCCTCTTCTGTATGTAAACTGGAGGAATACGAAAAAATTATGTTTGGAATCGTGGTATTGAAGTTATGCGATCCAAATCTTCCGTCACACACACACAGACAGACACACACATACAGACATCATCGTAAAAATCATATTATATGGTTCCTAAAACATTCTTATTCACTACCTAAAGGTGATGGAAGGTAAATGCAGACATGATTAGATTTTGGTTATAATTGGTCCACCGGACATACCCTCATTTTCAACTTTTAAAAGTTTTTCTTGAAAAAAAAGCAATTAAATATTATTTATTGACACGATGTGATTGCATTTTATACTTCATATTCAATAGATATAGAGTTAAAGAATTATAAATATATTAAATTTTATAAATCAACCAGCTATGCTAACCATGGAAACTGCTAATATATTCAGATAATTCAAATTGTCAGATGTCAGTATCAATGAAACGAAAATAAATGCTACGGTAAGAAATGAAAGAATAAGGAAAATAATTCGAATGTTAGAAGTTTATAGAAAGATATAAGAGAGACGATTACATTGGTCTGAACATGACATGAAGAAAGATGAAGAATATATTGGAAGCAGAATGAATAGCTTAATAATAGAAGGTTGAAGAAACAGAGGAAGGCCAAATATAAAACGGAATGACTGTATTACGGAAGACTTGAGACAAAAGGAACACGCAAAACAGAAATGAGTGGAAGAAAATAAAAAATAGCGACCCCTAACGAATGAGAAAAACTAAAAAAGATGTCAGTGTCAAGTGCAATTTCCTTAATTTACTTATGAAATAATTTTACTGGAAATATATAATCTTTTCTGTAGTTATTATATATCGTATATTTGAGTAAAAAAATGTTTTTATTATTGCTAAACATTTCCAAATGATAAGCCAAAAATTAATATGTCTCACCATTTTGTCTCCATGCTTTCTTCGAATAAGCGAGGGCCTAAAATTATCCCCATACCTCAAAAAATAGTAATACGAAACAAGCCTATCCAGCGGTTTACGTACAATATTTATATATAACGGTTTTTGGGTACTTCCCAATCTGAAAACCATTAAATATACCATCAATTCTCACTACAATTTTTTGTTTCATACCTTGCAAAGTCTAAGAAAGCCATATGGCCATGGTATAAGGCCGGTTTCATTTCAATCCAATTAGAAATATTTTGTACAAATTTATATTGATTAGACAAAGATAAAACATGCATATTAGCAGTTATGTTTATATGAAGAACATGAAATTTATTCCGCTTGCATAAATCGTATGCTACGCCCACAAAAGATGTGGAACCTGTCTTAGGAACTCTGTTATAAATTACAACTAAATTATCCTCAGGATCCAGAATTTTTTCATGTTTTAATATCTGACCAGTATTTAACAATGTTTCTGTAAAAATATATCAATAAAATATGTTTTATTATTTATTTTGTATTTACCATACCTAATTTTTCATTTTTGTCCTTCAAATCGATTATTTGTATCTCAAAAATTGAAAAAAGAAATACAAATACTACTAGGACTACTAAAAGTAATAAAATATGGCTTAACCTAAAACTGTATATCATTTTTACAAATTTCGACGAATTTACACTTCTTTAATACATAAAAATAAATATACTTTACAATTATTATCATTAAAAAAATTCCACATTGTTATAATTTAAAATCAGTTTGCAATCTAAATTAAAATTTTACATGACTACAAAATGGTAATCTATTGAAGATACGCCTGTCAACAATCTATGAAATAAATTCTTGGAAACTTACCAACATAATACAGAAACAAATTTTCTAACTCTCCTGTACATTACTGGATGGCTCTACGGTCGAGAAATAGCATAGTCAAGTTCAAGGTCATCCACTTCAACTATACTCTAAACAATTTAATGTGACCACAGCTAACTTGGATCAATACGCTGGCTCTACAGCCGTGGAGAAAGTGTGGAGGGAGAAATCAAGATGGCCGACCAAATAAAGAACACGTTTCCACATTTAAGATTATTTTTGCTTTTGCCATTGTTGCATTAAATTTTATGAACAATTTTTGTGTTATTTATATAAAGGACAATAGTACTAAAATATTCGCAACAATAGATTTCAATAATTGTTTGTTATACTACAATAACAATTGATTATTTCACGGAAAGATAGGTTATGTTAAAACACGCATTCTTTTGACAATAATTTACACAATTTTTGAACAAATTTTCAAATCTAAGATTATACAAATAAACAATAACATTAAAACAACTTTGACATAATGTCTAACAAATTTTCTAAATCACTCTTGCCCTAAAAACCAAAAATGCTACGAACTTTTGACTTATCAACCCAATATAAATTAAAAATATAAACCAATATCTAAATATTTAATCCCGAAGCCGGAAGAGGAAGTATATTCTGAGAGGCGGAATATTTAAACAAATCGTTGATAATATAAGAATTTTTTAAAAGTATAAAACTAAAAGTGTGATAATTATACAAATGATATCACCTGTTTTAGTTTTCATGAATTCTGCTTGAATATTCCTACATAGGTATAAATTCCAGAAAATTACAGAATATAGAATAAAAATTAAAGCAAATTATAAGGTACGATTTCCTCAGCTTACAGAACTTAATAATTTATATAAATGATTATAGTGATGGTAAGTTTCTTCTTCTTCAAATATCGAAAATTTTCTTTGTTGTGTTCATTCATAGACATGATATCACGAAAGATGAGATTATTAAATTAAACAAAAATTGGTTTGTATTCGTAAACTATAATTAATCGAAAGCTATTTTTTAATAATTTCGAAATTTGTACAGTAAAGTTATACGAAACAACTAAATAAACCTTATGGGACCTTCCGTCAATTCAGTAAATTATGTACAAATTCAAATAAAAATTTTCTTGCAAAAAATTCTACATTTTAAGTAAAATTATTTCATAAACAAACTATGTTAGTTGTAGTTGACACAGACATCTTTTTCTTTAGCTTTTCCCATTCGTTAGGGGCGCTATTCTCGATTTTCTTTTCTATTTTGCGTGTCGTCCTTTTAGTTCCTTTTCTCTTAAGTCTTCCGAAATACAGTCCTTCCATCTTTTCTTTGGTCTTCCTCTATTTCTTCTACCTTCTACTATTACAAAGCTATTCATTCTTCTTCCAATATATTTTTCATCTCTCCTCATGACATCTTCAAACCAGTGTAATCGTCTCTCTTGTATCTTTCTAGAAACTTTAATACTCGAGCCATTTCCCTTATCATTTAATTCCTAACCTGTCTTTCCGTGTTTTCCCCAACATCTATCTCAATAATCTAGTCTCTGCCACATTCATTTTCTTTTCATTGATACTGACATCTGTCAATTTGAATTATCTGAATATATTAGCAGTTTCCATGGTTAGTATAGCTGGCTGATTTATAAAATTTAATATTTTTATAACTATTGAATATGAAATATAATCAAAGCGTACAGAAAATGAAATATACTTTAATATTTATAATAACATAAAATCTCAAGAAATGATATTTAACTGCGTTTTTTCAAGAAAAACTGTAAATAACTTAAAATAAAGGTACTTCTGATTGACCAATTATAACCAATATCTAATCAGCTTAGGAATTACAATTTTTAGAATTGTAGTGTTGGAGTTATTGACGAAGAAAATTTCGTTTCACACACACAGGACACACACACATAGGGCACACACACATACATACATACACACACACATACACACATCCACCCACATACAGGCATCATTGCAAAAATAGTAAAATCGTATTCATTAAAAACTCACCACCGAATTTTTTGACCAAAGACAATACCTTCATTAACTAAAGGTAACGGAAGGTAAAAATAAAAATTACTTTCAAATGGAAGTTTTGTACTTTCTTGAGATATATATTCTATCTAAAATTTCGATGGAACTTGTTTTCATAGGGCATAATATGTTTTATAATGAGTAGGGTAACAAGCACCTTGGGGGGGCTTTCGTGATGTATTCGGCCACGAAGCTAAAAGTATTTAGGGAAGGATTTTACTGCAAAACACTCTAATACAATATATGTATTTTGATGAGAAAACACCTTCTGAAACGAATTGGGGACATGGGAACAGTTATTACATCGGATTTGGAAGTTCTACGGTCTGAAACGAGTTTAAATTTTCAATTTTTTCGACAGTTACAGTGTATTTCTACTCATTTATGTACAAACAAATAAAACGATGTTGATCTTGCTACCATAGCACGTCACGTTTTAATTTTATTTGCTTTTTAATAATTGAAGTACAAATTAGAAGTGTCAACGATATAATTACCAACGTGGTAAATTTTGCACGCCTGTAATTTTCTCATTACGGCCCTGTAATTATTACCAATTATTTGTCGATTAATTCATATTTTAATGCGAGTTCGTGGCGAACACTTATAATTCAATTGTTTTGTTAATGTTTCTAATATAAATTAAAAACAAGTTATCGATTAGAAAATTAATTGAATTGTTTTTCTTTTCCATTTACTTAAGTATTACAACAATACATAAAATTAATACGAACTTTGCAGTCGTAGAAAAAGTATAATTGATATGGTTTTCTCTAGCCCTATCATTTACCAATTTCCAAAATTGTTTTCTCCTTCGAACAATTTTCTAAAAAGTTCTTGAAATCATATATTATTACCTTCTATTTTCCTTACACAAATACAAAGAAAATTCTAACATTTGCGTCTCGAGGCTTATAATTCTCGAATTAATAATTGAGAAGAGATAGAAATTAAAATGGACAACCTGGATTATAAATATGCATAACTCCTTCAGAAACGTTGCGTGCTACATGAACAGCTTGATAAAGAGGTACTATTAAAAATTTACTGAAAAAAAGTATCTTCGAGAGAACACGCATTGCAATTAAATATAGGCTCAGACCATTATCTTTTTTAATAAGTATTTTTACCTTCCGTCACCTTTAGGTAAGGAAGGTATTGTCTTTGGTCAAAAAATTCAATGATGAGTTTTTAAGAATAAGCACGTTTTAGGGTCCATACAATACGATTTTACCATTTTTACGATGATGTCTGTATGTATGTGTGTCTGTGTGTCTGCGTGTGTGTAACAAAACTTCCGGATTCCATAATTTCAATACCACGATTCCAAAAATTATAATTTTTTCGTATTCCTCAAGTTTACATCTAGAAGAACAACTGATTAGATTTTGGTTATAATTGGTCAACCGGAAGTAGTCTCATTTGAAGATTTAACAGTTAAATTTGATTTATTGACATTTAACGTTATTATAACTTAAAGAATATATTATTCTCTATACGATTTGATTAGAATTTATACTTCATATTTAAAAGATACAGAGTTAAAGAATTTTAAAGAAATTAAATTTTATAATTCAGCCAGCTATGCCAAACTTGGGAACTAGTAATATATTCATATAATTCAAATTGACAGATGTCAGTATCAATAAAAAGTAAATTAATGTGGCAGATATGAGGATGTTGAAGTAGATATTGGGGAATACACGGAAAGATACGGTAAGAAAATAACTCTAGTGTTACAAGTTTTTAGAAAGATACAAGAAAGACAATTACATTGGTTTGAACATGTCATGAGGAGAAATGAAGAATTATATTGGAACAAGATGAATAGTTTAGTAATAGGACATTAAAGAAACAGAGGAAGACCAAAGATAAGATGGAAGGACTGTATTGCGGAAGATTTGAGAGAAAAGGAACTGAATGAGAATGACATGCAAAAATAGCGACCTCTAACGAATGGGAAAAGCTAAAGAAGAAGAAAGAATAGTTTGTTTATGAAATAATTTTACTGGAAATTTAGAATCTTTTGTAAGAAAAATTATGGAATTTATACATTATACACGAGAATGACGGAAGGTATTGTGCTGGCCACAACAGATTTTTTTCTATTTTTTCGTTGTTAAAATGTTCTGAAAGTATTTGTTTCCAATTCGCTAAATAACTTTTTAATCATTACTTGACAAGCTTTTTCTCTGGAATAGAACCTTTAAATACCGGACGAATTCAACCCACAGTTTTATTAAGTTTTAATTTCATTATAAATGGACCACCATTGCTATCTCGAGAACAATAAAAGCTACAAAACCGGTTAAACGGAAAAACAATTTTTATTTTACAAGATAAATTTAAAGAAAAGAAAAATTATTTATTTCGATCAGTGGTTCTCAAAATACGGGACCTACCTTTTTACCTCTCGCTAAGAGAGGTAATGGATTCATGCTAAAAATCGCATATCCAAATTTTAATGATTAAGCATGTTTTAAGGTCCATACAATCCGATTTTAATATTTTTACGATGATATTTTTGTTCTTGCTAGTATTAAAGAAAAGTAAATTCTCTATCTGATACATATCCATATTTTATTATATCTTTTATTGATGTAGATATAAAGAAATATAAGTTATATAATAATCTGTTGTAATAAATCTCAGCCCAAATAATGTCATGGAAACAGATAAATGTCAGTGTCAAAAATCCAGAAACATTACTGAAGATTTTTTCTGGGAAGTACATACATTATATTAATTCTTATTGTATTAATAGTTAAATATTTAAAATTATAGGTATGTTACATATATCCTTCAAAAATACTGTCAATCCCGACAATGAATTGGAAAAATTTCGAAAAATTAGAAAAGGACAAAAATTCTTCATAGAATGAATTTAAAATTAAAAATTCTAAATATAAAGAATAGATTTAAGTAGATTTTTTGGTGTATAGGTATACAAGAAATGTTAAATACAATAGGGCTCGAGCAGTCATGTGATTTTGATGGCCTCATATAGTGATTTTCCAATTCCATGTGGTTTATTTTCCTCGACAAGTAAATTCCACACTCCTGGTGACAAATTAACTACGTGAATTTCTGACATTTGATATCTATGTATATAATTACTAATTGTCATTCTGACACGGGCCCCCATATCTGGTTGTCAAAGCCAACAATGTCACATGAGTGTTCGCGCCCTATACTTAAGTAACCAAAAATGGAAGTGGCGAGAGGTATTGTGATGGCCACAACAAATTTTTAAATTTATCTTGTAAAATAGAAATTGTTTGCCCATTTAACCGTCTTTGTAGCTCTTGTAGTTTTCGAGATAGCAATTATGGCCTATATATTAAAACAATTCGGAAGAATTTTGTAGAAATTTCTCATGGAGGTTGTATAATTTCTTCAAAATGTAAACCGGCCGAATTATTGTGAGCCTAAGCTCAAATGGAAAACTTAAAAATAGAATAAAAATCGTTCAATATTACATGTCTTTCAAGATCTGAACAAACATAAAAGAATTACAAATCTTTTTTATTCTTAAAATACACATTACTCGTATATTCGCATACTTAATAACGTACACGATAACACTTCAAAAGAAAGTTCTTTTTCAATATGAATAATAAAACAAAATGAAGGTAAATACCCAGTATGTAGATCTTTGATAAATAATAGAACAATTATTGTAGAATATCGTGTAGAAATGATTCATTTACGACGAATATTATAGCATGAATTATTTAATAAGAACGTCTTCTTTTCATTCTTTAATGTTTGCATATATCATATAATTTTGTTATTTTTCTATTGAAATATACTTTATTAATAACTATTATAACTAAATAAGTCAAGATATATAAATATTATATTAAATAATATAAAATTAAAGCAAAAACTTTTGCACGAGCGTACATTTCCCGATACCGGGAGTTAATGGATCACTTGCCGACATCAGTCTCGCGGTCCGGACTTCTCATAGATATATGCATATTATTTTATTTTAATGCACTTTTTTTATTGTATGTTGTCGATATAAAATATAATTAAAAATGGCAATTCTGTATAACTTTACGAAATATGTCTCAATATGAAAATTAAATTTCCCACCATTTTCCTCCCCTGCGCATGCGTCAACACTGGTCATTTTCCTGCGAGAAGCAGGCGGGGAAAACGATCGTAAATTATTTACAGGACAAAGTATTTTCACGGCTACCTTGATGTGAGTTGCCTTCAGTTTGTTAGGAGCTTTCCAATAGTGAATGACTGTGCACGAATAAAATCCTTCCGTGAACTTGAGCTTTCATTGAACTTTTTCGAATAGTATTTGAGCTTTTTGAACTTTGAATCGGGCAGGATAGTTTAATATCGTGAGTGGTGAAGAGATTTTGAGGCGTTTTGAATATTTTGGGCCTGGATAAGAAAAGGTAAAAATAGTCAATAGACAATATATTAAGCTGTTTTTATATAGATTTAAAATATTCTTTTGCTTAGAAATGTATTTCATTAAATTATATAAAATTACTTCATATTTTGAAAAAAATAATTTTTAGTTCTTACTTTTAGACAATTAAATACTTATAATCAATTAAACATTTGTTGTTTTCATTATTTTATTTTATTTTTCCCCTATAGCTTTTTGAGGCCCGCATGCTATTTTTGTGTACCAAAGGGTTTATTTTGTTTGATATTAAAAAGCTGATTTCAATCAGAACTGAATTTAAATTATAATATTCGTACTAGTAAACCCGAGGTAAAGTTATATCCGATTGGCAAACAAGCACGGCCGCACCCCTGATAACGTATACAATACAATTATTAAATGCGCCTTCACGGCCGTACTACTGACCGTGTTTATTCGTCAAAAGGGACTGGGGCAGTCAAGTTGTTGCCGTATATAAAAATTTAATAATTTTTACTCTAAAACTTATTATACTTAGCCAGAAATACAAATCCAATATACATTTTTTTTAAATAACAGAAATCTAGTCTCATTTGGAATTTGAACCCTGGAATTTCTATTATAACTTTAATTTAGTATGCTCATATAAGTCTAATTTAAAAAATATGATGTAGCCAGCACAACGCCTCCCACCATTTAATTTTTATTAACTTAAATACATACTTACATTTAACTAATGTTGGTAATTGCATTAAGTTACTTTGCATGATATAACTATTGTTCCAATTTATTATATGTATTATCCATATTTTCTTTTCCAGAATATTACTATAATTTTATTTTGTAATGTGACATTAATTTCTTTTCAATTAGAAACATATGAAAATTAATTTATTGATTAGATATTTTATAAATTCACATTTCTACATTTTCCTCTTAAGTTATTAATTTGAAATGATAAACAGACATTTATCTGTCAGTTAGTTAAATTTTGGTTCGGAACTGTGTAACCAAGGAGATATATTTATCTTTAAAGTATAGATTACAGGATTTTTTTAAAAAAATATTTTATAAATTTATTCATAAAATAAATAGAAAAATTATTGACATATCTGTAGAAAAATTAATAATCTTTATTTATAATAACATAAATCGCGAAAAATTGTAATTTAAATGTATTTTTCGAAGAAAAACTGTTTTGAGCTTCAAGCATCATTTCCGGTTATCTGATTTACATCAAAATCTAATGGCTTCTTTCTATATTAGAATAAGTTATAAATACTAAGTTTCAAAATTTTATGAATGAGCGTAAAAAGAATCCACATACACACACCCACAGACATCATCGCAAAAATGTTAAAATCTGATTCTAGGATCCTTAACACGTGCTTATTTACCAATACCTCTATATGCGATTTTTAGCACGATCCCTATACCTCCCTTACCAAGGATAGCGGGGGGTAAAAATAATTTCATGTACTTTTCAAATTTAAATAAATATATAGCATGTACCATATGAAAATATAAAATTACATACCATTGCGTAAATATGGAACACCTATAGAAAAAACTTATACTGTAGATATTTTAATATAAAATAAACTTTGTTTGATTTTTTTCCATAATACATATTTAAAATAATCGAGTTATTAAAAAAGAACAGATCAATGAATCAATCTGTATAGTAATCTAATGTTTTATAAATTGTTTACTATATTTTATGAATTAATACAATACATTGTTTTAAACAAAGTATTTCTATGCCAATGCTCTTTGTATGAATATATAAAGTTCATATTCCAAAAACAAAAATTAATTATTTAATACTTTCCATAAAATTTCAAATTATTTCGTACATTTCAATTCATTTTAATAATGTATTTTAAATCCATATGTAATATTCGTCTCCCTTCGGGAAATTACGAGCTTTGACGAAGCTTGTTCAAAAAATGAATAAAAATCTTCTCAAATCTCGTAATAAATATAAAATCTTTGCTAGACTTCAACAATGTATTCTCTGCTACCAAATGACTAAACTTGTCCGAACATAAAATTTATTTTTAGAATATACTTTCATAAACCTGAAGATGTATTTTATATTTATTTCTATATATTTTATTTTTGCAAGCAAGAATTGGCGCGAATTTCAATATGATTTATAAATTAAATATTAAGCCGGCGGCGCTTGGAATCCATTACATAGACATTAAAATGGAAAAAGAGTTTTTCATTACCCGTTGCTTACCAAATTATTTTAGAAACAAATGCTTCAAATAAAAGTTTTAGAGCATAAAATTCTGCATATAACTCAGTAAGAAAAATTTATATTGTATGTTTTCTAAATGCAGAAATTAGATATGAAAATTTTAAATTGCATTTTTATTAATTTTCATGTTTAATTTTTATTTTGTATTAACAATTACTCGAAAGTTTATTCAAACAGCATTTATTGTTACTATACCAAAGTTTCGATGCACACTTGCATCTTCTTTAGGGTCTACAACAATTATACAACAAAAATACATACAAAATAACACAGTAAGATCATACAGATTGTTACAATTCATGTACACAAAATACATTCGTACAAAACATTCATACACACATCCATTTGCTCTAAAAACGACAACCGAATAAAATAGCCGGAAATATCCTGTGTAAGGATTCTGGTGACATCATTGATACGGACTCCTATTGGTCATCTGTACACCACTCTCGAGTAATTGTTAACACCTAATCCACATCACAGTCGAGAAATTACCCACAATTAAAAATAAATCTCAAATATCATTTACAAATTATTACCCGCTTGTTAATACAACATGTTTTTACCCACTTGTACAGTAAAGAAGTATAATATGCGACCATGACAATGACTTTAATGCGTTTTGCGGAACGAGGTTTTCTCCTGCTCAGTCTATATAATTTATTTATTATAATATTAAAATCAATACGTACTCATTGTATATATAATATGTTTCATGAAATTATCATATGACTGTGTCTGTACATACGCGCATGTGCTTTGTACAAATGTATGTATACATGAACTTCACAAAATGTTAGGAAATTATAGAGTATTTGGAAGTTATTTTCTTATATAGCTTTTAAATTGAAGAATATTATATCACTTAGAAAAGATAAATGGTGTTGGACAGCTGTTATGAAAATAAAATTATATGTAATAATACGTATTTCATGATGCATATTAGATAATATAGGTAACAAAATTGAATTTCGAATTTGTTCCAAGTGTAATAAATCATTAAATGTGCTTTTTTGTTTATCCTGTCTACTTTGAAAGTTGTAATTTTTTTCTCATTAAACCTAAAAGGATTTTTTTTAATAAACCTTGAAAACAATCTAGTATCTATGTAGGGTTGCCTCCTTTAAAAAGTTGGAATGGAGAACTTACAGAATCACAGAAAATAATAAACACAAAGTTCCAATAAACAATTATTATATTACCTATACGCTATACCTATCAATTAAGTACTTGTTTTTCATTCAAAATTTAGAAATAACATAAATATAAAATTGTGCGCTTAAGGATTTAATTGAATCTTGTATCGTGGCACTCAAGAGAAGCAGACCCTTTGATTTTTTGGCGCTATGAATTTCTTTACGCAAATTTTAAAAAATCTGTGTATTATGTATAAATTCCATACATAATTTTTTTGCAAAAGTTTCTAAATTTCCACTAAAATTATTTCATAAACAAACTATGCATATTGCACTTAACACTGACATTTTTTATTTTTTCTGCAATTCATTTCTGTTTTACGTGTCGTTCTTAATCAGTTCCTTTTCTCTCAAGCCTTCCGCAATACAGTCCTTCCATTTGGTCTTCCTCTGTTTCTTCAACCTTCTATTAAGTTTCATCCAATATATTCTTCATCTCTCTTCATAACATGTGTACACCAATGTAATTGTCACTCTTGTATCTTTCTAAAAACTTCTTACACTAGAGTTATTTCCCTTATTCTTTCATTCCTTGCCGTGTTTTTCCGTGTCTTCCCCCAACATCTATCTCAACATCTTCATCTCTACCACATTCATTTACTTTTCAGTGATACTGACATCAGTCAATTTGAATTATCTGAATATATTAGCAGTTTCCGTGGTTAGCATAGCTGACTGATTTATGAAATTTAATATATTTGTATTTCTATATCTATTGAATATGATGTATAAAATGCAATCAAATCGTATAGAGAATAATATATTCTTTAAGTTATAAATACGTTAAATGTCAATAAATGATATTTAACTGAGTTTTTTCAAGAAAAACTGTCAAAATCTTCAAATTAGGGTACTTTCAGTTGATAACCAAAATCTAATCACCTCTTTTTCTGGATGTAAACTTGAGGAATACGAAAAAATATAATTTTTGGAATCGTGGTATTGAAGTTATACGATTCGAAACTTTCGTCACACACACACAGACACACACACGCCACACACACACACACACACACACACACACACACACACAACACACACACACACACACACACACACACAAACACACATACATATATACATACAGACATCATCGTTAAAAATTCAGTAGGTCTCATTCTGACAAACTTGTGAAATTATTATTCATGGTATGATTTGAAGCAAATTATTTTTATCATCTTAAAGCTCCTTATTTTCATTTTTGCTTAAACCGTCTTTTAACTTCAGTCAGTTAAAAAGAAATACATCATAACCTTCCTTTTTTACCCGTAGGTGCCAAGGTTTTTTTTATGAACGAAAAATATATCATCGATATTATACCATAAGTTGTAAATATTATAATAACTAACAGACATTTAACCACAGATGAAAACACCGGCCCTTGTCATTTTTGAACGAAAATAGTATATGTGTGTGTGTGTGTCACGATCTAAAAGTGTATTTTTCTTCTTTCCAGATACGCCATGGCTTAACTACAAGAGACCACCATCTTCTCATCAACTTTAGTTATAATTTCTCAAAGGCTGTAAAGCCCTACATAATGTAATTTCTCTGAGTGGCAGTAATGACTCATGTTGGTGCCCTACTAGCTTCTTACTATCAATCTGAATACCGAAACTGGCGTATGAAGCAATGGGCATCTGTCTTGACACCGGTAAGACAGGAAAATTTCTTCTTTTAATCTTAATGAACAATAATGGGTCGAGATTAGATCCTTGAGGAATACCCGAAGTAGCAAAGTAAGGTTTTGACAAATAAGTCAGGGACACAATTTACGATTTTTAAGATTTCGAGTTTGTTGTCTTTCTCTACAGAAGTTGCTTCAGAGCTCAGTAGTTGACCACAAAATTCTAAAATCATAAGTCCCCATTATTGTCAAAGATAGGGAAGAAATTGCTGAAGGCTAAAAAGAATATAATGATTAGTTTAAAAATTATGAATCATATTATCTTACAAATTCATTAGTTTGATAATGTCAACATTAACATTTATTATAATTAGTTCATCGTCCATCATACATTAAAAAAATTCGTTTACGTATTAATGGTATTTTTCTCTATCACTTTCTTACTAAGATTATAAGCTAAGATACTAAAAGTAATTGCGTATTACAGGTTGTTAAAGTTATTAACATCACCCCGCACCGTGAAACTGACGCATGGTGCATTACCTTATTTAAAACGAAACTGTTTGTTATTTTGCATTCGTTCCTTGGCAACGCTTCTACCAGATTTTTTTGTTCTTAAACAGTTGTTCCATTAATGCACTTTTTATTCATACCTTTAGCAAAATAAAAAGCAAAAAAGAAAAAATATCTGTTTGCAGTCTTGTTTGATCATAGTAAATGTGTTTTTCTTTGAAGCTATTATATTAATATCGTTTGAAAAACGGACTTAATCGTATTTTATTGTGTACATACATACAGTTTCTTTTATTTGGTAAAATGTAAAGATTTTTATCAATGGCAAATAAATGCTCCAATATTTATTCTTTATTGTTTTCTTCATAATATGACTGTTTTACAATAGCTATTTTATCTACTACCATTTGGAAAAGTGTAAAATGTTAAATATAAATAAATATATTATCATGGCATATTACCCATTGCTGGGTGTGCCAATCTGCTTTGTATACAAATATCGATAATGATGATATATGTTTTCGGGGACATAATTAAAAAAATATGTTGTGGCCAGCACAATACCTTCCGCCAATCCTGTGTATTATGTATAAATTACATACATAAATTTTCTTGCAAAAGATTCTAAATTTCCAGTAAAATTATTTCATAAACAGACTATCCAAATTGTACTTGACACTTCTTCTTCTTTTTTAGCTTTCCTCATTCGTTAGGGGTTGCTATTTTTTATTTTCTTCTTCCACTCATTTCTGTTTTACGTGTCGTTCTCATTTAGTTCCTTTTCTCTCAAGTCTTCCGCAATACAGTCCTTACATCTTATCTTTGGTCTTCCTCTGTTTCTTCAACCTTCTATTATTAAGCACTCGTCCATTATATTCTTCATTTCTCCTCATGACATTTCCAAACCAATGTAACATCTCTCTTTTATATTTCTAGAAACTTGCAACACTAGAGTTATTTCCTTACCTATCGTTCCGTGTCTTCTCCAACATCTAATTCAACATTCTCATCTCTGCCACATTAATTTACTTTTTATTGATACTGACATCTGTCAATTTGAATTATATGAATATATTAGTAGTTTCCATGTTTAACATAGCTGGCTGATTTATAAAATTTAATTTCTTTAAAACATATTCTTTAAGTTATAATAACGTTAAATGTCAGTAAATCATATTTAAGTATTAAATCTTCAAATGAGGATACTTCCGATTCACCAATAATTATAACCAAAATTTAATCACTTGTTCTTCTGGATGTACATTTGAAGAATACGAAAAAAATATAATTTTTGGAATTGTGGTATTGAAGTTATGTAATCCGAAACTTTCGTCACACACACACACACACACACACACACACACACACACACACACACACATACATACATACATACAGACAACATCGTATCATTGAATTTTTTGACCAAAGACAATACCTTCAATACCTAAAGGTGACGTAAAAAATAAAAAAAAAATGTTATGGCGTATTAGATTTTCTAGGCAACGTATAAAGCTTATGATTTTACATAATATTGATTGCAAATCTTATTAGCATATAATCTCAATTCACTTTTGCACTATTTAATCTTGCATGTAATCTACAAGTATTTCGTGAGTCGCAGCTAAAAAATATGGAAAGAATTTAATTTTAGATGTTTTAGCATTCGTAAGTATAATTTTACTAATAAATTTCTAAAAATTTATATAACGTTGTTCAGATTAGGGTAAATCCAATACTACATTTAATAAAACCGGTTAATTTTTTTTAAAAAACTTTTGCTTTAACGATCGCGCAAATTAGTTGATTTACATTAATGCCAACTCCAACCAGGAAACATTCATTGGCGGTATGGTGTACAATGTACTACCAAAAAAGAAAAATACAATGGATTTAGAATCAAAACAAAATAAAAGAAAAGAAATTTAGAAAAATACATAGCAACCTAAAAAGAAAATAAATGTCATTGCTCTTTCTCCACCTACAATACTTGTGAAATGAATAACGATATTTTAAGCAAGCCGAACGAATCAAATATAATGAAATTAATCATGTAAAAGAGCAATGACAAGCAAAATCATTGTATAACTGAACGAAAAATGTTCGATAATAAATTGTTTGTCTGTTTGTTTATATGCGAACAATTACGATTCAGTCAAAAAGTGTTGCACGTAGCATGATCATTTTTAATTACATATTATAAATGTCATTCACAGCTATTATAGGTAAATACAACCAGAGTTTAAATTGTATTTAGTGTAATACTATAAAGAAAAATTTGCAATACAAACAACAATTTGTACATTGTAACACACGCTAATTCGGACAAAAAGAAAAACCAAGAGCACGAAATATTTACATTTGACATACATACACGTACAAAGAAATCACCAGCATTTATTAGCATACAAAAAAAGGTGCTATTATATATTTTTTCATTCATAAATTCACATTCAACCCGTTAAAGTTATGGGGTTGTTTCCGCTAATAAGGAATTTAGGACAAGGATAATAACAATTTTTATTAGCAATTACTTTTGATTAGTTGTTGTTACAACACTTGCGTTCTGCATTTTAAATGAAACATGTTACAAAAGTTTTGTTAAAATTTGTTAGCAGTTACTGTAAAATAGACAGATTAATGTAATTTTACCTCTCGCTAAGAGAGGTATTGGATTCATGCTAAAAATCGTATATCCAGATTTTAATGATTAAGCATGTTTTAAGGTCCCTACAATCCGATTTTAATATTTTTACGATAATGTCTGTGTGTGGATGTATGTGTGTGTATGTATGTGTGTATCAAAAAGTATACTACTTAATATCTGTTTAACTATGCATTTCTCAATCGGACATTACTGGGAAGAGCTGTAAAGGTTTTGGTAATAATTGAACAACCTGAAGTAGCAGATTCTTAAAAAAATCTTCTAAATATTATTTTTTGAAAATTTTTTTTCTTGCTTGTTTTAAAGAAGAGCAAATTCTCTATCTGATACATATACATATTATATTATATCTTTTATAGATTTAGAAATAAAGAAATATAAGTTATATAATAATCTGTTCTAATCAATCTCACAGCCCAAATAATGTCATAGAAACCAATTGAAAAATAAAAAATGTTTGTAACTGACAGATAAATGTCATTGTCAAAAACCCAGAGACATTACTAAAGATTTTTTCTGGGAAGTACATATATTATTTCTTATTGTATTAATACTTAAATATTTAAAATTATAGATATATACCCTTCAAAAATGCTGTCAATCCCGACAATGAATTGGAAACATTTCATTTAGTAGAGTATGACAAAATTTCTTCTAAAGAATAGATATAAGTAGAAATTTTGGTATAGAGTGTAGGTATACAAGAAATGTTAAATAAATTGGGGCGCGAGCAGTTATGTGACTTTTTTGGCCTTGACAAGCAAATATGGAGGCTCGTGTCAGAATGATAGTTAGTAATTATGTACATAGATGTCAAATATAATAATTTCTCATTCTAAATTTAGTGATTTTTCAATTCCATGTGTTTTACTTTCCTTGACAAGTAAATTCCATACTCCTGGTGACAAATTAACTACGTAAATTTAGAAAATCTTGACATTTTTAATGAAAAATAGCTACATGAATTTGATAACTGCACTGGCAAGAACTGATGATCGTAGTAATTGCAAGAGAACCATCGCTTCTCTATCTAACGGCTTTCGAGCCGGATTTGGTGACCGTAGAATCGTAGACCTGAACTTTCATCCTAGAAGCGAAGAGCGTTTATGTTCAACTTAAGGCAACAGTATACGGTAATGGTCAAATAATATGGTTCAATGTGTCTACTAGGGACATAGATAGGCTAATAATAAGATTTAAATCTTTTATAAATCACCCTTAACCATCACTTATGATTGCATTAGGCTGATCATTCCCATGAGTGCCATTTGTCGGTTGCAGACCATGTAATGTCAGCCCCGCAATAATTCGCCGGTGTCGCGTGTATGCGATTACAATCGAGGCTTGCGTGCGTCCCGGCGGTTACTTTCCGACGCTCGGTAGCGTTTAGCGTCTAAGCAGCTAACAGCCGAGTTTCCTGTTCCGCTGAGGGAAAATGATTTTGCATTTGTATGGACAAATGAATTTTAAAAGACAGGAGAGCATACGACAAAAGAGGCTTTGCCCGATGTCACATTTTGACATTTAGTATTTATGATTTATGTAGGTCTACTTCACATACGTAATAAAACAATAAACGGCGCACTAATGACATAATGACAATAGATAAGGGGCAATATTTTGTATGTTGATGATGTGTTTCTTTGCAGAACAAAACCACGGTGGGGGTGGTGGGGAAGCGCGAGACGGCCATGGCGGCGGCGTCGGTGCTGGCGGAGAACTGTGGTCGCAGGACACGGCGGCCGAACTCCGCTACACGAACACCCCGCCTTCAGGACACTTCCCCATGCACAATGCCGGCAAGGTCAGCTTCGAGCAGCCGCGCGTCCCCGTCATCTTCGTCCTCGGTAAGTCTTTAGTCAATATGCAAAAAGGTCTTTCAGAAACGGTTTTCATGATTTCACAGGAACACGACGGAAGATACTTTCAAAAAACACTGATCAAGAAAAGCCAACCATTCTAGCCATGGAAACTTGACGAGATCAAGTTATCTATTCGACAATTTTAATCTTTCTTTTATGGCATTCCTATTAACATAGGATTCCAGATATTTAAGTAGAGGAGCAAGATATGTTTCGTTATTTATTGAAAAATAAAACAAAACATTGATATTTTTCACACTCATTTTTTAAACTACTTACAATTGACTAAATCTGCAATATATTATAACCTGAATTGTAAATAGATCAGACTCGATATTAACAGATTTAACAAAATTAACCGACGATCCCGCGAAAAGAATTTCGACGATCTGACAAATTTTAAGTCAAAGTTCCAGTACATTACTAATTTGTAGTATGTTTTTACTTTCAACGAAATAGCTATTTGTGTATTAAGAGCGCAAAATAGGGCATTCTCTCGAAATCGACAATGTCCATTTGCGCTCGAAACACACACAAGATTTTTTTCTACATTGGCCACAGTGGGGTCCTCCACCATAACAAAAAATAATAAAATGTACACATTGTACTTACACTATTACTCAATTAATAAGGATTAATATAAAGAAAAAACGTCTTTGATATTTAATTTTAATTTATCTTTATTTCCCATTCTTCTTGACCTATTGCTTCAATTTTAACTAAACATTTTATACTTTCGTTTTTGTAAATGAATGCCCTACTTTCTTTTCACAATAGTGCAGTATTTTTATTTTTTTTTGGTTATGTAATATACCGACAGAGAAGTTATATGCCAGATTGGTTTGTAAAGGTGGTAAATGTGTCACTACAGTGCCATTAGTTCCTGACTAAACATTTCCATTAAGAATGTAGACAAGTGACATTTCTCAACATTGTATAGTTAGAAATTTGGACAGCGAGCGTTTTTTCTACTTTGTCGCGCTAGAGCGGCAAAGTGACATTTTGCGTTGACAAAAGAGAGCGCAAATAGACTGTAGAAAAAATTATGTATTACCAAACATGACACAGTAATAGTAATGTAACAGAATACTACTAGAATATTATATATAAAATATAAATAAATGGTTAGATATAAATTTACGTTGATAATGCAAAATTTAAAAGTATTTACATATACTAACTGAGAACTATTTTTTTGTATTATCTAACACGAATAACAAAATAGTTCCAGAACATTGCTCATGAAATATAAATATGATATACATATGCATCATAGTAAATAATATATTAAACCACATGTGAGACATAGTCCGCATATTTCTCATCATCAACAATTCAAAGGAAATGGCGCATATCTTTCAGCGCTGTAACACTGTATACGATCCTGATTTATTATTCATGTGCACAGACTGTATTTGATTATATATCTACGATTAAAAGTTAGATATTAAAAAGTAAGAACTAGGTACAGAGTGTTTGTAAATGTTTTAATTGTCTTTTTAACTCGTCGCTACACAGAATAAGTAATCAAAATTAATAATACAAGGTCTGTTCAAAAAATAACAGAACGTTATTTTTTAAACTTTATTATTAATTTTACAGATTATTGGTCCTTATTTCCTTCAAAGTATTCCCCTCCCCTATTCCTACACTTTTCCTACCGATGTTTCCATTTCGCAAAGCATTCCTGGATAGCTTCATTCGAAATTTTCTTTAATGTTATCAATAGTCTGAAAATGGCGTTAACACAGCTTTCATCTCCCGTTATGATCCTTTGCGCGAATGTTTCTTCGTCGTTGGTTTGTTCAAAGAGTTGCCGACAAACGTCCACTCTGTTGTTCGGTTCAGTCATCAAACGAGGAACAAATTTTACTGCAACTTGATGTATGTTCAATTTTTACCTCTCGCTAAAAGATCATTTTTACAATGATGTCTGTGTGTGTGCGTGTGTGTGTGTGTGGATGTGTGTGTATGTGTGAGGTTGTTGGAGACACAATTTCTCAAATTCTATAAGACTGAAGACTTTTTTGACTACGGATTCCTCAATCTAACATTAATGAGATTAGTTGAATAGGTTTTGGTACCAATTGGAAAACCGGAAGTAGTAGTATCTTAAAAAAAATCTAAATATTATTTTTTTGAAATTTTTTATTATTAGTATTAAAGAACGTAAAAATCTCTATTCGGATACATTTTAAAATTTTGTTGTAATAATTTTCAGAGCCTAAACAACTTTATAGTAACCATCAGATGTTTGTAAATGACAGAAAAAAGTTATTGTCAAAAATCAACAGTAGTTCATAAACCTATATGGGCGGTATTGGCAGCTCAATTCTAAAACTAAAACAAAATGTTCGGTGACCAGACCTTGTACAGTATTATTAACACAGAAAGTTTCTTACTAATTTTAAATCAGTCATTCCCAAAATTGTCAAATATCGTTAATTATTCTTGCAGTAGGCTACAGAAATATTAACACAGGTGGATCAGTGACCAATGATTGTTATTTTTTAATTTCAGGAGGTCCAGGGAGCGGAAAAGTTACGCACTGCGATAACCTGATGCAGGAAAAAAAAGGCATCATTCATATAAACATGACGGACCTTCTACAACAGTACGCCATTGGAAATGGTAAGTCCCCAACCATAACCAGCATGTATTTTCAGTGTACAGTACACAGTATACCATTCCATAGGAACTGAGAATGTCTTATAGTCTTAGTTCCTCTGGTGGTAACATTCTTGATGTTAAACGTAGTTGATGTAACACAAACACAATATGATAAATGCAATGTGTTCTGATGTTCTATTCACTTTTCAAGCGGAATATACTATACACACCAGTGTAATAAAGTTAAGCCAAGGTAAAAATCACGAGTGGAGTGAATGCTTACAGCTTATTTAATCAACAAAGATTCAATTTATTATAATACAGAGTACGGCAAAGAAAGCTCCTCAACTTGCCGTCGCTACTGCGCAGACACTGATGGTAATAGCGGGAGCCTAATTGTACCGTTATTTACAGGGTGGACCTAATAAGTTTTGCAGTTTAATTTTGCTATAAATAAAAAACTAATAATGTTTTTTTCATTCGGGTTTTTTATTCGAAAGTACAATCCTTGCGGTTAATTATGGAACATTATTTCATTCAAATGACTTCCTCGGCTGGCCTTGCAGTAGCCCATACGATCAACCCAGCTGTATTTTACCGATGCCTACACTAATTTATTTTTTCAGTGCCTCAATCGACGCTGGGTGATTAGCGTAAAGCCCGATCCAGACGGCATGACAAATAATTGGCATATTTTGGCGCATGTAATATGAACCAATGTTGGTTATAGATTGGCAAATATGAACATTTGCCAATGAGTAGCATCCACACGATATGTCTATTGTAGTTTTTGAAATTTAGGCGAACATCACTTCCAACATTTGCCAAAATGCAAAGTGACGAGGAAGTCGCTGTTGTTGCAAGTGCTGCAGTTGTTGTAATTAATAAAAGCAGAAGAAGGATCTGTTGGATCCCATAAAAGTTGATATTTTTCATACAGTACAATGAAATCAAAGATTAAATCATTAGACCATTCACTTTGACCCACAGATATGATGACTTGTTGCACCACTGAATGAATGCAAAATGCAATAAAAATAATACTTTAGAAGACAAGTTCGTTCCAGTCGTCTGGATAGAGTTGCCAATGTATTAGCCAACGTTGGTTATTCCTTTGATGTATGTACAGTTTACCGCCTCTGAAGCGAACGTCGACCAATGCCAAAATTTGTGATGGTTGGTTCAATGGTTACCCGTACACACGACATGGCCAACTATACAAATGTAAACATTGGTTCACATTTGCCATGTCGTCTGGATCGGGCTTAACACTCATCCTTAACAGCTCCCCCAAATAATAGTCCAACTGGGTTAAATCGCAGCTGCGCGATGGCCAATGCACATCGCCAAAACGGCTAATAACGCCCAATGATACCGCCGGCCCAAAACCACACCAAACAGTGCATCGTTCAGGATGCACTGGCTTTTCAGCAGTAAAGAGTTACGCTAATCACCCAGCGTCGATTGAGGCACTGAAAAAAGAAATTAGTGCAAGCATCGGTAAAATACTCCATATTGTCGAAAATGTAGTGAAAATTGGGTTGATCGTATGGGCTACTGCAAGGCCAGCCGAGGAAGTCATTTGAATGAATTGTACTTTCGAATAAAAAAACCCAAAAAAAAAATTAATTAGCATTTTAATAGACATTATGACGTGAAGTTTTGAGCATCGTACATTCGTTATTGAGACGTATTTGAATAATGCTGAATCTACCATCAGTACATAGCGGTTATTCCGTACGCATTTCGGATTAGGTCGCCATGCAAATTTAACAAATTAGCTTCGGCTTTGAAAACAAAACCGCCTGGTACAGTTCGCTACGTTTGATCGTACGATTGGGGAGTTTTATTTGCTACACCCTGTGTATTGAAAGCAGAGTCAGCGTTATTGGAATACATCTCATTAACGAATGCACGATCTTGAAAACTCCAACCCATAATAACATCTTAATGGTAGGAGCCTGAGCAGTAGTTGCGGCAAATTGTAGAATTTTCGCTGCCCCACTCTGTAGTACAAAATGGGCGATGTTTAAAGGAACAATTTAAATGATGCACTATTTTGACGTAGGTACTTCTAATGTTGCATTTTGGCAGTTTTAAAGAAGATACTTCCATTATATTAGCAGGGGGGTTGAGGTTATGTTCATATATATCCACCACAACAATGCACCAGCTTATTCAAGTCGAATTGTTCAACAAAAATTAAACGAATTGAGGTTTAAAATCCCCTATCCATAGTACTCGATCAATTTGGCATCCTCCGATTTCCATCTTTTCCCAAAACTCACAACGTTCAACGCTGGAAAGATATTACGATCCAACGAAGAAACCATCGACGCAGTAAATGCTTATTTTGAGGACTTCAAAGAAATCCATTTACGGGAGGGAATCGAAAAGTTGGAAAACGCTGGACTCAGTTTGTTGACATCAGAGGGGACTATGTATAAAAATGAAATATAACCCATGCTCAAACTTTCAAATGTAATATCTTCTAAGATATTTTTTGTGAAAAACAGTTTTATCAAACTATTTGGCACCCTTGAAAGTACATGGACTATGGTTGTTTTTACCAAGAACTCTGTAATTTCAAAATATGGCATCATTTATATTGTTTAAATAAAGTTCGCCCTGTATATATTTAGAACTGTATTCTTTTACCACATTGTTATTATTGATCAACAAGCTATGGATTTAATATTAAAGGAAAATGACTTTTATATGAAACATATAATTTTAAAACGATGTTTCAGATTGATAAAAATGATATGTTGAGCGTTAAAATGGACAGCTGACAATTCTATATTTCTTGTGAAAGAATACAGTCAAGCAGTCAATATTAAAAAGATTTAAAAATGATACAATTATTAAAAAATAAAATAATTAATAATTGATCACCACTCACGGTAAAACTGACTAACATATATCTCTGTCTAAAAGATTCTAAGGACAGTCCAAGACAGTTTTGCTTACTAGTGTGTCCGTAGAAAATTGAAGCACCATAATCGCAAAACAAAATTTCTAAATAAAAGAAAACATAATTTCTAATAATTCATATTTTTTGTAGAAGTTTGAATGAGCAATTTCTAATATTTTCTTGGTTTTGTGTATTGTGTAGACATGCAGGACTTCAGCCAATTATCTAGCAGGACGGTAACGGAAGTCCTGATGTTGGAGATGAAGATGGCGCCCAATGCTAAAACGTACCTTGTTTCCGGGTACCCGAGAAGTATGCGAGACGTTGTCGAGTACTCGGAAAAAGTAAGAAACTTTTATTGTTTCACCATTACAACCATTCCGAGTATCATTTTCGATATGTTACAATTTTATTTTAAGAAATAAAAACGAGATCTTTTGCTTTAAAATCATTTAAAATAGATTCAGTTCAATTTAACTAGAATCTATACAAACATAAAATCACGCGTATACCACTTAGTGGGTTCGCACAAACCCAATAACAATAAGAACAACATCAACATCATACAACAAATCCTTACTCTTAAACATATTAAAGTGACCGATTTTCGGTAACGAAACACCGTATCCGGATCACAATAATAGTTAGGAAACAATCATCCTTCGCCACACATTCCTATCTAAGCAGACTTCTTTCGCCTCGGCCACACTCATAATCGCAGTCATGCTCTTCTAGAATCTATTCCGTACTAAAAAAGTATCTATTATTAATTTTTACCTTTCGCTAAGAAAGGTATTGGATTCATGCTAAAAATCGCAAATCCAGATTTTAATGATTAAGCACGTTTTAAGATCCCTACAATCTGATTTTAATATTTTTACGATGACGTGTGTGTGTGTGGATGTATGTGTGAGTGGGGAGGTTGGATGGACGATTTCCCAAAAACTATAATACTTAATATCTATATAACTACGTATTTCTCAATCGGACATGAAATGGTTTTGGTAATAATTGGAGAACCGGAAGTATCAGATTCTTAAAAAAAAAATTCTAAATATTATTTTTTTTTAAATTTTGTTCTTGCGTGTATTAAAGAAGAGATCGACTCAGACAAGTGACGGAAGACAACGATGTCCATCTATTTTGTTTTTTTGTATACCTAATACAAAAATATAAAAATATGTAGCATTACGAATAAAAATATAATATCAATTTTACAAATTAAGTTACAATTAAGTAAACAATGCAAAGGATTAAAGGATATGGAATTCTGTTGTTCGCTAATATTTGACATCATTGATAGAAATAGTCAGGTTCCCAATTGAATTAGAATTGCGCTTTAGATTATAAAAAATGGCCAGTATTGTAAATTGTTTATAAACAATAAACAAATTTCAGTTGAATGCATGTTTAATAGATACTCGTCCAAAATTTATTTTTTTATTTTCTTTTCTAATAATGTTCTGTTTGAACATATACCTTTCGATAAAGACAATTTATTCCTGACTACCTCAACAACGTCATAAGCGTTGTCTGTTTTGTTTTGTGTCGCATGGCAACGCAATATCAACCCTCCATTCATTCAATCAAACGAGCAAGCATATAGCAATAATAAAGTTTGTAATGTTCCTATTAGTTACCTTTTCATTTATTGTCACAGATCATAGATTTAGTTTATATTAAAATGTATATTATGGTGCATTATTTTTTAATGTTTTATCATTTGCCTTAAATATTCTTTAATTTAGTTTCCCTTATGAAAGTATGAAAATATCGAATCAAATGCTTGGCTTTCTTCAAGAAAACCAATCAAATTCCCAATGAACAAACCGCCCACAAGTTAGCTAAATTCGTCTGTAGTTATATCGTTTATTTTCTGTAAATAATTGTCTGTTTGTTTGAAAAGCTGAAACCATTTTCGATTCTAAACAAACAAATTAATTAATCATAATTCAATTTCTAATTCACAAATTCCAAATATGTACCTAGATAATGACAAAATCTATATTGGACGACATTGACCATCGACACTCAAACAGTTTAGATATTCGTTAGGGAATCGACCTAATGTGATAGTCAATTGTTTATCATCAAAAGCAACTTTCTTCTGTCACCACATGCGATTTATCTTTGATTGTTCAATTGTTTATTTGACTTTAATTTAAACAGTAAAACGGTTCATGATTTCTTATTTCTTTATATTCATTGTTGATTTGCACAAAGCTAACTGATAATATTTTAGAAGAGACCTTCTTGCAAAATGTATTGCAAGAACTCAATAAATAACAGGGCTTGAATCAGTACCGTTACCTCCCGCTTCCCCTTGGTAAAGGGAAGTATAGGGACCGTGCTAAAAATCGCAAACCGAGTTTTTGATAAATGAGCACCTTTTATGGTCCCTAGAATCAGGTTTAAACATTTTCAGGATGTATGTGGGTGTGTGTGTATGTGTGTGTGGATCCTTTTTACGCTCTAACTCAAATACTGTCATTAAAAAATTTGACACCTTGTATTTCTACCTTATTCTAATATGGAAAGAAACAATTAGATTTTGATGTAATCAGATAACCAGAAATGGCACTTTACTTGAAGCTCAAAATAGTCTTTCCTTGAAAAATAAATACATAAATTTTCTACAGGTCTGCATTAATACTTTTTCTATATATTTTATGGATAAATTTATAAAATTATCTATAATTTAAATCCCCGACCCTAGGCTTAAACAAAACTTCTTCCTTACATAGTTCAGATCTCAAATGTATGTAACTGACAGATAAATGTCACTGTCAAAAAACTAATCATTTCAGATTAATAATAGCAACGTTTTAAAAAGAAAATAGTAAATGACACAATAATTATATAGAGTAACAGTTATATGGAAAAGAACTTAGTTTCCACATCAGATACGAATAACATTTTATAAAAATTTGCTATTATTCTCTTGAAATGGCGTCCGTCATGGCCAGGCGCTTTTGTACGGGGCACAACCTACCCACCCGCACGGAGCAGCCCTGGCTTGAGTAATCAAATCAGGCGAGTGTCGGAAAAGAGAGACACCCATTATTACTTTACCTAATAAAAAAATGTATGAAAATTTCAGAAAAATATGAATCATTATATAGAAAAATAACATATAAATTTATCCAAAATATTACCTCTAGATTTTGGTAATGACAATACATCTGAACCGTGTTAGACATCACCTACCGATGAGACAGCACTTTAGTAATTATTTATCAATTGGAATCGAACCCGGTTCTTTTGAATTACAACCAACAATACAATGTATATACTCATATATGATTTTTGTGTTTTTCGTTCCAGATCCAGGTGGTAAACGGTGCCATCTTGATTTCCTGGCGTCAGAAAGTTCTAGAAAGGCAGATTGACTACGGGGCCAAGCTTGGCCAAGTAGTCCTCAGCTTAGCTAGAATGGAACTGAACAATTTCTTCAAGAATGTCATGCCTGTTGCTGATTACTTCGATCAGAGCAACATGCTCATAGCGGTAAGTGAAAATAATGATTTATTTCGAAATACTTTTGTAATAATGCTTTCTAAATGTTTTTAACTTCTATATCTTGTCTAAAAGGTAAAAGAAAATTTCATGCTTTATTGAATGGGTAAATAAATAAACGATTATAGTTGGTCTTGGCCTTGACTCCCCATAAAAACAAATATCTCTAACATATGATCGATAAACGCACAGGATGTGTGGGTGTATGTACATAAGAACTAAGGACATGACTTACATGAAAAATATTATTTAAACATTTTTACCTCCCGCTACCCTTGGTAAGGGAGGTATAGGAATCGTGTTAAAAATCGCATATCGAGATTTTGGTAAATGGGTACGTTTTAAGGTTCCTACTAGTGCTGTCAAGAACCGAAAAAATTTGGAACCGGGTACCCGGTTCCAAAACTATCCGGGTACCCGGATACCCGGATAGTGGAACCGATTTTCGGTTCCGAGTAGTGGAACCGCATTTCGGTTCCGGTTCCGAGTAATGGAACCGATCTTCGGTTCCGGTTCCGAGTAATGGAACCGCTCTTCGGTTCCGAATAGTGGAACATAACACAAAAGTAAATTCATTTTTCTCCTGAAAATAGATTTATGTTGTTGAATTTAATTCAAATAATCATATTTTCTTCTACATTTCTTTTACGGGGCACATTATGAATGTCTATCTATGTTAACCTACCGGGCGTCGTAACTCGTTACAATGTCGTAAATAAATCGGCGAAACTTATTTTTTTTTTTAGAGTTAGTTTAAATAAATATCTGTTCGTTCAGAAATAGGTTTCCTTTCCCAAAAAAATTGTATTTGTTTAAAAATATTGTTAAACAAGTACGGTTTACAATACAGGATTCCAGCTAAGTTTCTAAGGAGTGTAAAGGCTGGTTTAAGCCTTTGATCAACAGCAGGACTTGTCTAAAGCTTTGTTAAGACATTCTACAGCCACAAGAAGGCAGCAATAGTTTAGTTTAAGTCGCGATTATTTTTTTTGCTAATATTAGATACATTAAAATTAAATTCATTTGCATTTTAAAGTTAGGGTAAAATATAATTAATGTTTTGCCGAGGATATGATCGTGTCACATGTCAGTTTAAATTATTGTCCAATTTTTTAAATGTAGGTACAGAAACAATCCTTAAAGTAGCTTTAATCACTTTAAAAATATGGTCTCGTGGCCGTGTGCCTGAGTGTCTGGTCGCGAATCTGGGGACCCGGGTTCGATCCCGACCGACGCCAAAAATTTCATCGCATTTTAATGGCACAAAATTGACCCCTGTGGCGCACTCTCCACGCCAGCAATGAGTACCCGTGAGGTAACGCCTGGTAAGCACCCGCACGGTACAAATATTCCATCATTACCGATATCTGTACAAAACAGATTGGCACACCCAGCAATGGGTAATTTGCCGTGATGAAATATTTATTTTATTTATTTAAAAATATGAATAATGTATGACCGCCTGGGAGACAATTAATCGGAAGCGATGTCTTAAAGCAGGCTATATTAGCCTCCCTAAGTGAGGCATGTATTGGTAAATGGGGAAATATATTTGTAAAAAAAATATATACTTAAATTTATAAAATTTCATAGGTACATATAAAAGCCTAAAATAGTAAAATTGAAAAGTTTCGGATTATATTTTAATACAGTTTTTCATTAAAAATTGTTATGGGCTGCAAGTAAAGTATCACTTCCGGTTTATCTGGTTAAGTCAAAATATAATATGTTGTTCCCCTTGATATAAAAGTTTTAAACAGTAAAATTGAATAGTTTTGGATTATATTTTAATATAGTTCTTCATTAAAAACTGTTATGAGCTTCAAGTAAAGTATAACTTCCGGTTTATCTAGTTAAGTCAAAATGTAATATGTTGTTCCCCTTGATATAAAAGTTTTAAACAGTAAAATTGAATAGTTTTGGATTATATTTTAATATAGTTCTTCATTAAAAACTGTTATGGGTTTAAAGTAAAGTATCACTTCCGGTTTATCAATTTTAGTCAAAATCTAATATGTTGTTTCCCTTGATATAAAAGTCTTAAATAGTAAAATTTAAAAGTTTTGATTATATTTTAATATAGTTCTTCATTAAAAACTGTTATGGGCTTCAAGTAAAGTGTCACTTCCGGTTTATCAAGTTAAGTCAAAATATAACATGTTGTTCCCCTTGATATAAAAGTCCTAAATACTAAAATTGAAAAAAAAAATAGATTATATTATAATACAGTTCTTCATGAAAAACTGTTATGGGCTTCAAGTAAAGTACCACTTCCGGTTTGTCAATTTCAGTCAAAATATAATATGTTGTTTCCCTTGATATAAAAGTCCTAAATACTAAAATTGAAAAGTTTTAGATTATATTTTAATATAGTTCTTCATGAAAAACTGTTATGGGCTTCAAGTAAAGTATCACTTCCGGTTTGTCAATTTCAGTCAAAATATAATATGTTGTTCACCTTGATATAAAAGTCCTAAATACTAAAATTGAAATTATTTAGATTATATTATAATACAGTTCTTCATGAAAAACTGTTACGGGCTTCAAGTAAAGTACCACTTCCGGTTTGTCAATTTCAGTCAAAATATAATATGTTATTTCCCTTGATATAAAAGTCCTAAATACTAAAATTGAAAATTTTTAGATTATATTTTAATATAGTTCTTGATGAAAAACTGTTATGGGCTTCAAGTAAAGTATCACTTCCGGTTTGTCAATTTCAGTCAAAATATAATATGTTGTTCCCCTTGATATAAAAGTCCTAAATACTAAAATTGAAATTATTTAGATTATATTATAATACAGTTCTTCATGAAAAACTGTTACGGGCTTCAAGTAAAGTACCACTTCCGGTTTGTCAATTTCAGTCAAAATATAATATGTTATTTCCCTTGATATAAAAGTCCTAAATACTAAAATTGAAAATTTTTAGATTATATTTTAATATAGTTCTTGATGAAAAACTGTTATGGGCTTCAAGTAAAGTATCACTTCCGGTTTATCGATTTTACTCAAAATCTAATATGTTGTTCCCATTGATGCAAAAGTCTTAAATACTAAAATTGAAAGGTTTTAGATTATATTTTAATATAGTTCTTCATGAAAAACTGTTATGGGCTTCAAGTAAAGAATCACTTCCGGTTTGTCAATTTTCCGAAATATTAATTTTTTATCGTTTTCCTACAAAAATACACTATATCCCGGACTACAATTACTTGTCACCGAGATATGCTACGGACTTAACACTATGTTTCCCAACAAAAATTACAGTAAAAAGAAGAGTCCATTGAAATGAAATAGTTATATATTTCGCTCACTGTCTTACAAAAAATAAATATTTGCGAGTAAGTGTACAATCCTGTTAGTTGTTATTCTATGACATGTTGTCTCTGTCTTACAACATATTTATCATATACATTGTAAGACAGAGACAACATGTCATAGAATAACAACTAACAGGATTGTACACTTACTCGCAAATATTTATTTTTTGTAAGACAGAGAGCGAAATATATAACTATTTCATTTTAATGGACTCTTCTTTTTACTATAATTTTTGTTGGGAAACATAATGTTAAGTCCGCAGCATATCTCGGTGACAAATAATTGTAGTCAGGGATATAGTGTATTTTTGTAGGAAAACTATAAAAAATTAATATTTCGGGAACGGGAAAAGATATCTATATATTTTTTTCAAATATAAACAAAAAGATTAACCAAATGGAACGACATATTAGTTTTTGACTGAAATTGACAAACCGGAAGTGATACTTTACTTGAAGCCCATAACAGTTTCTCATGAAGAACTATATTAAAATATAATCTAAATAATTTCAATTTTAGTATTTAGGACTTTTATATTAAGGGGATCAATATATTAGATTTTAACTGAAATTGACAAACCGGAAGTGATACTTTACTTGAAGTTCATAACAGTTTTTCATGAAGAACTATATTAAAATATAATCTAAAAATTTTCAATTTTAGTATTTGACTTTTATATCAAGGGGAACAACATATTATATTTTGACTAAAATTGATAAACCGGAAGTGATACTTTACTTTAAACCCATAACAGTTTCTCATGAAGAACTATATTAAAATATAACCTAAAAATTTTCAATTTTAGTATTTAAGACTTTTATATCAAGGGGAACAACATATTATATTTTGACTGAAATTGACAAACCGGAAGTGGTAGTTTACCTGAAGCCCGTAACAGTTTTTCAAGAAGAACTGTATTAAAATATAATCTAAAAATTTTTAATTTTAGTATTTAGGATTTTTATATCAAAGGGGACAACCTATTAGTTTTTGACTGAAATTGACAAACCGGAAGTGATACTTTACTTGAAGCCCATAACAGTTTTTCATGTAGAGCTGTATTAAAATATAATCTAAAAAATTTCAATTTTAGTATTTAGGACTTTTATATCAAGTAGAACAACATATTACATTTTGACTGAAATTGACAAACCGGAAGTGGTAGTTTACTTGAAGCCCGTAACAGTTTTTCAAGAAGAACTATATTAAAATATAATCTAAAAATTTTCAATTTTAGTATTTAGGAGTTTTATATCAAGAGAAACAATATATTAGATTTTCACTGAAATTGACAAACCGGAAGTGATACTTTACTTGAAGTTCATAACAGTTTTTCATGAAGAACTATATTAAAATATAATCTAAAAATTTTCAATTTTAGTATTTAAGACTTTTATATCAAGGGGAACAACATATTATATTTTGACTGAAATTGATAAACCGGAAGTGATACTTTACTTGAAGCCCATAACAGTTTTTGTTCCTACAATTCAATTTTAACATTTTCACGATGATGTCTGTGTTTATGTATGCGTGGATCCTCTAACTCAAATACTGTCGTTCAGAAAACTTTGAAACCTTGTATTTTTACTCTTATATGGAAAGATCCTACGCTTTAAACACAACTCATACACATTGTTGTACACAATTCAAATCTCGAATGTTTGTAACTGACAGATATATGTCACTGTCAACAAACTAATCATTTCAAATAATAATATTAAGGTTTAAAAAAGAAATAATAAATGGAACAATAATTGTCAGTAATAATGATGACATATTTGTTCCGTGTAGGCGTTTACCAGGCGTCATTTCACGCGAATCTTGGGAACGGGTTATATTCCGACGGACGCCAAATACTTTAGAATATTAAATGGCACAAAATTGACCCCTGTGGTGCACTCTCCACGCCAGTAATGTCAATATAGGTAAGTATATAAAAAAATTAAAATGTCATCACGGCATATTACCCATTGCTGGGTGTGCCAATCTGTTGTGTACAAAGATTTCGGTAATAATGATGACATATTTGTACCGTGTGGGTGTTTACCAGGTGTCACCTCACGGGCATTTATTGCTGGCGTGGAGCTTGCCATTTAAAATTCAAAATATTTGGCCACGGTCGGGATCGAACCCGGTATTTAAATTTAATTTAAGTATTTACATGAATAAAAATGAATTAAACGGGAGGTATTGTGTTGGACACATCCGATTTTTTAGTTTTAGTTGTTTATTTATATTATTTTCATTTAGTTTTAGTAGTTAGTAGTTTCCTTCAAGTCTGAAGAATAAAAAACACTAATTATTTAAGAAAAAATATTATTTTTCATTTACGTACAATATTAATCACATTAAACAACTCTAATCTATAATAGTTTCCAATTATGTCAAGGAAAAGTACCTATCAATATTTAAATACCGAAAAATACATATAGGGCATAATAGGACTAGAAAAAAATACAACTTTAAAATCCGTATTTGGCTTGTGTTTGCTTTCTCGTCATCCTATTCAAAGCCCACTGATTTTTCATTTGTTCTTCATTCTTCTTTGCTTCATAAGCCAAATAAGTAATCTGATGTTTCCTCTTACTCAAAAACGACGGTTCTTCTTTTGGTTCTTCACTACTGGGTATTGTTTCTTCCTTTATCGCATTCATTTTCCAATTTTCTTTAAATTCTTTCGAATTTATGTCAACAGTCGGAATATTTTCATTTTCACTGCACACTGATTCTGATTGGTTGTGAACTTGATATAGACTAGCGAAATATGTGTTGGGTTTTGATTGGTAGGTTGGTTTCGCGCTATTTATTTTGAAATTCAAATTTTGAGGAAGATGTTTATTCTTTGGGGTAGTTTTAGTAAAAGAGAAAAAATCGTTTTCGTCAATTTCTTCATCGCCACTATTTTCTGGTGATTGTTTGGTTGTTTTGACTGATTTTGGTATGAGGTTTTTTTGTTTTACAATATTGGCATCAAATTTTAGTGATTTTTCTATGGGTTTATTTTTAGGCTTAGGTAAAATATCAAATAATCCACATAGTTTATTTGGTTCCTTTTTGAATATTTTTTTAACTGGTTCCTCAATATCATCTGGTATTTTTGGTATTTGTATTTTCACGCGTTTTCTAACTGTTAATTATTAATTGTTATTATTTATACGCAAAATCTAAATTTCAGGTAGAGTACCGTTCAATGAGTACAGTAATAGTATTTTATGTATCTAGGACGAAAAATGAATCTTTAAGGTATGAGCAAGTTGTTTTCGGCCGAGGCGAGTAGTTGAGGAGCATACAAAATTTTATGTCATACGGGTTTCTAATTATTAAATTATAAAAAGAAATATGCAGCAATTTGTAGCAATATGAATTTTGTATAAGTAGGCTATTCGCTATAATTGATGAAAAATACATTCCTCGAGATATTTTGGATGAAGCTAGGACTTTAATGTTTCACTTTTGTTTTCTAAATCGTACAAAAAACTTTGCTTTAGAAACCAGTAGGACATAAAAATTGTTAACGGTGTCCGATCAAGGTCATCTGTATCATGAACGAATTAACAAATTGGTTGCTTAGTTTTTATGAGGGTACGTAAGATACTACTGTTATTTTATTATTATAAAAATATATATTACAGTAAAAGCTTTCAAAATTCAAAAATAAGTCAACTGGTAAGTTTATAAGCAAATGTAAAACCAAATATGTTAAAAATAAGATGACACAATGTCAGTGACTCTGACAGAAAGTAACGTTATACGTACGGCTATGAATCCAGGTAATATATCTGAATTAATATATAATAATAATAATAATAATATATATTACGTTACAGAGAATGTATTAACAACGAGCATCGTTTAAAAATGGAATGTCCTAACTTAGTCGAAACAATATGAATTTTTGAAAGACAAGCGTGTTATATCCATCCTTGTCGCACACTCTTATAGCCTTTGCAAAAGAGATAAATGTACGCCTATTTGTTAATTCGTTCGTTGTACAGATGACCTTGATCGGACATCTTTCAAATATTTTACTGTACCCATACTTTTGAACGGTATTGTAAAATTATACTTACTAGTACTACTTCCATTAAATTTGTAGTCTTCTAGTAATTCTTCGGTACTTAATGATATTTTGGGTGGTTCATTTTCATCTGATATTCGTCTTTTAACGCCTTTCCTTTCAGTTTTTGAATCACAACTTTCATAGGGTACCAAAGGCATTACAAGAAAATTCTGATGAATATTTTACGGTACAAATAATATTTATTTGTATATTTTTAAATTGAACCAATTAATTATATTTAATAATTATTACTCTTTGTCAATAGTTTGACAGTCTTTCTAAAATTCATTTATTTTTTAGTACCTACTTAGATATATTATTTCACAAAGATTTCCTACGATCACAAAATGACAAACTACTATTCATAAAATTATCTACAATTCCTACATATAAATGCTGTCAATATTTCACAATCAATGTCAACAATCCTTCTGTTTTTATTTAATGACGTACCTATATCCTCGCGGGAAATTCAAACCTATCATTATGGCGGGAAACCTATGTTCTTTTCTTGAAAAGATAATTAAATACAAAATCCTTCAAAGAATCTTATAGGGGTTATTATAGTATTAATATTTAAACATGACGTCCACGTATGAAATTATTTAAATGATTGTTATAGATGTTATCGATCGCCTTATTTGCGTATACTGTGTCATTTTATCAAACATGGACGACCTAAGATATACATTGTCAAGGGGTCTAGGTCAGTAGCGTGCAAGTGGGACAAGAAATTATTTACTTTTAAAACAGTTAAGGTAAAAATAATAAGGAAGAAAATAAAACGCCTTGTGATATAACGTTTATGTATTTTTTTTCAAAATATTAATAACATATCTGATAATATTTTGTAAATTAAGGATGAGCAAAATAAGTTCTTGGTTGAGTACGAAAATACACGAAAAAAGTATTAACAATTTGGGTCTAAAACTTATAGGCACCGATTTAATCGATATTTAAAAAAGAAGAAATTAATTATATAAAAATATCATTTTACCATTTTTCCGATGATGTCTGTATGTATGTATGTGTGTCTGTGTGTGTGTGACGAAAGTTTCGAATCGCATGACTTCAATACCACAATTACAAAAATTATAATTTTTTCGTATTCCTCAAATTTACATCCAGAAGAAGAGGTGATTAGATTTTAGTTATAATTGGTCAAGCAAAAATACCCTCATTTGAAGATTTTAACAGTTTTTCTTGAAAAAACGCAGTAAAATATCATTTATTGACATTTAACGTTATTATAACTTAAAGAATATATTATTCTCTGTACGATTTGATAGCATTTTATACTTCATTTTCAATAAATATAGAGTTAAAGAATTATAAAGATATTTCATAAATCAGCCGGCTATGCTAACCATGAAAACTACTAATATATTCAGATAATTCAGTATCAATGAAAAGTGAATGATGTGGCAGAGATGAGGATGTTGACATAGATATTGGGGAAGACACAGAAAGATACGCTAAGGAATGAAAGAATATGGGAAATAAAATAGTATTAGGACTGTATTGTGGAAGACTAGAGAGAAAAGGAACTGAATGAGAACGACACGCAAAACAGAAATGAGTGGAAGAACAAAATAAAAAATAGCGACACTTAACGAATGGGAAAAGCTAAAGAAGAAGATGTCAGTGTAAAGTGCAACTTGCATAGCTTATGAAATAATTTTACTGGAAATTTAGAATCTTTTACAAGAAAATTTGTACATAATACACAGAATTGACGGAATGTATTGTGCTGGCTACCATATTATAATGATTTCTAAATCGTAATAATATATCTATGTACTCAATTTATTTATTGAGGAATTAAATATTGATTTCGTGTACGTACTTAAGAAATAAAATAACATAACCGATATTAATAAGTTATAACAAATCGAAAACAAACGCTGTCAGTTCAAGGTTACCAATATAAAAACCAAATTATCCCTACAACAATGATTCCAGGATAGCAACTTAAGGGATGAAAAGTCAGCTGATTGATTTTTAATTTAACAGGAAATTGAAGGCGTTGTTCGTTTGTTCCTTTCATAGTTTGATTAATAGCTGTTTCCGATGAAATAAGCACAATAGATACCTATGAATATTGGCGGCTGGATTGTGTGTTATTAAGTAGTTTATTATGATATACAACACTGCAAATTGGGTGAAAGTAGAATATATAGAATATAATAGAAATTTTCATGATTATAATAAGTATGCAACGAGTAAGTGAGTCATACTAGTACCGTACATAATAGCTAGGTAATTTAATTGTAACAGTTATGATGCACTATGCAAATTGTACAATAGATACAAATTTACAATATAAATTATTATAATTATTAATTGTTAATTCGTTTAAAGCTTTAAGTGCTAGTCACTTTTGTCATTGTGACCTATAAGATCTATTGTAAAATGGAACATGGCCCTACATTAGTTTTCTGGAAGCCTAGATGGTTAAGTCCACGTACATTCATATATGTTCCGAAGTTTCTTCGTCCTCTTCGCAGAGGCGACAAACGCTGCTTTCACATATACCAATCTTACATAGATGGTATTTCAGAGGACAATGACCAATGTTGAGAGCTAATAATAATAAATATGTATTCCTTTGGAAAATATTTACATTTTATAGGAAATGTCGTCATAAGTTTAAAATATAATGATGTACACATACAATTAGTGCCGCTCCGTTGATAAAAGGGGCCTTTGCGCAAAATTATAATTCAGCAAATTTGTGAATCTATTCTGAACAAATCTGTAAATCTTACAGATATGTAAATTTGTAAATAATGAACAAAATCATAACGAAAGCTGTCACTCTTTTGTATAACTTTATATTAATCAACAAAAATAGATTTTTAACAGTTTTTACCTCTCACTAAGAAAGGTATTGGATTCATGCTAAAAATCGCATATCTAGATTTTAGCGAGTAAGCACGCTTTAAAGTCCCTAGAATGCATTTTTACGATGATGTATGTGTGTGTGTGTGTGTGTGTGTGTGTGTGTGTGTGTGTGTGTGTGTGTGTGTGTGTATGTGTGTGTGTGTGTGTGTATGTGTGTGTGTGTGTGTGTGTGTGTGAGGTTGTAATAGGTACGATTTCTCAAATTCTGTATGACTAAAGACCTGGGTACCTACGGATTCCTCAATCTAACAGTAATGGGAAGAGTTGAATAGATTCTGGTAACAATTGGACAACCGGAAGTAGTAGTATTTAACAAAAATCTTCTAAATATTATTTTTTGTAAATGTACACACACAAATGACACATTTAATTTTTTTATTATACCTTCTATAGCCCAAACATCTCCATGCTAAATACTTGAGAAATTAAAATGTCTGTAATTGACAGATAAATGTCACTAACGTCAGTGTCAAAAATTTATAGATAGTTCTAAAGGCTTTTTCTGGGAACGATATTTAATATTTCTTATTGTATTATTAATTATAAATTTAAAATTATACTATGTTACATGAACCCTTCAGAAATACCGCCAATTCCGTTAATGAATTGGAAGAACCTCGAACATTTAGAAGAGTAGGAGAAACTTGCTCATAGAATGAATTTAAAATTACAGAAAATACGTAAATATAAAGATTAGGAGTAATTAGAATTTTTTGTATGTACAAGAAATGTTAAATACAATATTTATATATATATATATATATATATATATATATATATATATATATATATATATATATACCACAATGGAAAGGGCGAAAGGTATTGTGATGGCCACAGCAGATTTTTTTTACAGATTTACAGATTTGTTCAGAATTGGCCTACTAAATTTCACTTCAATCATTTTACTGTGTAAGGTATATAGTATTTTTTTTCTTTACGAATAACAGCATTTTATAAAACTTGTTATTACTCTCTTTTGCGCCACCATAAATTTAAATTCCCTACAAATATTAATTATCATGTTCTTTGTGTGTTTTCAGGTGAACGGCGAAAGACATCCAGGAGATGTTTATAAAGACTTCAGGGCAGCAGTTATGCGTATACTAGGGCAACAAGATAATCCTCCAGTATTTGCTGCAGGGAGAGTTGCTGCCGTACCTAGCGACGTATCCACGGAACAAGTGCCCCAGCAGCCTAAGGTAAGTCGGTTTCGAAAACCTAGTGCTGCATTTAATTAACAAATATGTACGGTTATTTTCAAAAACCTCACGAATAAGAGGCATGGAACATATAAGTGTTTTATTCTATTAGGAAATAAATATGTCTAATCTAAGTATATACCCTTAAAACACTATTTTCTCAATTCTAGATAACACAATTTCATTAAAAAAAAATACAGTGGTATGTTGCTAAATCGAAAAATACAATAACGGTATTTATTCAAAAGAATGTAAGTTCCAAAATGCACTTTCCCTTTTAACAAATATAGAAACCCTACCGATATATTAAAATAATTTTGTTATACTTTAAACATATTCTTCCAATATACTCAATCAATAACCAAACTAATCCCTTTTATACATATTATCTGATTTTGATTACTGCCAAAGAGGTAAATGTGCAGTTTTGTATATTTTGATTCATATGTAATATTAATTTTAAATTTGCACCAATACATGATCGGATCTCGAGTTACAGACGTTTAAAATTACATGATTTTTCATCGGAATTTTTGAATTGGTTCATATTTTATATTTTCTTGTACCACTCCTACACGGTTAAAGATAGAATAACGGCCATTGAAAATTTGAATTTAGCATGAAATTTTCTTTCCTTTACTTTAATGCACGATTTTCTTACATGATCGGATCTCGAGTTACAGACGTTTAAAATTACATGATTTTTCATCGGAATATTTGAATTTTTGAATTGGTTCATATTTTATATTTTCTTATACCACTCCTACACGGTTAAAGATAAAATAACGGCCATTGAAAATTTGAATTTAGCATGAAATTTTCTTTCCTTTACTTTAATGCACGATTTTCTTACATGATCGGATCTCGAGTTACAGACGTTTAAAATTACATGATTTTTGACCGGAATTTTGTGAATTTTCGAAATGGTTCATATTCAGTTTTATAACAATTTTACTAAAATGTAGGTAAAATTTTCGTACACTGCCAAAAATGCACAAATGTAAGATTGTAACAAGGTGACAATAACATTACACATTTGACTTTTAAGTATTCCAAACACTGGTAAGTATAGGTGTTTTTGTACGAATTATCTGCATGAGACACATCCACAATCAAAATGTATCATAGAACATACACTTTGTATCTCCGAGTTGATCCCACGTCATTAATTTCTGATGTAAGAATTGCTAAACTTTTGTCTAGCATCTTTGTTGTGCACACATGACATATATGAGACTTTTATTCGCTATCTCATTATCGTTGGTGTTTTGAAGGGGTATACGCTATCTCCGTCCAACCGACGGCAAAAATGAAAAAGAAACTATTGTAACCGCATTTGAATTATTTGAATATTCATGTCATTCTGTCAATCATGTGATAAAGGATTGATTCTTGGTATTATATTGTGCATTTTGCTATTGCATAGACATCATAATTATTCAATTGATTTGTTATTGCGAAATAAATGTCTTACTTCGAATTTAGATGTATTATAATATTCACACCGTATAAGTTATACTGTATACTGTCAGACAATGTGACGTCATCAATTCCCTCCCCCTCCCTTGGCGATTTTAATCATATGGTTAAAATTAATGACGTGGAGATCAAGTCGTTGAAACGGAGTTTAGATTTGTTCCACAACAAAATAGAAAATATTATTGTTCAAATACATAACGACAAACAGAAGTAATAACAAAAGTTTTCCAGCGGTAATAATAAACAAGGGATAAGTTCAGAATAACTTCTTTTTAACACAGGAATAGCTATTCCTAGTTTATCACGAGCTTAACCCACAAATGTATAATAATAAACATGGAATAAGACTTAACTCTAGAATAAATTCTCCATAAACGTCGTTTTATCACAGGGTTAAGAGATATTCTCGGAATACCTAATCTGGGAATAGGAAATTATTTATTATTACCGCTTAGTATTTTGTTTTATAAATTGTATTATTGATTCGTGAGTGATGACACGGTAAAGAATATTATCATTATTTATTTATGTAAATGTCTATATTATTAATTTATTTTTCAATGCGTATTCTGTTTGTTTGTATATATAAAAAATAGATAATTTTTAATAAAATTGGATTTGAAGATCTTAATCTTAGCACTTTTTTATAAGCTACCTGCATTGAAATCAATAAATTAAATATTGCTTATATATTAGTAGATATATCTTAATAATAATAAGTATATTACTCTATTTACAATTATTATTAAATATTAATAATTGTCCCTAGCAATAAAATTGATTAAATATATTATTACGCATTTAATACGATCATATACTACCTACATAATGTTGACGTTATCATAAATGTCGCATTTGTGTATTTATTTTATTAATCATAATGCATAAGACAAAATACAAGGCAAATTAATACAGTTACTTTAATTTCCATTATATTATGAACTTTACTAATAACAGGTATTTATTGACAGTTGAAAATTACTTTCAATAATTATAATTTAGTTCAGAATCCTCCTTGGAATAATGTCCAATTTTCGTCTTTTGAAACAAATATACTCTTATTTCAATTTTGCTACAGATTATGAACAAGTTTAAAAAAAACGAAAACAAGGGATTGGTTTCATATTTTATTTGTTATAAAAGAATAAAATCAACTCCATATTAAAAATGAAAACTTTGAATACTTCTTCAAGTTGAAATTCTGTATATTTGTTTATAATTTTAAAATTGAATATAATTTTCTGTGATTTCTTGCATATATAATTCTTGCCTTGATGTGATATTGATACCACAGTAATCATATCCAGACAGATCGAACTATCGATTGTTTCAGAACAAATGAACACAAATACTGCAGACGTCATACTGATGGACAAATCATAATCAAGATTTAGCTATCTTTTTAAGGAACATATGTCCTAAAAGTTTTATCACAAATTTCAAATTTTTTTTTATTTTGTTTATAATACTGAATAATTAACTATTTCCTAAGCATCAAAATTATGAACTTAAGATGAGCATAAACCGTAGCATTGGGCAACTCCGAAACTAAGGGAAATGATCGTTTTTATACTGAAAATATTGCAGAGGTCCCTAATAATAACACATATAGACAAAAGGCCAAATTCGTAGATAAGGTGTTGATATGATGTAGTAGCATCCGAATCCGGATAGTGGAATCCGGATAATTGAATGTTAAAGTATCCGGGTCTCGGATCCAAATCTCAGTACCGGATTTTGGATCCGGATCAGAGTATCGGATTTTCGATCCGAATCTGAGTATTGGATCTTGAATCCGGAATCGAATATGGAATCTTGGAAACGGATTTTAATATCCGATCTCAGATTCGATATTAATATGTTACCCTATATGTGTAATAATACATTTTTTTTTTGTTTTATTCATCATTTACAGATAGATATTACAAAAAGAAATTGTTGAAATTTGTGCTAAAACTTTTAAGACACACGTTATGAATGTGTAAATCTGTAATTATTGTATTAATAAATGATAGGTACATACCTATCTTTTAAAGTCTATCACTAAAATTTTTCTGCTCATAGGCAATGAACCTACACACTATAACTAACATGGCAAACGGCCACGTCCCTGCTGGTGAAGTAATAACGGTCACATCCCAATCTGCAGTTCCTTCTCCTGTCAAGCCTGCATGGCCCCCCGTTTTGTGGGTGGTAGGGGGGCCAGGAAGTGGTAAAGCCGCCCTTTGTCAAACAGCTGCAGGTCAACAACCAGGATGGGCGCATGTTTCCGTGGGGAGGCTTCTCAGGGCGGCTGCAGCAGGCAGCAACGAAGGTAAGGGGCCCACCATAAATTCTGATCTACCCTATAATGATTATTTTGATTTTTATACATTTTTTTGGGTTCCAGGACCTCCAACTGATTCAGATACAACTAGAATAATCAAGCAGTGTATCATAGACGGCGAATTAGCACCATTGGATATTGTTCTACAGCTCGTTGAATCGCATATGGCTGCCAATCTTAACAAGAAAGGCATTATTCTTGATGGTTTTCCCAGGAATATGAATCAGGTGCAGGAATTCGAAAATAAGGTACGAATTGCTTAACTTTATACAGTTGTCGGTAAGAATCTCCCAAAGGCAATACAGGGCCTATCTTTATTGTATTGAAGGGGGTGTTACAGAAGTTCTGATGATGGTGATCTGTCTTCTTTTCCCAACGATGACCACTTTAACTAAATGGTGGTCGCTTGGCTGGTTGTCCATCCCTTGATTACGAAGGACGAACACAGACTCGTACACTTAACTTTTATGTATTTACACTAACACTAATCAATTATTAACTATTAAACTTATTATTATTGATTACTAAACTAAACATGACTAAATTTTCTTTCATTCCTTGGATAAATGGTTGTATACGATATTCGATATATTTACACGTAGTAAGAAATAAGGAATATTAAAGAACACTAAATAATCATAAAAAGAATTGATTTCTTTGTTAATGAATATTGTGACATAAAAAAGATAATAGTAATGGTTTTAAAATCTATGTATACACGAGATTTGATAATTTAAAAAATGTTGTAATTCGGAATCAATACAAACATATTATATTAATATTATGAAGAACTTTGTAGTTATTTGTAAATGTTAATAAAACAAATATAATAAAACAAATTCGTCGCTAAGATCAAGTATTTTAATTGGTTAAACTGTCTGTTAAATGTCAGTTAAAATGAAAAATTCAGCATCTATATCCGATCCCAAACTCATAATAGTTCTTATTTAAACATTTATTGGAAAATATTATAACTCCTACAAATAATGAATTATTAATTGTTAAAAAATGTGTATATTTTTAAATATATTGATTAAAAACAGAGTGTGACGTCAAAAGGCACTCGCAGCAGCACATTCAAAGAAATAGCTTCAAGTGTCAAAGACAAAAGTACATATCAAGTTTTATTTACAAGTGACAGAGATAGAGAGACAAACAATTGCACGCAATGAAGAAGAATGGTTGCTTGTGTTCAGGCAGCCTATAGGAATAGGTGCCTTCTTACGTCATAAGAGTGGGGGTAATTTTTAGCGCGATTCATTTTAATTCAATATTTAAATATGAACATTTTTTTCAGTTTACTATGAATTAATTTCTATAATCTTTTACATAAAATACTAAAAAAAAATGTGCAACCACCCTATTTCTTAATGGTACCCAGCAATTTTTTAAAATATTTTCATGACTTTCTAATAATTTTCTTTTTATCGAATGAAGAAATTAAAAATTAATTTTATAGATAATTTTAAATAATGAACTTGAAATCTATTTTAAATTACATTTGTAAATAAAAGGAAATGAAAAACAAACAAATTATCAATACTTAACTTATTATTATGAATTACTTGTTAGAAACGCATTTAACTTTAAATTTATATAAACAAATTTATAATTCTTTGAAATAATTATTTTCAAACAATAACTATTTGTATTGTCACTATAAAAAATTTAATGCATTTATGAATATTTATATGAAGAAACATCTGATATATTCCAGTTTGAAAAACGGTTGACAAATGCAATATTTTTTTTATTTACAGTTCAAACAGCAACCTACTCTTATTTTACTGGACTGCTCGAAACTTCAGCTAGGACGAGGTCGGCTAGACGACAGCGTATCTGCTTTCAGAAGACGTTTAGAAATCTTCAGAGAACACTCATTACCTATGCTGAAAGCTATGGACAACGTAGGTCGCCTCACAATTGTAAGTAATGATCATCATATAGTATCATCATCAACGCCAACAATATCATCATCAACATTGTCATAAACGCCAGACACATGTCCGACAGCCTTAAAACATTTTCAAACGTTTAAAATACATAATTTATTATTATTAATTTTCGATTTATGAGTTTACTTGTAACGTAGCAAAATATTTATGGTAAATATAGTGCTGACAGAGATATAAATGAATTAGTCTATTTGCATGAAGACTTGACATTGAAAATCAATTTCATTGCCGTGACACTGACTCGGAAAATGTTAGGAAAATTATTTTCCCTCGAGTTTTCCCATTAGATAAACAGTGGACATCAACATTTTCCGAGAAGAAAATACAAATCATTAATTCGTAATATATTTTATAAAATAGTATTGCTGCAATGATTATTACAAGATAGGTTGTATTTCTATCACTTCTGGAGTACCACAAGGATCTCATTTAGATCCCTTGCTTTTTATATTGTTTATAAACGATATAAAAGTTACTTCAGCAAATCTAAATTTATACTCTTTACCAATGATAATAATTTACAACTTTTAAGCGAATTGAACGACTTACAAAACTACTGTACCTACTTTAAAAAAGCTCTATATGTATAAAAATATCATGGAATGAGCTTTACGCGAAATAGAGAAATACTAAACTACAACTAGATAATTTATTATTTTAATAAAAAAAATTATGTTGGTAGTGGCGCAATAAAAAGGAATTAAATGAAAAATAAGAAATAATTTTCCGAATTTTGGAAAAATTAATTTTGATTTTTAATCAATATAATATATACAGTAAAAAAAAATAAAGATGTCCGATCAAGGTTATCTGTATCATGAACGAATTAACAAATTTTACATACATTTATTTCATTCCCTTGCAAAGGCCATAAGCGTGTACGATAAGGATGGATATAACACGCATGTCTTTCAAATTTATATTGTTTCGACTAAGTTAAGACATTCCACTTTAAAACGATGCTCGTTATTGATAATACTTTCGCTGTAACATAAGTTTATTTATTAATTCAGATACATTACCAGTGTCAATGACACTGACATTGCGTCAGTGTCTTATTTTTCACATATTTGGTTTTACATTTCCTAATAAACTTACCAGGTGACTTATTTTTGAATTTTGATTGCTTTTATTATAACATATATTATTATAATAATAAAATAACAGTAGTATCTTATGTACCCTCATGAAAACTAAGCAAACGACACAACTGAATTTGTCAGAATGGGCGGAGCAAAAATCTGAATTGATACAATTCGTAGATAACCTTGATCGGACATCTTTCAAAATTTTTACTGTATATACCATCAATTTTTTTACCCTCTTTTAAACACCTTTTATATAATACTAGTCGTTTTGGAATCACAATATGTTCTATTAATATTCGTTCATATAGCACCCCATAAAACTAAACCGATCGATTCTTTATAAAAGTAAAAAAATTAATGTACATATACTGTGACTTGATAATATTGGTGTTTAAATAAATGGACTTATAATATGTTTATTGTGTCTGTTTGTACATTAATCGAAATATTTATTAACTAAACACTAATCACACGAATATTCAAAAAAATATTGATTAGAAACTTTACAAGCAGCGTCGGACGGGGAAGTACATACATTATATTATTTCTTATTGTATTAATAGTTAAATATTTAAAATTAGCGATATATTACATATACCCTTCAAAAATACTGTCAATCCCGACAATGAATTAGAAACATTTCGAAAAATTAGAAGAGTAGGACAAAATGAATTTAAAATTAAAAAATCTAAACATAAGTAGAATTTTTGGTGTAGAGTGTAGGTATACAAGAAATGTTAAATAAAATAGGGCGCGAGCAGTCATGTGACTTTGTTGGCCTTGACAAGCAGATATGGGGCCCGTGACAGAATGTACATAGATGTCAAATATAATTTTTCATTCTAAATTTAGTGATTTTCCAATTCCTCGTCAAGTAAATACCACACTCCTGGTGATAAATTAACTACGTGAATTTAGAAAATCTTGAAATTTTTAATGAAAAATTCTGACATTTGACATCTATGTACATAATTACTAGTTATCATTTTGACACGGGTCCCCATATCTGCTTTTTAAGGCCAATAATGTCACATGACTGCTCGCGCCTTGCACTTATATAACCAAAAACGGAAGTGGCGAGTTGTGATCTGCCCACAACAGATTTTTTTAATTAAAACTAAAGACGGTATTGTCTCTTGGAGTCGTGTTCCGCTATATGAATTTATTGTGCAACATTTATTTTTGTGTATTTTTTATATTTTTATATTTTATTGCCAGAGGGTTATATATATATATATATATATATATATATACATATATATATATATATATATATATATATATATATATATATATATATATATATATTTCCCGGTAGACCAAAATCTGTCTGTCCAACACTGTATACAAGAAGTGTATCAAACTATCGACTATAAAATTGTCATTTACTTAAAAAAAAAACTAATAATAGGTTAGTTAATAATAATGTAAAATGTATATTTTCGAATCGATTTACATAAAACTGAAATTACATTATTATTCTATAGTATTATTATTTTTTGTTCAGCTATAAATATACAACAAATTTATATCATCAATTCGATTATATTGTATGATATTTTATTTTCCGATGCTGTTTCCCATACCTGCAGCCGGCGTTAACTAAATAAAAAAATCTATCCTCTATATTTTCCTTCCAGGTTGACGGTGATACAGACACCGCATCCGTCCAAGAAGATTTCTACAGCGTCGTCAAACAACATCTTCAATTTCTCAAAGATTCCAAGTTGACTAATCAACCACCTCAATTAAACAACCTTCTCCCAAGTAACAATTCTGTCCTGAACGGCGGTAACCCCAAACATGCTCAAAATGGGCATGGACCAGTACGCGTGCATCAAAACGGCCATATCCCAAATGGGAGAACCAATGACAACACGACCTTGCATGACCTTGAGTCTGGTACCGAACTTGAAACCATTAGCAAGAGGGTAAGAAGAAAATAGTAATTATCAATTTCATTATTTTTGGTATAATTTTCATTCCTAGCTCATAACAATTTTTTTTAAGGTGCAAGGTGTAAACCAGCTAAACAACCGTAACGGCCTTGCAAATGGTATGGCTAATGGTATTGCAAATGGTATGGCAAATGGTATTGCAAATGGTATGGCAAATGGTCACGCAAATGGTATCGCAAATGGTGTTGCGAATGGTGCAGCAAATAGTGCAAGAAATGGTATGTTAAATGGGTACATGCCGAATGGTACAGCCGTAGGAAATGGTTTTTTACCAGAAAAGTACAGAGATCTGGAACAGCAGAGGAGGGAAAATATACGGAATATGTACCAGGGAATACCTATCGACTCGCATATTTAAGGGGGGGGGGGAGTAAAGCAGGGTGGGTTAGTGATGAAGTATGTGATAATGAACTCAATAGTCTAATTTGATGAAATATACAATATTACTTGTATTTTATTATATTTGACTTTATGTATCCCGATGTTTGAAACCAATTCCTAATTTGTCGTCGTAAATAATATTAAATTTCCTACCATGTTTTACTTTAATGCTCGTTTAAACTAGCAGCTTTTGAAAAGTTCGGTTTCGAAATTAAACCATGTTATAATATGCATTTTTTCTTCAATTTTATAAAAAAAAATGGTAATCAAATTACTCTATGTTTACTGATAAAATAAACTGTCTATATAGTCATCAATAATTAATATATCTTTATAGAAAAGTGTACCATAATTTGAGACAGAGAAACTATCTTTTTTGATGAATTAATTTTTCATGTTTTCATTTACAAAATAGTACCTACAGCCGGCAAAATATCTTGTCCCAATTTGAATTTAAAAAAAGGAGGTTAGAAAATTCAGTGTTCTTTACAGATGACGCCATTTTGAATTGGTTAGTGCACAGTACAAATTGGTATAAAAATCTTATTTTAAGACCAAAAATATAATGTACGAATAGGATTTTTATAACAAAACTTTTTTCAAATAAAATATAATATAAACAAAAAAATATAATGTAGATTAAGAAAAAAAGGGGGATTATCATTTAAAATTTTGTTTAAACTTTTCACAAATTAAATATTGTTTTTTAAATTTTAAAATCATTTGACGTTATTTATTTAAGGCGTAGGCGCCTCCTTAAAAAAATAATGTCAAATGATACGATCAAAAAAATTATTTTATTACTAACAGTTCAAAAACTTTAACAATATATTATTTTATTTATGCTGTAACAATAAACATGTATTTTTTTTAAATTTTGAATGATATTCCCGCCCATTTAATAGTTATATGTATAAAGTAATAATAATTGTAATGTACTTTACTCTAGTTAAGATTAGTAAGAGTGCCTTTCGTATTTATAACATCATAATAGACTAAGCCTTGAGGTCCAACAGTATTCTCTATTATGTAAGTCGTAAATAAGTGTTAGACAAGTATTTTGTACAAAAGTATACCACACAGAGTATATTGACAAGGTATATCTACTATATGAAATATTTATTTACTGAAAAACACTTCTGCAGGCAGAATTCCGCACACTACTAGAAAAGCATTGATAATATAACAACACATTGCACAGAATAATATATTTTAAAATTGTTTTATAATGTTATGGAATTGTATTTAAGTTTCACAGTGAAAATGAAAATTTATTTACAAATTATACAGTTTTTATTATATTAATAAATAAATTTAAAATGTGAAACTTAAAATTATTTATTACATGTGCATTTTATATTTTTATAACAATTATTTATACTTCATGTTTACACTACAAAACTATTAAATGAGACATACTAGGTGTAGTTTATTCAGAACTTTAAGGTTATGGTCTGATCATCCATTAGACCTTCGCAGTAAGTAAGTAACTCCAGACTAGAGCTGTGAGGATCCGATAAAATTTGGATCCGAGTACCCGGATTTCAAAATATCCGGGTCCTCGGATATCCGATGTTCGGATATTGAAGCGGATATCCATAAATTTAATTCAGATTCTGAATCCGATTCTTCTTTTTGAATGTGAAGGAAAACCCTTCTAAAATAGCTAAGTAGTTTGTGCAAATGTAAAGAAAAAGAATTTATACTTTCACAGATTTCTATTTAGTAAATGATGAATAAAAAAACAAATTTTCGTTATTACACATATAAAGTTACATATTAATATGATATAGGTACTCAGATCCGGATCCCAAATCCGGTACTGAGATTTGGATCCGAGTACCGGATACTTTAACATTTAATTATCCGGATATCCGGATAATTGAATTTTGAACTATCCGGATCTCGGATATTAATCTCAGTATCGGATTTTGGATCCGTAATGGGGAATGGAAGAATGTCTTCAAAAGTGATATTCTATATTGTATTTCACTCAAAGATGCATAGATGCATAGATTTCTCAAAAAATAAATAAATAATGACGTCACAGAAGTTCACGGAGAACGTATACCTTAAGCAGGCGCGCGCTGGGTTCACATGGCAACAGGAAGTTTTAAAAATGGCATCCACTTGTTTTGATGTTTATAAGCTGTGACAGTTCTGTGTTCTGATTGTTATTTTTATTTAAAATAATTTCTTATAGGAATGAAACCTTAGAGTTCTGAACAGACTATACATTTGATAATTGTTCTGTATAATTTTATTTTTATGACAATAAACATATTGCATCATTTATTTGTATGATCACAATTTTTCTATTTGTATGTCCACTGTTGTTATGTTACTGCATTAAATAAAAAAAATATCTTAGTAGTTTTATTTTATTTTTTTGTAATTTCCTATAAAAATTGCGAATGACATCCAAGTGTGCAACGATTCCATAACAATGGAAAATCAATGCAGCAGCGCCATGGCGGGAAAACTGGAAACTAGGACGTGACCTTGGAAGTTTGATGCATAATAAATGTAGGTCAAAGGTTCGGCAGAGACTGCTCTTTACGAAAGGGTCATTATACGAATATATACTATTTATACAAAAGGGACTCCGTGTGGTGACAACTAAAACGCCCGCACGGTATACAGATATTTGTGTATAAAATAGATTTTTACACCCAGAAATGGGTAATATACTATGATTATTATTTAGTCTTCCGCAATTACTTACCACGCCAACTTTTTTCTTGATAACAAATTTCAATAATCTCCAAGTAAGATTTATTGGACAAAACTTCGTTTTTTAATTGCCACCCGGCAATGCCGATGTTTAGTGGGTTTCAAAACCCGATGCCTCAGCCTCACGGCTTCAGATCTTTTTCTCAGTCGCTATTAATAAGTGATGGAACTCTTCCAAATACTGCAGCAAAAACCATATCCAAGAGCAAATGTTTATTAAATCAGATCTGCAATTTTGACATTCTAGTATTACTAATTTTTTGGGAAGAAAGATGGAACATCTTTTCTTTTCGTTCAATTGAAGTTTAAAATGTCAAAGATTACAACCGTCACAATTTAGTCGCTTTATTTCCTCACAACCTTAGCATGGATTTGAAGATTTTTTCGCAACCCTCGGGGATGTTATATATGGAAAAGCGGCCTAGACAACACTATGTAACCAATTTTTAAATTTAAATGTTTATAAGTTATGTGTCAAATTTGTTGAAACGTTTGGCTGTTTGACGTGTATTTTCTGTCTATAATACTTAAACTTTTGTTAGTGAAGTCTTCTTATCATGAATAGCTATACGAACGCCGAGATGACTGACATGCATTTCATTTATGGACTTACCGGCGAGGTGTATCGCAAGTTTTTGGAACATACTCTAGCTCAGTTTCTGGAGGATGTACCATTGGCAACAAGAAATGCAACGTGTTTTATGCACGATGGTGCACCAGCGCATTTTAGTGTGGTTGCTCGTGATTTTTAACAATAACATACGGAGATCGCTGGATTGGTCGAGGACTTAAACCCCCTGGATATTTTCCTATGGGGCCATTTAAAATCATTAGTATATGCTACTCCATTGGCAAATTTGGAAGATTTAAGACATCGGATAATTGCTGGCTGTAACACCATAAGAAACGACCCTGGTGTTTTTGAAAGAGGTCGGCAATCAATGAGAAGAAGATTGGATTCTTGCCTCGTAGCTGGAGGTAGTCATTTTCAACAGTACTTGTAATACATGTACATATAATTTTTGGTATTAAATGTTGTTATTGTCGAAAAATTTTTTCACCCTGTATCTTCGAAACAAAGCGGCTTTTCAAAAATCATCAAAGGACAAAATCATCTTAGAATGGTCCAGGGAATAATCCCTTCAATTTTTGCCCTATGTTTAATAAACACCCTGTATAATGAAGTTGAATTTTCAGTCTTAGCTATTGTCAATTCAGAAATATTTTATGTAAAAATTTATTGTAATCTACAAAAATTTGTGTCTATTCATGTTGTTATTGTGATGTATTGGTCTATCCAACCCCCCAGTTATTGGGATACTTCGTATCCTGTTGGGAGGTTGTAAATAAATAAATAAATAAATAAATAAATAAACAGTGTGAATAAGACGTTTGGAGTGTTTATTTACATCCGTCTCTTGTGACATATTGTTGAATAGCTAACACCTAACTGTTAAATAATAATAAATAAATAAAATTTGTTTCTTTCCCGAGCGCACTATACTTTGCCCTAGTCCCAACCGTTAAGTTCAAGTTTGCAACGATCGATTGCTCTGTTTAGAGTCCTCATGCCCTCATTCCTCATTGACTCTCTAGCCCTCAAAGAGACTGTTCCTCTACGTGCACCTTCTATTAATAAACGTGTTTTCACAATTTTCATCATATTTCGGAATCATCTCTTGAAATTGTGCCAGTAAGTACAAATCGTTTATATTTTGGATTTTGTTGATAGTTGCTAAAATAGTGCGATCACTATGGAGCTTGTAGAAATGGTAGTGATTTGTTTTTTATAGTTATGTGGGGCGAAATATGCAAAGAAAACAATTTAAAGGTAATGTTTTTGTTTTTCAAAACACATTTATATAAAATCATTCTTGTTTGCTAGAAATATGAATGTATCTGGAGATACTCAGTTAAGTGTGTATAATGGAGTGGTTGTGCTTGTTTTAACTAAACGTTTTTACGCTGTGAAATTTATGCCAGTAAAATTTGAAAGTGTGTTCGTTTCGCTCCACCTGTTTAAGTTCTAACATGAATATAAAAATGTTCGAAAATATACTGTCATGTGCTTTTTATATGCGCATGCGTTTAAACTTAATGCCACTATTACCAACATTAATATTAACGACAATAAAAGTTTATATTATAATTTACAATCGATGTTGAAACGTTTTATTTTTACCGCCCGCTACCCTTGGTAATGGAAGTATAGTGATCGTACTAAAAATCGCATATCGAGATTTTGGTAAATGACCACGTTTTAAGGTCCCTACAATCCAATTTTAACATTTCCACCGTCAGAATATTCTAACATGTAAAGAAGCCATTTATGGATTTATTTATGTTATCATATAAATTAAAGATTATTAAATTTTCTACAGATTTGCATTAATACTTTTCCTATAATTTAAATCCCAGACCCTACGCTTGAAACACAACTCTTTGGTTACACAATTCAGATCTCAAATGTATATAACCGACAGATAAATGTCACTGTTAAAAAACTAATCCATTAAAATTAATAATAGTAACGTTTTAAAAAGAAAATAGTAAATAGAACAATGATTACTTGGAAAAGAACTTAATGCTGTTTCGAGCATAATGTATTTAAATTAATAAAACTTAAATGGCGGGAGGTGTTGTGTTGGCCGCACCAGATTTTTTTAGATGACCAATATGTAATGCAACTGGGAACTCTTAAAAGAAGAATTATTTAAGGAATAGTCTTAGGCAAAATTGTTTTAAATAAAAATACAAACATTTATCGTACTAACTTTTACTTCTTTTCTTATCGTTATCGGAATTAAAACAATACTATGTTTACGATTTCTATATAAACATTATAAAATAGATTGATTACCATTCAAAATATTTTTTTATCTCACCAACATTTGTCTCCTACAAATACTTCATAACTTGTTAGACTTTATTATCACACAACATAGTGTCGCTTTCAATTAACAAAGTGCTTGGGAAGTAGATAATTGTCTATTTAGCGCTTGTATAAGGCTAACTATTTTCTAACGTCATAGTTTTAACGCATGGTTAATCGAGAGAAGAAAGAATCATTTAGTTTTGTGTTGTGGTAAATTGTGTTGAGTAAATATAAATAAAGTTGCGAAGGTCAGTATCAAATATTTAGCATTGGAAAAGTAAGGAATTATTTAAGTACGTTACCTACCTTGAATGTTCGGTGAACTGGGGTACAAATGAAACCTGTAACACAAAAAATATTGTTACAATGGGGTCATTACTAAAATTAAGTTATTCATTATTAATTTGTTGATATTGTTAACATATAAATCTATTTTTAAATAGAAGCAAATCATAAACTATAATAAATATGTGAAATGTGAAACATGTATATCTTTCAACTATTTTTCAAAAAAAGTATTTTAATTGGCTTTAAATCCTAAATGAGTAATATGCCGTGATAATATATTTATTTACTTACGTTTTATTTTGTTAATTGATACCTATTATTTTAATATTATAATAGATTTCCAATCTGTATAAATATTTAAAAAGCTGTTTATAGCCATCCCTGAAAGTTATAATATCGCTACATATAATAATAGTACTGCCAATCGTTTTCTGAAACCTATTATCAATCAATCAAAAAAGACAGTAGAAAACTGGAACGTGTGAATATCAACATCTTTCTGAAATCTGCTTCAATTTATAACGAAATTACATAAATACATTCTTAAAAAATCTGATGTGGCCAGCACATTACCTTCCGTCTATCCTGTGTATTAGTACAAATTCCATACACAAATTTTCTTGCAAAAGATTCTAAATTTCCAGTAAAATTATTTCAGAAACAAACTTTTAGCTTTTCTCATTCGTTAGGGGTCGCTATTTTATATTTTCTTCTTCCACTCATTTCTGTTTTGCGTGTCGTCCTCATTTAGTTCCTTTTCTCTCAAGTCTTTCGCAATATAGTCCTTCCATCTTATCTTTGGTCTTCCTATGTTTCGTCTACGTTTTATTACTAAGCTATTCATTATTCCAATATATTCATCTCTCCTCATGACATTTCTTCCCTAACATCTATCTCAACATCCTCATCTCTGCCACATTAATTTTCTCTTCATTGACACATCTGTCAGTTAGAATTTTCTTAATATAGTAACTGTGTCCATGGTTATAGCATTCCTGGCTGATTTATAAAATTTAATTTCTTTATAATTCTTTAACTCTATATCCATTAAAGATGAAATATAAAATGTAATCAATTTATATAAATCAGAATATTCTTTAATATTTTGTTTACATTACATTAAATGTCAAAAAATAATATTTAACAGCGTTTTTTCGGGAAAATCTATAAAAATCTTCAAATGAGGGTACTTTTGGTTGACCAACTATAACCAAGATCTAATCTAGTGATATCGCGGCCGAAATTATAGTCACACACACACACACACACACATACACACATACAGACTTCATCGTTAAAATACTAATATCGTATTGTAGGAGCCCTAAAACGTGCTTATTCTTTGAAAACTCACCATTGAATTTTTTGACCAAAGACAATACCTTCCTTATCTAAAGGTGACGGAAGGTAAAAATAAAGACACAAATATTTTTCAAAAAATTATCATCATCTTCGAATCATTTCGTATTCATTTACGTTATTATCTTGTCGTTTTGCTATAAGTATTCTTTATAGTTTCTAATAAATTAAGGGTTATTTTAAGCTGTTATTCTATTATAGATTGAAGCAACCTTCAAAGTAGTTGGATAGATATTACTCCCGTGATTTGATGACGTGGCAAACACAAAATCAAACTCAGACGCTCACACCTATTTTATTTTTAGAGAAGACTTGGACATGGACTTGAATAACCTTCTGCGTTATGCGATAGGATTTTCAAATCTGTTTTGTAAATAGTACACAATATATTAGATCAAGACGTCAAGACCACCACCAAATTAAATGTCAAATGAATTATTATACATTGCAATCAACCGTTCGCTTTTCATTTTTATCTCTCGCTAAGAGAGGTATTGGATTCATACTAAAAATCGCATATCCAGATTTTAATGATTAAGCACGTTTTAAGGTCCCTACAATCCGATTTTAACATTTTTACGATGATGTCTGTGTGTGTGTGTGGATGTTGGAAGGATGATTCCTCAAAAACTTAATATATGTTTAACTACGTATTTCTCAATGGGACATTACTGGGAAGAGCTGAAAAGGTTTTGGTAATAATTGGACAACCGGAAGTAACAGATTCTTAAAAAAAATCTTCTAAATGAATGAGTATGGAATTTACTTGTCGAGGAAAATAAACAATATGGAATTGGAAAACCACTAAATTTAGAATGAGAAATTATGATATTTGACATCTATGTACATAATTACTAGTTATCATTCTGACACGAACAAAAAATTCTACTTATATCTATTCTTTATATTTAGATTGTTTAATTTTAAATTCATTCTAATTTTTCGAAATGTTTCCAATTCATTGATTTTTAGCATGAATCCAATACCTCTCATAGCGAGAGGTAAAAATAGAAAAATACCAATGAATTGTGGAGTCACTAATAGATGAATGCAGACATTGCAAGAAATTAGTGGATTCAGCACCCCAAAGATGTCAAGTTGCATGAAATACAAACGGCTAAGCAACAAAAATCTAAATATTTTTTAATATATTTATTTCATTTCTAAATAATGTATTTGTTTCTATACCTTTGTCCAAGGCTTTTTCTTTAAATACATGTATTTAAATAAAAAAAAGTTTCCATACTATTGTCCGCCAATAAACAAAATCTCAACGAAAGCTGTCAAGCTTAAGTAAAACTTTTGTTTTGTTTCCGAAATAAGGTTATGTTTCTATAGCACATTTTTAATGGCAAATTGTCCAAAAATGATTGTAAATCAGCTGCTCCTCTTTTTATCGCACGTAGTGTACTGTCAAGTTTCAAATACAACTGTTTGTATATTCAATAATAATTTTTGTTAGTTGTTTTATTAATAATAATATTGTCTTAACGTAGGGCATGCTTTTCAGCTTTCGCTTCAACTACAGCTTGCGATTGAGAATCCCTGAAACCAGGCTCACGTGACCGCTGAAATGTACTGAAAGACAGAACGACGCAACTGATAGTCAGTCGGACTACGTTGTCAAGTTCACTCTCTGCTAACAGTGTTGTGCCTTTACTAACTCAACATGGTGAGTTTGTATCAATACTTTTATATCTATAAGATTTTACAAACTTATATTTATGTGGACTGTAGAGCCATGGCAAAACAAAATATGTCACTGGCATAAAACAATACTTTGAGAAGTAGAATTTGTCCATGGAAAAATACACATTTGTTATTTTTTATTCATTTATTAATCCCTGATTTTATCTCTCAAAATATACTAAACAAATCTGAAAAAATTGTGGCTCAATGAAAGAATAACCAATGTAAAATATCGTTATTTCAGTGCCAATAATACACTAATTAACATAGTTTGACAAACAAATCCTTAACATTTATTATTTTTTGTTTCAATTCCATAGCTATAGTTATTTTTAGGGTAAATTCCGAAATTTTCATACCTAATTTCTGCCGTTACAAGCCACACAAAATTAATTTTGTTTACTAATTCAGATGCAGAATTTTATGCCCTACAACTTTTATTTGAAGCTTTTTTACCTAAAATAATTAGGGAAGCAGGAAATTACGAATGTCTGTTGTCCTTTGATCAGCTTTGCCGGTCACCAGCCTGTATATTAAGCATTACATTTACATCCATATTTGTCATCATTTCTACACAGGACTGTTAAAAAATATGGGGACATCTGCTGTCCAGCTAATTTGTAAAAATGAACTAAAATTATTGTCTTCATCGTATAATTATTATTTTATTTTACGGGCTGCAAGTTTCTTGACTGGAAAGGTGATTAGGAAGAATAAATTACTGGATATCAGTTAATTATTACTTATTTCCGCCTCTACTGGTTTCGACACCTTATGTGTCTTCTTCAGGAGCTACAACAGTTATTACAGATTTTGAAGTTGAAGGACATACATGTTTAAAACTTAAGAAACATGTCGAATTTAATTAACATTGATAAATAACAATAAATAAATAACATAAATTACATACAAGGGTCGTTTAATAAAATAAATAAGTAAATATGTTAAAAAACTCATGTAGTCAGATGAATTGGATATATTTGTTAATAACTCTTAATTAACAATGGCACCCTTTTTCTAAATTGAAGTTATAACTTGTTCCGAAGGTCGTTACTCAAATTGCCGCTATTTGAAGTGGTGTTAATTTTGTTTATTATTTTTCTTTTATATTTGGGTTTTATTGTAATTTAACATATTTGTATATATTTTACTTATATTTGTGATGTTAGTTTTTAAATTTATAATTTATAATTGGCACACCCAGCAATGGATAATATGCCGTGATGATATATTTATTTATTTTACATTTCTAGAGTAAGAGTGTAAATTGTGTTCTGTATCATTGATCTTGACAGCATCAAAATTAAAATTATATCGAAGTGATAATATATGTCCTACTAGAGCACATTTCCAATTTATATTTTTTAGTTTTTTATCAAGTATGCTCATATTTATAGACAGCATGCATAAATAAATTCTTATTAAATATATCCTATATTTGTCAAATTTAATTGACCACATATCTCGCAATTTTTTGTTAATGATTCATATACGTTTATAGATATTGATCAATAATATTTGAAGTCATTATCTTTGTTTCCAAAATAGATCAATCAATACAATTACTTATTTCCTACCAAACGATTCAGTAACTATAACAAATTGAATCTTAAGAAATTATTTAACTAAACGAAATAAATTTCCACATTACGCAATTTCTAAATAGAAAACAAACCTTTCGTCCAAATAGGTCAAGGATGACCGAATTCTATAATAGAATCTTGAACTTGTTCTATTAGTCTACTTGGCTCGAAGTAATATTTCTGAATTTTGTAATATTATATAAATAAAACATAATAGGAAAAGATAAAAATCACATTTTTATCTGAGTGAAGATATTTTGGTTTTCGATTATATACAATTCCAAATTGCTGTGCCAAAAGTTACTCGTATGCGAAACAGCCTCAAAATAAATACCTACATATTGAAATATTTGTATATTGTTTACAGGCAATTTAATATCTTGGCAAAACAATAAATAAGTTTCGAATTTCAAGATTAGTAACAAATAAAATTTTGTATTTACATAGGATTTAATAATTTACGACAGCTGTCAAAATCAAAATGGTCAAACCAAAAACATTTGACTCATGTGAATGTAAAAGATTACGGTTTTGTAAGTGTAAAGAAGAAATTGAAGTAAGAAATATTTATTTTTCCAATATATATGTCCATATTTCTAAAGTAGACATTATTAATTTGTAATAAAATTATGAACCTCAAATTCTGACATTTACTGTCAATTTCGTTTAAAAATATTTAAGGAAAGATACAAGTATACGTTTCGGTGCACCCTTGCATCTTCTTCAGTGTAGTAAGATCTTACAAATTGTTGCAATTCATGTACAGAAAATACGTTCGAACATACCATTCAATTAAGTTATTAAACATCGTACAAAAAATTCAAAGAGTATACACACATCCATTTGCTCTAAAAAACGACAACCGAATAAATAGCCGGAAATATCCTGTGCAAGGATTCTGGTAACATCATTGAATTAAGGATCTAAAAGATATTAACATACTTAATCCATTAATGACTGTATTCTCTTACAAAACGACATCAACATTTTAAAATGGTCCCACAACTCAAAATTGTTCTTTGATTACAGCAAAAGTAAAATAATGAGTTCTTTGTTAAAAAATACGTTTACACTTATGCATATCACATGGAAACTAATTCGCTTGAGAAAGTAACTAAGTTTAAGGATCTTGGGATTATATTTGACACAAAACTAACATTTAATGTACACATATTGAGACTACTGTAAGATCATCCTACAAAAGATTTGTAATTAGAAATTGTCTTTCTGTAAAACAACTACACTAAAAAGCTTGTATTAAATATATTAAATTTAAGAGTATATAACCAAAATATTTTTCGGATTGTTACTTGTTAAATTTCTTATGTACTGTTTCAACACATTCGTTTTTATATTTGTATATCGTATGGTCGTCCTGTAATTGGGATCTTGTAACCTGTTGGATTTATTTGTTAATTAATAAATAATATAGGTAAGAGTTCTGGTCAGTAATAAATTTTTGTTTTATTTGTTCCAGAGTGAAAAGAAGCTTCCTATTATTTGGGTTTTGGGTGGGCCCGGTTCTGGCAAAGGTACCCAGTGCGACAAAATTGTGGCAAAATATGGTTTCACGCACTTATCAACCGGTGATCTTCTTAGAGCAGAGGTAAGCAATCACCTCCCGACAAGTACATATTAGGGAGGTATTGTCTTTGATAAAAAAAAAAATTGATGGTAAGTTTTAGGGACCCTACAATATACTATTTTTCAATTATGTCTAAGATCCGAAATATCTTTCTTTTTTATTTTTAGGTGGACAGCGGTTCCGAAAGAGGAAAAACCCTCACCGACATCATGTCCCGAGGAGATCTCGTCCCTAACGAGACAGTCCTGGAACTCCTGAAGGACGCCATCGCAACCAACACCCCTACCAGCAAAGGCTTCCTGGTGGATGGCTACCCTAGAGAGCGATCTCAGGGAGAGATGTTCGAAAAGTTGGTTTCTCCAGTGGACTTGGTGCTCTTCTTCGACGTAGCCGAGGAAATCATGGTGGAGAGATTGTTAGGAAGAGCGAAGACCAGTGGAAGAGCGGATGATAACGAAGAGACTATTAAATTGAGATTGAAGACCTTCAGTACCAATAATGATATGGTCGTGCAACAATATACCTCCAAGTTGAAAAGGGTAAGAAGGAAAACAAAATTGGTGTCACTGTCACGTCGGGGGTACCACAGGGTTCCCATTTAGGCCCCCTTCTTTTCATTATATTCATTAACAACATTGCAACGCGTTTTAAATTTGCAAAATTTCTCCTTTACGCGGATGACTTAAAAATATACCACACTATAGACTCGTTTCACGATTGTCTTTAATTTCAAGAAGATATGAATAATTTATTTGAGCACGCAAATAAATTGGAACTGACAATAAATGCTGTTATATAAAACAAGAAATAGGAACACCTACAACTTTCAATACAAACTAATCATATAAAGGATTTAGTTAATTTTTGACATTCACATCGACAATATTGTTAAAAAGGCTTACAAAATGTTAGACAAGCTCTAATTTTAAACATCCATCCACTATTTTAACATTGTATAACTCTCTTGTTAGAAGTCAACTGGAGTTTACTTCTGTATGTTGGAACCCACGGTATGATATTTGTATAAATTGTATTGAAGCGATTCAACGAATTTTTTACATATCTCAATCGTACAGGCCAAAATTGTTGTCATTAGAAAATAGAAGAAAGTTAAGCGACCTTGCGTTCTTACATAAACTTTTTAATAATGTTGTCGATTCACCAGAATTGTTATTATCATTTCATCTCAGAATACCCAATTATGGTACTAGAACAAGAAATTCATTCAGTCATTCCTTCTGCCGTACTAATTCTATCCTAAATTCTCCTATCATAAGAATATCACACTTGTACGACTTCAAAATGCCAGATATATGTTCCACAAGTTTACAAGTTTTAAACGCTCACTTAAATTTTATTAGTTATATTCCTCATTTAAATATGTTTTGCTCTTTGATATCAAAATCCGGCCAGCACAACAAGTACCACAAATGTGTTTTGCACATTTGTACAACGACACGTACAACAAAACTACAAACTGTTATATTGAACCTCTTTCAGCTAGAGAAGTTATATTAAGTGTAAAAAAAATCTTGTAATAACTACATTGTTTATTAAGTCCATCTCTCCCGGACTTACCCTATTTTTTTTGTAGATAGACGCAACTGGCTCCATAGACGCCATCTTCGTCGAAGTGCAGACATACTTGGATCCCCTGGTTGCGTAAAATTAACCATCTTATGTGGTAGTGTAGGCACACACACACATATAAGTACACTCCAATACAAAACATAGCAATTATATACAATTTGGTATTAATATACTATACATAATATTCATTTTATGAATATAAAGTCAATTTATTGTCCATTATACACTATATTAAATATTAAACGTTATTGAAAATATAGCATTAAATTTCTTCACATCTATCTTCATATTGCATTTCTTCATCATAATCCACAGGTTTTTGAGCCCTTTTGTACTTTTTCTTTATCCTTTTACATCTTCTTTTCAAAGCTAAAACATCATACCATTATCCTTCACCAATATTAATAAAAAAAATTGTAAAAAGATAGCATCCACGTATTGAAATTTAGAGATTCTCAATTCCTCGACGTTTCGATTAAATTTTTATCATTTTTAAGAGCTACAAGGTAGAAAATGTAGATTGTATTTTTAATTTTTAGTCGCGTTTGCACTAAAAGTAATTGGTATAGGATCATATTCGTTCATGATTACAGAAGACCTGTATCGGACATCTTTAAACAATTAAACTGTTGCATTTTTTTTTATGTAATTAGCAGCTGTACCTATATTTTTGAACGGTGTTCTAACTCACTTCTATTAGTGTAATCGCTACAACTAGCATTTGCAAAATCCTTATACTCTCGCCAATATGGTGGCCGGGGCGTTAACTCACAGAAAAAAGGCAAGCGTTTAGCACAGTTTACGGCCCTCCAAGTTTGATCGTCATCTATTATTACACAGTCATCTTTTTTGCGGTTTTTTCTGGGATGACCAGGAGCCCATGCCCGATATCTGTCAAAGTAATACTTATCAAAATGTGTTGCAATCAAATTGAAGTGATTGTGAATGTGCTTAACTGTGCACCCGAAGCAATTGTTTAAAAACATTGCAAGAAATTTTAAGCTGCGTGAAACCAAAGTTTTTGTATCAATGTGGTCGAGGTGAAAGAAATATGCTTGCACAGAAATATAGATAAGAATATATAATTCCAATCCCAAAATGAATCATCTTCCCACCTGAAGCACTGTAAGGGCTCCTCGCTTTCTGTCAAAAACAACCCCTCCTGTTTCTGGTCAGTAAGTCCCACATAGGCCACTGAATTCCAAGCTAAAGGATAACTAGCCTCTCGCCAAGGGAGTCGGCGTGATGCCAATAATGATCCCAACCCTTTAGTACGAGCTGGACTGACTATATGGGCCAGTTGAGCTCCGATAGATATGCAGACGTTTCTTGCTGTACTATAGTTACCGCCGGGGATTGAAATATGGAAGACCCCAACTTGGGGGACGCAGGAAACGTTTATAAAAGCTGGAGGATGAAAAGAAGAAAAAAAAATTAGGAAAAGGACGAAAAGAATGAACAAAAAAGGGGAAGACCGAGAAAACATTAGAGATTATTTGTTTTCTTTGAAAGTTTATGAAATTGGCATTTTTTACCTCCCACTACCCTTGGTAAGGGAGATATAGGGATTGTGCTAAAAATTGCATATCGAGATTTTGGTAAATGACCACGTTTTAAGGTCCCTACAATCCAATTTTAACATTTTCTCGATGATGTCTGTGCCTATGTGTGTATGTGTGTGTGTGTGTGTATGTGTGTGAGTGTGAATCTTCTGGGCGCTCTAACTTAAATGCTATCATTCAGAAAATTTTGAAACCATGTATTTCTACCATATTCTAATATGGAAAGAAGCCATTAGATTTTGGTACGTTACACTTTACTAGAAGTTCAAAATAGTTTTCTTCAAAAATTGCTTTAAATGTTATGGAAAGGAACTTAATATACATAATTTCCAGCATTAGTACATATGCGGGTATGTATTTAAATAAAAATATTATCACAGCATATTACCCATTGCTGGGTGTGCTAATCTGCTTTGTACACAGATTTTGATAATAATGATATATTTGTGCCATTAAAAATTCGAAATATTTGTCGTTGATAGGAATCGAATCGGGTTCCCCAGATTCGCGACCAGACTACAGGCACGCGGCAACAAGACTCCATGTATTTAAATTAATAAAAATTCAATGGCGGGAGGTACTGTGTTGATCGCATCAGATTTTTATTATTAATACTAAACTAATAAATTTTAACAGAAATTCCATACTTGTGACATAAGTAATAACTCTAGTTTTATGTATAAATTATATTATGATTTATGTTTTTAAATTTTTAATATTTATTTTCGTAGAGCAAATTATTTCTGTGAGGCAAGTCATTTTTAAATTAGCAGCGCTAGTAAACAGTATTAGCAACATTTTCAGTGCAAAATAATGTTATTAATTCAAATTTACATAGGATTTCTTTATTTGATCGTATTGTCTAATGCTGATCAATATGGTAAGTAAAATTTCCTAATTTTTTATCGAAAGAAAGCTTGGGAATTTAGGCATCATATTTATGGTTTCATGATAAAAGCAGATGTCATTTTTTCAAATAGTTCAAAATATTAAATTTAAAGTTTGTCTACATACCGGATGAATACTTGAAAGCTAACCATAGACCGGGAAAATTGTTTTTAGCAGATTGTGGCTTCACAATTCAACTGACAACAATGATTGTTCTATAAATAGAATTTATATTTCTATTGATACCATAACCGTTCTTGTTAGTTGAGACGGAGAGCAACGGTCTGCGAAAAACGATTCTACCATGTTAACGCGCTGTATTTGAGGTTAAAGTATTTATCCCGTATATAAATTTTAGATTTTAAACTTTTTTTTCTGTAATTTTGACTACATATAATGAATTAATACTTTAATAATGGAATATAGAAGAATACCCACTGGCACATTGCTTTTCGGCATGGATTTTTTTGTAATAATATCTTTAACATACAGGGTGGTGAGTGGTACAGCCGAACATAGGACTTTAACATGTAAAATCAGACTTTCCTAATTTCCTGCTTCCCTAATTATTTTATGTAAAAAAGCTTCAAATAAAATTTGTAGAGCATAAAATTCTGCATCAATTTGTTATGAAAATCATCACAAAAATAGCAATAGCCATGGAATTGAGACAAAATAAAAAACAAATTTCTAATGGTTTATTTATTTATTTATTTATTTATCATTAATCACTCAACAGGAACAAAAGTTCCCAATTACAGAAGAAATAGTTCATCATTTTCTTTCCAAATCCGGACTGAGCATCATTGAAAATGTCAAGATTGTTATTGTATACATGGACAGAGTATTGAATATAGTAAATGGAGATCGAAGTTCGTAGTTAGTTCTAGGGGTGCTGAGAGTTTAAGCGAGGTACGCTAAAATTTAAGCAAGCTAGCAAAAGAGCATCATCAATTAGATTATTTACAAGTTTATATAGATATAAACATGATTGAATTTTTCTACGGCAGTCCAAAGAAATATCATTGAACTCAATAAGACAATTGGAGTAACTACAAATCGTATAAATGCGGCGATGGTGAAATTTAGCACAACAATACCTTATAATTTTTTTTGTATACTCTCTAAAGCTTGTACATGTTTGATATATACAGGATTCCAAATTTGTAATCTATATTCCAGCATGCTACGCACAAATTCCAGTTAACAATTATCAGTTAATTTAAATGGATATTTGTTCACTTGAACAGAAATAATAATAAAAATAAATTAACCTAGCATGACAGATAAATCGTCAACATTTGTTAATTTTTTGTTTCAATTCGATTTTACATGTTACAGTCCTATGTTCGGCTGTGCCGGTCACCACCCTGTATATTTGTAGTATTATTATTAGTTTAGTATTGGTATAATGTAATAATAATGGCTGGTAGTGTAAACAACTGATTAAAGGTCATAGTAGTAATAAATTATTATTAATATTATTATAATAGTAGATAGTCACTTATAACTTGTAGTGTGCACCTCACCTTAAAAGTTATTTTATAATTTAATAGGCGATATACGTACTTATAGTTAGCTGCAGCTTATTGTAGTAGAAGGCACTATAGTCAGAAAAATTGATTCTGTCGGGTCCAGCAATAAAACTATAAATATTATAATTATGACTTAGCAGCATATCACTCACCGCCAGAATTGGACTGGCCCACCGGACCATCATCATTATGGGCCGTGATCGGCGACTAACATTTGGATTAATAACAAATATTATAATTAATGTTGCAATAAGTTTGAATCGATTTGGAGAGGTGAAATAATGGAGATTCAGTCCTTGGTTAAAATATTATTTATTTAAAACAATACCGACGTTTCGGTCTGTGAATCAACTCATGATTAAGGAATGGTGAATTCGGCCGTTAGTGTTGTGTTTGCGTTTTGGTTCATTGTTAAGGTTAAAGCTTTATAGTCCGCAAAGATGAGGAATTCGAATCCATGCACAAAGTATCTGATTTGTTTTATAGCTAAATGCTAAGAATTCGAGTCCGAAAATGCTATACAGGCATTGGCTGGCACTTTGCATTAGGGTGCATCAACCATAATGTTTGTTAGTGCTGATTAACGATTTTTGTGTCGTTAAATATTTGAACTACTGATTTATTCATTTTTAATTCTTTAAACCTGTTTGATTAATGTCATTAAGTTGATTTAGATTTATTGTCAATAAGTTGGTTTAAGGGTTGGGAAATCTTAGAACATTTGAGAATAAATCAATAAAAAAATTCCTGTAACTTACCCTGGGCCAAATTCCCTATCCAATCCAACCCTGCTCACCGCTTGAATTATAACATTGGATGCCAACAGGGCATTATGTGCGATTATTATTATAATTACTATATTTATAGTTTTATTGCTGGACCCGACAGTCATTTTTTCTAACTATAGCAATGTTTCTCAAACTGTGGGGCGCGAAATTTCCCAAGGCGAAAGAAAATGAATTATTTCGGGTTCAAAAATTACTAAAGGGGGGAGTTTGGGGTTGCAAAGAATTTTTGAAGCTTGAAGGGGGTCGCCAGGATAAAAAGTTTGAGAAACAATAAACAATAGCACGTATGATACTAGAGGGAGGCATGACATTTGTAGATCATAGTACTTAGGCAAAAAATAATAACGCATAGAAAGCTTTACAAATATTACACAAAATAAAAATTGGAAGTGCAAGAGGTAATGTGCTGGGCACATCATAATTTCACATTGCCTTCCAGATGACATGTCCGTTGTTATTTGTGCCAGGGACTACAAAGCGTATTTGCGAGGATATGTGCATACATGTGTTGGTAAAACACCAACTTATGGTATAGCTCCTTGCAAGTGTGAAAACGAAAATGAAATTCCTTTATGTGTGAATTCTGATATATGTGTACATCCGAACTCAAGAAAATGCACTCCGAACGCATGTCTGGATGCGGGAACAGGCATATTCACCAATCTTCAGAGTGAACCGGAAGTAGATATAGGAATATCAAATTATGAAAGTAATTTTAACATTAATTACTTTTTGTTATCTTTATTTCATTGAATAAATAGTGTGTTCGTCACGAGCACAGAGTGTCTTTCGAGAAGTTAGAAAGCGTTAGAATCTAAGTGATACACCCCAAAAATGCCATGCCTCTTTATTTGGCCGCCATTTTGTCTAATACAATAATGATGTCATTTGTTGTTTTTCCTTTAAAGCGTAAACATCAAAACAATTTAGTGCAAAATATCATTTATATTCAAAATAAATATTTATTTTCTTCAAACGTCATAAAAGTAGCATCTTTTGTGACTTGATTCACAAGATAGAAGTTTAATTTCTACACCGCTGGAGTAGAAATACCTAATTTCTACGCCGCCGGGGTAGAAATAAAATAAATAAATATCAACAGAATCAACGAATAAGAAGTAATTTGTATAAAAGAAACCTGTAATATCGCTCTAAATGTCACTATAACACACTAGGGTAACTTAAGAAAAAAGTTACTAAATACCATCAATAGCTGTTAAATTTAAATAAATAACCCATCAATTGAAATATAAACAGCGTTTACTGTTGCGGAAATAATATATTAAAGAATATCAGATTTACAGATTATAATTACAGGGATAATTAGAATTACTAATGAATTTTTCACAATTTCTTTCTTCGTTTATTTAATTTCTCCTCGACCTACTATAGCTCATTTCTACGATTTAAACATTTAGTGGGGTCCACAATAGTAGTGGGGGAAGGCCGTTTCTAGACCATCAGCCGCAGCAAAATGAATTGAGCGTGCATGTGTTTTTCTGTGGGGGTTTTATAGGTGGAATATTGTATGAGACGCCACTGAATGTTGTTGTCCATAGACGTAGGAATTATTTTTGTAACTATGTATACATTTTGTTGTAAATATTGCAAGAGACGACGCTGGAAACTGGTTGTGGGATACAAGGTGAGGTGATTGTTTGAGGCGTGCAAGAGACGATGCTGGAAACTGGTTGAGAAATTGTCGTAATTGGAAGTTAATATCATTTTATGTTCAGATTTTATAAGGTAAAGGTGTTTGACCCAACAATGAAACAAGTAACATGAGTAATATATTTAGAGAAGTCGGCAAAGAAACCACAAATTCCCACGGTAGACAAAATTTTCCCAGGCTGAACCGTCCCCATAACCGAGGCGTAGGAGCAGTGCCAGAGATGGAACTGGAAACTGGTTGAAAAATAATAAAAATTGTCGTAATTCGAAGTTTATTTGTATAATATCATGATAAATACAAGTTTATAAGGTAAAGGTGTTTGACCTAACAATATAACAAGTAACAAATACATATGAGTAATATGTTAAATACAAGTTCAGATTTTATAAGGTAAAGGTGTTTGACCCAGCAATGAAAGAAGTGTTATACATTATTTTCTTATTTATGATAATTTAAGACAATACACATATTAACATTTATACAATTTGTGAGTACAAATTAATTTAAAATACAATCTAGTTAAATATTGTAGAATGTCCCCATGCTAATGTGTCTGTGGAATTATCAATTAAACACCTTTTGTCATCATTTGCAGATAAAGCATGTTTGTTTTGAATTTGAGTATAAATTACATGATTTTTTTGACCTGAATAAATTTTGTTGTACACAAAATGATTTATTTGACATTAACGTTTCTCTATAATCTTCATGACTGATTTGACCCTTCACTGCACATTCTTTAATTCCTTTAGCTCTTTTTATTTCTGTTTCCTCTGTTAATATAGAATACATTTTTGATCTCAGACCGACAAATTCTAAAATAATTTTACCCTCCATTTCATCTTTAAATTTTCCTAATACTGCTTTATTTTGCAAAGGAATACAATATGGATTATTCGGTTTAAAGTTTGAAGTATCAAACTGACTTAAATTTTGTTTCATTTCTTCATAAATGTCATCAACTGAAAATTCATAGATGAACGAATCTGTATCTGTATATAGTAACTTTACTCTATCTTCATATTTTGGTTTTATGAATGAATAGTGAAAATCATACATATGATATTTTGACAGTTCTAAAATACAGAATCCCAAGTAAATAGGTTTGTTGTATAAAATTTTCAATTTATTCATTTGAATAGCAACAAAATTTTCATCGAAAATAGATAGACTGTGGAAGTGTGGTTTTGATATATAATATTCCGCGCCTCGTTTTAAACCGATATTTTCCCAATGCGTAATTAATTTTACGTCAACACGATTGTCAATATTTTCCATGGTTTTTCCATATGCTGCGTTATTTTTCAGTTTGAAGTAGTCTTTTTCAAAAGCACTAGTTGCTTTAATTCTCATATTTGTATTAAGATCAATATAAATTTTCATCCAGTTCGACTGATTAAAACTTAGAACTCTATGAATTTTAGTTAACTCTAAACCATATTGCATTGCTTGTTGTAAATTTCTGTAATGTATTATATATCTGGATTTATTGTTTAAATTTGTAATTAATTTTTTATGTTTCGAATTTGGAGGATAAATAGTTTCAACGCAAAAGGGTAAGTCATTATGGTTCTCATGTAAACTATCACAATATTTCAGATCAACTTCAAAAATGTATCCAACATCTGAATTTTCAGGAATATTTGAAATATTTAAATTGTTTATTTTTTCATCTGTTAACCAATTAAAATTATTTGTCGGTAAATACATAGACATCGCAAACCCATACAAATTGTTAGCATCCCAGTAAACTACATATTTTGAAGGTAAAGATGCATCATATAAATTCGATGACATATATTTATTATTGGCTTTTGAGAATCGATTTGAACACTGTGAAATACCTCCCCGGATTCCTTTTTTGATAAAATTTAACATGTCAATATCTGTTAATAATTCCAGTTTGACTTTTGTTGTCTTTAGAAGCGCATCCCAACTAAGACCAGGCGCTGTAAAATAGTGGCATGGGTCTAGGTCATATATACTCACACATAAATTTCGAAAATTTTCAAAAACATCCGCTAAAAGCAAGACATCTGTTTTCAAATATATATCGGAGTAATCACTCAATGTTTGACAATTAAATTCATTCCACACTTCTAGAGCATGTTTGTAATCAGTATCGCTTATAAAATTATTATTAAGTATGTCATTAAAATATTCTTTATCTGGTAAATTAGTTATTGATAATTTCTCAAGTGAATCTACATACATGTAGGGAAAGATGCCTTTTCTAGTTACAAGATTGAATTGTCGTGAATTTGGAAAGTATTTGAAAGTATTTATGAGTTGTTCTGGTTTCAGATTCTGCACTAAATTGCTTAAAGATTTACTCATGAATCTATAAGAGTCTAAAAATCTCAGTTTTATATAAACATTTTTATTATTAATTCTGTCCACTAACAGATGTTTAGTAAATGAAATATACTTTTCTTTATTTTTTGGTATGACATCTATTTTTCCATCGTCAAACGCCAAATGTCGTATGAATAAGTGACAGTCATAATTTGTAAGATTATGAAAAAAAATTGGTACAAACTTTAGGATTTTAAAATTTAAATTACATGAGTTATGAGCAGCACCACGAAATTTTCCAGTAAGGTGGCAATGGTCCTTTACTTTATCAAAAATTTCTACCTTTTGTTCACAGATATGACAAACAACTGTTGAATTGAAACAGTCCAACTCATTATCTGTTAGAGGTATCATAGGCATTGTAATTTTCAAAATACGATCGTAAATATCTCTAATATCATTTGAAATATACTCAACGAATTTATGTGAAGCGTCTTTACCGGAATATATTCTGAATTTGTTTAGTTCATTGTTATATGAACATTTTATGAAGTACGCAAAACTGTATGGTTTATGTACATGTGTCTTATTTGTGAATGAATGATCCATTGCAGGTAAACAATACGAGAAAGGAATTTGTAAAGATTCAAAATCAGCATAGACAATAAAGGGTACTTTTAATTTCCGTTCAAAATGAGTGAACTCTAAAATATTTTCATTTTCATTCGGTAAGAAAGTGACTACATAATTACAATCATTATTTTGATGATTAACAAGATTATCTTCAGTAGTAAAATGAATTAAACAACTATCACATATCCATTTTTTATGTGATTTCTTATTAATTTGTTTACTAACCAAACGTGATAAATTTTTAATCCAAACATAATGATTTTTATCTTCATCCTCCAGATATAATAAATTAACATGATTCTGCTTTCTATTTTTTGTATAGTGCAGCGGACCTACAACTATATAATTTCTGTTTTCATAGTCAAATTCAATCCCAAATACATTTACGGATACATTGTTTATTTCCTCAAAATAATGAATGTCTTCAATACGTACTGGGAAATTTAAATGTGTAAAATTTAATTTGTTTTCATGTGGTATATATTTTATGACCCTATCCGCATGATCGGGTGAAGGATAAAGCGCAGACAGTATAGCCCATTTGAAACATTCCTCGTCACCGTTTTGTACATTAACACAAGCTTTCTTCTTTTCTATTTCCGATGGTAGTGGGATGTATGAGGATGCCGAAAATGGACTATATTTGTTTACATTTATTTCCAAATGTTCCACATATACCAAACTCCAACCAGAATCCTTTTCCTGTAAGCATATATTCATAGAGACACTTTTAAAACAATTTAAAGATAATACCTGAAATTCTTCGGTGTCTGAGATGATTCGTGATGAGTAGTTGTCATAAATTTCTGATATATCCGTAGACTGTGTAATTCCTTGAAATTTTGTGTTGAACGATTTAATTTCATTTATGTCTCCCTTCGTTGGTAAAATATATAGACAAAATAATTCCATATTCACCTTGATTGAGTTATGAATACTAAGTTGATTTGCAATTATTTTACATGTTTGATTTTTAATTTGTTTTAAGAATGTTACAATATCTGATTTAATATTTTCGTTACTAATTTTAAAAGATATTATTCTGTTTTTGAAAGCTGTCTTAATTATTGAAATATTAGGTCCACAATTAGTACAAGCTTTTAACTTGTGTTTGTTTGTTTTTAAATGAGAATTGAAAAGAGACTTGATTACATTAATTTCACATGAATCACAATATATGTAATCATGAGACAATTTTCTTCGTTTAGGTGAATGAGGAGACAGCTGGTTGGCACTTTTCTGCATAGTGTTGTTAACCTTTATATTATGGAGATTAAACAAATGTCTTTTAAATGAGAATGAACTATACTGCTTTCCGCAATACTCACAAAGTAAATTTGAATTTTTGTTACATTTATATTTAATATGTCTTTGTAAACTATTTTTTAATTTATACTTTGTACCACAGACTTTGCATAAGAACATAATTACTTATAACCTTATTTTATATTGTTTGTTAATTATATTTCTAAATGATTTGTTTTCTAAATAAGGTTTGAGGTTTTTTCTTGAATTATTTCTACCTCTTCGACTAAAAAGTACTGAACATTTTAAACATTTCCTTGAGTAATTAACAAATATATTAATTCTTTTCTCACAAATTATACAGTATTCAAAATCGTTCTGGATGTAACTTTGCATATGTTCTTCAGTTTTCATAGCACAGTCTGAGCAATATATTTCACCTGATTTATTTCGGTTTTTATAATGTGTCACATACTGAACACAAAAAAAAATATGTGTTTCTGATAAATAATCAACTAATCTAACTATAGAGCTTTTAAAAAAATTAGATACTTTCATATTTTACAGAATTTTATACATCCTCTTGCTCCATACTAAAATATAATTATTAAATTAGAAAAAAAGTTATATAATTATTAATGTTCACTCACCTATCAAATCGAAATTTTACGAAACTATCTTCTGGTGTAGTTATATTTGTTATATATTTCCCTCCCAACTCTATCATTTGTTGATCTGTTATATTTTGGAATCTCTGGGGTAGAAATATAGTAAACTCTTCAAGTTCTAAAATAACTCTTGGACCGTATTTTGTTTTAATTACTTTCGCACTTTTTATTAAATATTTTTCATTCACTGTCAAATCAGAAATTTTTTTATACTCGAAGCCAACAGCGAGTTTATTTAACTGGTTAAGCGCCATTTTTTATATAGAACAGAGATCTTTGAATTTATTCATTTATATAACACAGGTTTAACCCCCTCCTCCAACATACTATTTTAACAATATATCCTTTATAACCAGAATATTGTCTTAAAAATATTTATACATAATTTATGTTGATATTCAAACACATTTCCATAATAAAATCCTATACTAACAATTTTTTATCTTCCTACATAATACAATTAGCTTACAAATGTAACCGACCACACACAAACTGGTTTCTTTAAAAACATTTTGAAACGTTTATGATATGGTGTTTAACATAATATAAAGGTAAAAAATTATTAAGATTAAGCGAAATGAAATAAAACTTTTGTTTAGTACAACAGGTTTAAAAATGTAAACATAACATACGTATTTGGAGGTAGCGACCTTTGGTTATGAATGTAACTGACCAGACACAATGTCCAAACTGGTTTCTTTAAAAATATATTTGAAACGATTATGGTATATAACGATAATAAAAATGCGTTTCGTTTCAGTTATATGTAAATAGCACAAAATAAATTTATATGATTGACATAATATAAAGATGAAAATTATTAAGATAAGTGAAACGAAATAAACTTTTGATCAGTATAACAGTTTTAAAAATGTAAACTACACATCGGATGTTTTTGGAAGTAACGATCTTTCTTATGGTGCTGCTTACAAATAACAAGTAAACCCAGAATGGGGGGTGAATAAATTTTACTTATAAATATTGCAAGTTTTAATAAAAGAGCTCAGTGCTACACTATAGCAATGCCTATTGTAAATGGTGTTAATCAAAATAACATTTTAAAAGGAAAAACACTTTTGAACAGCCTAAAATCAAATACAGTTGTATGCATTTATAATCACTACGTGGAAATTGAAAGTTTAAATATTAACAGAATTCCTATTACAAGAAATTTTAATCAAAATCGATATTTAAAATACAAAATTATTTGTAAGGATTGCTTTGACGAAAGTTCTCGAAGTTCTTATTATTTGAATTTATTAGATATAAGGATCGATTTTTCTAACATTAGTATATATCTTTCGGAACAACACAATATAAAACTATTTGATTTAAACGAAGCATATGGGCATAGACGGTGTTTCAAGTGTGGAGACTATATTATAAATATTATTACTAAAAATGAATGTGGTAAATGTAGGGAAATATTAAACCAAGTAAATTGAAATTAATATTTTTCCTTGAAAATGAATGTAAGTACTATAATTTCTTAAAATTTGGAATATTAAACATACAAATTATTTTTTAGATTATACAATGCGAAGAAAATATTTGCCCTGTATGTGGTATTCTCAGTCTAATGATTGAAAGAATACTAAATTTTAAACATGAGTAAGGATAATAACAAATTTTGAATGAATAAAATTAATTGAAAATCTAATTTTTTTAGGGGGGGCAATATCCTAAGGACAGGTAAAACGTTTTCTATCTGAAATAATTACTTTCTAACTATTTTTTTAAAATTAGTAGATCGTTGAAAAGGAAAAAAATAAGGAAACGGGATATGAGGAAACAAGTAAAAGAATAAAACAAAATTAATATTATTTTACTTTTATTATATTAATTGGACCTAATTAAGAAAATATATTCTTATTAATAAATGTTTTAACCAAATGTTCATTATTTTTACAAATATAACAATGCTTAATTAATGGAGCTGGGCCATCTATATGATCTCTCTGTGTTGGTAAATTATAATGTTCCGTACACGGCAATCTTCTTATGATGTCCAAGTGGGCTTTGAATTTGTATGGTAAATTCATCCAAATTTCTTGTAACTCTAATCCTTGGAACAATTCTAATATATTTATAAATTTATCCTCACTTATCCCCTTGCAAATGTATATAGTGGAAACATATTTGCGAATAAAAGAACGATAGTTGTTTTGATTCTGCCAATTTGACGAATATTCATTAAATTTTTCTTCATTTATAATATTTAATTTGTAAGCGATAGAGAGCAAATCACATGCAATCAGTTTGTCAACCATTTTTGGTATAGAATTCTTCAAAACAGGTTTCACTATTTCAATCAGTTGGGAGGGGAAATAATATATAAGTATTCGCAAACTCAAGAAGACACCAAAATCACTTGATTGTACTTGAAGAAAAAGTTCTCACCGTAAGTATAATAATTACAAATTTGTGACAGAAATTAATATTATAAATTGTATGTCTCAGATGGCACTATTCCAAGAACAAAGTCCTTCGAGCAGTTCGACTTCTTCTGTTGTATTCTACAACGACTTTGCTGAACTAGTCAAGAACGATGAAATCTTCAAGTATTTATACAAAGATGATCATCTATTACTGTCTTCAAATTATCCACTTAATAAATCAAAAACCAAGTGGGTGTCAATAGGATTGAGTGTTACAAGGAACTATATACCTGTTATTAAAATAAGTACAAGCAAACCTTGTTTTCCCGGCATTCAGTTTACTCAAACGGAGTGGGCTGAATTATTTAATTATAGAAGTATAATTCTAAACTATCTAGAAAATGGAGTAGAAATGTCATATCAGAATATAAGTGGGTATCATGGATTTATACTAAATAATATTAAAGGCAAAAAAATTTTGACCATAACATGGAATACTAATGAGTACAATCTTGTTTTGGACACGCAGTCAAGTAAAACTCTTTTTAGATTGAGTAATTTATTATTACATAATTTTGAATTACTACAAACATTAGAGTTCAATGAATTTTACAAAAAAGTTTTGTTTCGTGTACAAACTTACTGTAAAATTAATAATTGCGAATGTACAGAAAAATGTATAGAAATTATTTTAGATAAGGATATTAATTTAAATGTATTAGCTTTTAAGGAGTTATTATATGTAAAAGGAAAAAAACTTTGTAATGAGTTAGGAAATAAGAACTGAAATGCACTAGGAAATATTCTGTATACAGGAAAAAAATAAATACTGATATAAACTTTAAAACATTTATTATTCATAAAATTACAAAAAATATTTCGGTGTGAGTAAATCTAACCAATTTTTTATTACAAAAACATTTCGTAAAGAACAAATAAAAGGTGGGGAATGTGAAAAACATGAGAAATTTATTGTGTTGGCAATTTTTAAACTGGGGTATTGCACTAAGTCGATGACATCAGCAGACAAGTTCAGTTTGTTTTGTAAATATTTCTTCTTCCTAGCTCCTTTAACGAAAATTTTCGAAGCGTTTGATAATTCTTCTTGTATATTTTCTAGTGTTTGCGAATAGGCACTAGATCCTGAATCCCAATATAATCCATGATAATTATCTAACAACCACTGTGATTCTTTCCGGCGTGACTTATTTAACTGGCCCCAATCATAAGGTGGTTCAAGAAGAAAATGTTGTAATTTTTCACCATTTCTCGAGAGAATAGCAATTTCTTTCGGAATAAAGTCACCATTATTCGCAGTGAAACCTTGGATGTCTACGATGAATTCCATTGTACAACTAACTATTCCACTCAAATTACACAAGCTTTTTAACTGAGCTGGTCATCACATTATATTCTACCAAGCGATCATGAATAATAACGCAGTAGGCTGTTGTTTTGTCGGGGAAATTTTCAGTTGATTCAAAGTCAAGTCTTACATCGACAGGCGCTGTTTTCAAACTTTCATTTTGTTTGGAACAATCCAATACTATGAGTGGCATTTTATTAATAAAATCTCCTTTGTTTAAAAGCGGTTCTGGTACTTGGTCATAATAGGCTGGTTGAAATTGTGTGTACATATCGTACAAAACAGCATAACGATTATTTTTTATATTCAAGTTTAAATTTTCATAAGGATAATTTTCGGAATTAAGAAAAAGTTTAACATTTGAAATATTACAATGATCAAATTCACCAGCATTCTTCGCATCTTGATTTTTCCTGTCAGTTTGAAATGCTAATATAATAAATCGAGGCTTCTCGAATTGTGAAGATGTTTTAATTGTCCATGTTTGCGTTTGACTACCAACAGGAAGAATTGGATACTCAAATGTAGACCACGATCGAAACGGAATTTGAATTTGTTGGTTTCTTTCCAGTTTCTTTAAAAATTTAAGTTTTATTTTGTCATTTACATAGACATATGGCATACGCCATGAAAGTTTTGTTATTTTTAAAGTTAATTCTTCTTGTGTAACGTATGCATTCGAGTCTGTCTTTGATCTAATGATAACAAGTTCTTGTTTAGAATTCATAAGGATCTTTTTATAATCTTCAGCGAAACCAAGAAGCATATGCAGAGGTATTAGCACATTAAACTGTCCTTTATTATCAGTAATAAAAGAGCTGCCCCATCCAGCATTTTCGAGTGTTCTCTTTTGTCCTTCATTAAATGAGCAGTATCCTTTAAGGGTGGTCGTTATTCCAGGATTCTTGGTCCGATCAATTTCAATACCATTTAATTCATAACGTATCTCATCAAACAAGTGTGCGATGCCGTTATTGATAAAAGTAGATGTTGCAGCTGGAGGCGATCCATCCTTTTTTAATAGCACACCTTCAATAACGATAGAACTTTCGCTAGGAAGTGTGAAAAGATCTTGTTTTTGAACAGGAATTCGAATTTCATCATTATTATTGAATGTAGTAGCAATATATGGTTGATGCGAATGTATTTCATAACGTGTTATAGCCTCCTCATAAAATATTTCTTCGTCAATTTGTAAAATACTATTCATTTTTCAATTTGTAGCCTTGTGTTTTAAGAAATTTTATATTCTTAGGTGTTAACCTCTTAGAAGACTGTAACTGAGTGATAACACGTTTCACCTTAATCACTCTTTTATTATTAAAATTAATACCCATTAATTCGTTTAAGATGTAATCTAACTGTAATATTTTCTTCTTGGAAATCAACAAAGTCCTTGTCTTGATCAAGAACTCTTACTGTTATATTATCAATTACTCTCACGGTTACTGGTAAATAAATGATGGTTGAAGGCACTTCAACTATTTTATATCCTGGCGCTGCGGTTGGAAAGAAAACATGTAATATATGTTCACTTGAATTATTTTGATATGATCCTCCGCAAATATTACAACTTATTTGTATACTATTCACTTTCATAATGTTTACAATTGAATCAGATTCATGGAATTTATTTTCATCGAGAATTCTTTTATGAAATCCCAACAAAGATCCAATGCTGTCTTCTTTCGTAAAGTCTATTTTATTTGAACATGAAATATGACATTTCAAAGTATTATTATTCGGAGTAAGTTGAAACTTTATCTTATCTTTTTTATCCTCATCATCTATGTCGCCCAAAGTATTTTGTATGTAATCGTTTAAATCTTCAATATCATACGCTCCAATTGGGATTGTTATAGATTTTAAAATATTTCCTTCGTAGTAGTAAAACTTATTTTTTCCATGGGGAATGTTCGGGATTGAATTATAAGATTGAAAGTCAACAAAGCCTATAACCCACTCTCCACCATTATTATCGTCGTTATCACTTTCTGCTGATAAATGTAAAGGTGGTGAAAAATCTGCACTTAATTCAGACCTTCGTCCTGTGAGTGTAATTGTAAACGACATTATATTTTATTATTTAGAAGAAACTGTAAACACAAATGTCCACAGTTAAATGAATTAAATTTTTGGTATCGTCGATAATTATACTTTATTTTTACATCTTTCCCAAAATAATTAGTTAGTTCAGAGGGTGGTTTTAAGTTTCCAAAACTGTCAAAATAGTGTATTAATTTATTTCGTTTCTTGTAGCATACCCAATGTGTTCCAATGTTATTTTTACTATCTAAATTTATAATTGCTGATTCCTTGTGTAAAGGACCTGATTTTGGTAAATTATCTCGCATATAAATTCCGCGAAAATATGGAATTCTTTTGGCATATTTTTGTAAATCAATATCAGTTAACGCTCTCATTGGAAGTTTTTTTTTATTCGCGGATTAAGATATAATCCTAATCCATTTTTATGTTTCCCCAAATATAATCCGTCCCCTCGTTTTCCAAGTGCGATGGCCTCCATAGATTTGTTATGTCTTTGAGCCTCAAGCAATTGTTGTTTGGCAGATTTTGCATCATTTACTGCTTTCGCTATACCTGCAGCACCTCCAGCTAAACCACCAAGGGCAGACAATCCGGCAAATAATGGAATAAGAGCTGGTAAAAATCCACCTGTTTTCGGTATCGGTATAACTCGCGGTGATTCGTATTGTTCATTTTTACGCTTCTCCACACTTCTACGTGCAGCATTTAAAGTTTCAGGAATTAGTTTACTTATATTACCCCTCCTTGCTTCCTTTAAATATGCTCTTCTAGCATTCTGAACAGCGTCGTGAAATACACTCTTACGTGACTCCATTGTTACTGTATGCAATACACTCACTATACTAATAACAATAAATATAAACAAAGTTTATTTATTGAATCATACGTGTGTGTAAGATGAAGTTTGAAACACAACAATACACTGTTCAAATACAGAATATTGAACCGAGTGACCACCAAGAAAGTTTTAGTAAACATGGTACACTTTTCCCGAATAGTATAAGGTGTATCATCTGTGGTCCATCAAACTGTGGTAAAACGAATTTAATGATTTCACTACTTACAAGTGCAAATGGATTGAAATTTGAAAACGTATATGTATATTCTAAATCTTTACATCAACCAAAATATCAAATGTTGCAAAATATATTAACAGACATTAGTGGTATAAATTATTTTCCATATACAGATAATACAAATTCAACTTCTCTCGATAAAATAATACCAAATTCAGTTTTCATTTTTGATGATATTTCAACCGATCGACAAGAACATTTACGCAGTTATTTTTCTCAAGGAAGACACTGGCAGATAGATACATTCTGTCTTATTCAAACGTATACAAGAGTATGTAAGCATCTTGTACGTGATAATGCAAACTTAATTATTCTCTTCAAACAAGACGAGTTAAATCTGAAACATATATACAGCGATCATGTGAACACTGACATGTCATTCAACGATTTTAAAAACTTTTGTACAAATTGTTGGTCGAAAAATTATGGGTTTGTTGTGATAAATAAAGATTGTGACATATTTAATGGACGCTACAGGAGAGGTTTCGATCAATTTTTGAAGAGTATATAGTTTTATATGTGTAGCAATTTCAATCATTTTGTCACGATGAGTGAAACAAGTACACTAGAAGATATTATAAAAACTAAACAAATTATTAAAAATAAATTACTAGAACTTAAACGTGGCAAAGAAGAAAAAGAACAATTATTAAGTGAAACTTTTAAACCTATTGTGACGCCATTATCTAATTTGAGCGCGTCATTAGGAAAACTACAATGGCCTCTTACAAAAACAGAACCAAAAGAAGAAGACGAGTACAGCGATGAAGTATTTGAGACACCCGTAAAGAGAAGAAAACGGTTCCCGGCATTGAAATCGGACTACAGCAGTGAAATATTTGAGACACCAGTAAAGAGAAGAAAACGGTTGCCGGTACAGTTTTTAAAAGACGAAGAATCTTTTATTGAAACGCCGACTATATCACCTGCACAAGAAATTAAAGAACAATTTGAAACAAAAGATATAGAAAAATACACTCAAGATATACTGGGTGATATTGCTGGCAAGTATATGGCACAGTATCCGCTTGATAGTCCTAACCTTGACAATGTGTATGGAATTCGTTTTGATCCTACAACGGAAAAATTTATGATGGGAGATTCTGAAGTTGAAATAAATAATAATGATCTTAAAATTGGAGATAAATGGTATGAAGGCACGCGTGGACTATATGAACTTTTAACTTTAAAACATCCAACGGATTATACTGAAAATGAAAAGAAAACATATCTTGAAATTGTGCAAAATACAAATGCACATCGAAAACACTACAACATATTAGGGCCTATATCATTTCATCACGGGTATAAGTATAAAAACATAATAAGAGATATAGTTCCACATGTGCGTACTAGGTCAAAATCAAAAATGTTGGGTGAAGGAGGAAACTTAAGTTATCCAGAGTTAAATGTTACTAACAAACGTACTCAATATGTATACTGGTCTGATCCTAACGAACTTGTACAAAGATTAAAGTTATTATTAGCTTCAAAATTCGCTGGTCATACGGGACACAATGATGAAATAATACGAATAGAAGACGCTTTGCGAGATGCTCAAATAATAATATAAATGAAAGATAGATAAATATTATTTTAGTAATAGAATGGTTCTTGATAAGTTTGGAACTCATGTTAGTAATCGTATTCATAAGCATGTAAAGAAAAAAATTTCGGCATACATTAAAAGTAAAATATTTAAAGAAGGTGTGCTTAACATTAAAAAAATTCCTACTAATGAAGACGATGTTATAAATCTAAAATATCTTTCAAAAATTATTGCAGATTTAGAGCTTACATGGAAAACAAAAATTGATGATTTTATGCATCAGAAACTGTTTGTTTTCGAAAATAAAGTTGATGATAAAATTTCAAAGTCACACAGTTTACTGTTAATAAATTTAATACTTAAATTGGACGGTGATAAGTATACACTAGAAAATGGAAATTCAGAGTCATTCTATGTCTTCCCATTTAATGCTACAGTTAAAAAAATTCAATATAACATTGAACGAGTATTAATTGAAACTAAACTAAACGACAAATCATTATCGTTAGAGGGACAAAGTGTTTCAGCGAATGATAAGTTAACATTTTTACCAATAAAAGGACAAAAAATTGTGAAGAGACTTTCTGTGGAAATTTTATTGGAAACCAATTTAAAATATGAGTAAAAGAGATATTGTGAATGAGTTGCACAAAGCTGCTAGACAAAATTTTAAACGTCGACATGTCATAGTAAAAGGTTTAAATGACTTATTTCAAGCGGATCTTGTTGAAATGATACCATATGCAAACGAAAATAAAGGATACAAGTACATACTAACAGTAATAAATGTGTTTTCCAAAAAAGCATGGGCTGTTCCAATTAAATCAAAGTCTGCAAGGGATGTTACTATTGCGATGAGTGCTATCTTCAATGATGGTAATATTCCTAAGAATTTACAAACCGATAATGGAAAAGAATTTTATAATAAAGACTTTACAAATTTATTGAGAAAACATAGAGTAAATCATTATTCTACATACAGCACTAAAAAAGCGAGCGTTGTAGAACGATTTAATCGCACCTTAAAATCGTTAATGTGGAAAGAATTTAGTTTTAATGGATCATACAAGTGGTTTAATATTATAGATAATTTAATAACAAAATACAATAATACAAAACATAGAACAATTGGTATGAAACCGAATGACGTCAGTGAAAAAAATGAAAAAAAAATATTAAACGTCGCTTATAATCGAATAAAAATTGCTGCACCAGCGCAATACAAAATTGGTGACCACGTGCGAATCAGTAAATACAAATCTATATTTGATAAAGGATATCATCCATCTTGGACTACAGAAATATTCAAAATTAGAAAAATACAAGCAACATCTCCGGTAACATACTTACTACAGGACGAAAATGGACAAGACATAGCTGGCGGTTTCTATCAACATGAAATTCAACGTACAAAATATCCTGGCATATATCTCATAGAAAAAATTTTACGTAAAGATAAGAACAGATACTATGTCAAGTGGTTGGGGTTCGACGAGAAATTTAATTCTTTTGTAAACAAGGATGATTTATTGTAATAAATGTATTTGTTTTCATTGTTGGATCAAACACCTTTACCTTATAAACTTGTATTTAATATGATATTAACCTTGTATCTTATACAAATAAACTTCGAATTACGACAATTTTTATTATTTTTCAACCAGTTTCCAGTTCCATCTCTGGCACTGCTCCTACGCCTCGGTTATGGGGACGGTTCAGCCTGGGAAAATTTTGTCTACCGTGGGAATTTGTGGTTTCTTTGCCGACTTCTCTAAATCATGTTACTTGTTTCATTGTTGGGTCAAACACCTTTACCTTATAAAATCTGAACTTAAAATGATATTAACCTTAAATTTCCAATTACGACAATTTCTCAACCAGTTTCCAGCATCGTCTCTTGCACGCCTCAAACAATCACCTCACCTTGTATCCCACAACCAGTTTCCAGCGTCGTCTCTTGCAATATTCACAACAAAATGTATATATAGTTACAAAAATAATTCCTACGTCTATGGACAACAACATTCAGTGGCGTCTCATACAATATTCCACCTATAAAACCCCCACAGAAAAACACATGCACGCTCAATTCATTTTGCTGCGGCTGATGGTCTAGAAACGGCCTTCCCCCACTACTCACAATAATTATAATTAGAATTACTATCAAATTGCTATTACATAAAATGAAAATTTGCAATCTCAGGCAATGTGCTGGCTACCTCATAACAGAAATTGTATTTCAGATGAAATATCCGTTGTCTCTTGCTTCAGAGACCTCAAAGGGTATTTACAGGGACATGTTCGTACATGTGCTAGCGAAAAAACACCTACTATTGGCCTAGTTCCTTGCAAGTGTGAAGATGAAAATAAAATTCTTTTATGCATCACTTCCGACAGATGTGTTGATCCAAATTCAGAGGAATGCAATCCAAAATCATGTCCGATGATACAAGACCAGGTACCAGTAACTGAGATACCAGGAAATGAGATACCAGTAACTGAGAAAGCGGAAGAAGATGCTGGTCCCACAAAAAAAACTACCATTTGCACTGCATAAACATTCTTTGTTATTTAGCATGAATATGATTTAACTAACTTTATAGATTTAAAATAATTGTTATTTATGGTACACAAGTGTTATGTTGCAAATAAATCACGAGAAAAAAATGTTACCCCACGACCTATTTGGTTCATGTAAATGTAATTACCACACGAGTGCCGTAAACACATTTATTCAACGTCTTATTAAATGGTTTAAACTGTATTTAATATTTTTATTATTAAACTTTTAATTATTTCAGCCTTCACTTTATGAGACATTTTTAAAAAATAATACATAAAACACATTAACTTAAAATTTGTTATGGAATAGAGCATTTGTGATAACAATCGTTTGCAATGAAACATTTTGTTACCAAATTTATGACCGTGTAAATTAAATCACCATAGTTATAACGTTGTTATTATTAGATGTTGGTTAAAAAATGAATTATTGTTTATAATAAATCAATAAATATTATATTCATATTGTTTTACGTTTGGGTATATTGTTCTTATTTTAATAAATATATAAAACATTATGTAAATTAAATACTTCTTTATTTTTACCTCCCGTTGCCCTGGCTGTAGGTGTAGAAGATAACTAGTATCTCCGCATAATATGTAAGTTCTTAATGTTAATTTCATTTTCTTTGTTTGTATATATTATTTCTTATACAGGGTGTTAAACAACAAGTGTAACACATTTATAGAAGATAAAGAAGAAGTCGAATTTTTTTGCATAATATGTGCCCAAAAATGAACTGTTTCGGAAAGACAGGTTATTAGAAGCAAAGAAAAACTGATAAAAATAGTCATGGAACGAAATTTTGTCTATGCCAGTAAAATTGAGTATAAAAATACAATAAAATTTAATATGAAACATTTTTACCTCTCGCTAAGAGAGGTATTGGATTCATGCTAAAAATCGCACATCCAGATTTTAATGAGTACGTTTTAAGGTCCCTACAATCCGATTATAATATTTTTACGATGATGTCTGTGTGTGTGTGTGTGTGTGTATGTGTGTGTATGTGTATGAGGATGTTGGAAGGACGATTTCTCAAAAATTCCTCTAAATATTATTTTTTGAAATTTTTTGTCCTTGCATATTAAACAAGAGTAAATTCTCTATCTGATACATATAAATATTTTATTATATCTTTTATAGATTTAGAGATAAAGAAATATAAGGTATATAATAATCTAGTGTAATAAATCTCACAGCACAGATGATGTCATGGAAACCAATTGAAAAATGAAAAAGTTTGTAAATGACAAATAAATGTCAGTGTCAAAAATCCAGAGACATTACTAAAGATTTGTTGTGGAAATACATTATATTATTTCTTAATGTATTAATAGTTAAATATTTAAAATTATAGGTATAGTACACATACCCTTCAAAAATACTGTCAATCCCGACAATGAATTGGAAACATTTCGAAAAATTAGAAGAGTAGGACAAAATTTCTTCATATAATGTATTTAAAAATAACAAATCCACATTTAAAGAATAGATATAAGTAGAATTTTTGGTGTAGAGTGTAGGTATACAAGAAATGTTAAATACAAAAGGGTGCGAGCAGTCATGTGACTTTGTTGGCCTTGACAAGCAGATATGGGGGCCCGTGTCAGAATGATATTATATATAATAATACAGTGCGAGGCTATAATGAAACTCCCACCGAGGTATTTATACTATTTTATTCACAATCATCCTCTTTTTAAATCAATAATTTTCAAAATAAATCATTGAATTATAACCTTCAATTTTGTTAATATTTTTTTGATAGCTCTATTAAAATTTGTTTAGCCTTGTTTATTATAGAAATCTATGACAATGTTGCTAGGCAACATACATAAACATTTTCAACCCATGGGGTGGAAGCATCATCGATCATTTCCCACCCAAGACTCCCAAGAGATTATCAATGCAGTTAGGAATAACGTATTTCCCAACCTGTAAAAGGTTAGGACATATTACTATAATGATTGTGAATAAACCTAAACAATATTCTTTACCTTCTGTATTTCCATACAATGTATAATAGTCAAACCTAGAATCATTGACTAAAGAAGTCAAATTGTCTAAATCGGGACAACTCAGCACTTCACAATTCATGAAAAAGAAATCATCATCATCGTTTTCCTAAACAAAATTCAAGTTTTAATCGTTTTTCATTATAAGTAAAATACTTTAAACATAAATTATTATGCCCTTTACGTAAAAAAATAACTATATCCGTACTGAAAAGCTCCGAAAACAATTTGCTTTATCGGTATTCTTATCCAGTTTCACATTTCACATATTCCAACAATAATTTTGCAATAAAATTGAAGGTTATGTTTAATAAATAATAACTTTAACATACCATTTCGTTTTCTATCCTTTTTTAACGCCAGCTGAATTAAACAAATGTCACTCAACATGTAATTTTTGTTTTCACTATAATTTATAAAAATCATAATATTTTACACTACAAATCATATTGAACAAAACACAAGCACTAAACATTGCTGTCGAAGCGACAACTACTAACAAACAAGTTAAAACAAAAATTGCATTACGATGCCGCGCGATATTAAAATATTGAAATATGAAATAGAAAATAATTTGTATATTATTTTAACTGCAGCAAATTTATTTTTATAGATACATATAAATTGATAATATATTGTCCCTCATAAAGAATGTAACAAAAGTTTTGAGAAAAAATTAGACCGTTTTCATGAAACCGAAAGCATTTTTACCTTTCGTCACCTTTAGGTAAAGAAGTTATTGTCTTTGGTCGGAAATATCGATAGTGAGTTTCTAATGAATAAGCACGTTTTGGGGGCCATATAATACGAATTTACTATTTTTACGATGATGTATGTATGTATGTGTGTGGGTGAGTGTGTATTTGATTATCGTTTCGGATCGCATTAACTCCGATAACACGATTCCAAAAATTATAATTTTTTCGTGTTCCTCGAGTTAGGTGATTAGATTTTGGTTATAATTGTTCCACCGGAAGTATCCTCACTTGCAACTTTTAACAGTTTTTCTTGAAAAACACATTTAAATATGCTAACTATGGAAATTGCTTATATTTGAATGAAGAATTAGGACGACTCACTAAACAGAAATGAGTGGAAGAAGAAAATAAAAAATAGCGACCCCCAACGAATGGGAAAAGCCAAAGATGAAGAAGATGTCAGTGTCAAGTGCAAATTATATAGTTCGTTTATGAAATAATTTTACTGGAAATTTAGAATCTCTTGCAAGAAAATTTATGTATGGAATTTGTACATAATACACAGGGTTGACGGAATGTAATATGCAGGCTACATCAGATTTTTTTCAGATTGAACGGTGTATATTAATAAATAAATAATGTCTACTGGTAACTAAATAAAACCTTATTTAGTAATAAAATTTGAAACGTAAATTGTTTATCAGAACTTCTGCTACAAACGTTAATGTGTACTATTATTATTACTATTGGATAAAGTATTTAAAACTTAAGAGGCATAATAAAATTAACTTAAAGGTAACTAACTGGTGATGAAAATATGATGTACACAATAAGTAGATATTACATTGTTATAGAAATTTCAGGTAATACTAAAAAAAATTCAAATATGCTTCTCCGAAATGTAATACCTAAATTTTTACCAAGTATATGCAACGATATATGGCTATTACGTTAGAAAAAAATTCTAATTTAATTGTCATGTAGTTGAACTGACAATTTATTACGCGAATTTGATTATATTATTACTTACCGCCTTTTTGTTAGGGCTAAAATTAAAAGCTAATCCTTCTTTTTCTATGGCAAAAATTAAGCATCTTGAGAACGTTGCAAAACGAGATCTAGCTATGATCGAACTGTTAAGACGATGGCATGGTTTCACCCGAAAATAAGTTTTAGATAAATCATGTATTTTGTCTTTTTCTACTTCATCACAACGAAGAATGCAATAGCCAACTGTAAGGAAGATGGACAGAAGGAAAAGACGAGAAGAAGATGATATAGAAATTGTAAAACATAATATTAGACCTGAAAAAATGAAACAAATATCAAAATTGGTCTGGACTTTTTCGTCTTTATTTCTGCTTTATTTAATTATTAATTATACTTACATTTACTACGCAGACACATTTGTAAAGACAAAAATAAAATATAAAACCAATATTATTTCAAAAAAATTTTGGTACATACAACTGAATTTATTTCTTTTATAACAAGCTATAGAAACGAACTGATGTTCAAATTTGTTGATAAGTACACAGGAAATGTGCGACACAAACAAAAGATCTCAAAAAATATGACAACCGAGGTAATATTACACAAACAATCATTTATTTTCATTGTTGTACAAATTTTAAAACATTAAATTTATGATGACGCAGTACGATCCAAAATCGCGGCTTCGATTTTCAGAAACACATCGGCTGGCGGTTCATTTGCGTTTATCTATAAAAAAATATGTTTTTTTTTTTAAAACAAATCACATTTATAGTATTCTTGACGTAAGTATGGCATTGCGCAGTTTTGTTTCGTTTTTAACATATACAAAGTTTTTTTTATCATTAAACATAGAGTAGTTACATTACCATAGTTACAAAATGACCAATCTTGTCCATGAAATTTAAAGAGCAGGCACATATTTAGAGCAAATGGATGTGTGTATGCTTTTTAATTTTTTTGGTACGATTTTTAATAAATTAAATGAATGTTTTGTACGAATGTATTTTGTGTACATGAATTGTAACAATTTGTAAGATCATACTACCCTGAAGAAGGTGCAAGGGTGCACCAAAACGTTGGTAGTAAGAATAAATGCTGTTTGACTGAACTTTCGAGTAATTTTTAACAGATTTTACAATCTGTGTGTCAAAAAGAAACTACTTCAACGTATTGCGCAATGCCAATTCTATATCATGCTTGCCTTCTCCATTATCAAGTCCCATTTTCCTCCTGCAGCCTCCACAATCTCCCTGACTAACTCCTCTTCCTTATCCTTATCCTTTTCTTTATCCTTCTTGCTCTTATCCATCTCCTTGGTGTCTCCCTCCGGCTGTCCACCTGGAGTGGTAGTGGGACCACCTGGTGCAGCAACAGTTGCTGGTATCTCCTTGTTTTGTAAGAGCACCACGCAGTCCATGGGAGCTACTTCGCGGCAAAATACGGAAGCTTGTTTTGGGGTGAGGGGGAAGCAAGCGAAAAGGTATCCGCGGGTATCGCCGGAAGATACCATGTGTTCTTTCATGAGGTCTACCATAACACTCTAGGAAAATAGAATATTGAAGGGATTTTATTATTTTGGTCCGGATGTGGTATTTCGTTTTTGGTTATGATTGGTTAACCGGAAGTACCCTGATTTGAAGATTTTACCAGTATTTCTTGTCTTAAATTTTAAATATTTTTTGGCCTTTTATGTCATTATAAATAAAAGAATATGTTATTCTCTATTCGATTTAATTATATATTTTTCTTCATATTCAATGAATTTGGAGATAAAGAATTATAAATAAATAACTTGCAACACAATGCTGCTAAAAGCTGCACCATGGAAACAGAATATTCAAATATTTCTAATTGACAGATGTCAGTGTCAAATAAAATTTACATAATATCTTTGTGAAAAGATTTTACCGGAAATATAAAAATGTAAAATAATTTAAGGTGGCAAAAACAAATCACATACGGTAATACAACAGATTATAACCATAAACTAATTCAGCAGATTATTATGTTATTAATATAATGCTATATATGCTTTTATTTTCTAGTTCCTAAGTAACATTCTGTTCTTTTTAGGAGTAGTTCAGTTCAATATAAGTACCGATCAGTTCATTTCTCCTTTAAAAAGAAAACGCACATAGAATAGTTTGCAAAAAAAATCTGTGTAGAATTTGTACTATTATCACCAGTCATTTGGCCCACAGTTTTTTTAAAGTTTTAAGTCTATATTTAAAGAAGCCGAAAGAATTTTGTAGATTTTGGGCTCGTATATTAATTGCACTTAACACTAATATTTCTCAATTAGAATTTTCTTAATATAGTATTTAGCTATTTTCATGGTTATAGCATAGTTGGCTGCTTTATGAAATTTAATTTCTTTATAATTCTTTTGACTCTAAATCCATTGAATATGAAGCATAAAATACAGTCAAATCGCATAGAAAATAAAATATTTATAATAACATTAAATGTGAAAAAGTGATATTTAACAGCGTTAAAACTCTTAAAATCTTAAATTAAGGGACTTCCGGTTGACCAATTATAACCAATATCTAATCACGTCTGCAGATGAATGAAAGGAACAGGAATACGAAAAAAATTGTAATTTTTTGAATTGTGGTATTGGAGTTATCCGCAAGAATCATCATTTTCATTATTGTAATCAATTTTTCTTTGTTGTAATCAAGCATATTATTTTACACAGTGACGTCAGTGTCTCATTCTTAAAGTAATTTTACTCTTTCTAATGATGACGTAAATCGGTTGATTACCCTGGATCGACCATAAGTCCAATTTACAAGAGAAGTTAGGAACAGTCGCCCAACTGTAGTCTCAAAATAACGTCACTGTGAAATAGTGTTCAATCCACTGGTATACTGCAGTAATTCGTATCGACAGAGCGGTTCATGTATCGCGTTTAACAGGTCATAGTAAAATATTTTTAATCGTAATGCCGCTTTACAGCAATACTGATAGAATTTAACATTCCTCAGAACGTTTTTCTTTCGTGGCATGGACTTTGAGGACTCTAATCAACATTAATACTATTTATTATTTCTTTCTTACATCGGGTACTTTCTTCCCCTTCCCCGTCTTTCCTCTAACCAGTCTCCCTCTGCTACTTTGTTTCGCCGCTTCTTCTTTTACTATTTTCGCTGCATCTAGACAAGCAAATCCAAATCTTTCTGCCACATTGCCAGCGTGTGCTGTAACAGCTGCAGGTTCGCCCAAAAGCCAGATGACGGGCATTTTTCTGGCCACGATCCGTGAACGCATAACAGAAACATCGCGAGCGAAGGACTGGGAGGCCGATAACTGTCGGTCGTCATCGAACTGGCGGGAAGTTTGAAAAAGGGATGATAAGAAGAGAAATAAATTATTTAATAACACTGTATATCTTCTAAGAAGAATTTAGCTATTTTTTTTTGGTATTTACAAAAATTGAAATTTAAAATGATAAAAATATGTCATTTTATATTTTATATAAAATTGTTGATTAGTATAACTTACGTCACCACGTGCAAAGCGTCCATATATACAACCCATATTATATCTTTTAAAAATCTGTATAAATCTTGTAAAAGATAAATTATAAATTTAAAATTGATTTTAATATATCTGACGTTTAAAAAAACAATTGTTATAACAATTTGTCATTTTATTTTGAAAAGAAAAATTTGTATATGTCAATAATAATTAAAATATAAATAAATACATTTTGACTACTTTCCAAATTTAAGAAAAACCTTATAAACTGTTTAATACTTTATATTATACATTTGATTTTTTTAAAGAAAAACTTAAATGTAATATTTAATATTTTTAAACATATAATAAACAATTATTTTACTTACAATATGTGAACAAAAACTACCCATTTTATTTCATAAATTGTAGACAATACTTTTGATTCTTATTATTGACATATATAACAAATATGTCATTATTAATGACATTTACATATTGTTTATAAACAAAAGGTAATAAATAAATGTCAACAATCAAAAATATGTGTGTATAGTTTTGTAATAAATGTAAAAATATGTATTTATAATATATATACTTTATGTAAAATCAGATTTTCTTAATTTCCAGCTCCCCTAATTATTTTAGGTAAAAAAGCTTCAAATAAAAGTTGTAGAGCATCTGTATAAATAAGCAAAATTAATTTCTTATGCCTTGTAACAGCAGAAATTAGGTGTGACAATGTCGAAAATCACCTCAAAAATAGCAATAGCCATGGAATTAAGACGAAATAAATAACAAATGTCTAACGATTTATCTGTCATGTTGGGGTAATTTATTTTTATAAGGATTATTAATAAATTAACCTAGTTTGACAGATAAATTGTTAAAATTTGTTAATTTTTTGTTTCAATTCCATGGCTATTGCTATTTTTGAGGATTCGATTTTTTCATACCTAATTTCTGCCGTTACAAGGCATACCCAATTAATTTTTTCTCCAAACGTCATAAAAGTAGCATCTTTTGTGACTTGATTCACAAGGTAGAAGTTTCATTTCTACACCGCCGAAGTAGAAGAAGCTAATTTCTACGCCGCCGGCGTAGAAATAAAATAAATATTCATATAAAGATTAATAGCTGTCAAATTTAAATAAACAACCCATGAATTGAAATATAACAAATTCAGGGGGCGTACATTATAATACTTCAAATTCCGACATAATTGCATATAAAAAGGATATAAAATTGCACAGTTTTTATTTAAACGTCAATGTTTATAACAAAAAGTGAACAAATAAGTATCCATAGCTACAGGGCAATTGAAATCGCAAACGTAATTTACGTAAAATGTAATGTCAGTAGTAGATATTTTTCTTTAAACATCTACGTTTGAAGAAAAAATATAATTTGTCATTCGGAGTAAAAGTCGTGCAATTGTCCGACTCGCTTCGCTCGTCGTTCAAACTTTCACGCTCGCCACACAAAGTATCACTTTTACTCCTAATAACACAATATACTATTGTTTATTGGTGCAGAATTTATGTCCTACAACTTTTATTTGATACCTTTTTATCTAAAATAATTAGGGAAGCTGGAAATTAGGAAAGTCTAATTTTACATGTTCGGCTGTGCCGGTCACCATCGTGAATGTATCGTATGTCGTTTTAAGAGAAACGTACTATACGAATATCGGTAAAATTATAGTCTCTTTATATTCAAAAGAGATGTCGCTTTAGTTCAACAAAAACCAGAATAAACTAATCGATGTATTGATGTAAATACTAGGAAAAGTCAAACATTTGTACAAAAATGATTTTATAAATAATAGTTAATAATATTTATTGATAAGTAATAACAATGGGACAAGGAAAAAGTCAATTTAGCGAAGAAGAATTACAGGATTATCAAGTAAACAAGATTTTTTTATTCTTTCATCATATTGATTGTTTTATATTTTACAGGACTTGACATATTTCACCAAAAAAGAAGTACTATAGTAAGTATGCTCGTATTTATTTAATATTTCTATAAAACTATTTTTGTTTTCAGTGCTCATCAAAAATTCAAATCCCTAGCCCCAGAAAAAGTGGGGCATAACAAAAACGCCAAACTACCAATGAACAAAGTCCTCCACTATCCCGAATTAAGAGTCAACCCTTTTGGTGATCGAATCTGCAAGATCTTTAGCTCTTCGCACGATGGTGACTGTACCTTTGAAGATTTTCTAGACATGATGTCAGTTTTTAGTGACGCCGCCCCAAAGGCTGTAAAAGCTGAACATGCCTTTAGGATTTTTGGTGAGTTAATGATACAAGTTTAAGATGTTTGCTAATTTGTGATTGTAGATTTTGATGGAGATGATATGCTAGGAGTGGACGATTTAAAAGAAGTGATAAATAGGTTGACAGGGGATAGTAGATTAACGGAAGGCGACATGCAACAGTTGATACAAAATGTTCTGGAAGAAGCTGATTTGGATGATGACGGGTCGTTATCGTTTGCGGAATTTGAACATATTATAGATAAATCGTCGGATTTTTCCAGGTAAAATAAATCTACTTTTTATGCTTCAATAATAATATTTGTTTTTTTTTTCAGTGCATTTAGGATCCGTTTGTAAATAATAATTCTCATTTGAAGACTGAATTGTATGAACAATTTTATAGTATTTTATATATTTCAATGTGATTTCTTATATATTATATTATATACTCATGTATGTGTTATATTTGTCATACTCAAATAAATAAAAACAAAACTTATATTCATATTATTTTCTTAAATTGAACTATTTACTTGGTCTAGAATTAACTGTATTTATTGTATAGGTGAATAGAATTATATTATTACAGATTTTCTTTGTCAAAATTACAATAAAATACGAGTAGTTATTATATTGTAGCGTGCGTACAAGATGCCACTGATTCTAGGAGTGCGCGTTGGGCGATGATACAATCTTTGCTAATTTGTTTAATTAATTCCGGTCGCCTGACCCTTTGTATTCGATGTTATTATAACGTCGAATGTTCCAGAAAACAGACGCCAGACTATATAAACACTCGGGACATTCTGATATAGACAAGCATCGTGAAATGAACAGTTGGTAATATAAATAAATAGTCTACTAGTGGTGAACATAAATAAATATATAAATAAATAATCCTGGTGTTTAAGTATTTCATTAACTTAAATTAGTGTCACATATTCAGATTTTAGTGAATAAGTAGGTTTTAAACTCCCTACAATCCGATTCTAACATTTTTACAATGTGTGTTGGAAAGACGAAAATCCAATTCTCCATCTGATATAGTTAAAATTATTATTGTCTTCTATAGATTTAGAGTTAAAAAAATATAATATATAAAATAATCCGAAGTATTTTAATACTTCTTATTGTTTTATTAATTAAATATTTCAAATTATAGGTAGGTGTATTAATATGTAGTTTTAAACATTTTAGAAGAATAGAAATATTTGTGTGTACAAAAAATGTTAAATTCAATATTATGTAACATTTAATGGAAATGTCCAGAGGGCAGATTAAAATCATATTAATAAAATGTTATTATTTTTATTATAAAATATTCCTTTACAAAAGATCCTTGTTACATAACTTATACCTAATTACGACTGCAAGTACCCAGGTAATTTCATTCGCATAAAAATCCACGTAGTAAAGAATGAAACAATAACAAACAAAAATCCAACAGAAATTAATAAAATTCTATTCAATTTAGGGGTTGTTGGCGAATGAGTCTGGTCTAAAATAATAAACCCTAGACCACCCATTGAAAACAAAAAACTACTGGCAAGGCCTTCCATGATGTATTGGCCGTTTACTCTATAAGGCATAAATGCCACCTAGAATAAAAGGAAAACAATTATTTAACATAGTAATGGCAATTGTTTGATTTTACTACGTTAAGCTTATAAGCTTTGCATTTGAAAGAGATTTAAACCAGATGTGCGTATTTACTACGAAATGAGCCATAAACCAGATGTGTGTGCTTAAGGCAGGTATAAGGGTACACAATACAGTTAATAGGAGTAATTTTTATTTACAATACAATGCTGTTATTTTAAACCGGATTAACTTTGGTATTGAAAGTTAACTACTGACCATAAGATGTAACTTGACGAGTTGGGGCAATTCCCATTATCACTGCGGTAATGGGGAAGTTATAAAATCCATAGGCATACCGAAAAAGAATGAAGTTCAGTAAAATTACGAATATTACAAAAAAAAATCTATTGCTATTGTAAAAAATGGCCCAAGGCTTATGTACGAATATAACTCCTTGGGTTGAAAAGTACCTGACTACCTGACACCCCGAGTTTGAGTGTATTAGGGTGAAATTTGCTTTGTGTAAGGCAATAAAACATTATAAAATCACTATTTCACTTCTGAAGCTGTGCGGCATCGAAGTAAAAGTAAATATTTGACAAAACGCAACTTAGGAATAGTGAACTGAATTACATTCTTTGGCTTGCCAAGTTACATCGTATAGAGACTGTGTATCGAATGGTGACGGTTAGGGGCGAACAAAGGGATTTAACATTTTATTGTTACACAATTTCCTGTTTTTCATTTTACGACAAAAACTGTACATTTTTACCTTCCGTCAGATAGGTAAGGAAGGTATAATCTTTGGTCAAAAAATTCGATGATGAGTTTTTAATGAATAAGCAAGTTTTAAAGTCCTTACAATACGGATTTACTGTTTTTACGATGATGTCTGTGTGTCTAATATTACAATTCCATAACTCCAGTACCATAATTTGAAGATTTTAACAGTTTTTCTGGAAAAAACCCTGTTAAATATCATTTCTGACCTTTTATGTTATTATAAATAAAAGAATATGTTATTCTCTATTCGATTTAATTATATTTTTTCTTCATATTCATTGAATTTAGAGATAAAGAATTATAAAAATATCTTGCAACCTAATGTTGCTAAAAGCTGCACCATGGAAACAGAATATTCAAATATTACTAATTGACAGATGTCAGTGTCAAATAAAATTTACATCTTTGTGAAATGATTTCACTGGAAATATATGTAAAATAATTTAAGGTGGCAAAAACAAATCACATAAGGTAATAAAACGGATTATAGCCATTAGCCAATTCAGCAGATTATTATGTTATAAATATAATGCTATACATGTTTTTATATTCTACTTCTTATTTTAAGAAACATACTGTTCTTTTTAGGAGGAGTTCAGTTCAATACGAGATAAAATCGGTTCATTTCTCCCCTAAAAAGAAAACGCCCAAAAAATAGTTTGCAAAAAAAATCTGTGTGGAATTTATACAAAATACGTAGAATTGACGGAAGATGTTGTATAATCTTCAAAATTTCTGTTCATTCAGTATTTTTCGATAACTACTTACACCATAATAATTCTTTATAATAAAAACACGTTCCTCGTTCGAATGAGTATTCATTATTAAATATACTTTCCACAAATACAAAAAAAACTGATAGAATATTAATAAAATATTGTTTTCTATAGTCATGGTTTTGCTACGAATTAAAAGAAATTGAAAATTCTTTTTAAAATTGTGACGAAACTAGAAATATTATAGAAAATATAAAAACAGTTTTATATGCAACTTTTAATTCTGAACAACTTTGCATTCAATTGTTTTTGCCGTAAAATGAACAGGAGAGCAAGAAATTGCACACACTGATCCCTATAAGTATACAAGACGTTCATGCATTGAATTATTCCGAACCCAAAATTCATTCATTCATTCAATCACACACTCTTATTCATTCATACAACATTCATTTCACTTAAAATAATAAAACATGTACCACATCTTCACACCCAGTACTGGGTGAAAACCGTATGGTACAAAATATACACATGTATTAATACGAATAAATCATACCGGTCTTGAATGTCCATGTTCATCAGTCGTTGACCCAACACTAGGGGGTTCCACAATAACATCATAAATAATTCCTAAAACGTAATTAACATTTATAATTATTATCCACAATTAATTGTTGATAACAATAACAATTGCCTACCGCCAGTAACTAAGAAATACGATGCTAAAACAATTGCAAACATGACCATGGCACTCGGTTGGTGGAACCATGATGGTCGTTTTATTTTCAAATTTGGAACTTCTAAGACGGTATAAGGAATACTATAAATAGCACCCATATTGTGAATTTATTTTATAATTTTGCTAAAATCTACAACAATGTTTAGGTTGTGTTAACGTCAATTTAGTGACGTGTTTTGGTGTAAAATTAAAAGCAGTAAAAGCACTAGAAAGGCCGGTATCGTAAGGTTCAAAATTTGTCGTTTGTGTACAGTGATGGAAGTGGTTGGGCGAAAGACTGGCGTTCCCTTAAATTGTGCCGCCATTTTAATCGAAAAATGCGTTTAATCATTGTTAGAGTAAAAATACTTATAATATACAAACTTTATTTGTTATTTTATCAAATTTTAAAGATAAACAACATGGAAAGAATTGCATTTAGATTATTTGTTTTCTAAAACATATAACATCCATGCACATTTTTTTTTTTAATTTACTTAATAAACGACATATGCATATTTATAGTTCAGAATTTGGAGTGTGTCGAGCACGAATCTTAATTTTAAAATCAAACAACCAATCAAATTGTTTAGGACATGAAACGTCACACAAACTTACAATCGCTTGTAATTTGAGAATAAATTAATATTTAAACAATTTTTTTCACTATACTCTGTTTGAAATAATGAAAGAATTTTGATAGTCAAGCGCTGTTTACACAAACACATATATTATGTCAATTATGGTTTAATTTTTTTTGCTGTGCGTTATTTGATGTATTGTTTTTTTTTTTAATTTTACTTATTTTCCTTTATTTAGTCCCTTACGGTTTTGTGCAATGAGGTCAATTCACATTTTCTAATTTATTTTTTCTTGAAAGAATAGGTCAAAGTAAATTTGTAGGTGTATGTTTTAAACCTTACAAGTCTGACGTCACGACTACGTCACGGCTTAGCGGATGCGGCAGTAGCTCTCTACCGGTTGTGTTTGAAACTATGATTGTTTGGGTTATCATGTATCAGTTTGATTTTGTGAGAGCAACATATTGTTAACTAAAAACATATTTCATACAACTTTTGATATTTATTTTAATAAATGTTTTATTTACATACCTTTACTCTTAACTCTGCTGTCACCTGTTACACTTTTAGGTTAGTTTGTTTACAACAGCAAACGGACACCACGTGTACCGTAAATGTGTGCGTGTGTGTGAGAGGAATATGTTTGTGTGAGTAACCGTGACGTCACGAATTTTACAGCCGCGAAAGTTTATTAGTAAATTTATGAATGAAAAGTCGCATATTTCATGTTATTTTATATTACTATATTTATTAAATGAGACGGATTTCACGATTTTATAAAAAACAACGATTTTTGGTGCTTCTTTTTAAACATCGAAAATGTTTTGGTGTAAAACAGACTCCTAAACTAAGCCGAAGCCCTAATTAACTGTCAAAATTCTATTTCAAACCGCGTATAATAATCTTTAATTTATGTATATTTTCACTTTCATATTAAATTAAAGTTAAATTTTCTCTATATAGGGTGTTAAGTAAAAAGCGAGCCATTGGCAAAGCTTCCCAATTAATTTTAGACAAATAAGTTACAAATAAAAGTTGTAAGTAAATAAATTCTACATCAAAATAACTAAACAGATTTTATTTTGCATGTTTAGTAACCTGTAAAGTTCAATCAATTTGAAATTGTATAAATATTACTTATTTGTAGTGCTACCCATGGAATTTAAACAAAATTATAGAGAAATACATATCGTTTGAACTGTAGAATTCATTATTTTTATCTGTTATATACATATATTTTGATAATTTTTGAACTGAATAATTATCACACTTATGATTCCCTGTTCAAAACCTACTACAAGTTTTTTGAACAAACTGTATATGGTACAGAAACTAAGAACCGCCTATATCGCGTTCCAATATGTAATTGCGCTATTGTACATGAAATTACAAATAATATTTATTGACAAATTGTATATTTATATGATGTATGTTTTAAATAACTACAATATCAATAATTTTCATATTTTATCGCAATTCAGTTTTTGACAGAATTTGGTTTTTGTTTTATATATTTTTTAACATTCAGGGTAAATAATACAATAATTTTGTAGCAAACAGTATAAATTTAAATTATTGCTTGTAATATTTTATATATTTTTAGTGTAAATCGCAAAATTTATATATTTATTCTACCTGGGTGTCAAATCAGATTATCGGTTTCTGCATATTTCCGTTAGTTGAATATTTCGACGTATATGTCAAATGGCGCTTTAAAATAGCGTCCAAAAAAGTTAGTACACGTCAGTTGAAAGCTAGAAGTGTTTGTGTGTACAGGGGTGCGTGAAAAATTCAACTATTTCGTGAAAAAAATCCAAATAAAAATGTGTATATGTGTGCTAAATTATAAAAGCTTACGATGAAGATTAGTGTGATCTACATATACTGGTTTCTTCTTTTAATTTCAACCATATCAAGGTAGGGATTCCCAAAAAAACGTTAAAATTCACCCTAAATAATAATCAATTCTTTTACAGTTGCCTTTTATTCATTCTCGTCGCTGCAGAAGGAATTAAGTCATCTTCACCAGAAAAACAAAAACCTGACGATGTTCCAGAGCAAATCAATAACTTTGAGGGTGGGAATTCGGGGACGACTGCCCCGGACCCCGGCCCAGCGGCGCCCGTTAGCCAGGGAGCCGAGTTGAAGTCGAGTTTTGAAGAAATTTCGCAAGAAATTGAAAATGCAGAATCTAATAAAGAATTCCTAGTAGCGCAGAATTCTGGGTAAGTTGTGATTTTTCTGGTACAATAAGAGATATGCACTACGTTTGTTCTGAATATTTTCCCACTACCTTTTAAATCGTGGTTGTCCTTTACGACCTAATGTGGTTAAATAATATGTATGTTAGTACTGTAGTTCCTGATTAGTGGAATTTGGATTATGGGTAAATCGTATAATTCGAGGAATTTATGATCTATGAGATGTTTATTTTCTTTAGCGGATGGATATCCGTTTAAACTGATTTTAACTATGTATAAAATGATTTAGTAATGTGCACAAGCATATCGCTGTAAAAAAGTCACATTTTATATTGAATGTGACGTTTAAATATATAGGTAACAAGTTTCTTTATCAGTTCATTAAGGTTATATATTGTAAACAACAATAAAAATGTTAGGAATTTTATAATAATGTTCTAAAAATATTTGAATTTAAAGTTTTGAATTGTTTTTCCAAATGAATTATTTAAAGATATTCATATATTGAAGTACAAAGTGCTTTGAACAAAACAAATGAATATTTTGTTTCATGTTAATGTAGTTTAAACAATATTTCTTATACTTTCTAAGTAATAAAATGAATTTTATTTAAGTTTATATTTTTATTCATATTACACACTAAATGAAATGAATTTTAATTTACATTTTTCTCAAATCTTTTGTAATATCAGGGTATTATATGCAAGGTGGTGACCGGCACAGCCGAACGGAGATCTTTTACATGTAAAATCAGACCTCCTAATTTCCTGCTTCCCCAATAATTTTAGGAATAAAAGTTTCATATAAAAATTGTAGAGCATAAAATTCTGCATCTGAATTAATTTTGTATGCCTTGTAACGGCAGAAATTATACAGTGTGTTAATTAAAAACCTGGCCATAGGCGTTTAACATGGGAAATCAGTTTTTCCTTGCGCAAAAGTTCCCAAATTATTTTAGACAAAAATACTTCAAATAAATGTTGTAGAGAATTAAATTCTGCATCCAGATTAGTAATAAGATTTTATTTTCGATGTTTCATAACCGAGAAAATCAATTTCAAAGTTTATCGAAAATTGCTGATTTATAGCGATAGCCATGGAAGTCAAACAAAATTACAAACAATTGTATGACATCTTAACTGTCAAAGAAAGTTTGTGTTTTGTGATTTTCGTTCAGTAACATATTTTTTTGGAAGTATGGAACAGTTTTCTCATGAAGAAAAGCTTCAGATTATAAAATGGTGTTACTGTGGACAAAGCTATAGAAAAATACGTGATTTAATAAGTGTAATGTGGTCACATCGACAAATTCCAAGTAAAACCACAATAGAATCTTATTACAAAAACTTAAAGCTGTAATTTCCAATGAATGTAGAAAAATAAATGCCAGACAGCTGCATAATGTTCGACATGGCTTTTATAATAGACTTGGGTATTGCTTAGCGCAAAATGGAGGGTTATTTGAACATTTAATATAAAATTATATTCATTCTAGTTTTCTGTTTTTCTTTTTAAATAAATACATTATTCTTGTTTTCATTTTTATTTTATTTTGTATATGTTGACAGCTATGTATTCTAAAAAAGTTAAATTCTAATTCATTGTGTCAATGTCATACAATTGTTCGTAATTTTGTTTGAGTTTCATGGCTATCGCTATAAATCAGCAATTTTCGAAAAACTTTGAAATTGATTTTCTCGGTTATGAAACGTCGAAAATAAAATCTTATAACTAATCTGGATGCAGAATTTAATTCTCTACAACATTTATTTGAAGTATTTTTGCCTAAAATAATTTGGGAACTTTTGCGCAAGGAAAAACTGATTTCCCATGTTAAACGCCTATGGCCAGGTTTTTAATTAACACACTGTATATAAGCATGTATAAAATCAGCTCAAAAATAGCAATAGCCATGGAATTGAAACAAAATAACAAATGTCTAACAATTTATCTGTCATATTATGGTAATTTATTTTATTAAGTATTATTTCTAATTTCTGTTCCAGTTAACAATTATCTGTTAATTTAAATTGATATTTGTTTACTTGAATATAAATAAATTAACCTAGCATGACAGATAAATCGTTAACATTTGTTATTTATTTTGTCTCAATTCGATGGCTGTTGCTTATTGATTCAGATTGCCCTACAGTTTTTATTTGATTTTTTTCCTTAAAATAATTAGGGAAGCAGGAAATTAGGCAAGTCCAATTGTACATGTTAAAGTCCTACGTTCAGCTGTATCGGTCACCATCCTGTATGTATATCCTTGAATTCAGAAAAAAAGCCAATAAAAAAAATCCCATTTAAAATAAGAAATATGTATGTCGTATTGTACGAACTAGTGGCAGAAATTTTCTCATTGTCAGAATAAAATGAACATCTTGTATAATTGCCAGAGTTCATTATTGTAATCAGAGAATTTCTTTATTATAATTAAGCATTTCTTTGTTGTAATCAAAAATCTTTTAATTATTACATTATTTACAATTCAGAATAAAGTAAATACAAATAATAATAACCGTTTGTGTATGAATAGTCATTTTCATTATTGTAATCAAGCTTTTGTTTGTTGTAATCTAATAGTATATTGTAGACAAATAGCTGTAGCTGACTTTTTTTATAAAGCTATACAAAATTGGAAATAACAATAATAACATCATTTTCTATAACTTGGTAAAAATTTCATAAAAATTATATTTGGAACCTTTTATAATAATGAATATTAAGATGATTATATTCTTTTAGGGTTAATGATGAAATATTATTTGAAATAAGAACTGTATCGTAGAATGACCTTTTTATAACCGGAAATGTAGTAAAATACTTGTTACCTGAAATGACGAAACTTTCAGTTTCATTTTATTTACTTCCGTCGTAATAAATTAGATCAGAAAATAGGTTCATTGTTTGCGTCAATCGTAAATTAACTGTGGTGCATAAGTTAGATAAAAATATTCATTAAATCTATTTTGAACTTAGACTATTTATATAATTTCAAAATAGGCTAATAAATATATGTTAACACCGTTATCTTTTTATGCAGCAGAGTGTAGCAAAAAATAAAATATTTCATTTGTAATTTTTAAGTTATCAATGTATACAAAAGAAAAATATGTCTAAATCTTGGAAAATCCTACAATATGATTTATAATATATTTTTAAGTTCAAGAGAGTACATTTAGAATTTTCCTTATACAATCTCCGCTTCTGATTGGATAATATTAAGCCGTATTTACGCCAAATAATTATTTAAGTATTAAGAGCAATAAGTGCACCTGACCGGTTGAGGATTAGTTTATACATCCGATACCGTTAAGAAGCATTTAATGCCCGCAATGTTTATTATATTTTTTGCATGATTGTCCCAATAATAACAAATGAAGTTTAGAATTTTTTAAAAATTATTTTGCATTTTAAAAAATAGTTGTCATTTTTGAGTAAGCTATGATCTTGTTTTGTTATCGTTAAAGCTTTAAAAATTGTACATTTATTTTTTAAGTAATTTTCACCGCCTCCAGATCGGTAGGTAGTCACATCACTTACTGATAATTTGTAAACAAAACTTACTGCCTTGGAAACCCTATCGGTAAAGTTTAAAAAAAACCTGATCGTGCAAAAAATAAAAAAAGTTTCCATTTTCTTTCCGTACATTTCCAAAGCCAAAAACAAACAGTAGCTACTTAGTCCTTCTAATTTAAAACGAGGGTATCTTAATACAATATTCAAGACAAATATTGGGGTACGTTCGAATACGCGGTACCATAAGTACCACCTACAATTATATTAAAAACAAGAATAAATAAACTTCTGGATTCTATGATTATTACTCCAATTCAACAAATTTTGATATGGTGTATTAATAGAGTGTATTATAGGACTTGAATACATTGCTTATAATTTCTTAGGTTTAATAATAATTTATTTGCAAATAAACCATTGTCTGCATGTGACAAATGTTTTCGGGTTTAATAATTCGCAAATAATTTTTATTAAAGTAATAAAATTTAAGATGGCAATTAATTGAGTATATTGTCAGTTACCTTTACCCTCAGTTTTATAGATAATAGTAACATAAATATTGTATTATTTACTATTGAAATTAAAAATTTTGGGACTTGTCATTTGTCATATATTTGCCCGTAGATTATTGTTTAACTTAGAAATTCAGTTAATAACATTGTATTTAAATCCAGTACACTTTATTAATATATAAAATAAAAGCCCAAATATAGTCTTAACTATTGTAACCTAAAAAAATATTTTTTATTGCTGTTAATATATTTCAGAGGGTACGAATATATTTGTGGTTGGGCTCGTAATAGATAATATTTACCCATAGAACAAATATTTTTTGAACGCACATAAAAATACCAAACTACCAAGTAGTTTGGGTTCCGGCTAACAATCATTGAAGACGGGGTGGGTCCCAAGTGTGCCGCAAGGCTCGAACCGGGCGCCACTTTCTCCACGAGGTTAAAGGGTTGAGGACCGCTCAGTGGCGTATCAGAGGGTACGAATACATTTGGGGTTGGGCTCGTATAATGTACTATCAAGTTCAATATCATGACTTAATTTTCTATCGGACACTTTTTATTTACAAAAACTGTTTTCCCATAAACGCCTATGTCAAGGATTGCTAGGGCTTGGGTCATCCTATATACGCTGCAACACTGATACAATATTAAATCATATTTTCCTTGAAATATGACTATCTAGAGATAGTACGTTTGTACATTTTTATCAATTCATTGATGATTTATTTGCTATAACGTAGTATGTGTATGGCGCCTTCTAAATTAAAAGACATTGTACTGAGCGATCCAAAGGTCAAGCAACCAGCGACAGCGATAGATATCAGTGCGACTAAGTTTAGCCGAGTGGTTAGCATACCCACAGCGTCACATGTTTGTCCAGAATACATGAATGTGGGCAAACAATGAAATTGCTGATCATGGGAATGTATATAAATCAGGTTAAATCCAAATGAATATTGTTTTAAATGGTAAAAATGCTGATGCAACATTATAACAATACAATGAATATATTACTTGAATGTAGTAATAATATATTTTTGCTATTATTTAAATTTATAGAATTTTAAATTAATATTACTCAAAGCGTACATTCAAAAATTGTTCGAACCAAAAATACTGTGACATGCGCCCCTGACTTAAGAGTATACGAGCGCTGCTACTGGTAGAATATTCCGAGCGAAGACGTAATCCCCCTCGGGGAAAACCCATACGCGTTCAGACTGGTTAATTACATCCGGTGGTGTGATACTTTTGTGTTCGATGATGATCGCGTCAGAAAGTTCCAGAAGGATACTGGGCTGCATAAATACCGTCCGAAAGACAGCGGAGACATAGTCTGATATATAGAAGAAAAATGGCAATTTACTTGAAGCTCAAGATAGTTTTTCTTCAAAAAATACCATTAAATGTATTTTTTTCTCAATTTGTTATTATAAAAGTTAAAGATTATTCCATTTTCTACAAGTTTACTTTAATACTTTTTTTATATATTGTATGGATAAATTTATAAAGTAATATAAAAATTATATACATAGGTAAATGGCGGGAGGTAATGTGTTAATTACAAATTACAATTTGGGAGAAAGTAATTTAATTAGTCCAGCCTGGTCGCTTGCAACAGTCCATTTTTTTTTAATTCTTCAAAACTAGGTTGAACGTTTTGCCGCATCTGTACAATAATAATTTTTATATGTTTCTTCATTCTTGTCTCACAATTGTATCTTCTTCATAGGCGTGGTATATGTATTTTTTGCTCATAGGCGGCGGTTGCTATTTTTAGTCGCGGAACCCAAGTTCGTGTGTTAGTAGAACCAAGGTCGTTAACTTGCCAAACAAGCGTCACCGTGAACGGTGTCTGGTGTACGGTTTCCTTGGTTACTAGAACGCTGAGTAGCGCAAAGTCAATTGGCTGTACCAGCACTTGTAGTCAGTAGTAGTCAATAGCGATAGTAGCCGTTCGATAGGAGTGATGGTTAGGGAAAGTAATCAAGGTCATTGAGATGCAGATATTAGACTGTGTTGGAGATAAATATTGAATTACATATATAGAAATCAATAAATAATAACCGAATAATCTGCAATTGTAGTATACATAATTTGTATGTTTAATCATGATCCTTTTAAACATGATTTAAAAATTATATCCAGAAAACAATTTGTATAATATAAACACCATCTAGCATCAAATATCATATGCAGACCAATGCAAACCAATTTTAGTCGAGTATTAAAATCAACACATTAAAAATGGATCATATAGAAGTAAAAAAAGTGTTGGTAACTTAAGAAGTATGTTTACTTAACACAAATCTTTTATGTAACATATTTTCAAAAGTATTATAACGTGCGCTCCTGACTTAAGAGTATACGAGCGCCGCTACTGGCAAAATATTCCCCAGCAATGTCGTAATCGCCTGCGGCGGGGAAAGACCCATACGCTAGACGAGTTAATTACACCGGTGACTTAAATCTATTGTATTCAATATTATTGTTGCGTCAGAAAGTTCCAGAAGGACACTGGGCTGTATAAATACCGTCCGAACGACAGTGGAGATAGAAGCAACGAGCAATGAAGTTGGTGATATAAATAAATAGGCTACGAGTTGTTAATGTAAATAAATGTAGTTATATAAATAAACGTAGTGATATAAAAATTGGTCAAATAAATAATCTTAGTGTTTAAGCATTTAATAATATACTTAGTCTTAGTGTTTAAAAATATTTAATCATACTGTTAATTACTTTTATCATCTTTTTAATATTTAATCTTAATTATGGGTCATTACATGCTTTTGTAGGAAAATCATATTTCCTTTGATGCAACAAACCCCACATTGATAAATTTCTACGCTCAAAAGCCTATTGTCGTTAGCCATTTTTAAATTTGCTCTGAAATGAATCCGTGTGATCATCCAAAAAAGATGATTCAGAAGGGAAAGGGGAAGGTTATTTAATGATCACAAAAAGAGACAGTGGGGATAACGAATAAGAAACGAAAAAACATACTTCTTAATCATGATCACTTTGATGATTTAGATTGTGAATCACAGCCCGAAGCAATACGGCTGTTAATCTTACAACAGAAGAGGCGGTATTTTAAAATTGAAGGCCTCAACATAGACAAACTTACTTGTGAATGATTACTTAAGGCACGAAATAAAACATTCCAGGCCTATAATTAAAGTGAAAGTAATGAAATTTCGGAACATTTAGACAACGAAAATTTCACTGCTTCTTGATGAATTAAGTTTTTTTTTTTACTATATTTGTCACAAATTTCATTACCCGCCTATGGCTGAATAAAATAACAACTGCATTGCTGAGCAGTAGAGCGCATTGCATAATGCCAAAATTCTACGCGTATGGCGTGCGTCTACGAACAGCTGTTTCTGTTTTCGTTGTGACTGACTAAATATGAAAGAATGAAAATAAACAAACTGGTGAATAGATTGATAGATACACCAGAAAATGAAACTATATACAAATCGGGAAAGATATGAGATAGAATAGAAAAAAAAAACAATAAAACCTTAAATATACGTGACACATGTTATTTGTTTATAAAAATATATCATTTAAAAAATCCTTTATTTAATAATTTCCTTATTGTTTATTCATTTTGTTTTCTATTTGTCAAGCATATAAAACAACTTCTGATATGTAATCAAACGGAACAGTTTAAAATATGTCCAAAATATTTATAGTTAGCTACTGTTCTTTCTACATAAATCATTATAATTTATAATTTGCACAATACAAGTATAATTCCTGTATTGCTTAACAGTTCAAGAGAAATTCAGGTGCGCGACCAATTACAACAACAACCAACACTCAGTTACAAAATAGTGTTGATATTTTATACAAATATGAAGTAGACATCATCTGCGCATCAGGAAATTCTTCAAATGAATAAAAAATATTTAAAACTGAAAACCTATTTTCCCATGTTTTATTGTCACGGTTTCTCGTACCCTGTATTTTTTGCATACTATTTATAATTAAATATTTTATATTAATGTTCAAAACGTATGTTTAAATTTTATTATTCATAAACTAAATAAGCATAAAAATGTTTATGATTATTAGTATTAGTGAGAACTATAAGTGAACTCCATCCTGCTTTCTAATAAACGCACGAGCGTTGTCATTTTTATACATATGAGTAGTGCACACAAAAAAGAATGATTATTCTATTTTCATTTCATGATTATAAGTTGTAAGTGAGGCAATTAATACAAGCTACAGGGTACTTGAATCATAATCGAGTTGTGGATTTTAAATAATCTACAAATAAAGAAAATGTAATCATGCCTTTTACCATTTTAACATGCTACCATCTATGGGTTACTATTTCTACTATTATAGTTGGAGGAAGAAATATTTGGAACTCATTATAGATTCTGCCAATTGGTCGTTATAAAGTTTTATGGACTTTGCGGTAATGCTACTCGGAGCCAGGTAGAGTTTTCTGTGCTGGGCCGTACCCGAAATTTGCATTCAAGATGTACTTTTAAATCTGTATTAAAATAATAATTCGTTTTAAGTGTATATCTTCTAACGTCAATTTGTAAAGTGAAAAGAGATTAAAATATTATAAGATGTTTCCTAATTATGTACTTTTAACTCTGTATTCAAACAACAATTTATACAAACATTGAGTATGATTTTTTTTAATAAGGCCCATTTCTTACCCTAAAATTGATGCCTTCAAGTTCGAATAATTTATGAGTCCTGACCGCTAACAAACCCAACCGTCCATAAAAGATTGTAAACCATGCATAAGTCAGTTCCAAATATTTCTTCCTCCAACTATACTAGAACAGTTATAATCAGTAAAAATGCCTGTCTTTATGGATAGCGAGTATACAGATATAGACATTATACCTATACTCTACAGTGTAGAGTCTACACCAAAAATTCTACTTATATCTATTCTTTATATTTAGATTATTGAATTTTAAATTCATTCTTTGAAGAATTTTTGTCCTACTCTTCTTAATTTTAGAAATATCGGGATGGACAGTATTTTTGAAGGGTGTATGTAATATACCTATAATTTTAAATATTTAACTATTAATACAATAAGAAATGATATAATGTATGTACTTCCCAGAAAAAATCTTCAGTACTGTCTCTCGATTTTTGACACTGACATTATTTGGGCTGTGAGATTTATTACAACAGATTATTATACACATATAATAAAATATTTATATGTATCAGATAATTTACTCTTCTTTAATACTAGCAAGAACAAAAATTTTCAAAAAATAATATTTAGATTTATTTTAAAAATCTGTTACTCCGGGTTGTCCAATTATTACCAAAACCTTTTTAGCTCTTCCCAGTAATGCCAAATTGAGAAATACATAGTTAAACAACACATACAGACATCATCGTAAAAATATTAAAATCGGATTGTAGGGACCTTAAAACGTGCTTAATCATTAAAATCTGAATATGCGATTTTTAGCATGAATCCAATACCTCTCTTAGCGAGAAATAAATGGTATTCCATGGAAATTATGATGAAAGTTGAAAATCAAAAATGTATAAATTGCCGTTTGATATTTAAGTTTAGTGATCCATAAATGTGTCTTTATTCCTCCTACGTGAGATACCTAAATTAAAATGCAAATGATAGAAGAGGATGGCGCCTGAAAGACGAGGTGGGTTCATTTATATTTAGAATCGTAAAATTTTTGAGGTGTCGTTATACAGAACACCGCCACATGCTGGAGTTCATTGCCATTTATTGTACTTTCTGTCCAGCAAATTTGCGCAGGGATAATTAAGAAGCATTAAGGTATACAGTAAACCCATCAGTAAAATATGGGACATTTTATTTATGGCACCAGAATCCTCCACAATAACTTTGATAGGGTGTACTCGTAGATGTATAAGAAGACATTATGATCGTTAGTAGGTTAGTATGAACAATTGATTAAGAATAATTAGTGAGCAAATGACTAGCATAGTTTTTTCGTCAATCGTTTATAAGTTTTCGTTACTTATTTTTAATTAAAGAGTTAATGTAAGCGACTTTAACATACTGACCTATGTGTTTTTTCTCTCTTTTATAACTTTGTTCTTAATAGCTGATAGAAAAGACATGTTAAAATTTAATTTTCTCAGATGATTTATAGGTAAAACTAACAATGATTAATTGACATATTTTTTCTACAAATCAATGGATAACTGAACAATATGTATACTCGTACAACACCGGATGATTTATCAATGTTATTTTACTTTCCGTCACCTTTAGGTAAGGAAGGTATTGTCTTTGGTCAAAAAATTCAATGATGAGTTTTTAGTGAATAAGCATATTTTAAGGTTCCTATAATACGATTTTACCACTTTTACGATGATGTATGTATGTATGTGTGTCTGTGTGTGTGTGACAAAAGTTTCGGATCGCATAACTTCAATACCACGATTCCAAAAATATTTTTTATCGTATTCCTGAAGTTTATATCCAGAAGAACAACTGATTAGATTTTGGTTATAATTGGTGAACCGGAAGTAGCCTCATTTGAAGATTTAACAGTTAAATTTGATTTATTGACATTTAACATTATTATAACTTAAAGAATATATTATTGTCTATACGATTTGATTGCATTTTATACTTCATATTCAATAGATATAGAGTTAAAGAATTTTAAAGAAATAAAATTTTATAAATCAGCCAGCTATGCTAAACATGGAAACTACTAATATATTTATATAATTCAAATTGACAGATGTCAGTATAAATAAAAAGTAAATTAATGTGGCAGAGATGAGGATGTTGAAGTAGATGTTGGGGAAGACATGGAAAGATACGGGAAATAAATCTAGTGTTACATTTATCTAGAAAGATACAAGCGAGATGATTACATTGGTTTGAAAATGTCATGAGGAGAAATGAAGAATATATTGGATAAAGAGAGAATAGCTTTGTAATAAGGTTGAAGAAACAGAGGAAGACCAAAGATAAAAGGAACCGAAAAGGACCCGAACCCGGGTCCTCAGAATCGCAACCAGACACTCAGGCACACGGCCACGAAACGAAAACTACTCACAGTAAATTTTTGATGTGTAGTAGTCTATGAATGGTCTACAAATAAAATTCTGTGGTTGTCAGTCACCTATCCTTTCACATCAAGATCACCTGCCCCTTCCATAAAATATCCCCACTTCTACGGCACTGTCGCCGACGTATATAGAAACTAGTTGCACTAGGTGATAAGACAAGAGATGTAGTGCATGAATGCTGCACTTAAAGTGCAAAACAAAATGACACAATCCGATCGAGAAGTACTGGCTTTTCGTTACTGAAAAGAATGCTTAAATAAAGTGAATTTTACTTAAACAAATAGTGTAGTTAGTGACAGTTTAATTGTTGTTATGAAACGCCTGCAGTGCGTTTAACAAGTAATTATTGTAAGTTTATTTAATAAACATTTATTTATTTGCTTTTTAATATTTAACCAGTTAGCCATGCAGTATGTATAAGAGCCGGAACGGTCCGGAACTTTGTTTCGTTCTGGTACTTTTGCCAGAGCTGGACCCCCCCCCCCTCCCCGACTGTTTTTTACCTCCAGCTACCCTTGCTAAGGGAGGTATAGGGATCATGCTAAAAATCGCATATCGAGATTTTGATATATGACCACGTTTTAAGATTCATAAAATTCGATTTTAACATTTTCACAAAGATGTCTGTGGGTGTGTGTGTGTGTGTGTGTGTATGTGTGTGTGGATCTTCTGGTCACTCTAGCTCAAATACTATCAACCACAGAATTTAGAAACCTGTTATTTCGACCTTACTCTAATATGGAAAGAAGCCATTAGATTTTGGTGGAAATCGCACTTTACTAGAAGCTCAAAATAGTTTTTTTATAAATTTTATAAATCCCAGAGTCTATGTTTTAAAGATAAACACGATTTCTTAGTTACATAGTTCATATTTCAAATGTATGTAACTGACAGACAAATGTTACTGCCAAAAAAATAATCATTTCAAATTAATAATAGTAACGTTTTAATAAATAGAACAATAGTTATATGGAAAGGAACTTAATATGCATAGTATCCAGCATTAGTAAATATACAGGTATTTATTTGTATAAAACAATAATAAATATATCATCACGGCATATTACCCATTGCTGAGTGTGTTAATCTGCTTTGTACAGTGATTTTGGTAATGATGATGACATATTTGTATCGTGCGGGCGTTTACGAAGCGTCGTCTCATGGGTACTCATTTATAGCGTGGAGAGTGCACCACAGATGTCAATTTTATGCCATTTAAAATTGGAAATAATTGGTGTTGGTAGGGATTGAATCCGGTTCCCCAGATTTGCGACCAGACACTCAGGCACGCGACCAGGAGACCCCATAGATATATGTATTTAAATTAATAAAAATTAATTGGCGGTAGGTTTTATCTTGGTCACATCAGATGTTTCCAAATGTTTTGTACTAAAGTATATAATTAAGAATTTTTTTTTCACCGGCCGAGCTAATATGAGTTTGGGCTCCTATATGGAAAATTGAAATTTAAAAATTTAGTAGTAATTTCAAAGTTTTATCGTTCCTGTCTTTTAATTAAACGCGGGTGAAACACGACCATATTGTTAAACCTGCGTTGACTTAGGGATGTTTTACAACCTGGTTATTATATTTATTTAAATATAACAACAATATACTAACCTAAGGTACAAAAGTCATCTTTGGAAAATTTGGACCGAGTTTTTTGTGCGTTAGGTTAGATTATTATAGTTATAGGCAAGTCCGGAAGAAACATATCGGGTGAGATGACTTTTATACCAAAATACAAATAATAGACCAACAGAATGTTTCTACATGGATAATAGATTTGTGTTGTTTATTTCAATAAATAAATAAATTATTTTTTGATACATTGATACATTTTCTTCATACAAAGTAGTATATCTATCCAATTAATATAACTTCTCAAGCAGAAAGAGGTTCAATGTAACAGTTGAACCTAAAGTTATTATAGTTTTTCTGTACGCGTCATTATATACAGGGTGGTGATCGCGACCCCGGAACAAAGGACTTTAACATGTAAAATCAGATTTTCCTAATTTCCTGCTTCCCTAATTATTTTAGCTAAAAAAGCTTCAAATAAAAGTTATAGGGCATAAAATTCATTTTGTATGCCTTGTAACGTCAAAAATTAGGTATGAAAATGCCGAAAATCACCCCAAAAATAGCAATAGCCCATGGAATTGAAACTAAAATGTTAGCGATTTATCTGTCAAAAATTATTTATTTAAATTAATAGATAATTGTTCATTTGAACAGATATTCCAAATAATTGTGGGTAAATTTCTCGACTGTGATGTGGATTAGGTATTAAAAATTACTCGAAAGTTCAGTCAAACAGCATTTATTCTTACTGTACCAACGTTTCGGTGCACCCTTGCACCTTCTTCAGGGTAGTAAGATCTTACAAATTGTTACAATTCATGTACACAAAATACATTCGTACAAAACATTCAGTAAATTTATTAAAAATCGTACCAAAAAATTCAGTGTATATGTTACAGTTAAAGTATACATTTCAGTCAGTGCATAACCTAAACTGCCCATCCAACAATCTAGGCGTATAAATTTTATAAAAAAAAAAACAAATAGAAACAATACCTAACGCACAGAACTCGGATTTAGGTAGACAGTGACAAAAGAAGGTGTATACACTAACTAGTCAATGAATACATTAACTAGATAAAGTATGCACTATATAAAATAATGTATACTTTCACTAAAACAGCTAGTGGAAGCATACATCAACTAGACAGTGTATGCACTGGCTAAGTTGATACTTTAACTGTAACATATACACATACATTTGCTCTAAAGATTCGGTTGTCGTTTTGGAAGAAGAAAATAAAAAATAGCGACCCCTAACGAATGGGAAAAGCTATTGTTTATGAAATAATTTTACTGGAAATTTAGAATCTTTTGCAACTTATATTAATTATACAAATTGTTTGTAAATTTATCGATTTTCAGACATTTGCAGTAAATATAAATAATTTTATTGTAAATAAGTACTTTTATAAATAAATTTATGTTATTTAGCATATTTTAATATTTATAGAAAATTATATACAGTTTAATATATTACAAATGACACAGTATATAAAGTACTTTTTCTAAATTATCGTATTCATTCTGAAAGTAAATACATGTTTCTCATTTTCATAAAACATTTCAATACTTTCTTTTACGTATAAATATATAATTACTGTCCAATCGACCAATGTCCAAATGTAGGTGAATATAAAAATTACTCTTCATTCCTTCCTTTTCGTTCTATTTTTAATTTTAAGCGAAAGTCCAAATTGAAATGAAAAGTATTTAAAAATAAAACCGCTCATCTCATCATAGATAATTACTTTCCAATTTTGAAGTTTGAAGCCGGCTGCCAATAGAATATTAGATAAATAGACAATTCATTGTCATCGAATATGAAAGTTGTCTGTTCTAAGTAGTTGCAAGTATCTATGAATGGATGTACTACTAGATGCAGTAGAATACTTATTGTTGCAGTGTATAATAGTATAGCAACAATAGCATACTTCCGTAATGCAATGAATACAATTAATAATCTGTTTTACAGTTTTTGAATACCACATAGATATCACGGCTTATTAAACATTTCTATATGTGATGATATAAAAATTAAAGAAAAATCTTTTTCCCAAGCGCACATTTGTTAATGCCGGGAGTTAATGGATCACTTGCCGATATCAACATCTCGGCTCGATACATACACGTATATTATTTTATTTTACATTTATGCACTTTTTCTATTGTAAATAAGTCTTGTTCATTTATATAAAGTCCTTAACCCTCTTAGCGAGAGGTATTGGATTCATGCTAAAAATCTTATATCCAGATTTTAGTGAATAACCACGTTTAAGCTCCCTAGAAGCCGATTATAACATTTTTACGATGATGTCTGTGTGTGAGGTTGTTGGATTTCTCAAATTCTATAAGACAAAAGACCTGTGTAACTACGGATTCCTCAATCTAACAGTAATGGGAAGAGATGAAGAAGTTCTCTAAATCTAAATATTATTTTTTAAATTTTGTTATTAGAGATAATAAAGATTATTAAATTCTCAATCTGGCATATTTAATTTTTTTATTATATCTCGTGTAGGTTTGGAGATATAGTATATAATAATATAAAATAATCTGTTGTAATAAATCTCGTTGCCCAAAAAAACAGTTGAGATATTTAAATGTTTTGAATTGACAGATAGATGCGAAGTGTCAATGTCAAAAATCAATAGTTTTAATAACATTACTGGAATGTTAATATATTAATATTACATATATCCTTAAGAAATACCGCTAATACCGACAATGAATTTGAAGAATTTTGAACATATTAGAAAAGTAGGACAAAATTTCTCACACACGAAAGAAGATATACAATTTCAATTATTTGTGTGTGCAAGAAATGTTAAATTCGTTACTTATAGGGCGCGACAATTGTCATATGTCAATATTTCAAAATATTCTGATGTTTATTTGTCATCAAGAGTATGGAATATAGTTGTCGAGGAAAATAATCCGCATGAATTTGGAAAAGTATGATGTTTTGAATGAAAAATTATGATATTTGACACCTATGTTATTCTGACACGGGCCCCCATATCTGCTTGCCAAGATTAATAAAGTCACATAACTTCTCGCGCCCTATGCAACATAAAATGATAATGGCGAGAGGTATTGTGCTGCATATTGCTTTTAATAATTTAATAAGGCATTTGACCTTGAATGAAAAAAATATTCGCTGCATTTTTTTTTTTTAATTATTGCCCTCTGCGTATACCCTATGTTTCCAACTCTTGTAAATGAAATACGTTTCCTTTAAGTATTATTCTTATCCTTTCTGACAGCTGACTCGACAAGATGACAAGTATATTTCATTCCAAAAATGTTGATTGATAGTGTTAATTTTTATAAATTCTAGACATTTTCCATTCAAAATATATATCAAATACATTAAATTATGTACATTTATTAATATTACAATAAATTTTACATTCTAAAACACTCTATTTATAGCACTGCTCTCAAGTAATTACAGACTCGGCTACCCGCCTCGGCCTTAAACAACTTGCTCATACATTAAAGATTCACTTTTCGTCCTAGACACATAAAATACTAAAAATAAGCATCCCTATAAAATTTGCCAATGTCTTTCAAACTATCTATAATATTAATCCCTAAAATCTGACGTAATTGACAGGAGACAGTGTCAAGATATGAATCATTTATTTATTTATTAAAAATGCCATGTGTTCCGCGTCGAATTCCACGTTGTTCAATCACCTTTACTAACTTATTCTTTCCTGGGTGGTGCTAAGTTTTTCGGTCCCACCTCATACCACATGTTATCTTGTCTTGTATTCTAACACATACAGACAGACACATAATATTGTAGTTCTGTCTGTGCGTGGTACTTTTGGAATGTCGTTGCTGTACCTTAACTTGTGGGCCGGAGAATAGCAACGTGCGTATTGCAAGTGGCGATAGTGGATTTGATACCGTTTTATGGATAATGAAAAGTTTACAGCTAGTTTCAGATTAGTAGGGCATTAAAGAGATACTTAGTGCGATAGGAAAGTCTACGTAAATGTTTATGTAACTGGAGTGTAGACAGTATTTAATTTTCGCGATTTTCCGGAATCTAAACGGCTCGCTTTCTGAATGAATTAATCTGGCAATTATTGGTGGCTAATTATTTTAGTAAAAAACAAAATCTGATGCGGCCGGCACATTGCAATCAGATATTTCATTTTTTTTGCTTTTGTATTTTTTTTCTTGGCAACTGAATTCCATACTCCTGACAACAAATAAACCATATGAAATAAGAAAATTATGAAATTTTGAATGAAAAATTATAACATTTGTCAGTTATGGACATAATTAATTCCTGTCATTTTGATACGGGCCCCCATATCTGCTTGTCAAGGTCAGCAAAGTCATGTGACTGCTCGCGCCCTATACATAAATTTTCTTACAAAAGAGCCTATATTTTCAGTAAAATTATTTCATAAACAAACTATGCAAATTGCACTTGACACTGACATCTTCTTTTAGCTTTTTCCATTTGTTAGTTGTCGCTATTTTTCATTTCTGTTTTGCTTGTCGTCCTCATTCAGTTCCTTTTCTCTCAAGTCTTCCGCAATACAGTCATGACATGTTCAAACCAATGTAATCGTCCCTCTTCTAACTTTTTAGAAACTTCTATCACTCGAACCATTTCCCTTACCTTTCATTCCGTACCCTACTTTTCCGTGTCTTCCCCAACATCTATCTCAACATCCTCATCTCTGCAATATCTGAATATATTAACAGTTTCCATGTTTAGCATACCTGATTTGTTTATGAAAGTTAATATCTTTATAATTCTTTAACCTTATAGGTATCTTTTGAATATAAAGAATAAACTGCAATCCAATCGTATAGAGAATAATATATTCTTTAACATTTATATAACATTAAATGTCAATAAATGATATTTAACTGATTTTTTTTAAAGAAAAACTGTTAAAAGTTGCATATGAGGGTACTTCCGGTGGACCAATTATAACCAAAATCTAATCACCTCGGCATAAGGATTTTTTTTTTTTAGAGAAAGTACTAATTAGTCTTAAGTAATTTAAACTTAAAAATATAAATGTTACCTACTTACAATTAGCAATAGTGAATTATTAATGGAATAATGCATTTCTTAAATTCCTACGGACTATTATAAAGCATTTCACAATCATTTCTCTTCATTCAAGCATAAAACATTATCAAAAATTGAAATCAGTAATAAACTTTTATGTAATCAAAATCTCTTAATTAACCTATTGGCACAAATTTGATCCCTGTGGTGCATTCTCCACGCCAGCAATGCCAATGAGTGCCCGTGAGGTGATGCCCTGGTAAGCGCCCGCACGGTATAAATATTTCATCATTACCGACCAAAGCAGATTGGCACACCCAGCAATGTGTAATATGCGGTGATAATATTTATTTTATTTATTAAATACGTACCTACATTTCTTCATGTTTATTTATGCTGGAAACTGTATTAAGTTCCTTTCCATATAATTATTGTTCTACTTACTATTTTCTTTTTAAAACGTTACTATTATTAATTTGAAATGATTAGTGTTTTAACAGTGGCATTTATCTGTCAGTTACATACATTTGAGATCTGAACTTTGAACTGTGCAAGTGTAACCATGGAGCATACGTCGGGATTTAAATTATAGATAATTTTATAAATTTATCCATAAAAGTATTAATGTAAACCTGTAGAAAATGTAATAATCTTTAATTTTTATAATAACATAAATCTCGAAAAAATAACATTTAAATGTATTTTTCGAAGAAAGACTATTTTAAGCTTCAAGCAAAGTGCCATTTCTGGTTATCTGATTTACACCAAAATCTAATGGCTTCTTTCCATATTAGAATAAGGTAGAAATACATGGTTTCAAAACTTTCTGAACGCATACACATACACACAGACATCATTGTGAAAATGTTAAAATTGGATTCTAGGGACCTTAAAACGTGGTCATTTACCAAAATCTCGACATACGATTTTGCAAGATCCCTATATTTCCCTTACCAAGGGTAGCAGAAAATACCACAATAATTTATGTTAGGTCAGATTATAATATGATTTGGTGGTGCTATTTTGACCGGTTATATTTTGTCTACTGTATTATACTTATTCTTCGTTGCTACTACAAACTAATTGTAAAATGTATGTATTATACTTTAGTATCCTGATAATAATAGTGTCTTATCAAAATATATACATATATTAATATTTTCGTCTAGTATAGAGCCTCGTATAGAGCTATGTTAATGACCCGATAACATTGTATCTACAATATTTTCCTTGTATGTAAATGCATACAATAGAATTTTAGATTACAAATATTTAAGTAGAACAATAATGTATTGTTGAAGTAAGTTATTTTGTCGCGTAAATGTAACTTAATACGTGTAGAAAACTTGATAGTTTATACGCAATTGTACAGTGCCGTATTGTTACTAAATGAAGAAACAAAGATAAACACTACAATTAGTATTATAAGGAAATTTTTATAATGAAATAATGTTTTTCTTCAAACGTCATAACAGTAGCATCTTTTGTGACTTGATTCACAACTAGAAATAAAATAAATATCGATAGAAACTACAAGAAGTAACTTGTATAAAAGAAACCACACTAGATAACCTAAGAATAAAGTACTAAATACTATCAATAGCTGTCAAATTTAAATAAATAATCTATGAATTGAAATATAAACAGAGTTTACTTTTGAGGAAATAACATAATAAAGAATAGCAGACTTACAGATTACAATTACAGGGACGATAATGAAAATACTTAGCATTAAAGTGATAAGAAAAGTTTATATTGTTTTGCAGTGATTCCTGGACATATCTTTCAGCCACACTGTTATATTTCCATCCAATTGAACAACTTCACATACATTATAATACTTCAAATTCTGACTTAATTGCAGACAAGGAGGATATACAATTGTACAGTTTTTATTTAAACATCAAAACGTGAAAATTTTCACTTCATTGTTTATAACAAAAAGTGAACAAATGTAACGACAGTAGTAGATATTTTTCTTTAAATATCTACGTTTGAAGAAAAAATATAATGTGTCATTAGGAGTAAAAGTGTCTTTGTGTCTTCTACGCTCGTCACACAAAGTGTCACTTTTAATCCTAATAACACAATATACTATTCTCTTCAAACGTTAAAAATATGTATAATATTTTAAAACGCCATAAAAACTGTTAAAGTTGACTTTTCTGATAGATACTTTATCTGCCGCTATGAGAGATAGAAAAAGTAAAGTAAAATAATAGTTAATAATAAAATATATTAGTAGTTTCCATGTTTAGCATAGTTGGCTGATTTATAAAATTTAATTTCTTTAAAATTCTTTAACTCTATATCTATTGAATATGAAGTATAAAATGCAATCAAATCGTATAGTATAGTATAATAACGTTAAATTTTCAATAAATCAAATTTAACTGTTAAATCTTCAAATGAGCTAATTCCGGTTCACCAATTATAACCAAAATCTAATCACTTGTTCTTCTGGATGTAAAAATAGTGCTATATTTTATATGGACTCTTTGCGGCTCAACTGAAGTAGTCAAACACCTACAGATTCGTCACAAAAAGTAATACTTTAACTCCTTACATCCTATAGTATTTGTAAATCATGAAATATTTGCTAACTGTAAAGAAATCTTTAGAAATCAGCATCCATAATGCACCAATATCAAGTTATAAAACAAAAAATACTTTTTGCAATAATAACCAATGTAGACATGTCAATAAAACCATAAAGAGCTTAAGTGGTAGTCACTTTTGTGATCAATATTCTCAAAATTACTAAATTGTTAACATTGGTTGTTGTTGCATTGAACCACAATTATTTAAATACTTAATAAATTTAATGTTTCATTATACAAGTAAAGATCTATTTTAAAATGTAAATGAAGTACAGGAAATATCAATAATACTGCAGACACACATAATGAAGTAACTTTAAAATAGAATCAACTTCCAAACGTAGCTATTCAATGTCAAAATCTATGTAGGTAGACATGTAACGAAATCATTACATCTTACATCGTTTTAATTTAAATTCATTATATTCTATATAGTAAAAAAAAATTAAAGCTACAGATGGAAAAACATCTGTATTATTACATCATTAAAATAAATAATTTCTAATCAATCAAATTTCCAACACTGATAAAAACAACAAATCGATTAATGTCTAATCTACTTTCTTGCAAGAAACTTTTTACAAACATTTTTATAGAAAGTGTACACACATTTCATTTAGGACACATAAAACTTTACGGCTTTAAATGAAAGAACTCTGTACTAACTGTACTGCCTACAGAGTAATATTTATTAAACAGCTCCTTGAAATCATGCTTAATTACAGAAGGCGATAAGATTGTAATGATTTCAGATAACGCCTTGTTATAAAACAAATCATAATAGGAAATTGTTAATTAAATCCGGAGATTACTATAATAAAACTGTAGCAATATAATTTATAACTGAAATAAGTTTTTGAATTTGTAATACATTTAATCTTAGTTTTTTGAATATTTCTTCCGTTTTAAAACTTTTTTCTGTACTTTGATCTACTCAAGAACTATACTCGTTATAAATAATATTTAGCCATAGAAATAAGTATTTTTTGGACAATTTTCTACGATGCATATAGAAATACCAAATTTCCACAAGTAATTTGGGTTCTGGCTAACAATCATTGAAGACGGGGTGGGTCCCAACTGTGCCGCCAGGATCGAACCGGGCGCCAGTTTCTCTACGAGGTTAAAGGGTTGAGGACCGCATTTAAAGGGGGGGGGGCAAAGAGAGCAATTGCCTCATCCAAAATTTAAACAAGTATGGCGATGACCACATCTACGAAACATCCGAAGAATATTATTTCCCTTATTCTTTCATGCCTTATGCTATCTTTCCGTGTCTTCCCCAACATTTATCTCAACATCCACATCTCTGCCACATTCATTTTTTTCTCATTGTTAGTGACATCTGTCAATTTGAATTATTTGAATATATTAGCAGTTTCCTTGGTTAGCACAGCTGGCTGATATATGAAAGTTCATATTTTTATATTTCTTTAACTCTATATCTATTGAATATGAAGTATAAAATGCAATCCTATCGTATAGAGAATAATATATTCTTTAAAATTTATAATAAATTAAATGTCAATAAATGATATTTAACTGCATTTTTTTTAAACAATTAAAAATTGCAATAAGAGTACTTCCGGTTGACCAATTATAATCTAAATGTAATTAAGTCTGCATATGGATCTAAATTCGAGGAATACGAAAAAAAAATTTGGATCGTCACATACACACGGTTCGATCCCGACCGACGCCAAAAAGTACATCGCATTTTAATGGCACAAAATTGACCCCTGTGGCGCACTCTCCACGCCAGCAATGAGTGCCCGTGAGGTGACGCCTGGTAAGCGCCCGCACGGTACAAATATTCCATCATTACCGATATCTGTGTATGAAGCAGATTGGCACACCCAGATATGGGTAATATGCCGTGATGAAATATTTATTTATTTATTTAATATCTTTATAATTCTTTAACTCTATTCTCATGCATCAATTCATATAGATAAAAATATTCTTTAATATTTATAATAACATTAAATATCAAAAAATAATATTTAATAGCGCTTTTTCACGAAAAACCAAAATCTAATCAAGTCTGCATATGGATGTTAGGAATACGTAAAAATTGCAATTTTTGAAATTTTATTATTGGAGATATAAAAATAGTAATTTCGTATTCTAGGGACGTAATTATTCATTAGAAACTCACTATCAAATTTTTTGACCAAAGGTGGCGGAAGATAAAAATGTGAAACCACCTTAAAACAATGAAATATTTGCTGTGTTATTAAACCGACAAAATGTCCCTAATATTACTAAAAATTGGCTTTTTTATTTTATTAAAAAAAATGCATTTGTATGTCTGCAAATGATTTCTATACGGTCCTGCGTAGAGAAATCTACCTTATACCTCTATTCCGATATTAAATACGTACAAAGAGAAAGGTTTAAATGTTAGCAAACATACACACATATGTTTTATACGTGATCATGTACCCTCCATCTGTATCTGCATACATCTAAGCCTTATGTGTTTCGTTCCATCCGTGTGTATACATAACGTCCAATAATTAATACCCGACCGCGTCTGCCAACGTGGACAAATAAAAAAAAACCACTAGAGCTTTCACAGAGGGAAGAAGTTATTCATTTGTATCTATATTTAACCTTTGGTGATTAAAAATCAATGATGAACTTTGCTGGTATTTTACAGATAGGGATTGTTAAAGGACATATATGATGGATTTATTGTTTTAATCAAGAAAAACTCTATGCATATTGTATAAATTTCTAAAATGCGACGGTATATTATATATGAATAATAAATATTAATTTGTGTTGTGGGAACTTACGTTTCTCTTAGGAAAAGCGCATGACAAGAATTCTACATATGTCAATAAAAAAATTAATTAAATTTTAATATTTTACACAATTCTAATACCTACAGCAAACGCATGATTGGAGAAAAAATATCTTGCTTGCATAAACATCAAAATTGGTTCGTGGTTTTTACCTTCCGTCACCTCTAGGTAAGGAAGGTATTGTCTTTGGTCAAAAAATTCGGTGGTGAGTTTTCATTGAATAAGCACGTTTTAGGGTCTTTACAATACGATTTTACTATTTTTACGATGATGTCTGTATGTGTGTGTGTGTGTGTGTGTGTGTGTGTGACCGCGTTTTCGGGCACGATATCTCCAATACTAGAATTCCAAAAATTACAATTCTTGCGTATTCCTCTTCCTTACAACCATATGCAGACCTGTTTAGATTTTGGTTATAATTGGTCAACCGGAAGTACTCTCATTTGAAGATTTTAACAGTTTTTCTTGAAAAAATCAGTTAAATGTTATTATAACTTAAAGAATATATTATTGTCTATACGATTTGATTGCATTTTATATTTGATATTCAACAGATATAGAGTTAAAGAAGAATAACGATAATAAATTTTATATAAATTTCATAATTCAGCCAGCTATGCTAACTTAACCATGGAAACTGCTAATATATTCAGGTAATTCAAATTGACAGATGTCAGTATCAATAAAATGAAATCAATGAAAGAATAAGGGAAGTAACTCTAGTGTTAGAAGTCTCTAGATATGAGAGACGATTACATATTGGTTTGAACATGTCATGACGAGAGATGAATATATTAATAGAAGGTGGAAGAAACATAGGAAGACCAAATATAAGATGAAAAGACTGTATTGTAGAAGACTTGAGAGAAAAGGAACTGAATGGTCCTCATTTAGACACGCAAAACAAAAATGAGTGGAACAAGAAAATAAAAAATAGCGACCCCCTAACGAATGGGAAAATGGAATTCAGTTGCCGAGAAAGGGAATCACATAATACCAAAAATTTATAATCTTTTGCAAGAAAATTTATGTATGGAATTTGTACATAATACACAGGATTGACGGAAGGTATTGTGCTGGCCACTTCAGATTTTTTTATATTCGTATGTTAATATTTATAAAGAAGTATTAGAACCCCTTTTTTATTTTTACAACAAATACTCTATTCCAGTTATTGTTAAAGCAGAAGTCTATTATTATATACTATACTATTATACTCCTTTAAGTAACTGTTTACTTGATAAAAGATTAAAAATTATTAAACTTTTACGTTCCGAGCTGGTAACTGCGAGCCCAAACTCATAATAATTCGGCCGTTTTACATTTTCAACAAATTATAAAGTCTAAACAAATGGTTAGAAATTTCCACAAAATTCTTTCGCCTACTTTAAATATAGACTTAAAACATTTTAAGGGTGACTTAGTTCTACCGAGACCCTTTAGTGAATGAAGAACAACAATTTATTTTCAATTCAAATGTCCCGCAAAAAAACTAGACCACTACGTATGCATTAGAGCAGTGGTTTTTAATCTTTTCATTCATGACACCCCTATGACCTAATCGGGAACGTGCATAACCCCTTTTTTTGCAAAAGATTCTATATTTTCAGTAAAAACTATGCAAATTGCACTTGACACTGACATCTTATTCTTTAGCTTTTCCTATTCGTTAGGGGTCGCTATGTATTATTTTCTTCTTCCAATCATTTTTGTTTTGCGTGTCGTCCTCATTTAGTTCCTTTTCTCTCAAGTCTTGTCCAATACAATCCTTCCATCTTATCTTTAGTCTTCCTTTGTTCCGTCTACCTTCATTCTTCCAATATATTCTTCATCTCTCCTCATGACATGTTCAAACCAATAATAATGATAATAATGATTTATTGCCCAACAGTTAAGACCATTTACAGGATAATACATAATATAAATATTGAATACATTTAGGATATATATGTGCATGTACATAAATAAACATAAGAAAAAAAAGAATTAGACAAAAATTACAAAAATATATCAATATAAAAATTGTTTGCATTTTTGGAGATAATTATTATGGGAGCACGCTGGAGTACATCCGAATGGGATGAGGGAACTTGAAATGTCCTGATCTGGACTTTCTGGACACTTGACAGGAGAGAAGGCGTATCTATTTCACCACCGGAGAAGCCAAAGGAATTTAGCACTGCTCATCTCTCTTCGGGTTGCCAGGGATGGCATGCTATGACGTTGTAGGAGGGCTTGCTTATCTATATACCTTAGAGGATAAACTCTAGTTTGAAGGACAAAAAATTCAAAAACCTGCGATATATACGGTCAAGTGCCAAATGTTGGTAGGTGTAATAGGGGTACCAGATGAGGGTAGCGTATTCTAATTACACTGGATCTGGACTTTGTTTTAATTAATATCAGAGTTGAGAAATTGGTTTCATATCAACACGGTGTTTATTAACCATACGGCAAAAATTCAAGGGGTTAGTCCCTGGACTATTCTAAGAATATTTTGTCCAGGGAGAAAATTTTTTTCGACAATAACAACATTTAATACCAAAATTTATATGTAAGTTTCTCAATCTACAAGAACTGTTGAAAATGATACCTCCAGCTACAATGCAAGAATCCAATCTTCTTCTCATTGATTGCCGAACACTTTCAAAAACACCACGGTCGTTTCTTATGGAGTTACACCCAAAAGTTTAAGTATTATAGACAGAAAATACACGTCAAACAGCCAAACGTCAATCAGTCTCAACAAATTTGACACATAACTTGCTTGCTGTTACTGGTTTAATAATTTGAAAATTATCAAAATTGATTTTGTTAATTTTTTCCGCCCTGTATCTTCGAAACAAAGCGTTTTTTCAAAAATCATCAAAGGACAAAATATTCTTAGAATAGTCCAGGGAATAACCCCTTGAATTTTTGCCGTATGTTTAATAAACATCCTGTATATGTAGTAAATGGAATTAAATTTTTTAGAGCTCTGGCAGTTATGAGTAGATATTCGGCCATAGTATCTAATAATTGGGTTGACGACCATTTATGTCCCGGAAATCTTTCAAAGCAGATAAATGTTGAATGATATTCGCGAATAAGAAATTCCCAATTCTTTATATAATTACCACTGCATTAGTGGTTATGTATCCCCATGTGTTAATCATCCGCCATCGTAAGTCTCCTCTTTATTTTCTCCGCTATTCGGAACAGTCCAACTAGACAATTACAATCTTCTATGTTGGAGTTTGACGGTAGGATTTACGATCTGACAAAAAGGTTAGTTGCACGGACACTCCGCTTCGCCAGGCTCACTTCTTTGCAGACATATGCAGCGCGCCAGTTGATTTATAGTTGGAAAGTTGGTAGTAGTAGGCAACTGTCAAGGGAGGAAAAATCCACCGCGATTGTTTGTTGTTTTAGAGCGCACAGGAAAAGCCAAAGCCAACGTTGATTGACTCCGCACATGTGGGTGAGAGAGTTATAAGCGTAGCGTACTTAATGTGATTAGTTATTAGTTTACTTCTCCTTTTTCCTTGTAATAATTTGTACGCATATGAAAGGTGGCATAAATTTAATATCGTTTCTTATTTTTTGCACAAAACAAACACGATAGGTGAAAATAGTATTTGCACATAAATGCACATGAATAAATGACAATATCTAAATGTAAATATGGATAATAAATAATAATATATCATTATGGTATTCGATGGGTCGACCAATTGAAGCACGAAAATGTTCAAGTTGAAAAATTGGTGCTTACAGATCGACGGTTGAAGGTTTCTGTTATTGCCAAGAAACTGTCTTTATCTGAAACCAGTGTTTGAAAAATTTGGCATGATGATTTGGGCATGAGGAAGTTGTCTTCACCCAGACTGCTTATACCAGAGCAGAAACAGATAAGGAAAGAAATTTCGCAAGAAAATTTGACTTCTTTGGAAGATGACAGCGACTTTTTCTCGAAGATTGTGACTGAAGATGAAATATGGGTGTATCACTGAAACCCGCCTACCAAAAAAGAATCCATGCGGTGGGTTCATAAGGGCTCCCCTCCGCATAAAAAGGCCAAGACACAATATTCAGGGAAAAAGTTGATGGCAACAATTTTTTGGGATAATGAATGATTCAGGGGTTTCGTGGCCGTGTGCCTGAAGGTCTGGTCGCAAATCTGGGGCCCGGGTTCGATCCCGACCGACGCCAAAATTTATATCGCATTTTAATGGCACAAAATTGGCCCCTGTGACGCACCCTCCACGCCAGCAATGAGTGCCTGTGAGGTGACGCCTGGTAAGGGCCCGCATGGTACAAATATTCCATCATTACCGATATCTGTACAACGCAGATTGGCACACTTTAATAATAGGAGGAGTCTAAGGTTAAATTATAACGAAAACTAATACAATTACCCCATAAACCTTAAAATTATAAAATAAACATCGCCGATCCACTTCTAATTTTACAACATTAACGCTTCTAAAAATTTAAACAAAATTTTTCAAAATCAAACTTTAACCGTGACTTACAAATCAAGTAATACCATTAAATCTTTATTAGGTAATCCTAAAGATAAAATATATACTAACAAAAAATCCAATATTTATAAAATTAGCTGTAAAGATTGTAATAAAGTTTACATCGGGCAAACTAAAAGACAAATTGACACTCGGTCTAAAGAACATTTTTATCATCTAAAAAGCGGTAATCCCGAAAAATCTAGCGTAGCTCAACATGATAATCAAAAAATTAACAATTCTAATATTAAACTTTTAAAACATATTAATAATGATAGATATTTAGATGCATACGAGAGCTTAATAATAAATAAATTTAAAAATAATTTGATGAACGCAGATGTCGGTCCCAAACGAAACTCTAAACCATTAGATTTAATATAAACTTAAATTTTATAGGACGTTTTAAATATTAAATATCATTCGACGCTAAATCTTAGTTTATAATTGGTATTCATTCATAGTGTTTCTGACGAGACGATGTGGAAGAATTATAAAATAAAATGAGATAAATGTTGGACCAACCTCGCCTACTATTAGTCCAATTTGGCCAACAGAGGCATCGAAGATCTCAGCATCGCAGGAAATCAGCTACCACTGCGACTAGGAACGTTTATTGGGACAAAATTTCAATTATCTCACTATTTAGTCCACTGAAAACCATTACACATTAAAAATTCATATCACGAAAGTTAGTTTTACACTAAAAGAAACAAATATATACTATTTTAACTCCCCCCAACAGAAGTTTTTCACGAGAATTGCACTTAATACGAGCAGAAGACATTCTCATTTGTAGGTAACAAATACACTGACAAAAGACAGCAATAATAAACAACAAACACTGGTCTTAATATTAGCTCGAACTTGTCTCTTAAGAGCCAATCTGTAGTTTCACTGGTCGACACGAAATTTAAATAAAAATCGTAATGAATTATTTATTCACTTAACTAGTGTAGAATAACAAATAAATTATTGTTATTAAAAAATGTAAAAAATCGTGTCAACCAGTGGCACTAAAAATATAAACTTTAAGAACCAAGCCTTTAATTTTACGAATTTTAAAATAAATATCTGACTTACGATCAGTATATTCTGTAGTATATGCCATTTATTTTTTCCTAAAGTATTAGAACAACCTGTATGTAAAGGGTTAAATAAATTCAAGTAATACTTATTTAAAGTCTTACAAAACACAGTGGCTGGTAGCATGAACAAATGATTAATAGTGATTAGCGAGCAATTGTTTTATCTGTCAATCGTTTTATTGTTTTAATGAAAACTGTAATAATAATTAGTTTTACCAACAATTTAAGAACTGGTATTACAGAAAGAATAAATTAACATCTTTAATAAATTTAATTTATTCAATAAATTGTTATCGATTTTACATATTTTATGACAAATCAAACATAATTTTGTTTGTTGTTCATAATATTTGACAATATAAAAATTTCTCTTTCACGTGACTTCAATTTTGTAAAAATTTTGTAAATTTTTTTTCGAGAAATCTCGCAATAATTTATTTATTTATTTATAGATCAAGAAGAATGGGAAATAACGATAAATTAAAATTAAATATAAACGACGCTTTTTACCTCCCGCTACCCTTGGTAAGGGAGGTATAGGGATCGTGCTAAAAATCGCATATCGAGATTTTGGTAAATGACCACGTTTTAAGGTCCCTAGAATCCATTTTTAACATTTTCACGATGATGTCTATGTGTATGTATGTATGTATGTATGTATGTATGCATGTATGTGTGTGTGGATCCTCTTTACGCTCTAACTCAAATACTATCATTCAGAAAGTTTTGAAACCATGTATTTCTCCCTTATTCTAATATGGAAAGAACTGATTAGATTTTGGTGGCAATAGGATAACTGGAAATGGAAGATCAAGATAGTTTTTCTTCAAAAAATACCTTTAAATGTAATTTTTTCTCAATTTGTTATTATAAAAATTAAAGATTATTCCATTTTCTACAAGTTTGCTTTAATACTTTTTCTATATATTGTATGGATAAATTTATAAAGTAATATAAAAATTATATACATAGGTAAATGGCGGGAGGTACTGTGTTGGTCACATTAGCTTTTTCTTTATATTAATCTTTATTAATTGAGTAGTAGTGTAAGTACAAAGTGTACATTTTATTATTTTTTGTTATGGTAGCGACTGTAGAAAAAATCTTGTGTGTGTTTCGAGCGCAAATGGACATTGTCGATTTCGCGTCGTGCGGCAACAACCGCTCAATCGACAATGTCCTATTTTGCGCTTTTAATACACAAATAGCTATTTTGACGGAATAGCACAGTTGAATAAACGTCGGAAAAAGTGTGTTAGTCTTGAAGGAAGTTATTTTGAAAAATAAAGTATTGTTCAAAGCCAATGTGTCTTCTTTCATTGCCTTCGTAGGTTGCGATTCATGTTGATATAATTCTTATATAGAAAACTCAAATTATGAATAAAAACAAATGTAAATAAATAAATAAATATATGCAGTCCTCTTATTTGAACAGTCCATATATGCATTGTCGGACAATCTATATTTACAATAAATCTTCATCTGCGTCTACGTGCTTATATCTCCATAGTGCGTGCGTGCAGGTCCCCATACTTGCATCTTTATGCGTAAGAAAGCATTCTCATTCACTAGTGAAACTCTACTCTTGAACACTTTACACCACGGTGTCAACTACAACTTGTATTCACGTCAGAGCGTAATTGTCTAGCTTAGCTGGCAAGATCACCGAACCAACAACAACGTTAAGGCTAATGCTACACATATAGGGAGAGAGAGAGTTCGTATACTTGATAAATCAAAGTCGCTGAAACTCACAGATAATTGGATATTGTGGAAACTGGATAGTGGTTGTAGAAAGTTATGAAAAATATTTATATAGTTCAAACTTCCTACTGTGGATGTGGATTGATCTATGAGTTAGAGATTCTACTTCGTGAGACATGGAACTGGTTTCTATTATTTCTCTGTTGTACGAGTGTAATACAATTACATCTTAATTAAAAAATAAGGAGACTTTTTTAGTTAATCGCCTACTATTTCTATATGCTTAAAAACTTTTTGGACTTCCCTTTCAACAACTCCATCTACATAATTCAATTTTTCTTACACTGGTGTTCCAATAAAGTAATACGTACTGCTTTGGATCTGTGATTTGTCCAAAGCTTTTGATTGCGTTTCACATGCATTATTGATAAGTTTTAACCAGGGCATCGAACCTACCAAAAACTGGGTTCGGTTCAGGTTCCGGTTAATTTATTTTTTGAGAGATGGGTTCGGTGCGGTTTTGGTTCAAGCAATAATAAAACATTAATTACATTTTATTTCACCTAACTAATAGTACGTTTTCAAGCAAATCTTCCTTTATGTTAGTTCTTTAATATAAGTACTTAACATAACTAATAAGACGAATATCGCAGTGTTCAATAGATGAAACTACGAGTATACCGTTTAACCTAGCATGTAACAGGGTTTGATACTGGAGAGTTACTTTGAAAGTCTGCTTGTTTGCAACTCAAATATCTGAAAATTCAATAATATTTGCGTGTAAAATATTTGCTGTAAATATAACGGTTAAAACCGGTAACCGATATTAATTATTTTGTTTTCAATCTTATAAAAATTTCGGTTTATTTCGTTATTTCGTTTTCGACATTTACCGTGTTACAATTGTTTTATTTCGATCCACAGTCATGGCTCATCTCTTTTTGACTAGGTGTATAAAAAAGTGCCCGCCATTTTACTTTTTAATAATGTAACATATGGATTATTTTACATGACTGTAAAGCAAATTTGATGTACTTTTCAAATTTGTAAAAAATATAGTATGTTCCATTTGAAATTTCAAAGTTGATATTAATTACTAATAAATCGGAAGTGGTATCATGAATGTACATCCGTCATCAAGTAGCATTCATGTTGCTGTATAAATCATGTTATATGAAAGAAATTACTACTTAATAAATAAGCGAGATATTTGCTGGGTCCACTAAAATATAACACCCTGTATAAATTTTTAAGAATCTTCAGGTGTTTCGAAATCTGTATAATCTTTAAGAAGAATGACATGATTTCTTTGTCTACGGCATTTTTAAATCTCAATTGATTAGGTACACTTTTATTTGTATTTCTGTACATACATTGATTGTAGATGTAGTATGTTTATAGCAAGAGTAACAGTGAATCTACTATCCACTATCCAGTTAGCATGAACGAAACATTAAGATGTCCAGGTTTGGTGTTAACTGCAAACCGGCGATTCACAAGCGTATATCACGACAAGTAGAAATTTCTCTTGCACAGCTGGCTTCATTCAACTAGAACTACACTAGCTTACTACAGAAAAATTGACACTATCTTTATAAAGATATCTTAGGGATTATTTGCAAATCGTGAATTTCTATTCAAGTTTGCAAGCAGTACATTTTTAACATTCCGTTCTTATGTCTAAGATTGTCATAAGAGAAGCATTTCCGGTGCAAAATAATAACGTATGTAATAAAAGTTTTGAGGAAATATTAGACCTTTTCATCAAATAGAAATATTTAAATGAATAAGCACGTTTTAGGGTCCTTACAATCCGATTTTAACATTTTTACGATGATGTCTGTGTGTCTGGATGTTGGAACGACGATTTCTCACAAACTATAAGACTTAATATCTGTTTAACTACGTATTTCTCAATCGGACATTAATGGGAAGAGTTGCTCAAGTTTTGGTAGCAATTGGACAACCGGAAGTAGCAGATTCTTAAAATCTTCTAAATATTATTTTTTGAAATTTTTTGTTCTTGCAAATATTAAAAATTAAATTCTCTATCTGATACATTTAAATATTTTATTATATCTTGTATTGATTTAGAGATAAAATAATATAATATATAAAATAATCTGAGTGTCTGGTCGCGAATCTGGGGAACCCGGTTAGATCCCGACCGACGCCAAATATTTCGAATTTTAAATGGCACAAAATTGACCCCTGTAGTGCACTCTCCACGCCAGCAATGAGTGCCCGTGAGGAGACGCCTGGTAAACGCCCGCACGGTACAAATATGTCATCATCATTACCGAAATCTGTGTCCAAAGCAGATTGGCACACCCAGCAATGGGTAATATGCCGTGATGATATATTTATTTATATTTTATTTTTTAAATAATCTGTTAGATAAATGTCAGTGTCAGAAATCCGGAGACATTACTGGCGATTTTTTCTGGGAAGTACATACATTAAATTATTTCTTATTGTAATAATAGTTAAATATTTAAAATTATAGGTATATTAAATATACCCTTCAGAAATAGTCAATCCCGACAATGAATTGGAAAATCTCGATGAGTAGGACAAAATTTCTTCATAAAATGAATTTAAAATAAAATAATCTAAATATAAGGAATAGATATAAGTAGAAATTTTGGTGTAGAATGTAGGTATACAAGAAATGTTAAATACAATAGAGCACGAGCAGTCATGTGCCTTTGTTGGCCTTGACAAGCAGATATGGGGGCCCGTGTCAGAATGATAGCTATATAGTATTATAATTTTTCATTCTAAATTTCGTGGTTTTCCAACTCCATGTGGTTTATTTTCCTCGACAAGTAAATTCCACACTCCTGGTGACAAATTAACCACGTGAAATTTCTGACATTTGACATCTATGTATATAATTACTAGCGCCCTATCTTATGTAACCACAACAGATTTTTGTTACATTCATGCAATGATTTATCTGTTACGCATCACTTGGAAGAAACACTTCAATTGTATTTCAATGTTTCTTCTCTTGTTATTTTCTCCTCCAATGTTTCTTCTCTGTTATCCCTGGCTAGCGTATATATTTCTTCTGTGGCATCTTGGGTGTTCGACACACGATTTGCAGTGTATATTTCTGCAGTATGAATGATTTAGTGAACGCCGCAAGACGTCTTCAGACAAGAACATATCGCTTCTTAATAGAGGACAGCAAATAGGTCGCCTCGCTATCGCCACAGCCAAGGAAATCAGATTGCAAGCAATTCATTAGTGTATTAGTTTTTGCTCCCATTAAATAACTATTAATTGTTACACACTTCAACTTAGAATTTATTCATAAACATATCAGTCAATAATGCAAATAATAGATATGTAATGTGAGAATTTTTTCGATTGTGGTATGGATTAGTTGTTAACAATTACTCGAAATCTCAGTCAAACATTATTTGTTCTTTTAAACAACCGACGTTTCGGTAAATTCAAAACCACCCAGTATATTAAAAAAATTCTAACTGACAGATGCCAGTGTCAACCAAAAGAAAATGAATATGACAGAGATGACGATGTTGATATAGATGTTGGAGAAGACACGGAAAAATAGGATAAGGAATGACAGAATAAGGGAAATGGCTAGTTTCTAGAAAGATACAAGAGAGACGATTACATTGGTTTCAACATGTCATGAGGAGAGATGAGGATTATGTTGGAAGAAAAATGAATAGCTCAATAACACAAGGTTTAAACGGAGGAAGACCAAAGATAAGATGGAAGGATTGTATTGCGGAAGACTTGAGAGAAAAGAAACTAAATTGGTCCACCGGAAGTACTCTCATTTGTAACTTTTAAGTTTTTCTTGAATAAACGCAGTTAAATATCATATACTGTTTATAAGGCATATATTATTGTATATACAATGTGATTGCATTTTATACTTCATATTCAATAAATATAGTTAAAGAATTATAAAGATATTAAGTTTCATACAACAGCCAGCTATGCTAACCATGGAAACTGCTAATATATTTAGATAATTCAAACTGACAGATGTCAGTATCAATGAAAAGTAAATGAATTTGGAAGAATAAGGGAAATAACTCGAGTGTTAGTAGTTTCTACAAAGATACAAGAGAGACGATTACATTGGTTTGAACATGTCATGAGGAGAGATGAAGAATATATTGGAAGATTGAATAGCTTAGTAAAAGAAAGGTAGACGAAACAGAGGAAGACCAAAGATAAGATGAATGGGCTGTATTTCGAAAGACTTCAGAGAAAAGGAACTAAATGAGACCGACACGCAAAACAGAAATAAATGGAAAAAAAATAAAACATAGCGACCCCTAATGATTTGGAAAAGCTAAAGAAGACGATGTCAGTGTCAAGTGCAATTTGCATAGTTTGTTTATGAAATAAGTTTACTGGAAATATAGGATCTTTTGCAAGAAAATTTATGTACGTAATACACATAAGATTTAATAATTTTGGATTACTAATGTAACGTTCATAAGATTTTGTAGAGATTTCTTCATTATTTGTGCAAGTTTTGTAATTTATTGAAAATGTAAAAACCGGCCGAATTATTATGAGTCCAGACTTGTTTATACATATTATTTATTAGTCATAGATAAAGTTATTAATTTACTATAAATATAAGTATTACAGTGTTAATACTTGTCCCATATGTAAGGTAAAAGGTGTGTTATTAATTTTCTGATTTTCTTTGGAATTCGCTACACAATATGTAAAATGAGATGTGATCAATATGAGTGATTAATAACTAGAAAGGAAGTTATCCTATCCCAATATCACACATGTGAAGTGAACTTGAAAGTTATGGATGAATTGTCTGTCTGTGAATGCTTGTTTGACATGAAATTTCCAATCTCCTTTATTTATGACATCAAAATGTCATGACAACTTAATTACTATTTCTATATATGAAAAATACGACGGAGATAGAACAAACATCGTAAATTCATAATGAAGTCGGCATACTTTTAATTCCATGCGCCTTTCTTAAGCCAATAAACTGGAAGAGAAAAAGCCTCGGCTCGTATCAAAGGCAGTAGATGGAGTGGAATCCCTGTATACAGCGTCCAACTCAGGCTTAATTCGTGCAGACGTATTGCCTTTTAAATGAAAGAATGTAACAGAAACACGATTTTTATTTTTATTAATTCGACTGACATAGATTACTCTCAAACAATAATTAAACATAAACGCCGGTTCCACGACTTGATCCCTACGAATTGATTACATGTTGTTTCCGTAGTATTCATAAAAATCAAAACTGAAAACTGACGGTATACAGTATAACTTATACCGTGTGAATATTATTATTCATCAAAATTCAAACTAAGACATTTATTTCGCAACAAATCAATTGAATAATTATGATGTCAAAACTGACAGTATAATAATAAGTTAACCTATATTGTGTCAGTTTTATTATTCATCAAAATTCGAAGTATACAGTAAAATTTTTGAAAGATGTCCGATCAAGGGCACCTGTATCACGAACGAATTAACAAATAGGCATACATTTATCTGTTTCTTTTGCAAAGGCTGTAAGAGTGTGTGATAAGGATGGATATAACACGCTTGTCTTTCAAAAAATCATATTGTTTCGACTAAGTTAGGACATTCCATTTATAAACGATGCTCGTTGTTGATAATACTTTCGCTGTAACGTAAGTTTATTTATTAATTCAGATACATTACCTGGATTCATAGCCGTACGTATAACGTTATATTCTGTAAGAGTTACTGACACTGACATTGTGTCCGTATCTTATTTTTAACATATTTGGTTTTACATTTGCTTATAAACTTACTAGTTGACTTATTTTTGAATTTTGAATGCTTTTCCTGTAATATATATTTTTATAATAATAAAATAACAGTAGTATCTTACGTACCCTCATAAAAACTAAGCAAACGACACTACTGAATTTGTCATGATGGGCGGAGCAAAAATCTGAATTCATACAACCTTGATCGGACATCTTTCAAAAATTTTGCTGTAAGTAGTTATTTAGCAATACTAAACGAATTGATTAAATACGATGAAATATAGATACATACATATATAAAATCACGCGTGTCCTACTTAGTGGGTTCGCACAAACCCGATAACAATAAGAACAACATCAACATCATAAAACAAATCCTCACTCTGAAACATATTAAAGTGACTGATTTTCGGTAGCGAAATACCGCATCCGGATCACATTAATAGGAAACAATCATCCTTCGCCACACATTCCTATCTAAGCAGACTTCTTTCGCCTCGGCCGCACTCATAATCGCATTCATACATTCTTCTTTTCATACTTGGAAACTCTCTCTCTTTAAGCACCCTACCAACCACATCCATCCACTTACACACTGGTCGGCCACGCAATCGAAAACCCTCAACTTCACCAAGATATATACGTTTAACAAGCAGGTATTAAGCCTAATTGTATTCAGGGGCGGTTTATAGTAACTTTTGCATTTCCTTTTTCGAGATTGGATTTCGGTTGTTTTTAGCAATACATTTGTTTCTCAGAAAACTATTTTATAAATACCATTTTAGTTATTCTCTAGAACGACATTTTAAACTCATTTGTACAACAGCATTGTCGCAGTGAACATTGAAAATGTTGCAACCTGCGAACGAAAATTTTGAAGAAAATACCACAATCGCGAATCAGAAACGCAAACATTTATCAGACGATGCAGAACAAATAGTTCTGAATTTGTTTAACTTTTTAAAAAGTGACGATAACGAGAGTGCGCCAAATAATTTTAACCAGCGATAGAAATTTCTCACTATTTGCGTAGGTTTTATAATTTGTTGAAAATGTAAATCGATCGAGCTTGGGCTCGTACTTCGAAGACCTCTGTCATCTTTCTTCTCTTCTCAAAAATCTTGTTGATGTTCTTGACACCATCCACTTGAGGTGTAAAAATCTTCCTCGATCTTATTTGCTCTTCGTTCGTGTTCCGAGTGAACTTGGATACCTGCACATGACTTATATGGCATGCATGAAGTATGTGCTCGTACGTTACACAGCACAGCATAGCATAGCATATAGTAATTGGGTGAAGATTTATAGAAAAGGTTCTAAGTTATTTGAATATAAGCAAACGATGTTTATTCAAATCATTAATCTTGAACTAAATATGTAAATACAAGGGGGGTAATGGCGATATAATAATTTCTACTTCAAGAGCGACACAGACACACATACTTCATGTATGTCCCATAAGTTTTGTAATATAAACGTAAATAAAAATCTGTTGGGACCAGCACAATATGTCTCGCCACTTCCGTTTTTGGTTACATTAATATAATGTGTTCAAATAAAAACCTAACTCGAAGTAGGCTATGAACAGAGAAACGTATTTCTAGCCAGCACCGTAATTTTCAAATTTTAAAACTTTTAACAGAAATTTTGGTATAATTAATAAATATTGATATAGTATAATGGAACATTGAATTCTGAATAATTTTCTTCAAATAAACTTTTTTTAAAAATTAATAATAAAGCCAATAACTAATGTTTTATTTATCAACAAATCCAATACAATATCAGTATGGCCATCTATAGCATAAAATTATAAACAACCACTGACATTTGTTAATATTTATATATGTATTTTCAGAAATTAATATCACAAAACTAAGGCATTAAATCGAAAAAAGTTTCAAGTAAAATTTACTCAAAATAATATATTTTAGTTATTAATGTATTAATTCTATTTATTTAGTTTTTATCTGCAGAGGTTTAAATGCATACATAAATAAATCATTTTCTCAAGAACAAAATTAGCTAAAATTTTGGTATAATTAATAAATAGTGATGTAGTATAATGGAACATTTAATTCTGAATAATTTTCTTCAAATAAACTTTTTTTAAAAATTAATAATAAAGCCAAAAATTAATGTTTTATTTATCAATAAATCCAATACAATATCAGTATGGCCATCTATAGTATAAAATTACAAACAATCACTGACATTTGTTAATATTTATATATGTATTTTCAGAAATTAATATCACAAAACTAAGGCATTAAATCGAAAAAAGTTTCAAATAAAATTTACTCAAAATAATATATTTTGGTTATTAATGTATTAATTCTATTTATTTAGTTTTTATCTGTAGAGATTTAAATGTATACATAAATAAATCATTTTCTCAAGAACAAGATATGAATAAAATAAATTATTAGCTAAAATATATGTAAAATTAAAAAATAATAGAAGTTTATTTAAATAAAATCTTTGTATAAAATTTTCCCTACATATAATAAACATTTTAGTTCTATTTATTATCTCCGAAACAAAAGCGAAAATAAAAAAAAGCTACAACGAAACACCCCTTTATTTTTAATTATAAAATAATTTATATTTAGAAATTTTGTCGAAAAGTTGCTAGTTCAGCCAGAAAATGAGTTTTCTGGAATTTGTTGATCCAAAACGAGACTAGTACTGCAATCTATCATGATAATTATGAACTATTTTTTAATGTTTTGTTGTAAAAAAGTACGTTGTTGTATCGTGTAAATGGGAGAAAATCAATACTAACAATCTATCGATCGACCAATCAGATTCAAAGAAATGTGCAAATGGAAGACGCGGGATAAAAAATTGTTTAAACAAACGTCATTTGATTGTTAATCAGCTGTTCAGTTAAAAAAGAGGTAATTTTGTGTATTAAATAAAGGGGAGTTTTGTTGAAGTTTTTTTTTATTTTCGCTTTTGTTTCAGAGATAATAAATAGAACTAAAATTTGTTTATTATATGTAGAGAAAATTTTATACAAAGATTTTTTTTAAATAAACTTGTATTATTTTTTAATTTTACATATATTTTAGCTAATAATTTATTTTATTCATATTTTGTTTTTGAGAAAATGATTTATTTATGTATGCATTTAAACCTCTACAGATAGAAACTAAATAAATAGAATTAATACATTAATAACTAAAATATATTATTTTGAGTAAATTATATTTGAAACATTTCTCGATTTAATGCCTTAGTTTTGTGATATTAATTTCTGAAAATACATATATAAATATTAACAAATGTCAGTGATTGTTTATAATTTTAGGCTATAGATGGCCATACTGATATTGTATTGGATTTGTTGATAAATAAAACATTAATTCTTGGCTTTATTATTAATTTTTAAAAAAAGTTTATTTGAAGATATTTATTCAGAATTAAATGTTCCATTATACTACATCAATATTTATTAATTATACCAAAATTTCTGTTAACAAAATTTTAAAAGTTGGAAATTAAGGTGCCGAGATATATTTCCAAATCACCCTAAAACAACAAAATACTTGAATATATTATTAGAATCTCGCGGCATTGAAACAATACTCTAATACCTCAAGTAATACTTTACATATTATGCATAAGTGCGTCCTCGTGATTGGCGTTTGCATACAAAGTTGGCACGGATGCAGGAATTGTTTTTTTATTTCGCATACTTTTATATTTACTAACTTGAATCCTTGAAGCCGACTACTGAGGTTGTTGTCAGTCAAATTATTAATATGATACTTAACATAAATATGAGTATGATATAGTGCAACGACTTATATGGACAGGACATGGAAACAGGAAGGAAGGACTATACTTTCTTTGCATATCACAGGAAAATGATGGAGAGATTGCAACTTAGAAATTATATTCTCCAAAAATAGCAATCCAGTGTTATCTTTTATATTTCGATGTTGGGGATCCGAATCGTCTGTAGGCGACTTACGTACTGGCTACTGGACAGGGTGTTGTACTCGGTAGAGCAGTTGCCACGCTGTTATCTGTTGAGACGACTTCAGCCCTTAGGGGATTCGTCTTGTTATTTAGACGAGACTCCACCAATGGACTCTCGTTCCAATGTCCCTCATCGAAGGAAGACCCAGCTATGCCCCAGGAACCCAGTTGGTATACCCATCATGGCCTGGGCCGGTTGGCACAAAATATATTTTATATATAAAGTAATGATATAAGACTAAACTAACCAAGTCTCTTATTATTTTAGTTACTTTATAAGAGCCAGGTAATGAAGGCGACTGATCTAGTCGATCGAACTGACAAATTATTCATATAGCTCAAGGTACAACGTACGGAAACAAATGCTACGTAAAAATAAACCAATCAAAACAAACACGTTGCTAAAAACATATGTGATTTCTCTATTCATACTCTGCAATCACGTGATCAGATTGGAATACCATTCTAAATTCTAAGAAAATCTGATGTGACCAACACAATACCTCCCGTTATTTTTAATTAATTTAAATACATATATTGGGTCTCGCGTGTCTGAGTGTCTGGTCGCGAATCTGGGGAACAAAATTGACCCCTGTGGTGCCCTCTCCACGTCAGAAATGAGTACCCGTGAGGCGACACTTGGTAAACGCACACGATACAAATATATCATATCGTTACCGAAATCTGTGTACAAAGCAGAGTAGCACACCCAGCAGTGGATAATATGCCGTGATGATATATTTATTATTTTTTTAATATAAATTATTAATCCTGGAAGCTATGTATATTAAGTTCCTTTTCATATAACTATTTTTTTTAAACGTTACTATTATTAATTTGACATGATTATTTTTTTGACAGTGACACTTATCTGTCAGTTACATACATTTGAAATATGAACTGTGTAACTAAGAAATTGTGTTTATCTTTAAAACATAGATTCCGGGATTTATAAAATTGATTATTTATTAATCTATAAAAAATATAGAAAAATTATTAATGCATGCTTATAGAAAATTCAATAATCTTTAATTTTTATAATAACATAATTGTGAAAAAATGATATTTAAAGGTATTATTGTAAGAAAAACTATTTTGAGCTTCTAGTGCAGTGCGATTTTCAGTTATCCGATTTACAAAATCTAATGGCTTCTTTCCATATTATAGTAAGGTCGAAATACATACACACACACCCACAGACATCATTGTGAAAATGTTAAAAATCTCGATATGCGATTTTTAAGATGATTCCTATACCTCCCTTACCAAGGGTAGCGGGAGGTAAAAAATTGACTATAACTATTTCGACTACCTTATATTTTTATACTCCATTCGCAATCTTAGATAAAAATTGGAACAAATCGGTACTATGGAAAGCAATCATACAAGCGCCATATTGAATAAATGATGAGTGAATAGTGTAATATTTAACAAAGAAATATTTAAACTTATCACCTTCATTTAAATAACTTTTTAAACTCGGTTTGTATGTATACGTAACACAATGGACAAGTGAATTATCATATGTTAAACCAATCATATGGCGGCCATTTTGTTATGAAAATCAGCGCCACCAACGTTAATTTCAATTATGCATAGACCCTTGAAGTAGATAATTGTATGTCCACTTTTACAATTTTATTGTTGTCATTATGTTTAACAAACATATAGGTATACAATTGTTTGCGAATTAAAAAGTTACTTCATAAATTTATATTAGAAACATTTTTATAAATTCCAATTATTTTTTCTTATTTACTATCAATTAGTTGTAGTTGTTATCGCCTTGGCCTATATTAATGAAATATATCTCTGTCCATCTTGTAAGGTTGCTTCTGGAATGCGAGATTCCATTTTTCCGCAGCCCTACACTAAATCAGATCAGTTTAAGCCTTTTATGGTAGCGTGTTTTAGGTCATATCCATACCGTGCGAGGCTATAGGACCGGCTCAAATTGAGCACATTCGTTTAAACATTTCGCGATAATATTCTAGGTCGCCCCAAGATAATATTTAAATTATCGACGGCTATAAACACTGTTTGAAATATAACTTGTAATTTACTATTTGTTTTGCGTTACAGATTTTATTATTTATTTTTATAAATAACAAAACAATACTAAATTTTATTGTTAGTCATATTTCACACATAAGTTTAATGTATATCTAATACCTAATTTTGTTTTTAAATGGATGATTGATTGATTACAATCGCATAACCCAAATTCGATTTTAGCTTAGTCATTTCCGATCATTTGTTCCAAAATTTGTGGATGAAATACTTTCACTATTCTGCAATTTTGAAATATAGGAAAAGACCGTTATACGGTCATAAGTTTAACAAATTTTGTGGCCGTATCAAACAGATATCAATTTGTGATGATTAATTATAGATAAGGTGTTAACAATTACTCGCAATCTCAATTAAATAACATTTATTCTTACAACACCGATGTTTAGCTGCATACTTCTTCAGAGTCAACGAGCCCAACCCCAAATGTATTCGTACCCTCTGAAAAATATATATTAACAACAAGAAAAGATAAATTTTTAGATTACAATAGTTAAGACTTTTTTATTTGATGTATTAATAAAAAGTACTGGATTTAAATATAATGTTATTACCTAAATTTATCATTTTAACAATAATCTACGGGCAAATATATGACAACAGACACGTGCTAATTTTTTTTTAGTTCCAACAGTAAATAATACGATATTTATGTTGGTACTATTTATAAAACTGAAGGTAAAGGAAACTGACAATATATTCAATTAATTACTACATTAAATTTTATTTTTTTTAGTAAAAACTTCTGGATGCTATGATTATTACTCCAATTCAACAAATTTTGATATGGTGTATTAATAGAGTATAGAACATGAATACATTGCTTATAATAAAATTTCTTACGTTTAATAATAATTTATTGGCAAATAAACCATTGTCTGCATGTGACAAATGTTTTCGTCTTTAATAATTCGCAAATAATTTTTATTAAAGTAATAAAATTTAAGATGGCAATTAATTGAGTATATTGTTAGTTACCTTTATCCTCAGTTTTATAGATAATACTAGCATAAATATTGTATTATTTACGGTTGGAACCGTAAGATGTTGTTCAAGTGAACAAATATCAATTTAAATTAACAGATAATTATTAATTGAGACAGAAATTAGAAATAATATCTAATAAAAATAAATTACCCTAACGTGACAGATAAACCGTTAGACATTTGTTATTTATTTTGTCTCAATTCCATGGCTATTCCTATTTTTGACATTTTCATACCTAATTTGTGCCATTACAAGGCATACAAAATTAATATTATCTTGTAAAATAGAAATTGTTTGCCCATTTAACCGTCTTTGTAGCCCTTATAATTCTCGAGATAGCAATAGTGACCCATTTAAAATGAACACCCTGTATAATATGGTGCTCATGCTTGCTGGCGCCCATTTCGTGCAGTTCGAACCACCCCTTCCTCTCTCGAGCTTGGCGGAGCCCTAATTGTAATATATAATATAAAAATACATAATCATATTCTGTAAAATTGCGAATATATTTTGTGGCATAATAAACTGGGTTAAATCTCTATACTTAGTTTCTTTTATGTTTCAAATTATTTGAATTCATAATACTAGAGCAATTTTCGAAGTGAAATGCCCTGTTAACAGTCTTTCGTTTGCCAAATATTCTCTACTGTATTTTATATGGCTCATTCATTAAAATGCTGCCAAGTTTTAGTTTTTCAAATAAAATTATATATTACTGCGCTACTAAAATAATAAAATTAAATAGTGAACAGGTATTTTTATTTTTAAAAGGTAAGCGGTACATTTCTAGCAAAACAATTTTTAAAAATACATTTCGAAATACTTTAAATTATAATATTTTTGGTGTTATTTTTATAAAAATAATTGTTTACGAATGTTGTTTTCAACGAACTATTTTCGAAAAATATTTTCGAAGAACTTATTTTGAAGAACGGGGTCACGTAGGTACGTGCGTTTTTGAGAGGTTATAGTTCTGATTGTTCACGTCCAAATCCAATCGAAATCAACTTGAAAATTAATTCAATTTCTTAAAGATCCCAAAGTGAACCTTGTGGTACTCCATCAACCATATAAATTTAAGAGTCTACAGGGATATTTTAGAATCTAGGTATTCTGTATGAGATCTGCCTAAAATTACAAAACAATTTTTAAACATATATTTCGAAATACTTTAAATCGTAATTTTCACAGCAATAATAGTATTTTATGTACCAAGGGCGTTACTATGATCATAATGCCAGGAGGGCGACGAGGATCTAGCCCGAGGGCCTCTGGCCCGAGGGATAGATGTCGTCCGATGGGCATTATCATCTAGTAACGCTCGTGGTGCATACAAGATTTTATGTCTCACTAGAATATCTGAAACAAGTTTTAATTGATAATAATTTTGATTACAATAATGCGCAAATTTTGGCGTTGCTAAGGATGTTGTTTAATTGTTTTATTTATTTTTAAAACATCAACGATGATCGGGTACGGTGTATATAAACATATCCAAGACAACCGGGACATAATGGGAGGGCATAATAAGTTCATTATGCCCTCCCATTATGCCCCGGTTGTTATAAATATGTTTATATACACCGTATCCTAGCAATAAACAGTGCATAATACTTTAGTGAGACATAAAAGACTTTAGCGCCCCATGTAACGTGTGTGTGTGTTTGTGTGTGTGTGTGTGTGTGTGTGTGTGTGTGTTTGTGTGTGTGTGTGTGTGTGTGTGTGTAACAAAAATTTCTCTTCGATAACTCTAATACTACAATTCCAAAAATTATAATTCTTTCATATTCCTTTTTTGTACGTTCATATGAAGAGTTGATTAGATTTTGGTCATGATCTTGAAAAAACGCTGTTAAATATCATTTGTTGACCTTTTATGTTATGTTATTATAAATACAAATATACGGTACAAATATTTCATCATTACCGATATCTGCGTATAAAGCAGATTGGCACACCCAGCAATAGGTAATATGCCGTAATGGTTCATTTCTCCCCTAAAAATAAAACGCTCATAGAAAAGTTTACAAAAAAAATCTGGAAAAATGTGGAATTTGTACAAAATACTTAGAATTGAAGGAAGGTATTGTGCTGTCCACATCAGATTTTTTAAAACAGTTTCGGGTTATGACCCACAGCTGGGTACATCGTCTTTTTTTTCGGGGAAGACAGCAAGTCGTTCTCTAGGGTATTTATAGCCCCGGTCTATCAAAATTTGCAAATAAAATCAAATTGGCACACCCAGAAATGGGTAAGCCGTAATGATGTATTTATTTTGTAAAGAAGCAAATTTTTATTTAATTTGAAATTCAAATATGGATTAATTCTTATACTTATGTATGAGTACATAATAAATATTTATATATTTTATTAAAAAGTTCATGTTTCGTAAAATTCCCTGCGTCACACAAAATTTGTCAATTCACCTTTCATTTGCATCGCTTTTACGTATTAAAAACTTTGCCAGAATTTCATAGCGTTGGAAGAAAAATACTGCAGTTACAAACAGTTTAGACGTTTATACATCGTTGCTATGGTTTCATATTGGCGTCGATACAATTATTGGACTGCTTATTTACTGATTAGAAGCGAATGTTCGGTTGTAGACAAATGTAAACAAAATTAGACTTTTGAACGTAGTGGTCGTATCAAAAGTGGAAGTAACATGTACGATAGTATGACACTGTTTTTGATAGGGATTCTTAGCTATTTTTAGAAGCGACACAAATATTATCGTACTGTGTACAACAAGATGTTTACTAGAAATTAAATTGTACCGAAATATGAATTTGACTTCAAACAAAATAAAATTGACGTAGTTTATTTTGAGCACGGTATAGTTTGGTTCACGAAAGATGATTATTCAAGGTCACTTGTTCGAAGAAACAACACTTTATACAGCAATAGCTTAGTAACATTTCATGTTAAAAAGAGCAAGATTATTTAACATAAACTCCGTTTCCACGACTTGATCCCCACGTCATCAACTGTAACAATATATGATTCAAATCGCAAGGGTCGGGAGGGAATTGATGACGTCATGTTGTCGGGTAAAAACGGGCGAAATCGTCTGATTTTCATAGTATTTATATAAATCAAAACTGACAGAATACGATGTGAATATTATTATTCATCAAAATAACAAAACAATTGAATAATTATGATGTCAAAACTGACAATATTATAATAAATATAACCTATATTATGTCAGTTTTGTTATTCATCAAAATTCGTAGTATAAATAGTTATTTAGCATTTCTTTTTCATTTTTTGCCGTCGATTGGACGGAGATAGCGTGTACCCCTTCGAAACACCAACGATAATAAGATAGCGGATAAAAGTCTCATATATGTCATGTGTGCGACAAAGATGCTAGATAAAAGTTTAGCAATTCTTGCATCAGAAATTAATGACTTGGGGATCAGCTCGGAGATGCAAAATGTATGTCTATGTAATAATAATGACGTATGTCGTAGAGTTATAAATATTTAATTATCTATTACACTGCTCTCTATGTTAAAATCACACTTATTTTTTTTTCAGTTAAAATGTATCCATAAATATTTCATGCTCCACGCCTATGCATACGAAATGCAGTGAAGTTATCTGCAAGTAATATTACATCAGATGGCTTATAAATGACCTTGAATAGTCATCTTTCGTGAACTAAACTTTAACAGGAAGATGTCTATAATTAATTTGTCTATAACAATTGATCACCCTTCATTAGTTGTTCATTCTACCAACAATTTTTACGAAAAAATCCAGTAAATTTTCTTAATGAATGTCATGTCATCTTATCTATTAAATCATTCTCTTCGTTTGAAATTTCTCTTTTTTTTGTCGACCTTGTTGGCGCCAATAGCCACTACTACGAATGATATAAATCCCAAATATGGATCAAGTAACATGAGAAATGAGATCCTGCGATGCAATTCAGGGCCGGACCAGCCCCATATGAATTATTAATCTTGGGACGGCCGGACTCTTAATTTGCTTCCGACTTCCAGTCAAGGTTGAAAAGAGGTGGAAAATTTCTTATTATTAAATATATTGATTTATCGATTAGAATTAGACTGTCTTGAGTAAAGGAATTATTTTTTTACTGCTGTCTTCTTCAAGTTATTACCCCAAAGAAGGCAGTAATACTGCCGGAACGTTGGCTTGAATTAATAAATAGGGGGTTCATTTTATTTTGTCAATTTTTGCTATTTCGATAACTATAAATTAGTAATTTTTGGCGTTGGTCCGGATCGAACCCGGGTCATAATTAACGAATTTAATATTTCTTGTACATACAAATAATTCAAATTGAATCTATTCTTTCGTTCTATGAAGAATTTTCTCCTACTCTTCTAATATATTCAGAATTCTTTATATCCACTGACGGTATTAGCGGCATTTCTTAAGGATATATGTAATATAAATGTACCTATATTTTTAAATATTTAATTAATAATACTAATACAATAAGAAATTTTAAATGTACTTAGTTCCCAGAAGAAGCTTTCTGTAATGTTAATAAAACTGTTGATTCTTGACACTGACATTTTGCATTTATCTGTCAATTATAAACATTTAAATATCTCAATTGGTTTCCATGGAGTTGTTTGGGTAGCGACATTTATTACAACAGATTATTCTATATTATTATATATCTCTATTGTACTAACATAAATTTTCAAAAAATAATATTTAGAAGATTTTTTTAAGAAACTACCACTTCCGGTTGTCCAGTTGTAACCAAACCTATTCATCTCTTCCCATTAATGTTAGATTGAGGAATCCGTAGTTAAACAGGTCTTTAGTTGTATACACACACACACATCCACACACACAGACATCATCGTAAAAATGTTAAAATCGTATTCTAGGGATCTTGAAACGTGCTTATTGATTAAAATCCGGATATGCGATTTTTAGTATGAATCCAATACCTCTCTTAGCGAGAGGTAAAAATATTTTTTTTATTTATTCTTATTATAGGGTGAGCAAGCTTGCTCATCCAGTAAAGTATCACTTTCATGTCTTGTTACGTAAATTGCTATTACTAATTCTTGTTATTAGACAACGTTTGAAACGTTCAATACGTGTTATTGAATCTTTTTTTCCAGTTTAATAATAACTTAAAAACTTTGTATAGCTTGTACAGTTATGAATATAATACATACATAGGTACATATCAATCGCAGATGAAATTGAAACTTACAATCTGTTCGAGTTTGGCAATGACTAAGTCGTATCTGTATCAAATAGTAGAAGGTCAGAAATAATTGAATTTATGTATGTATGTATGTATCATGTGTTCATACGCAAATATACCCACATGTCTGCTAAGTGCATTAAATACTGAATTATTTATGTCAACATAGTTCAATATAAAGGGAAGAATTTCTCGAGCACTCCTTTCAATTATTATATTTGTATTAGTATTACGAATCAAAGCTATAAAGTTACCAATGCTTTTTATTGCGAGACAACCGCAATCTCGCCTCGTCGTGCATCACTACACAGACATCATCGTAAAAATAGTAAAATTGTATTCTAGGGATCCTAAAACGTGCTAATTCACTAAAAACTAATCATCGATTGATCCAAAGACAATACATTCCTTACCTAAAGGTGACGGAAGATAAAAAAATGTTCCTATGTGATGAGAGGGGTCTAATTTTTTCCGAAAACTATTACATGTATGATCTATGACATCTTAGGGGCCAACACCATGTTCCCCAAAGGCGTCTACCTATCCTTATACTTCTCTCTGGGGGTGCTGACCTTGCTGTTCTCCATGCTGAACCGGTAGTGCATATCTCTCTACCCCATACATTCTTTCTCTAACCTCCATGGTTCTTTGCTTCATGCAGGTTATCGGACACGGGTCAGGCAGTGGTGTTTACCCTCGTGGACACCGCCTCCGCAGAGCTCCAACACAGGGCTGAGGTGCCCCAGGCGAGAGTCACTTCCATCCAGGAAAATGTGACGAATATCAAGACGCAGGTTGTTGAAGTCGTGGAGAAGGAAGAAGAAAACGTAACAGGTAGGAAGGGTTAATAGAAAAATAATTCTGGGAACTTAGTCACTCATTCCGGATATTTGTAGTTTAAACTAGAACATTTCTTTCTAGAAATAGAGTCCACTCCTAGTTCTACACCAGACTCCAGCTATATAGTCCGCGCAGAACCAAAAATCATCTCCCAAGAAAAAGAAGAACCAGTCCTCTCCCCACCATCAATCACCAACCAATCACAACGGGTGGATCCATCCCCACCACCACCAGAAACAGACCACCCCCCTCCCGTAGACACCCTCGATAAAGAAGTCCCTGAAGACATCCCATCATTTAGCGAATGGACTCAAAAACAACTTCAAGAAGCCGAAAAGAAGAAAGAAAAAGTTAACACCAGCTCGCAGAACAACCAATCAAATAAGAGCACGTCGAGTTTGAAACTTAGATCAAAGAATTACGCCTCTCCTGATTGCGGGGCGAAAATTGTCGCAGCCAATCCCGAAGCCATAAGTGCTGGAAGTGTCCTGTCCCCTTCAAGGGATGAATATAAGCTGAATGCGTGTACTAGTCGCATATGGTTTATAGTAGAATTATGTGAAGCCATACAAGCCAAAAAAATAGATTTGGCCAATTTTGAACTATTTTCTTCTAGTCCTAAAGACTTTGTAGTGTCAGTGATTGATCGTTACCCAAGTAGGGAATGGTCAAGTGTTGGACAATTCCAAGCAAAAGATGAACGAGATATTCAAAGTTTCAACCTACACCCACATCTTTTCGGAAAGTTTATTAAAGTGGAAATGCTCTCCCATTGGGGTTCGGAACATTTTTGTCCCATTTCTCTATTTCGCGTTTACGGTACGTCTGAATTTGAAGTCCTAGAAACTGAAGATCTACAAGAAAACTTGACTGATGACGATGATGAAGATGAAACTTTAGATTCTTACAAAGGAGAACCAGCGAATAATTTATTTGGATCAGCTAGAGATGCTGTTATGAGTATAGTCAAAAAAGCAGCAGAAGTTTTAGTCAAAAGCAACGATAACAGTAATCAGACATTGAGAAATCAAGCCGTTAAATATTCTCCTTTAATTAATTCGTGTTCGACGCCCAGTCATATAGTTGTGTGCGATAATTGTAGCGATATTTTATTCGGTAAAGTGTATGAATTACTTAGTTGTCAAAGTAACTATTTATACCAATTAATCAGTGTTCCAATAGTGACAAAATCGTTGTACAACACAGACATTTGTGTAGAGTACGGCTTGAACTTTTTTTCAAAAACTACAGACAAACATACAGACAGTCAATGCACATATATTTCAAATTTTTTCGCCCCCAAATACATAGCAGCATTATGCAACGTTCTAGCCGTTTTAGAGAACAAAGTAGTTTTAAATATCAGTAGCCAATATTCAAATACTTCAACAATCGACAACGAAACGATTTCAACACCTACTTTCGAAGTAACTTCGAAAATTGTCGAAGAAATGGACGCAAGTGCTTGTGTATCAAACGATATTAGTGAAATTAAAACATGTGCGAGTGTTAAACTAGATTCAAACCCTGAAACCAAACCGACAGTTATCATCGAAAAAAGTTTCGTCGAAGAACATTCCGAATTACAAATAAAACCAACAAAAACATTAACATCTAAAGATCCTAAACTCGATGCAAGTCTTCTGCAAGTTCCTGAAGATACGCCGATATTACCAACAGGTCAAGACTTGTCCCTAGATCCTAGCGAAACAACTCAAGTCACTATGGAGACAATTACCAACAAAAATTCGACTGTAGAAGAAACAAATACGCAGGAAGTTACTATGGGAGGAGGGGGGACAATACCGGAAGATACCTCAACGGAAACTTTTGAATTGGGACATGATCAACTGGATAAATTGTTGTCGGAATTGAATTTGGATCCTGAAGAAGGGAAGAATCCGAGTACACCACCGCCGAATAATGTACCTCAACAACAGCAGAAGGAGTCTGTTTTTTTGAGACTGTCCAACAGAATTAAGGTAAGTCCATTCTTTAATTTTTTTTAAGACAATAGGGCCTCAAAAATTGAAAACTACTTCCCGGGCGTTTTTCTTGAAGTGATGCTTTCAGCTTGTCTAAAAGTGTGGCTTAGTATTGTCGAAATCTCTTTCCACCGAGGAACGTTTTAAGTCCGACGGTGGATGGGGGATGATTTCAAACCTCAGTTCAGTGAATTTTTGTTGAGCAATACGACTTGAATGAGCTGGCGTATTGTCGTGACGAAACAAGATCTTTTTCTTTGCCATTCCCGGGCGTTTGCTGCTTTCAGCTTGTCTAAAAGTGTGGCGTAGTATTGTCCAGTTATAGTTTTTCCTTTATCAAGATAATCAATTAGCTGAATGCCTTTGGCGTCCCAAAAGACTGACGCCATCACCTTTCCTGCCGATTGAACTGACATCGCTTTCTTCGGGGCCGACTCACTATGTCCAATCCATGCTTTCGACTGAATGTTCCTCTGGAATGTAGTGGTGTATCCAAATTTCATCCATGGTTATGAAACGCCGTTTAAATCGACCGGATTTTTCTTAAACAACTCCAAATTTTCGACTGAAGTTCTTGCCCGAATGCGCATTTTCTCCGAACTATGCAAATGCAGCACCCACCTCGGAACACATTTTTCTCATAAGAGATGGCTTCCTTAATCTCACGCACTTTCATTCGGCGATCTTCCAGAACCATATCATAAATTTTATCCCCAATTTCCGGTGTGGTAGCCGATTTTAGGCGACCTGAACGTAACTCGTCACAGGTGTGTGTGGCCACGCTTAAATTCAGAAACTCACCGTGGAAAACGAAGGAAGGACAGCATCCAACTTGGTCTTGATCTCCGTTGCCGTCTTTCGTTCCAAATAAAAAAACTTGATCACCGCACGAACTTCGTTTTTATCCATTATCGATTTAACGCTAGGTAGAACGATACAGACGCTTTTTACGATCTACATATATACGATATATTTATAATAAAGTATAGCCTCCATAGTAACAATGGATATTTTCCTCTTTCCAGGCCCTGGAACGTAACATGTCCCTCTCTGGCCAATACTTGGAAGAACTCTCCCGTCGATACAAAAAACAAGTCGAAGAAATGCAGCGAGCTTTCGAAAAAAAGCTTTCTGTTCTTTCCGAAGACAACAAACGAAGAGATGAAGAATTCCTCGTTCTTCAGCAACAAATATCTCATTTGACATCGTCGATAGAATCTCTTCTCTCAGAACGGGACAGTCTTTGGAGAACTGCGTCCCTCTTAGGACAATTTTTATTAATAGAAATAATTATTACTTGTATACTTGTTTATTTTTGTTGGCGATCACCAGAAAATGGTAAAGACTTGAAGAACAAAGGGAAGAAAGTTATGCAAGTGAAGAGAAGAAAGAGTATAGATACAATAGGACATGAAAGTCCAGTAGTCAAAAGGAAAAGAAGACCTAGTGAAGAAGCGTTGAAGATAACAGGTAAGTTTGTTTTTACAGCATTGATTTCTATATATTATACATTATTTATTCTTCTTTACAGGCACTTATAAAGACTTACTCATCACCGATGATATTTCCGCCTTACCAAAGGCTGAAAAACGTCGCCGCCGCAAGAAAAACGCTCTTCTCCGATCGCAATCCGTAGTTGCTTGTCAACACAAACTTTCCCTCCCTCCTGAAGAACCCACCCGTCGGGCGAGCTCTTCAGAAATGCGCGGGAACCTTCAGGACCTCCTCAACGGTGATTTGACACCTCCAGCGAGAATCCAAGAGATCCCTTTCGTCCTTGAAGAAAGTGAGCACAGTAGTGTAGAACCCGTAGATTATTTCGTAGAAAAAGAAAGTAATAATACCACTAAAGTGAAGAATGGTTCCCTGAAAATTTTGAAATCACATAGTCCTTTATTTATGAAAACAGCGTTGTCTAGTAGAACGAAAAGAAGTTCTACAACGAAAAGACTGAGTTTGTTTAAGACTGACAAACATGCACGAGCAAGTCCGGATTCGTCGATTAAATCAACAGAAAATCACAGTTTTAGTGTGTCGGATAGTCAAGATGATCAGACTAGTTTAAACAGTGACAGTTCTAAAAAAGACAAAAAATTTGGTGGTTTAAAAAGAATGTTTAAAAAAGTGTTTTAAGATGAAAATATATTTTTATTTTGTGAATGTAAGGTAAGGTTTTTTTTGTTTAATAACAAATTATAGTCAAAATTGTTCAACATTGTTTTAATGTTTGCCATCACACCGCATTTTTTTATATTACAGTAAACCTCCTAAAACACGATAAATATATGTTCCTATATGTAAGAACACGAAAACCGTGTTATTTGAAACTGATATTCAATCTAAATTGGCACGAATGCGAAAACTGCACGGTACACAATATTTTTTTAACAACATTGTAACGGGTTTTTCAATAAGGGCGGGTCGATGTTGAAATGGAATAAAACAAGCTGTGTGTGAGGTATTAACGATTTTTTTTATTTGAAAGGCCCGTGTATGCCATTACGAGGGTAAAATGAAAAGTTCTCGGCCTGACAATGAAAGACTGCGATTTTCAGTTAAAAAATGATTTTATTTTTCTATACAATCTCCCTTGACTTCAACACACTTGGTCCAGCGTTTTTCCAACATCAGTATTCCTTCTCGGAAGTGAGAGTCTGGAAGGCTGTGAAAATATTCATTTACGGCCCTCTCAACTTCTTCATTGGACGCGAAGCGCTTCCCAGAAACAAATTTCTTCAAGTTTGGGAACAGATAGAAGTCTGAGGGTCGCCAACGCACGGTTGTGTGCAGCTACGTTGTCCTGGTAAAAGATGATTTTTTTCTTCTTCAAGCCATGCCTCTTCTCGCTAATTTTGACATCCAGCTGGTCAAGAAGGTTGGAGTAATGTTCACCTGTAATTGTTCTGCCTTTTTTAAGGTAATCAATTAACAGGATTCCTTTCACATCCCAAAACACGCTGGTCATGACCTTTCCGGCAGATGCGATCGACTTCGCTTTCTTTGGCGCTGAACCACCGGCTTCCACCCACTGCTTAAACTGCTGTTTCGTTTCTGGCGTGTAGTGGTGGACCCATGTCTCATCCATGGTGACAAATCGCCGCACAAAATCGGTCGAATGTTGTTTGCGCATTTGCTTTTGATCGGTATTCAGCAAATGCGGCACCCATTTTGCGCAGAGCTTTCGCATCCCTAATTCTTTGTGCAAGATGTTTCGTACCCTTTCTTCCGATATCCCCACAGCTGCCCACTTTTTAACGGTTGACATGGATGGAGCAGAGTCCCCGTAAACTTTTGACAACTTCGGATGAATTTCCTTAGGGGTTAATCCATCCAAAACGAAAAAATTTATGACCCCACGATATTCAAGTTTATCCATTTTAACGAAAAACACGCAACACGTCCACTGCAAAAATTCGTGTTAACAAAGTACTTGAGAGAACAAGTTGAAATTTGTCATACGAACTAATGACACGTGCACCCAGGCAGGAAACAAATTTTTGCTGACTAGAACGCTATACCTTACCCTCATATATAATACAACATCGTTCAAATGTCCGCCGCGGCTTCTCACGGAGGCACGGATCCGAGTAGTCCAATTTTCAATTACTCTGCCGCACAGATCTGAATTTGAGCGATGGCATTGGTTATGTTCACTTTGAGGGCATCGGTCGATTGCGACTTATTGGCATAGACCTGCGATTTCAGGAAACCCCACAAGAAAAAGTCTAGCGGAGTCAAATCGCACGATCTTGGTGGCTAATTCATGTCACCCTCAAATCGTTCATGCAAAATGTCCATCGTGGCGTCCGCTTTGTAGCACGTAGCGCCGTCCTGCTGGAACCACATGTCGTCTTGATAAGTTGAGTGGGGCTTTTCTAATGTGACGAATTTGGTACAAGTTGCAAAATTTTCGCCGCGCAATTATTGTTTTTGTACAACTCGCGCACACAGCATACACGCTCCGCTCCTGTGAAATGCTCCATAGTGACTGAATTTCCTGGCGGTTGCGTTTGAACAGGGAAAAAACAAATTTAAAACGACTATTAGATCATTTTTAGTAGTTAGACGACCCAAAAATTACAATTTAGAATGAGCCAACACTTACCTTTAACTTGAGAAATGTAACAGTAAAAGAAACTCGGAACCAAGACACAATTTTCAGAAATGCCATTTCACAATACGGCTTTGAGAATTATAAACGGGAACTTAAGAAATAAAGATCAATACACTTTCGCATGAGTGTGAACCAATTTTCGAAGCACTTTTCACTTCCATTGAGGTATCTCTAAAACATTCATCAACCGCCTTTTCAGGTGTCGAAAAACATTAACCTCGCAATTTGTTTTTGATGTTCGGGAATAAAAAGAAGTCATTGGGTATCAAATGAGGACTATACGGCGGTGACTCATCAAATCGACGTTTTGAGCGCTCAAAAATCACTTGTTCGAGTCGATGTGTGAGAGCTCGCATTGTCGTGGCCGAGAATAGTCTTCGGTGGTTGGTTTTCCTTATTTCTCTGAAGATTTATGGCAAACAAATGGTTGTGTACCATTCAGAATTGACCGTTCTGCGTTGCATCAATGATACGGTTGAGACATGTCCAGTTTTTTCAAAAAAACAAGCGACGATTTGCTTTGAAGTGGCTTCTATTTTCAACAGATTATAAAACCTACACAAATGATGAGACATTTCTACAAAAAAATTTCGGCTACTTTAAATATAGACTTAAAACTAAATGACGGGTACGGCTGGCATATTAAGGGTCATCTTCTAGTCCCTTCACTTTGGTACAATATGAAAACAATTTCTTAAGAATACAATGCGTAATAGAATTAAAACTGGTATTACCAATAAAAGCGAAGTAACCCAATATTGAATAGTTGAATACTTAAATAACATATTCAGCTTTTGTAAGTTTAAAATCTAAATTTTAAAATATTCGACAGAAATTTGTAAAAATTTCTCACCATTTGAGCCTGGGCTCATAATTATGTGCGATTTTCTATATTCGTCCACATTTTAAAAATCTTATCAAAAATTTATAAGATGGATGATTTTTATTGATTATAGTTTATTTATTTTGTACAACTTTCTAGTTGTGTTAATTTGAAGATATGTTATATGAGGTTTACTGTGTTTTCAAATTCCGTATAAAAAGAATTATATTTATTTTTTAAATATCATTAAAATATATTTACTTTTTTTTTTCAAATGAAATTTATATTACTTGCTTATTATTCTTTTTTCTTTGTGAAACATGAAGATGAAACCACAGAAAAATTTAGTTTGACATAGGAAAACAGTTTTGTTCAAATATCTGTCCCGTTAATTACAGACTTACAGCTTAGGCAGCATTTATAAATATATACAACTCATATATAATTACCATTTTATTTACATAACTAAAAAAATTAAACAAAAAACGATTAATTTATTGTTGTTTAATGAAATTTTCTTTAATAAAAAACAATCAACAAAAACCAAGAAAAGACTGGTATGAGAACGCAGAGAAAATTTTAAGAAAAAACGAACCAGCAAAAATATAAATGAAAAGAAACAGAACCAAGCAACAAAGATTGTGCTTGATAGAATATTCAAACTCTAAATCAAACGGAATAACAGTTTATCTACCACAATACAGAATTATTTATTTTGTAATAATTATAAATCGCTAAACCATGCAGTAACACAGCCCTCACGCTAACTGCTGCAACTTGAATGGTTGAATATTTTCGCCTCACGCTGTGACGTCACGCATGGAGAGGGGATAAGCATTCAGGCCTGTATTCTCGTGTGGCCTCGATCCAGTGCGCACTGTTCACAAAACAAGTGCACATCGCGCCGAATGCACCTAGCACGAACTACATTTTACTAAGCTGAAAACGCTGTTACATACCTACAGTAAAATTTTTGAAAAATGTCCGATCAAGGTCGTCTACGAATTGTATGAATTCAGATTTTTGCTCAATAAAAGCATTCAAAATTCAAAATAAGTCAATTGATAAGTTTATTAGCAAATGTAAAACCAAATATGTGAAAAATAAGATACTGACACAATGTCAGTGTCAGTGACTCTGACAAAAAATAACGTTATTCGTACGGCTATGAATTAAGGTAATGTATCTGAATTAATAAATAAACATACGTTACAACGAAAGTATTATCAACAACGAGCATCGTTTTAAAGTGGAATGTCCTAGCTTAGTCGAAACAATATGAATTTTTGAAAGATAAGCGTGTTATATTATTTATCCTTATTGCACATGCTTATAGCCTCTGCAAAGGAAAGAGATAAATGTATGCTAATTAGTTAATTCGTTCATGATACAGAAGACCTTGATCGGACATCTTTTAAAAATTTTACTGTACATAAAATTATATGCATTAGTTTAATGTTCTGTACAAGACATACTTGACATCTCGAAACGTCAACAATTTGATAATTTTCAATTATTTATTACTACTTAAAAGAGTATGATAGTATGTAAGTAGTTTATTTTAAGGTGGAAATGATTAGGCAGAGGACTCACGCCATCAACCTGAAAAAAACCTTCTAAAATGAAATATAACTTGTAGTAATTATTAGTTAATTAATTTACAATTATTTCGAATCAATCCTTATTCCTTTTACGGAATATAAAATTATTTGACACAATATGATCTTTCTCAGTAGTGCCAACGTATGGTACGGAAATAAACTACAATTGACTACAACTCTAGCTCTTACGACGTTAAATAGGCCAATCAAAAAGCTGGAATTCAAATTTTATTCTCTAAATTTAAATTTATAAAGTAACGCATGAAATTTTACCGGACTGATGATTATTGAAAAAACTGTTATTCATGTTAAACGCCTATGTTACGAATTTCATGTTCACTCTGTATATTATATTTAAAATAATTTTAAAAGTTCAATATTTTTATACATAAGCACTTATATACTCACATAGTCTAAAGTCTAAAGCTTTCAGTATACCTCAGCTTTTCCATATAAACAATAGATATAATCCGCTTTCATTGTTGAACTCGTTGCCAAACATAAATGAACTAGAAATTAATTTCGGCTAAAAATTTTCAAAGTGCAATATTTTTGTAAAAGACTTGATTGTTACTTATTTAAAGAATGTATGTGCCTACAATGTGTGTTACGAAACGAATGACTGTTAGAGAACTTTGAAAATTTTTAGCGATTGTTGTATGTAATGATATTATTGTTGAAAGAATGAAATGTTCATTCCTTGTGCTTCAGGCACCTTGTGATATTTAATAAAATGTGTGTTGAATTTTCAAATTGTTTATTTATTTATTCCACGAATTGTGTGGAATTAGTAACCCGGACGCTTTAAAAAAATTACCGCCTTGTAACAAATAAAAAAAAAATCTGTTGTGGCCAGCACAATATCTTCCGTCAATCCTGTGTATTATGTATGAATTCCATACATAAATCTTGCAAAAGATTCTAAATTTCCAGTAAAATTATTTCATAAACAAACTATGCAAATTGCACTTGACACTAACATCTTCTTTTGCTTTCCTCATTCGTTAGGGATCGCTATTTTTTATTTTCTTCTTCCACTCATTTCTGTTTTACGTGTCGTTCTCGTTTCAGTTCCTTTTCTCTCAAGTCTTCCGCAATACAGTCCTTCCATCTTATTTTTTGTCTTCCTCTGTTTCTTCAACCTTATTAAGCTATTCATTTTTCATCCAATATATTCTTCATTTCTCCGCATGGCATTTTCAAACCAATGTAATCATCTCGCTTGTATCTTTCTACAAACTTGTAACACGAGTTATTTCCTTACCGATCTTTCCGTGTCTTCCCCAACATCTACTTCAACGTCCCGACATCCGTCAATCTGAATATATTAACAATTTTCTTGGCTATCATAGCTGGCTGATTTATAAAATTTAATTTCTTTATAATTCTTTAACTCTATATCTATTGAATATGAAATATAAAATGCAATCAAATCGTATAGAGATAATATATTCTTTAAGGTATAATAACGTTAAATGTCAATAAATCAAATTTAACGGTTCACCAATTATAACCAAAATCTAATCAGTTGTTCTTCTGGATGTAAACTTGAGGAATACGAAAAATATATAATTTTTGGAGTCGTGGTATTGAAGTTATGCAATCCGAAACTTTCGTCACACACACACACACATACATACATACAGACATCATCGTAAAAATAGTAAAATCGTATTATAGGGACCCTAATACATGCTTATTCATTAAAAACTTATAATTGAATTTTTTGACCAAAGACAATAACTTCCGTACCTAAAGGTGACGAAAGGTAATAAATAATATAGGTGTTGGACAAACTGTTTTCCTATTGGCTATAAATGATGTGCTATATGTAATTTGACGTCACTTCATAAGTATATACATAAGTATATATTTAAATTTTCTCATAAGCGTGATTACAGGAATTACACTTTAAAATTATTATGCTTTACTATTGCAAAATTCTTTCAACTTAACTACAATATTCAAGGCCGCATGAATAAATTGTAAATCTGACACATACTTACATTCTGTTTTAAACAGGAACTAGAGTTCCCCATACACACATTTACTATACTATGAAACAGCTGCAGAAACATTTGCCGCTCTTGACATTTCGCGACTTTCCTGCAACAATCATCCAATTGTCGTGACGTCACCGCCGGATCGAAACAAAAGCGATTCACACAAAGCACGATTTTTCATTGGCTGGAAGAAAATTGATCGCAGGAGTGCAGGAGTGGTTTACTTTGTGTATTGTGAACTTTTTCCGGTTGATTTATTCGTCTGCGAACTATCAAAACGGAAGGAGTGTTTTTGTTTGGTCTGTGTGTTTGATCGATTGGATGGATATAGTGAATTATTTTTATTCATGATTGGAGTATGTCGGTTTCGCCTGCCATGAACGGAATTCGAGAAACTGTGAGTATCCTTTCTAATAATTATTGTACATAGTTAATTTTATTTACTTACCTTGAACTATTAAGGATGAGTCAGAAAAGAGGTATCTATCAAACTCGGAAATAAACAAAAATTTTGGTACTTTCCTCCTTACCCAATATTTTGCACAAAGCTATATGTATGTAGATTAATAATCTTACGGGTACTCTTTGCTAGTGTGAGGAGTGCACCACAAGGTTCACTTTTGTGCTATTTAAAATTCGAAATAATTTTGGCGTTTTTTGCGACATCGTATCTTCGTAGATTTCTGCTTCCCTAATTATTTTAGTTTGGTGTGTCAAATTTGGCTTCCCTTTGAGAATTGTATTGGAAGAAAGACTATTTTCGGCCTTTTTGGGAATTTTTTTATTGATGTTTTTACATTAGTTTATAACTTGGACATTTCGAGGGCCCAAAAACCCTCATCTTCAGCACTGTTCTATGAAATGCCAGTCTGCTTTGTATACAGATTTCAATTTTGTGCCATTTAAAATTCGAAATATTTGGCGTCTGTCGGGATCAAACCCGGTTCGAGACCCCTTAATTAAGCATTTCAAATAATAATAGTAAAGTTTTAAAAAGAAAATAGTTAATAGAACAATAATTATATGGAAAGGAACTTAATACAGTTATCAGCATAAGTAAATATGTAGGAATATAGGTAAGTATATAAATAAATATATCGTCACGGCATATTACCCACTACTGGGTGTGCCAATCAGCCTTGTACACAGATTTCGGTAACGATGATGACATATTTGTGCGAGCGTTTACTAGGCGTCATCTCACGGGCACTCATTGCTGGCGTGGCGAGTGCAACACAGGGGTTATTTTTGTGCCATTTAAAATTCGAAATATTTCGCGTCGGTCGTGATCGAACCTGGTATTTAAATTTTAAGTATTTACATGAATAAAAATTAAATTAAACGGGAGGTATTGTGTTGGACACATCAGATTTTTATTAGGTATTATTTGTAATACATATATGTTCAAGTAAATTTTTTAAATAATTTTTCACTTTAACAGAAATTACAAATAATAAAAATAAATTAAAAGATTAACAGATAAATTGCTAACATTTGTTAATTTTCAGTTTCAAAATTAATTTTGATTATTGAGTCTAATGTAGAATTTTATGCTCTACAACACTTATTTGAAGCATTTTACCTAAATTAATTAGGGAAGCAGGAAATTACAAAAGTATGATTTTATCATTAATTTTGATCAATCTTATCGATTGATTGATCAAGATCAAAAAATGAATAAACTATGAGCTCGATTGATCGATTAAATGTTTCTGTGAACATTTTGATTAATCAATCGATCTTGTGATCACATCGATTACATCGATGTTTTTTCGCCTTAAGTCACCAACGCAAAATATATTCTAGAAACCTATTCTATGAAACACAGATGACTATACTAATTTATATTTAAGTACACCATGATAACTACCGTAATTTTCGTCACAATTAACAAATAACACTGTGTGATGTTTCTTAATAGTCTGTAGGTGTGCACAATTGCATTGATATTTTATTGTTTTAAGTTCTGAGGAATAATAGATTCCGTGTTTCATTTCAGTGCCAATCGCTGATGTAAAAGACTTATTAGAGTGTTATTGAATTGGATTACATTTTACAATGTGGCAGATGAACACGGTAAACATATTTTAACTTACTTTAAATGCACATAATTTCGCGAAATCTCAATCACACAGCATTCTTACAAATACCTTCAAAAGGGTAAATAATTTCTTACAGATTCATAAACATATGAATACACAACTTTTTGCCGTCAAATTCGACAACAGAAATCGGTTTTTGAGAATAAATACTCTGTGACTGATATTTCGAGTAATTATTAATACCTATCGACATACCACAGTCCACAGTCAGTTTACCATCAGGAATAGTACGGGCTCATGGCTTAAACTTTCTTTTCGTGAATAAACATTATTTTAACTCACTTGGTGTATCAATATCTTTTAATAACTACATATTGTTTATATTCGAGAAATAATACTAATAATAAATCGCATCCTAAGTTTATTTTTAACATTACATTAAATTAAATTTACTCGGTTACTAAACAAAAGTAAATTTGAAAAAAATTCATATCAAAATATTCTAAATTTCCAGTAAAATTATTTCATAAACAAACTACGCAAATTGCACTTGACACTGACATCTTCTTCTTCTTTAGCTTTTCCCATTTGTCAGGGGTCGCTATTTTTTATTTTCTTCTTCCACTCATTTCTGTTTTGAGTGTCATTATCATTCAGTTCCTTTTCTCTCAAGTGTTCCGCAATACAGTCCTTCCATCTTATCTTTTGTCGTCCTCTGTTTCTTCAACCTTCTTTTGCCAAGTTATTCATTCTTCTTCCAATATATTCTTCATCTCTCCTCATGACATGTTCAAACCAAGGTAATCATCTCTATTGTATCTACCTAGAAACTTCTAACACTGGAGTTATTTCTCTTATTCTTTCACTCCTTTCCGTATCTATAAAATGCAATCAAATCGTATTGAGAATAATATATTCTTTCAGTTATAATAACGTTAAATATCAATAAATGATATTTAACTGCGTTTTTCAAGAAAAACTGTTAAAATCTTCAAATGATGGTACTTCCGGTTGACCAATTATAACCAAAATCTAATCACCTTCTTGTAATTTTTGGAATCGTGGTATTGGAGTTATGCTGTCCGAAACTTTCGTCACACACAGACACACATACATACATACATCATCGTAAAAATGGTAAAAGTGTATTATATGGACCTTAAAACGTGTTTATTCACTAAAAACTCATCATTGAATTTTTTGACCAAAGACAATACCTTCCTTACCTTAAGGTAAAAATTGTTGCTATATCAAGGATTACTTGGTTCACCCGGTATATCATACAAAACAAAGACGATTTCACATACATATGTATCTTTCAGGATAGACATTTATTATACCTAAGTAATAATTAACAACTATTATTGCATCGTTAAAATATAATTTATTTTTTATCCATAATATTTTATTATAAATTTATAAGATATATGTGTATTAATAATTATAGAAAAATCTATATATTACACATATATTTTATTACATAGTAAATATTTTCTTTTTAAATTTAATATGTACTGACATTGATGAAACATTCCTGTACATGTACCTACACAGTGTAAATCCGATAATCCTAATCGGTTTGTAAGGTTTTCCTTTGTTGTATAAACAATAAAGACATATATGATAATATCAGTTACAGACGGATAAAGATATATAGATAAAAACAAATAATTTTCTTTTAAGTCATTGTATTGTAAGTACATATATTGTTTGTTAAAAAATCACGTTATACATCAGCTCACAACGTATTATAAAAGTAAACAAATAAATAAATAGAGTACTCCGTTATCTTTTCTGTCATTGTTAGATAGTTATCCAGCTTTCAACGAATTAAAATTTCAAATAAAATCTAATGCAATCACAATTTCGTGGTGGTAAATTGAAACAAAATCACTAACCGAATAGAGAAAGTTATTATTTAGTATTTCAATAACAGTCAAACTACACAAATCGCAAAATAACAACAATTAAGCATTGTTATCCGTCGTTATCTTCAATATCAAAAGATAATACGTTATTAGATAAACAGTAGTTATTAATTTAATGATTTAAGTTAATCGTGAAGTCGTGATGAGTGAACAAACAGAACAATCCAATAAAGAAACAAAAGTTAATATCCTTAAACCGGAAGTTGGGGATCCTTCGAGGCCTTCTGTGGCTTCTCAAACAGACAATGATGGAAATGTGGTTGTTGCTGGTGTGAGATTGTTGGTAAATATTTTTTTTTTATTTGAATAAAGGAAATTATCAATTTCACAATAGTAAAATAATATTTAATATTATTATGCGTTAATATGTTTATTATTAAATGTTTATGGTAATTATTTTAATTCTGTAGGTATTTAATTATGAAAGACCAGCCGATGTCAACATTTTGTTTAAAATTAAAAAGAAACTTTCAGGGTTAATAATCAAAAATTCTGTGAAACTTGACATTACCAATAAAAATATTTTACCTTGAAACTTAAAAATTGCAAATACCTATTTTAAAATTTCCTGTTTCATAGTATGTATTTACCAACAAAAATCGTCAAGAAATATATAATTTAGCAAGGGAGAGAAATGTATGATTTTAGCCCTCTGGCGAAGGCAAAATAGCATTCTCTCCCGAGGTGTATATACTATTTTTCCCATGACTAGGAGGTAGAAAACGATGGCCCGTATTTTCACCTCTTCCGAAAAAACTGTCAAATGTCAAAGAAAATAAAAATTGTGAATTATTTCAATTACTATAGGTTTCATTTACAAACATATATCACTGCATATTACCCATTGCTGGGTGTGCCAATCTGCTTTGTACACAGATGTCGGTAATGATGATGACATATTTTTACCGTGCGGGCGTTTAGCAGGCGTCACCTTACGAGCACTCATTGCTGGCGTGGAGAGTGCACCACAGGGGTCAATTTTGTGCTATTTAAAATTCGAAATATTTGGCGTCGTTCCGGAACGAACCTGGTTTCCCAGATTCGCGACCAGACACTCAGGCACGCGGCTACGAGACCCCATTTGTATAAAATATTAATATAATAAATTATTTTTCCAAGAATCAATCAAATTTAGAGTCCAATTTCTATACATACTTTTAACAACCACATGAAATGAATTTAAGTTTTATGAATATTAAAAGGAATCCAAAATGAAAATAATTTCTTGGAAAATTGTATTATTAGTTAAACATGTTATTATAGTATATATAAATACAATAATTTAAACTTTAATATAACTATGTATTTGGTTAGATTAACGAAGAAAGTAGAAATATGAGTGAAAACAATATCAAGAATTGTAGCATCTGTAATGTTTTATAAATATGTGATGACTTATGACTAAACAATTATATTATCTTCTGCTTATGAGTCACCCAGCATCAAGATGCTTGAATGTTGTTATTTCCATAATTGTATTAGCTATTCTTTAATTCATTTGTCTTTGCAAACATATAATTATAACTTATTGATTTTCACAAACACAAAACAAAAGGTTATATGTATTGTGTATTATATTCGCAAAAACTCAATCGATATGACAATGTAACCCTGCGACAGACAAATTTCTTTTTTATTCATGTGTGACATACCTATTGATGAAAAAAAAAATAGGCGAAGGTTGATGTTGTAATAATAGCACAAAGCATGAGTTGTCTTAGACTTTACATACGTAATTTTCATTCATAATTAAACTGTGAATTAATGGATTAATACAAAATCAATAACGTTTTAAATAATTATTAATACTATGTTATTTTCTACGAACGCAATGTATGTAAAGTACACGACATGTCATTTTAATTCTAGTGAAACTAAACATTTCATATATTAATACAATTTTTTTTATTACCTCCTGTCCACGCAAAGTAAATATTTGATAAACACTTATTTCCTATAATTACAGAATCGTCAGTATATTATAGGTCTAGAGAAGAGATACATAATTCTCAAATCAAATATTTTACTTATGCAAAATTTCAAGATAATTACATATTTGCAACTTACAGTATGCATACTGGGTGTTGACCACGACACAGAAAGTTAATTGAATTTTATTAGTATTTGTAATGTCTGTTAAAGTGAAAAAATATTTATTTAAATTAATAGATAATTGTTCACCTTTCTATAGCTGGTGTTAAAGTGTGCTTTTATCTACTCAAAATAGTAGATAAAGTAGCACTTTATCCGCAGGGGGAGACAAAGTAGCATTTTAACAACAAGGGTAGATAAAATACTTTAATTCTTTTTTATTTTTTTCTTAATATCTGCTATAAAAAATAGAATGTTATATACGACGATATAATTAAATTATCGACTCGAGAAAAATAATTCACTCTCGAAATCGCTCGTGAATTAAACTTTCTGCTCGTCGATAAAATATAACTTTATCATCTTCTATAACAAATAACTATAATTAAACATTTGTTAATTTATCTATTTCAATTCCATGGCTATCGTTATATTTAAAACATTTTTACCTAAAATAATTAAGGAAGCAGGAAATTACGAAAATGATTTTACATGTTAAAGTCCTATGTTCCGGTGTCGCGGTCAACACCCTGCATATTTTACTTATTTCTTTATTTTAATAATATTAATAAATTATGACATGAAAACGTTCTATTTATACAAACTAATAACATACCTTATGAAATTGATATTTGTGACACATATAATTTTTCTACTTAAACGTTATTATTTATTTACTTAATAATCAATTATATTACATTTTGAAACCTGTAGAACATATTCATTCACCAGTTATCAAAATTTCATCTAGGTCTGGTCTCAAAAAATCAGGGACTTTGGAAAAATACATATATGTAATATGAATCGCCTCGTTTCAAAACCCGACAAATACCAAATGTTGTAAAATCGCAAAAAATGTTTTTATTTATTCCAAATGATTAATTATATAAAAACATTAATATACGTACAATGTTGATGATAATGCATCAAAAACTTTGTTTAATAAGAAAAATTAATTAATGTCAGAATTTAAATTATATTTCCAGTAAAATTATTTCATAAACAAACTACGCAAACTTGACACTGACATCTTCTTCTTTAGCTGTCCCCATTCTTTAGGGGTTGCTATTTTTTATTTTCTTATATTCATTTCTGTTTTGCGTGTCCTCATCTTTCAGTTGCTTTTCTTTCAAATCTTCCGCAATATAGTCCTTCCATCTTATCTTTGGTCTTCCTCTGTTTCTTCTACCTTCTACTACTATAAGCTATTCATTCTTCTTCCAAAATAATTTCATTTCTCATTTCATAACTCTTGAACTAAATATCTCTTGAATATGAAGTATAAAATGCAATCACATCGTATAGAAAATAACACATTCTTTAAAATTTATAACTCTATATGTCAATAAATGATATTTAATTGCTTTTTTCAAGAAATACTGTAAAAGTTACAAATGTTTATACTTCCGGTGGACCATTTATAACAAAATCTAATCACGTGTGCATATGGATCTAAATTTGAGGAATACGAAAAAAATATCATTTTTGGAATCGTGGTATTGGAGTTATGCGATCCGACACGATCGTCACATACACACACGCACATATATACAGACATCATCGTAAAATTTTAAATTTGCTTTAGGGACCTCAAAACTCACTATCGAATTTTTTGACCATTTCTTTTTTTTTCAGAAAACCTTAGATGCCAATCGCTATGCGACGAAAAAGACGATCGCCCAGGGGATGCTGGACATTGCCCTTTTGACAGCCAATGCCTCCCAGCTCAAATATATCCTTCAAGTTGGTAACAAACACGAATTCTACACGTTGATGTTGTCTCTCATCATCATCTCAATAGTTCTGCAGGTACATAAACCTTCTAAATCATTTCTTCTCTTAAATACATATCCCAAATTTTTAGATTATAATGGGCCTAATTTGCTTGTCGCTAAATTTACTCCGAGATATTCGTCTTCACATAAAAGAGTATCATTTTTCTGCGAATGTCATCAATTACATGTCGACTGGTATTTCTATCGCGATAACGGCCCTAAATTTGTTAATTTCTGCTTTGGATCCTACTGTTGCTAAATATGTTGAGTTTCAAGCACCCGATATTTTGAGCCAGGGGCTGTAATGTGTAGATACGTCACAAAACCAAAGTATTTTAACTCATCCATAATCCTTGATTTATTTTCAATAATAGGGTACTTACCATATGTTAAAATTTAATGAAATTCTTATTTGTTTACAATATATGACTCATATAAGATATAAAATTCGCCATTTATTATGTAAACATTTTTAAAAAATTAAAATATTACATTATTCAAATCGACCTCTTCTCTGTGACGTCACGTTTACATACTTAAAGCCGCAAATGTCGCTAGTGACGTTGTTTTACAGCGATGGGATGTGACACGTCAAAGTGACAATTGATGGTGATACTGACGCCGAACAAAACGTCGTTACAAACTTGTTCAAACAAAAATAAATAAGTAAAAATACGTGCTAACTTGACAACAATTTAACCTAAGAAAGTTCCCCTTACCCCGTAAAACATACGTCGCAAAATATCTTTGTCATACTTCGAGCAGCACGTCGGAACTAAGTTGCAACGGAAGCGGCAAGGATAACGTCACAGAGGCGGGTATAGATATGTCCGGTATTTTCAGTGATTTTTTTCTCATTTAAAAACAAAAATTGTGCAAAATAAAAAAAAATATGGAAAATTTATATTAAAAATCAAAAATGGCAAAACTACCCCATTCTGGCGTAACTCTTATAGGTCTGTAGTGATATGTCCTCAAATATTTCAGATCAAATACGTCGTAATTTGAGATATAAAATAATTCGCATTTATTAATCTTATTGTACATATTTGATAAAGCGAATGCGGCATTTCTTGCGCAAGACAAATATATATTATTAGTTGCATATGTTTTGTGTCCTTGCGTAGTTGACTGTGGCCATCCTCTTCGTGGCAATCGGAGGACTCAACATCAACAAAGAATCAGACCATATGGCAGCCATTATCCTTAACGATGTTATTTTAATTTTTATTTTTATTATTTCTTTAGTTAATATTATTATTTCTGGATTTGGTATCGAATATTCTAACCATCCTTTAAAACTTATTTATATTAACGGAACTCGCTCAAAAGACTGGGATTAAATATGACAAACACTTCTGGCTTAATACAGAAACAACCAAAGTAAATTTTCAGTGATAATAATATCGAAAGTAACAATCAAACAGTATTTATTCTTACTATAAGAATAAATACTGTTTAACTGAACTTTTGACTAATTGTTGTCAACTATACCACATCACAGTCGAGAAATTATTAATTTTAATTACAAATGTCATTAATTATTCTGTGATTTAAAATATAAACTGGTTAGTACCAAAAAAGGTCTTCAAAATTTTACTGACATGCCTATATTGGATATTAATGTAATAAATATTTTTATATTCAGTCAATTCCTATATCCTATTATTAAAAAAAATATAAATAGTATTATTGCAAAAAGTATTACTAAGTACGAAACTTTTATAAGAACTTTATAAATATTTCTATAAGATGAAATATAGATACAATACAAATTGATGGTGAATGATGTGTGTTTAGGTAAGCGCTGCTATATTGTCGGTGGTCATGGCAGTGATAAAGCTGAATGAAGACGAGTCGTCAAATCTGATCGCCGGAATTTTGAATCAAATTGCTTTGGGCTTCGTCACTGGAGCCATGTTTTGTGATGTCGTCAAAATGAGTTTCGGATTAGACCCTGCACTTGCCGTCAATCAAACTGAAGTTGAATACCACTAACAATTAAAAAATTTGGCTACCAATCGCCTCAAACTTTGATCAAAGAAAATCAACAAATATTTGATAAAATTATAGAATGGAGAATGTCTCTTTCTATAGATAATTTGGCGTTAAATCTACTAAGAATACATTTGCTATCGTTTACGTTTTACAACTATTTATTTCGACCATGCCCGCATTTACGAACATAATGATTTATTGATGCCCCTATTTTTGGTTGTTGATTACAACAAAGAATATTTTCCGGAGAATCAAATGCTTATAATTTATTATAAATAATAATATATTTTTTCAATTTTATAAAAACCACACAATAAACAAATATTTTCTGGTCATTGTTATATTGCAAACAAACAAAAATTGTTGATTACAACAAAGAATAAAGAATATTGATTACAAGAATGAATCCAACAAAGGAAATATCATTAATATTTTAATACTTTAATGGATTTCACGTTTCATGTAAGAAAATAGCAAATGGCGCTTAGGAATCGATCGTTTTTACAGGCATTAAATAAATAATTTAAATTCATGAAACCAAACTTTATCAAATCTAAATATTTTTATCTGTAAAAATATGTACCTGAATATTAATAATTGCAAAGTTGATATCAAAAGTGTAGATAAATATCACTTATTTCTGTCGATTATAATTTGATAACTGAGAATTGATATTTTTTATTTTTTGTGAATTAGGTGTACCTACATTCTGACCAATCAGAGGGCACATTCTACTTCCCTAATCGTACTATACTTCAGATTATAAAAAAATCTTTCAGAACTCATATTTCAATTAAAATGATACAACCTTTTTTAGTTTTAGTTTTGTTAGGGATATAAATTCTGCCCTTTGATTGGTCAAAATGCAAACCTTGTTCACAAAAACGAAAAAGATATCACCTGTCAGTTATCAATTATTACATAAAATCTACAGATTTAAGTGAGGTTTAACCATTTTGTGTACATTTTTACACAAAAATATTTATCAATGACAAAGTTTTGTTTTATAAAACATTTTTGTATAAGGCAGTCGGTACAAAAATACTTTGGTTTTGTGATCAACAACCACCATTATTTTTATTGTTTATTTTGTTTTTTGTTTATTTATTGTTTCATTTTCTTTAATTTCTTTTTATTTTTGTTGTTGCCCATCTTTCCACCATACTCTGGAAGGCTCTAAATGGAATCCTATGTGTGTTTCTTGGATCAAGTCTCAACATCAACAAAGATCATGAACAGGACTCAGCAAACAAGGTGAATAATGCCTGTTTGGCCCTCAACATCATCATCGTCACTCTCAATGTGGTCATAAGTGCCTTCGATTTGCGAGAGGGCCTCAACATATCGGAATTACTCGCTAATTTAACTAGTAATGTAAATGGTAAAGAACAATGATATTATTCTGTCTCATTCAGCATTTTAATTGTATTTTATATTTACTCATTGTTATCAATAAGAAGTTTTGTATTAATTTAAAATATTTTACATTATACAATATATTAAGTGAAATTTAATATAATATGTTGCAAAAATAATTAATATATCCTTTTTCTGAATTTCGAATAAATACCTTCTATAGTATTAGAAAAAATAATTTTCTGTTCCAATTTATGTATATATTAAACACAGTAGCAATTTAAAAGTAGACTATGTTTGAATTGGCGCCATACTACACTGGCTGTGACGTCCAAGAAATACTAGCCAATAACAGAACTGGAAAGATAAAAATTAAATGGTATATTCTACAACAAGCAATGGAATGGCCCCCAAGCCGAAGGCGAGGACTACGGTTTGCGAGTGTGGATTATGCCATTCCAAACGTGTTGTAGACTATACTTTCTCTAACAAGATTTTAGAAATTATACATAAAATGTTGATTAATAATAACAATATATTATCATACACCATTAAATTTTTTTTTGACGCCAGTCCACAAATTGCTTATAATAACTCCATATTTTTCTTTTGATTTATTTGGTAATAACTGACTCCCTGTATCATTATAGCAAGTTCCCTTATTTCTGGTGACGTACATTCCATAGCTATATCTTCATTTCCACTTTATATGTTTTTCTATAAAATGTCTTCAGTTAATTTTCTTAGTAATATATTATTATTTTGATAAACTTATAACTCTGGACAGCTCCAAAAACCTATAAAACTTTAAAACGTCGAACGCGAATACAGAAATAAATAAATATAAAACAAAAAGTCATAACCATAGCAACCGAACCAAGATATTTGATATACCGCGCTAATATGCGGCTAAATAGATTGTGATTCGTCGAAAGCCGTGCGGAATTATTCCAAACGGCGTACGGAATTATTCCACACGGTTTTTTTGGAATAATATTAATTCCAACATAATTTTTAGTTGTGGAATGTGTAGTTTGCAAAATGATTTTCACAGAATGAAATTTTGATTTTATAAATGGTTTTACGTTTACTTGAGATAACCATAACTACTAAAACTATTATTTTACTATTACTACTTCTATTTAGACAGCTCAAAACTCTTTTAAAAAAATATGTTACATGAAAGATTTGTTTTAAGAAAACATACTTCATATTCCTAACCAAGAACTTTTTTTTATATTTCTATATGATCCATTTTTAATACTGATTATAGGACTGGACAGTACTTTATTTATAAAATAAAATAAGTTAATAAAATAAAACAATATTTTTTATTATTTAAACGACATTTCGACAACGGAGTGCTGTCTTCAAGTAAATAACAGACGTCATATAAATCTAGTTTAAAAATCCGTGATATTCTTGGCAATAGATATAGTTCCTCTACATTGTTCTGGCATTTATAACATTCTTTGCCAGTGTGGTAAAGTATATATTGGTCAAACGGATAGAACTGTAGCAAGATTAAAAGAACACGAACGACAACCTGTTATTCGTATGTTATCCTCATTTTATAAACATGTTGTCTTGACTACGTGCATTTTGCTTGTTATTTACTTCGCTGCCAAAACGTCGTTTAAATAATAAAAAAAATACAGTTTATTATTATATTATGACTTCTGAAAGCTTCTTTCAGTATTTAAAATAAGTTAGTTTGTATTGGTCTGCATATAAAATTTGACGCTTTTTATATTATTCAAGTTGTTTTCTTGATATTATTTTTAAATAATAAGAATAAAGGATCACCATTAAACTAATTAAGATTCACAGAATTACAGTCACAGCCCGAAGGAACAAGGTTATATCTGTAAATGTAAGCCACTCTTTCATTAGTGAGAAGTTTTCTGACGTCATCAGGCGACAGAAAAGGCGGCAATTCAAATATTGTATTTTCAGAGACAATTTTCACATTAGCTAGAAAGTTCAGTAACTTTCTACTGATGACGTAAAATGGTTGATAATGTGGAATGACTATATCAAAAAAATATCATAGTTGTCCTCGATTATAAAGTCAGTATTATTGCAAATATATTGTTTTGTTAATTTTGACATGCTGATGATTTTGCGTTATAAATTGCGTCCTATTTTTGCGCAATACATTGCGCAATTTTTTATTTATTATATTGTGTAATATAAAACATACATTTTATTTTGTAAACCTGCATTCCAATTACCAAATATAGATATTATATATGTATTATTTTTTATTTCTATAAAAATAGTTCGAAATTTCTTTTGTTGATAAATCAATATATTTTTTTGAAAGTAAATACGAATAATTTCGCAACATAAATGAAAATTTGTAAAAGGCACGATTAGTTTGTAAAGGTATGGCTGTTTTTTGCTTATTTTTGTAATGTGATAAGTTATTTTTACACTTTAAACACATATCAGTAACATATTATGGTTCATATATTGATTTCATAACAAACTGTGTAAATAAGATAACAAAGAATTTTTAAACAACTGATAAATTTGTGGTCTACAAACAGACCACCTGAACTAAATATTTGTAATATCTATATGTACACTAGATAATCAATAAAATACAACTTTTTAAAATATTTTTAATAGCTATTAGAATTCTTGAAACGCAAGTTTCTATCTTATCATAGGTTGCCATGGAGACGAACGACGCTAGTACGCCATTCATTCTAGTTGCAGCAATTGTCTAGTCGATTCACAAAGGTTTATAGTTTTGCTGGTGTTGTGCGTTGAGTGACAATTAATGGATCATGTCTCAATATAAAATTTTTATCAGTTAGCAATCATTAACTTAATTTAATAGTTGTAAAGAGAAGAATTGCAGTCACCATGTCGAAAAACTTGAAGGTAAGTGTTTTATTTATATTCAATTGTTTATTAAACAAATGAATTATTGAGCATTTCAATTAGTGCAAATTTGGTTAGACTACATATTATTATTATATTTAGATTCATATGGTTTGTTTTTATAGGTTAAGTAGTTGTCAAGGCTAAACTTATATTAGAATCAACGATGATTTTATTAATTATAATTATGGCAAATTTTAGGAAAGAACATTAAGACACAGATTTCCTGGAAATAATACAAATAACTTGTCTGTAAATTATATCGAAGAAGGAAAGTATCCCAAAAAGAAACATTATTCTTCTCTTCCAACATCGTATTTATTTGTTATATTGTTCCTAGTTCTATCAGTTTTCATAGCTGTTATAGTAATAGAAAGAAGACTACCACCTGGTTTGAAAATAACCGATATAAAAAGACACCCCGACCGTTTTATCGCGGAGAGGGCTATGAATTACTTACACAATTTAACTAGTCTAGGCCCTCGAATTGCGGGCAGTCGTATAAACGAAATAGATGCTGTGAATTTACTAACAAGTGAAATAAAGCAAATAATGGCTCGTGCCAAAGATAATCATGTGATAGAATTGGATGTGCAAAAAGCGAGTGGATCTTACTCCTTGTCTTTTCTCGACGGCATGACTGTCGCGTATCATGATATGCAGAATGTTGTTGTTAAAGTCAGTTCTAGGTTGAATTCTGCGTTTAGTTTGTTAATTAATTGTCATTTTGACAGCGTTACTGATAGTCCAGGTATAAAGAAAGTACCAGTTACCTTTGCACCATTATAGTTGTCATATTATTCGGTCATATAGCAAATAACTGTTTAAAAAACAAATGCATACTGTTTAATATTATGATTAAAATTGTTTTCATGTAGTGAGGATTTTATTTCCAAGGCAACTCTGATTCAAAATATTGTATTTCAATGTTATAATAAAATCTTGCGCCCTTTCTATTGTGGTATATATAAGTATTGTATTTAACATTTCTTTACGTATTTTCTATAATTTTAAATTCATTCTATGAGCAAGTTTTCTCCATTTCTTCTAAATGTTCGAGATTTTTCCAATTCATTTACAAGATTGGCGTTATTTCTGAAGGGTTCATGTAATATACGTATAATTTTAAATATATAATTAATAATACAATAAGAAATATTAAATATTGTTCCCAGAAAAAGTCTTCAGTACTATCTCTGAATTTTTGACTCTTACATTAGTGATAATTATAGATATTTTAATTACTCAAGTAGTTACCATGGAGATGTTTGGGCTGTGAGATTTACTACAACAGATTATTTTATAGATATCTATATATTTAAATCTATAGAAGGTATAATAAAAAAACTATTTTGAGCTTCCAGTTAAGTGTCATTTCCGGTTATCTGATTTACAATAAAATCTAATGGTTTCTTTCCATAATAGAATAAGGTCGAAATAGAAGGTTTCAAATTTTTATGAACGATATAGTATTAATTTCAAGGTCATTCAAAAAAGGCCTTACTGATCCGGTTTGGAAAAACGTTTATTTTTCTTTAATATTAAAGAAAAATAAACACTTGATCCTTCAAGACTACTCGATGATATAGTATTAAGTTAGAGTGTAAAGAGGATCCATACACACACACACACACACACACACACACACAGACATCATCGTGAAAATATTAAAATTGGATTTTAGGGACCTTAAAACATGGTCATTTATCAAAATCTCGATAAGCGATTTTTAGCACGATCCCTATACCCCCCTTACCAAGGCAAGCGGGAGGTAAAAATTATAATCTGATTTTATCTGATTATATCTGGTTTTATAAATTTGAACTCTTGCGGTATTTACGAAGAGTCATAGGCAACATCCAAATTTCATATTTTGCAAATTTTAGGTATGCATGCTGAGTTTTTTTTGTAGTTTTATAGTATACATGCGTGTCATCGTTTTATGCCTATCCTTTAGAATTAAGTAAATTAGAGTACATTTTCTGAGGGGGCATTGAAAATATATATTTAATAAGTTTGAGAATTTATTGTTTGAAATTATGTCAAAATAACCATTTAATATGGCAACTATTATGGAACAAAGGTAGCTTATAACTCCGGACTTGTTTAAACGTGTAAATTCTTGCAGGTGCGAGTGACGACGGAGCCGGTTGTGCTGTGATGTTAGAAATGTTAAATGTAATGAGCCAATCCGACCGCATATTAAAACACAACATAATATTTTTATTCAATGGTGCCGAAGAAAATTTCATGCCTGCGTCTCATGGCTTTATAACATCTCATCCATGGGCTAAAGGCGTGAGTGCTTTTATAAATCTAGAAGCTTGCGGGGCAGGCGGACGCGAGCTTTTGTTTCAGGCTGGACCAGAGCACCCTTGGATATTAGATACTTATTCACAAGAAGTACCTTATCCTTACGCCTCATCACTTGCTCAAGAAATATTTCAAAGTGGGATCATTCCTGGAGATACAGACTATAGAATATTCCGAGATTATGGAAATATATCTGGATTAGATTTTGCCTGGTCGACGAATGGATATGTGTATCATACGAAATTTGATACTGTGGATTATATTCCATTGGGGTCTTTACAACGAACTGGAGATAATATTTTAGCTTTGGCCAAAGGGATGGTCAGCGGACACCAATTATCGAATGTAGAAATGTATAAATATGGAAATTTAGTCTTTTTTGATTTTTTGGGCGCATTTGTAATCCGCTGGACGGAATTTGTATCCAATTTTATAAACATATCTGCATTTGCTCTGTCTGTATACGCGTTATATCAAAACCAAAAATTATATACAAAAGAACATGGGGTAGGGTACGGCCAACAATTATCCCGATGTATTATGGGTATCCTAGGGTCGTGGGTAGCTGCAATATTGGCAGCATTGCTCATTGCGATTATGCTAAACGTTTTGGGACGAACTATGGCTTGGTTTGCTCGGCCCGTATGGATATTTTTCTTGTATATCTGTCCTACAATATTAGTACCCATGACTTTTTTGTTAATTCATTCGCGTCCACTTAAAAGAAAAGTATTAAATCCATGGACAGTGTTTCATTTATATTACGATGGGTACCAGATGATTTGGAGTTTGGTTTTGGGGTTATGTGTTATTTTAAAAATTCGGTCGGGATTTATTCCTCTTCTTTGGGTGTTGTTTCCAGCGTGTGGTAATCTCATCCAGAATAAATTTTTCCAAAAATGGAAAGGTAAGGTTGCAACTTGACTGTCCCTTTGCACGATATTTGTCCGTTTACTTTCATTTTGTGGGTCATGTGAGTGTTACGAGGATGAATTGGAGGTCAACACACTTGGTCCAACGTTTTTCTAACTTTTCGATTCCCTTCCGAAAATGGTTTTGTTTGAGGTCCTCAAAATAAGCATTTACCTCTTCGATGGCTTCTTCATTGGAACGAAATCTCTGTCCAGCGAGGAACGTTTTGAGTTTCGGGAAAAGATGGAAATCCGAGAGAGTCAAATGAGCTGGCGCATTGTCGTGGTGAAACACGCCATTCCCGGGCGTTTTTCTTGCATTGCTGCTTTCAGCTTGTCTAAAAGTGTGGCATTGTCCAGTTATAGTTTTTCCTTTATCAAGATAATCAATTAGCAGAATGCCTTTAGCGTCCCAAAACACTGACGCCATCACTTTTCCTGCCGATTGAACTGACTTTGCGAACTAAGCAAATGCGGCGTCCACCCGGCGCACATTTTTCTCATGCCCAGCTCATTACGTAAAATATAAACTACACGTTCATAAGAGATCCCTATAGGTTCCCCAATCTCACGCACTTTAATTCGGTGATCTTTCAGAACCATATCATGGACTTTATCCACAATTTCCAGTGTGGTAGCCGATTTTGGGCGCCTGAACATGGCTCGTCACAGGTGTGTGTTTGGCCACGCTTAAATTCCAAAACCCAGAAACACTATGTCGAAAACGAAGGGAAGCATTCTCAAGGATAGTATCCTGGGTTTGATCTCCGTTGCTGTCTTTCCTTCCAAGTAAAAAAAAACTTGACCACCGCACGAACTTCGTTTTTATCCATTATAGGTAGATCTCTATATACTTCATCTATTAAATCAAATAAATAATTGTATTTTTTATTTTCGTTTATGCGTTAGGCGCTACGAATAAAAACTTATTAAATTATTTTAATATTACCTTGCAGAAAACTGTAATATGACTGGTTTTTGAGATCACTATTCAACATAATAGCAATTTTATTTTAATATGAATAAAAATATTAACTTATTGACAAAACGTTTAGATATGTAACGAATGATTTTTCCATGTCATAACGATCTTACAGAATAGCCCTATTAGTATACTGGTATTAGACAAAATAACATCTTTTATGGTGGAAAATAAATCTAATGGACAAATAAATCGTTCAAAGGGACATCAATTATATTTTTTATTAATGATTACAATTATTGTTCTATAGATTGGAGATGGCTGAGTCTGCATGTAGGTTTTGTGGGCCTCCCTTTCACCCAAAGTTTCTATTTGATGTTGGGTGCGTTGTACTTGTTCATCCCAATAATGGGTCGATCAGGTTCTGGCAATAATTCAGAGGTGATTGTGGCAGCGATGGTGGGAGTGTTGTTTTCGTTACTTCTCAGCTTTGTATCGCCACTTATTCTCCTAGTTCATAATCCGAGTAAAGTGTTAAGTTTATTACTTGGTAATATTCTTATTTCCGTTGGGGTGTTATTGCTCACACCATTTGGATTTCCGTATTCGGGGGATCTTCAGTCGCCTGCACCTCAGCGCTTCATGATTGCTGTAAGAAAAGAAAAATATAATAATTAAATGTACAATACACATTTATAAATTTTATTGATAAATTTAATGGTTTTTCATTTCTTATCTGGAAATTATTTTTAAGTGACTTGCGAAAAACTGAATTATGAATAAACAGATTCGGAACAAGATTAATAAACATTACAAAATGTTCCTATGAACAACTGATTAAGGGTAATTGACGACCAGTTGACAAACATTGTTTATTTCTCTGTCAATCATTTTAGGATTTTTTAAAGAAAAACACATAACACATACATTAACATTACTTTAACTCTGTTTATCTTTGTAAGTCAAAATTCTGTTTAGAAATAATTACAGTCAAACCTATGTTGAAATTATGGAAAATATTTTCAAAAAATCTGATGTGGCCAGCACAATACCTTCCGTCAATCCTGTGTATTATGTATAAATTACGAACATATTTTTTTTGCAAAAGGGTTCTAAATTTCCAGTATAATTATTATATAGACAAACTATGCAAATTGTACTTGACACTGACATCTTCTTCTGTAGCTTTTACCATTCGTTAAGGATCGCTATTTTTTATTTTCTTCTTCCACTCATTTTTGTTTTGCGTGTCGTTTTCATTCAGATCCTTTTCTCTCAAGTCTTCCGCAATACAGTCCTTCCATGTTATCTTTGGTCTTCCTCTGTTTCTTCAACCTTCTATTACTAAGCATTCATCCAATATATTCTTAATTTCTCCTCATGACATTTGTAAACCAATGTAATTATCTCGCTTGTATCTTTCTAGAAACTTGTAACACTAGAGTTATTTCCGTACTGTGTCTTTCCGTGTCTGCCCCAACATTTACTTCAACATCCTCATCTCTGCCACATTAATTTACTTTTTATTTATACTGACATCTGTCAATTTGAATTATATGAATATATTAGTAGTTTCCATGTTTAGCATAGCTGGCTGATTTATAAAATTTAATTTCTTTAAAATTCTTTAACTCTATATCTATGGAATATGAAGTATAAAATCAAATCGTATAGAGAATAATATATTCTTTAAGTGATAATAACGTTAAATGTCAATAAATCAAATTTAACTGTTAAATCTTCAAATAAGGCTACTTTCGGTTCACCAATTATAACCAAAATCTAATCACTTGTTCTTCTGGATGTAAACTTGAGGAATATGAAAAAATTTTAATTTTTGGAATCGTGGTATTGAAGTTATTCACTAAAAACTCATCATTGAATTTTTTGACCAAAGACAATACCTTCCTTACCTAAAGGTGACGGAAGGTAAAAATATCAAAGTGGTCTCCAATCCTGCACCTGCTAGTCAACTGCTTGCCAATCACTGTTATTCAGTTGTTCCTACTAACGGTCAAAAAATCAACATATTGTTTTACTTTACACTATAGGTAAAAATCTATCTTTCAGCATACAGACCGTATATTTCACGACGAAAACAACCAAGTCTATCTCAAATCCTCCGGTTACTGGATCGTAGATTTGGACATAAACTCCCCCCACACAGTAGACCACTTAGTTCCTGAAATGGCTGAAGCAGTCCCAGTTGACGGAGACTGCCAAAAGTGGCTCTACTGCGGTCAACCTTACCTAGTACCCGCGCAGTCTTTTATTTGGAAGACACACTGGCTGCCAGCCCCTCGGCCGCATATTCACACTCCTATCAAAATGAAAGTAGATCGCCCTAAAAAGAGTGAATTGTGGTTTAATATTACGGGGCCTGATCACTTGGGGGTGATGCTCAGTCCGAGGGAAGGGGTGGGGTTGATCCAGTGGAGTGTGGTGGCAGGGGTTCCACTTACGTCGTCCAAATGGAATGGAAGGGAGACGTATTTTATTTATTTTGCATATGGACTCGAGCCAGTGCCTTTGAATTTCACCATTTACTTGCAGGTAAGAAATGCATGCATTTTTATTTTTTTCATACGTCATCAATTTCTGATGCAAGAATTCCTAAACTTTTATTTAGAATCTTTGTCGTACACACTGTGACGTTAAATCAAATTTGGTTGGTTTCGCGCGGACGGAATAATTTTGGGCATGCAAGGGAGGTGTTATAGTAGACGCAGAGATATAGTAGTTAGGGGCGTGGAAGCTACGTATCTCCAGGGGGTCTTCCTACCACCGTACTAGCCGGTATTTACCGGTAATTTCCATAGGTATTACAGCTGATTATGATTATGTGAAATTAAATTTGAACTTAATCTTATTAGAAATCTTAATAGAAAGGACTACTTATTCTGTTTCAAAACGTTATGAAAAATATATTGAAGAAGCTGGGAGTCATTTTGAATATTTGTTGTTATTAAGTGTTCCTTATTCTAATTTTCTGTACTATTATGACAAAACCTTTAATAATAATAGTTGCAATTGTTTTAGTTAATTGTTTTATTTCAAGCCATAGTCATGGTTGACTATTCTCTTTTCGACTAGGTGTATAAAAAAGTGCCCACCATTTTACTTTTTAATAATGTAACATATGGATTATTTTACATGATTGTAAAGCAAATTTGATGTACTTTTCAAATTTGTAAAAAAATATAGTATGTTCCATTTGAAATTTCAAAGTTGATATTAATTACTAATAAACCGGAAGTGGTATCATGAATGTACATCCGTCATCAAGTAGCTTATATGTTGCTGTATAAATCATGTTATATGAAACTTAATAAATAAGCGAGATATTTGCTATTATATGTCTGCGTCTACTATGCGTTACTCCGTCTGGTTGTTTGATTGAGCGGCCGCTAGCTTTAAACAGCGGAGAAGGGACTGGTTCTTAATAATAAAACAAGGATATAGAGCGCCACGTAATTTCAGACGAAAAAATAACGGAAACAAATCAAATTGTGGTTCTAACATAACATAGTGTTTTTAGACATTCGCAGTCCCTATGAATCAATAAGTAAAATTAATTTTGCATTAGTATAATTCGAATGTTGATATTCAGATACCAGAGTCGCACACTGGCCCAGTGCTGGACGTAGCAGTGACAAGCCATATTCTCCATGGTAAAGACAAGGATTCGGCGGAATTCCGCCGGTTTCTCAGCAAATTTCCAACATGGACGGCTGTCCAAAGCTGGAGCGCAACATACGAATCCTGGATCTTGTAATAGTATTCCATTTACTATTATAATTCCAGTCTTTATCAGCGGTACTAAATTTATTTTTGTCCATTACAGTGCCAAGAGCTGCAGCTAACTTATTTATTTATGAATGGAAATAAATTTAGTACTTTATTATTTTTGTTAATGGCGGGAAATATTTAATGTTATTTTTATTTGTTTCATTGTTTCTCTATTTAAATAGTCTGTATTTGTGGACCATTATTCCTGTATTTAGTTTTAAATATTTATTTCATGTTAAACATGCGTTTTTTTTTTTGATATATTTATTTTCTTTCGAATAATATTAGTACAATGACTTTCTTTTGTTTTTTATTCGTTTGTGATAGGGGTAGACCAGGGCCGGTTTCAGGGCAGGTACAAACAGGTCGTATTTAGTTTCTATTACAAAATAAATTAACAATAAGGACATTTTTTAACATTTCTGCTTGGCAGCCCATCAAAAAACATTTCATTTGATACCAAACATGACATATTTCTAACAACTTTAAACAAAAAACAAAATCCTAATTAATAATTTCTGGCTTCCATTGTTTTCTACAATGAATTTGAATATTCTGTTTCCATGGTGCAGCTTTTAGCAGCATAGGTTGCAAGATATTTCTTTATAATTATTTATCTCTAAATTCATTGAATAATCGAATAGAAAATGGAATATTCTTTAATATTTGTAACATAAAAAGTCAAAAAATGATATTTAACAGCGTTTTTTCAAATGTTAAAATCTTCAATTAGGGTACTGCCGGTTAAGAAATCGTACCCAAATTCTAATCAACTCTTTATATGGACATACAAAAAAGGAATATGAAAGAATTATAATTTTTGGAATTGTAGTATTGGAGTTATTGAAGGAAAAAAATTGTCACACACATACATACTCACATACTGACATCATCGTAAAATCAATAAATTCGTATTTTAGGGACTCTAAAACGTGTTTATTTATTAAAAACTCACCATCGAATTATTTGATCAAAGACAATACCTTCCTTACCTATAGGTGACGGAAGATTTAATTTTAATTCATCTTAACTGTGTTTAGTAATTTCATTACTACGTTTCGACTTAACTACCGTCTTCTTCAGGGCTAGAAATGTTCAATTATAAAAAATAACATAGGGAACCCTCATACGACCCATTGAAGATAGCAAGGTATAATATTAAATATAAAATAAAAAAATCTGATGTGGCCAGCACAATACCTTCCGTCAATTCTGTGTATTTTCTTGCAAAAGATTCTAAATATCCAGTAAAATTATTTCATGCAAATGGCACGTGACACTGACATCTACTTCTTCTTTAGCTTTTCCCATTCGTTAGGGGTCGCTATTTTTTATTTTCTTCTTCCATTCATTTCTGTTTTGTCATCCTCACGTCAAAATTTTTAACTGAGTTTTTCAAGAAAAACTGTTAAAATCTTCAAATGAGGATACTTCCGATTGACCAATTATAACCAAAATCTTATCAAGTCTGCATATGGTTGTAAGGAAGAGGAATACGTAAGAATTGTAGTTTTTGGAATTCTAGTATTGGAGATATCGTGTCCGAAACCGCGGTCACATACACACACACGAACTCACATACATACAGACATCATCGTAAAAATAGTAAAATCGTATTATAAAGACTCTAAAACGTGCTTATTCAATGAAAACTCACCACCGATTTTTTTGACCAAAGACAGTACCTTCCTTACCTAGAGGTGACGGAGTTTTTTCTGCGTTCCAGTTATAAATTACATCTTGTTATCTCCAATGGGTCGTATGGAGGTTCCCTATATTACCTTTAATAATTGATTATTTCTACCCGTGAAGAAGACTGTAGTTAATTTTCCATTCTGCTATCATCGATCATAGTATTCAGCCGTTGTAGTTTTATACTTATATTCTTTCTACGCAATATAACAACTTAAGATGAAGCCGGCCCTGGTGGTAGTGTGTAGTGTGTATTACGTTTGGGTACAAATCCAAAGAATACTATTAAAACTAGTGGTGGCTAATGGTTATCGCATGTAATTTATGTTGGCCCCGCATCGTTCTAAAGCGAAATAATTGTATTCCTGTGTTGAACACGTCACTTACCGTAGTTTACATATCCTGTCAGTGTAAAAACACTCCTCATTCACTTCTGGGTTATTTTTCCTACTTACGTTAATTGACTTTATTTGTTCCATGTTTTTACAAATCATAATTAATTATTTCAATTGATTTTATCAAATGCAAAGAGTATACGTTATGCACTATTGTTTCATTGTTGTAATCACTAGTGTTGTTTGTTATATTGTTTATCTATTGATTGTTGTGATCAGTCATTCGAAACGTACTGAAACATTTCCAGTGGCCATAAGTCGCGTGGAAAACTTCCAAGTAATTATGAATTTAGATACATATTTAATGAGTAATATGTATTCTTGTAGCGAGTAAGGTTTGTAAAGTTTTGCAAGTGTGATGCCTTGTGCACAAATAATTTTAAAAGCCTTCTAGATACAACAATGTAGTGGCGTTAATTGTTTCCTCATGTATATGTAGTTAATCATATGATGATTTATAATGGATTTCATTTATAACAAATTTTACAAAAGGGTAGTTTTGGCACTTCCGTTTCTGGATACGTAAGTATAGGGCGCGAACAGTCATCCGACTTTGTTGGCCTTGACAAAACGATATGGGGGCGCGTGTCAGAATGACAACTAGTAATTATGTACATAGATGTCAAATGACAGAATTTTTCATTCGAAGTTTACGGTTAATTTGTCACTAGGAGTGTTGAGGAAAATAAACCACATGGAATTAGAAAATCACGAAATTTAGAATGTTATTATATGTATATAATTACTAGCTATCATTCAGAAACGGGACCCCATATCTGCTTGTCAAAGCCAACAAAGTCACATGACTGCTCGCGCCCTATTGTATTTAACATTTCTTGTATCCCTACACTCTACACCAAAAATTTTACTTACATCTATTCTTTATATTTAGATTTTTTAATTTTAAATTCATTCTATGCAGAAATAGATATTTAACTATTAATACAATAAGAAATAATATATGTGTATACTTCCCAGAAAAAGTTTTCAGTAATGTCTCTGGATTTATGACACTTGCATTAATCTGTCAGGTACATACATTTTAAATTTTCAATTGGTTTCCATGGCATTATTTGGGCTGTGAGATTTATTACAACAGATTATTATATACCTTATATTTCTTTATTTCTAAATCTATAAAAGATATGAAATATTTATATGTATCAGATAGAGAATTTACTCTTCTTTAATGCAAGCATGAAAATTTTTTTTGAAAAAATTATATTTATTTTGGATCTGTAAAAACGTCAACAATTTTACGTTTTGGCTATCTGTCCAACTGACCTATAGATATATTTGGGTATTTCAAGTATTACGTATTTATTATGGCCAACAAAAAAATGCAAATTTTATCTGAATCCATTATAAATTATCAACTACTGTACCTAGTATAAAAGTTCTTAAATATATCAATATCTGCTCATAATTATTATAAAAATTACTAAAATTAGTACCGTAGGTAAAGTAGGGCTTGTTACATTTTAAAATTAAACTGGGTCAAATTATTTGGTCCAGTATTTAGACTTGTTGACTGTTCACAAAAATATCAAGTTCATAGCTATTTTGGAGACTTATATTACGAAATTGTTAATGATAAGTAATAGTTTATAAGTACATTTAATATTAGACAAAATTTAAAAAATAACTTCCGTCTATTATATTTCTCAATTCAGACGCAACGTTAAAAATTTTACCTTTTAGCGTTGTACAAATTCAAAATATCCTTATTAGACTCTAAATATCGCATAGCATGACGAGGAATAAATTATAAGAAGAATAAGTACGTATTTTGACATAGGGTAGACATGTTTTGCTACTATTTCTCATATTGAAATGATAGAGTGAAATAAGTTGTCAATTTATATAGTAGCTAAGTAGAATTAAATTTGAGCAGACACCATAAAAGGGATTATTCTCTTACTGAACTGTGGTGTACATAGTTAATTTTATAGAAAAATTATAAAAAAGTATTTTGACAGAGTCGCATTAAGAGTTATCACACATATAGTCAAAAAAATGACTGTCAGGTCCAACAATACAATAATTAATATCGTAATTAAGACAAGATTTGCTTGTTTTTACACTGAATGCCAGCGTATCATTACATTACGTACAGTTAGGTGCCGCATTGTCATAATTATAGCTAGACCCGACAGTCAATTTTTTTGACTATAGGCAGTTGTATTTTGTATTATAATTTATAAACATATATTCTATTATTTTTTATTTATAAGAACAATTGGTTTATTGATTAATATTATTGAGGGGTGTAGGACAAATAGGGCTGCCCAAAAACAGCTTAATTCTGAGGTACATTAAGATACAGAAATCTAAAAGCAAGGAAGCTAGAAAGTTGTTTATTTGATTATCTAAAATTCAAAAAAAAAATCTGGCCAACAAATTATCTTCCGTCAGTTTTATGTATTTTATACAAATTCCATAAAGAAAATTCTATATTTCGAGTAAAATAATGTTGACATTGACATCTTTCAATTAGAATTTTCCAAATAAAGTAGCTGTTTCAATGGTTATAGCATAGCTGGCCTCTAAAGAGGAACACGTAAAAATTGTAATTTTTGGAATTCTAATATTGGTGTTATCGCGGCCGAAATTATAGTTACAGACACACACATACACACACAGATATTGTAAAAATAGTAAAATCGTATTGTAAAACGTGCTTATTCATTGAAAACTAGTGGTGGGATCCGGATCCGGATAGTTTCGGTCTCGGATCCAAAAATATCCGGATATCCGGGTAATTGAATGGTGAATTATCCGGATCTCGGATCCAAATCTCAGTATCGGATTTTTGATCCGAATCTGAGTATCGGATCTTGAATCCGGATCCAAATATCGAATCTTGGAAACGGATTTGACTATCGGATCTCAGATATTCGAATATGAGGATTATATATATGGAATTTCAGTATCGGGATCGGTTCTCGGATTGGAATATTCTCAGTATTGAACCTTACATTCAAATATTAGCATCGGGTCTCATCAAAAGCATATAATAAATTAATGAAATTCATGTCATATTAATATGTTACTTTATATGTGTATTAAAAATAATACAAATTTGAATTTTTTATTCACAATTTACTAAAAAATATAAATTCCTGTTTTCTTTACATTTGCACAAACTACCTTGCTATTTTAGAGGGGTATTATAAAATGTATTACTGTTTGTTTATTAGCGTTTACAGACCCTGTAAAGATAAACAGGCCCACTTTAACGGTTTGAAGTTTGAATTTGAACTCAATTCCAGATGTTAGCCTTCACATTCAAAATTAAGAATCGGATCCATAATTAAAATATGGATCCGGATCCGTAAACAAAACATTGAATCCGGATCCAAATTCGAATCAAATTTTCGGATATTTGCTTCAATATCTGAGGATCCGGATATTTTGAAATCCGGGTTCACGGATTCAAGTTTTAGTACTATGGAAAACTCACCACCGACTTTTTTGATCAAAGGTAATGGAAAGTGAAAAATGGACTAAGGATGTTATTGCCAAAAGCTCCTCAATTGTTAACACCTAATCTACATCAAAGTCGAGAAATTTATATATGGCGTTGTCCTATTAGTCCCACACCCTTCATTTGAATTTAATTGTAACCTTAAGGTAGCTCTGGTTATTGGTGATCAAATAGGTTGTTTTATATTTTAAATGATTGTATATATATATATATATATATATATATATATATATATATATATATATATATATATATATATATATATATATATATATATACATTCCATGCTCAGCGCAAGTGTAGGTAACAGGTGTTAATCATTTTGTTTATAGTTTGGTAGCAGTCAGTATCGACTGCTGTGTATGTATCACATTACCAACACATTCGTAATGAAATTAACGATTTTGAACGCCACAAAAACTCGTTAGCATTAATCTGCATCTTAGTCAAAATAATGATCTTTGTTATGACATTTACATTGTTTCATTAAAAGCAATAAAGCAAATAATGGTTTTCTTTTCCTATCCATCTTCTTCCTTGGTATGAAATGTTGATTGTTGCAGTTGTCTGTTGTATTTTGGAGATCTAAGTTGGCTCGATGCGACACAGCCGGAATTCTAGCACAGTCAGCTATGCCGACATCTTGCCTTCTCATATTCTCCACTGTGTTTGCAACATTTCATTTGTAGAGTTTAGATTACCATGCCATTTGCTAAAAATGTTTCCGTTTTGCAAGCACTTTGATTCTAAAATAATGTCGCAATTTGCATTAGACATTAGGTGGTCAATAAAATACGTATCATCAAAATTATTAAATTACTAAAAGCAAGATAATAATTATTTTCCTTGGCAAATTACCAGACGTCACCTCACGGGCACTCATTGCTGGCGTAGAGAGGACCACAGGGGTCAATTTTGCCCGCACGGTACAAATATCATCATTACCGAAAATCTGTATACGAAGCAGATTAGCACACCCACCAATGGGTAATATGCCGTGATGATATATTTATTTATTTATAAATTAATTTTCTGGACAATTCCATGCAGCATAAATCTATTGTGGCCAGCACTTCCGTTTTTGGTTATATAAGTCATGTGACATTTTTGGCCTTGACAAGCAAATATGGGGGCCCGTGTCAGAATGATAGCTTGTAATTATGTACATAGACGTCAAATGTCAGAATTTTTAAAAAATTATATTCAACAGTGTTTTTTTAAAAAAACTGTTAAAATCTTCAAATTCGGGTACTTCCGGTTAGCCAATCATAACCGAAATCTAATCAACTCTTCATATGGACATACGAAAGAGGAATATGAAAGAATTATAATTTTTGGAATTGTAGTATTGGAGTTATCGAACGAGATTTTTTTGTCACACACGCACACACGCATACACACACACAGACATACAGACATCATCATAAAAACAGAAAATTCGTATTGTAGGGTGAATTTTTTCACCAAAGACAATATTTTACTTTCCTTACCTATAGGTGACGGTAAAAATAAAGTCACGTATATTCTTCCAACGATATTTTCAAATATAAAGGCGCTAATTTGGTTCTTGTACAATTACAAACGAACTCTCCATTTTTTTTTTTGTTTTAGACAAAACCTTGTTGTTATGTGCCGCAACTTGAATCAAATAATATGGCGTCATATAAACCGGAAACTTCAATAGACGTCAAATGTTTTACAAATATAAATGAATGTTTCATTTACCAAATTTTAGTAAAACCATAAAAAATATCTATAGAAAATTAACAAATTTGTTCAGGAGGTTTAATAACCCCACAAAATAAATGGTCAGAACATTATAAGTATAGTTACTGCTGAATTTTGAAAATGTCGACAAAATACAAAATTAATTGGTGTAATAAAACTTACCCAATTCAGATATTGCGCACAATTTGAAATTTAATATCACAAAATATTCTTTGGATATGAGAATATTCTTAACACATATGAAACTATGTCCAACACTAACACTTGCAGTTTGCGGTTGTATTCTATGTGGGATATGTTGATTGGCTGATGTCCTACCGCACACTAACCTGAGCGCGTTGTGGAGGAGTGCCTTTAGAGCCTAGGACTTCCTGTCGGTGGCACGTGCCTCATAATGTCGTCACCAATTCGGGCAACGACTTCGCAGGAACCGGAACTCTTGCTCATCCTTATTCCTTGTATGTACTTCTGAGCGGCGAAGGAGTTAGCAGTTACCACCTGTCTAAGTGCCGAACAACAAGAAGAAGACATATTATTTATATTATTTTGTTTTAAATATGTTAAATATTCTTCCGTTTTGCAGTAATACAAACAATCATTCATTCCTCTTACACTTCTTAAAATCTTTCAGCCAATCTCCTTTTGAAAGTCTCAAAATATTTTCTGACAAAACTTTGGTACTAATTTGTGATGACTTAAAAACTGACAACAAATATAACATTTATATTTAAGGGACAATATGATTATTTTACTATACAGAGAAGGCAGGGAATCCATACAATGCATGTCTTCTTTTCAACAAAGCGGCGCAAATAATAGCACGTTGGCATTCAATGTAAAAGCAACCAATGACATGTACCGCCTTGTCGGCATATTAGGGTATACTAATGTAGTAAAATTTAAGGCAAAAAATGTTATAACATTGAGTATTATATTTAAAAAAAATCTGTTGTGGCCAGCACAATACCTTTCGTCAATCCTGTGTATTATGTACAAATTCCATAAATTTTCTTGCAAATCCTATATTTTCAGTAAAATTATTTCTTGAACAAACTTCTGCTTCTTTAGCTTTTCCCATTCGTTGGGGGTCGCTATATTTTATTTTCTTCTTCCACTCATTTCTGTTTTGCGTGTCGTCCTCATTCAATTCCTTTTCTCTAAAATCTTCCGCATTACAGTCCTTCCATCTTATCTTTGGTCTTCCTTCGTTTCTTCCACGTTCTATTACTAAGCTATTTATTCTTCTTCCAATATACTCTTCATCTCTCCTCATGACATGTTCAAACCAATATAACCGTCTCTCTTGTATTTTTTTAGAAACATCTATCACTCGAGCCGTTTCCCTTATCTATTCATTCCGTATCCTATCTTTCCGTGTCTTCCGCAACATCCACCTCAACATTCTCATCTCTCTGCCACTTTCATTTTGTTTTCATTGACACTGACATCTGTCAATTAGAATTTTCTTAATATAGTAGCTGTTTCCATGGTTATAGCATGGTTGGTTGATTTATGAAATTTAATTCCTTAAATTAAATCGTGTAATATTTATAGTATCATTAAGTGTCAAAAAATGATTTAACAACGTTTTTTCAAGAAAAACTGTTAAAATCTTTAAATGAGGGTACTTTCGGTTGATCAATTATAACCAAAATCTAATCACCTCTTCTTTTGGATGTAAATATAATTTTTGGAATCATGGTATTGGAGTTATGCGATCCGAAAGGATCGTCTCACACACACAGACACACGTACGCATCGTAAAAAATGGTAAAATCGTATTATAGGGATCCTAAAACGTGCGTATTCACTAAAAACTCATCATTGAATTTTTTGACCAAAGACAATGTGACGGAAGGTAAAAAAATATATTAGGTTACCCATTATTTTTGCAACATAAAATAAATACATTTCGTAAATTATTAATATTTTTATTTTATGTTTTAATAATAATTCTATTCGAATAGTATCACGTATACTAAAAGGGTGATTTGTTGAAAAATATATTCCGGTTCTTTAAATTTATGGTTTTAGTACTCATGTTATTTTGGTTCGGTTATGTTTTCGCTTACAGATTAAATTTATTTTTCGTATAGGTTTCCATATTTGAATAAATAAAATATAGGTTTCAGTTTTCGGTTATGGTTCATAAAAAGTAAAATATCGGTGCGGTTGTCGGTCACGGTTTCGTTACGGTTCGGGTTCTTTGTTGACAATGGTTGTTCTTGAATTAAGCCACAGAATAATTCTTTGGCAAAACTTTTAAATCGTCCGTGGTATGTAGGGAATTGGGATTTACTCTACTTTTTGTTTTCAATCTTGAATTTATTTTGTTCCAAATTCATGTCGCGTATGCTGTCGAATAATTTTTAGGTGGTTTTTCAAACGTGAAGAAATGCAATAGAAATCACATTCTTTATACTGAATAATTTGTTTGATTCTTATCTTCTTCCTATGAACAAAAAAACTGTTCAAGTGTGTAAGTATTGTACTTTGAAATGAAACCAGTGCTCGTTATTTATTTTTAACTTATAATTGCCTCTTTATGGAAAGGCGATGCAATATCATAACAGCAACTCGTATAGTCATATAGAATAATCATAATGTACTATTATGGAATTATAACAGAGAAACAGGACGGTATCAATATTTTTTGGAAAAAAATCGACCGAAAAATTGGTATGAGATACGGTTTCAACGACTCCACCAACGAATTGATCATGCCGAAAAACATTTTTCATGAAAATTTGACTATGGATATACTTTAAATGGAAGATTATCCAAAATGGTCAAAAAGTACAAGGCATACACTTACGATTTTCAACCATTTTCAAGATTTCCAGATATTAAAACTGAATCAGTAGAGAAAAAATTTGATTTGGCCAACACATGACCTCTCGCCATTTCCATTTTATGTTACATAAATAAATATATCATCACGGCATATTACCCATTGCTGGGTGTGCCAGTTTGCTTTGTATGCAGATATCGGTAAATGATGAAATATTTGTGTTTTTAAAATAGGGGTCTAGATATGATCGTCACATGCTCATGCATTGAAATTTCTGACAGTGTTAGGCATCATTTAAAAGATTTCAATTGTTCTTAAATAGCGATAAAGAATTTACGACATAGTTACGACAAAATTTATTTTGAAATTGCAAATATTTTATGTATTTTATGATTTTGTGTGTGCGTAGATAAAACTTACAACGCCGTTACAATAATTGCAACACTGTAATTATGTATTTTTTTAGAATATTATAGGAGTAATTAATTTTGAATATTTTCTACTTTGTTTTGTATACAGTATGGTTTATATCGACTATAATAAACTTTAACAGTTTCTATGGGGACCCGTATCAGAATAACAGCTAATAATGTACATAGGTGACAAGTATTATAAGTTTTCATTCAAAACATTATGATTTTCCAAATCCATGTGGATTATTTTCGTCGACACAAAGTCACATGACTGCTCGCGCCCTATAAGTAACGAATTTAACAGTTCTTGTACACACAAATAATTGAAATTGTATCTCTTCTTTCGTTCTATGAGAAATTTTGTACTACTGTTCTAATATGTACAAAATTCTTCAAATTCATTGACGGTATTAGCGGTATTTCTTATAGGATATATGTAATATTAACATACCTATAATTTAAATACATATTTAATTAATAATACAATAATATATATTAAATGTACTCGTAGCTCCCAGAATTTTTTTCCAGTAATGTTATTAAAACTGCTGAATAGTTAATAGTGTAATTGATAGACAACCATTACGTTGTAAAATACAATTTTGTATTCTATCTCCCTATAATATTAAACTCTCCATGGTTTTTTTGTAGTGTATATTATACGCAATGAAGTTAGCGATGCTTGAAGTACCTACTGAAGACATTTCTATCTTTGTTGAAGATGAGCGTTTGTGTTCGGCGTGGCAAGTGTTTAACGATTCTCGGCACGCGCTTCTTGTTGCCGGGTGTCGCATCGCATTGTTGTTGACTGGCTAAGGCTTCAACACATTAACAATCAATGCTTGGCACATCTTCATTTCATCGCTCATCGGACGGAAGTCGCCGACGTGACAGACTCGTGTTGCATCAAGCTATTTTTTCCTAACTAGCGCTTCTAGCATACTAACTAATTTTAACAAATATTGGGAATCTGTAAACCTTTTATTGCCTTTATATTTTACAGGGTGTGTAGTATTTATTTTTTAACGCAAGTAACAAATGAAGCAATGTGCAAGAAAGACAAAGACCTAGTTTTTGAAGGGAGTAATAGTTGGATCATCCCCCATACAGTCCTGATTTAAGTATGATAAATATGTATGGACTGGAGATTTCTACACTGTAGCCAATTCAAGGTTCAAAATATTAAGTTTTGAAGAAGCGGCAACGCCGCAGAGCAAGGGACAAGGTGTCGAATATAACAAAAAAAATATGATGTGGCCAGAACATTAACTTCCGTCAATCCTGTGTATTATGTATAATTTCTATACATAAATTTTCTTGTAAAAGATTCTATATTTTCAATAAAATTATTTCATAAACACTGACATCTTTTTCTTCTTTACTTTTTCCCATTCGTTACGGGTTGCTATTCTTGATTTTCTTTTCATTTCTATTTTGCGTGTCGCCCTGATACAATTACTTTTCTTTCAAGTCTTCCGCAATACAGTCCTTCCATCTTTTCTTTGGTCTTCCTATATTTCTTCAACTTTCTATTACTAAGCTGTATTTTATTTTTCTTCCAATATTCATCTCTCCTCATGGCATGTTCAAATCAATGCAATCGTCTCTCTTTCTAGAAACTTGTAAAACTAGAGTTATTTCCTTACCGTATCTTTCCGTGTCTTCCCCAACATATACTTCAACATCCTTATATCTGCCACATTCATTTATTTTTCATTAATTCTGACATCTGTCAATTTGAATTATCTGAATATATTAGCAGTTTCCATGGTTAGCATAGCTGGCTGATTTATGAAATATAAAATGCAATCAAATCGTACAAAGAATAAGATATTCTTTAAGTTATAATAAAGTTAAATGTCAATAAATCATATTTAACTGTTAAAATCTTCAAATGGGGGTACTTCCGGTTGACCAATTATAACCAAAATCTAATCACTTGTTCTTCTGGCTGCAAACTTGAGGAATACGAAAAAATTATAATTTTTGGAATCGTGGTATTGAAGTTATGCGATCCGAAACTTTCGTCACACATACACACATACACATACACACACATACACACAGACACACATACTTACATACAGACATCGTCGTCAAAATGGTAAAATCGTATTATTTATTCGGCATCATTGAATTTTTTGACCAAAGACAATACCTTCCTTACCTAGAGGTGACGGAAGGTAAAAAAATCGGGGTACAATGTTTTCGTCTGAAGAAAAGATTTATGCCTAGTTCATAAATATTTTGAAAGCATTCTAATAGAAGATTGGTTGGAACGATTTCGAACATATTTAAAATAGAATTCTAAAAATTATGTTTCTTATTCTCAATAATTCTAGCGTGACCGTGCATAAAACGCTACTGCAATATTAAATATTATTAATATAAATATTAAATCACCAAAATTTTATTCGTAGATGGTTTTATCAATTTTTATGTAAAGAAAATAAAATAATTTATATTTCCCATCGCTAGAAATTTCCTGTTCGATCTCGACTAAAATAAACAAGTTTGTTCTAACAGCAAAGGTTTCCTCAGTATCGCTTATGTTTTGACGGGAATTAGACATTAATTTGTTTATATTTATAGTGTTTAATAACTATTCTAGTGTAAATAATATTGAAAATAGTGTTTATTAATGTTAAATTTGTGCACTTTTAGTGTAAAATATAGTGTAGATGTTAGATGTGTTGTATAGCGATGTTGAAATGACTTTGTTGGACATGGGAACCTGTAGACGAGAAGAAATTTGAAGGTATTTATTAAGAGTTTATAAGATTTTCTCAATCTTGTAGTTGACATGTACAGTGGTAATAATAAATAATTTCCTACTTCCAGATTAGGTATTCCGAGAATATCGCTTAACCCTGTATTAAAATGACGTTTATGGGGAGTTTATTCTAGAGTTAAGTCTTATTCCATGTTTATTATTATATTTTGTGGGTTAAACTTGTGATAAACTAGGAATAGCTATTCCTGTGTTAAAAAGAAGCTATTCTGAATTTAACCCTTGTTTATTATTACCGCTGATAATGTTATTTATTGTTGTTAGATTGATGTCAAGTATTGTAAAGTAATAATTTGTTGTATTTTCAGTTTCAGCCGGTGGCAATTGTACTGGGGCGAAGAATAAGGTAGGAATCTTTATTATAGTATGTTCGGAAACTGACCCACGACGGTACCGGTATAATATTTCAGGTTACCGTTATTATTTTCGAACTGAAATCTGTGGTAAACTTTAGTTACCACCGGAACGGAACGTAAAAATTATAATTTTTGGAATTCTAGTATTGGAGATATCGCGGCTGAAATTATAGTCACACACACACACACACACACACACACACACACACACACACACACATACACACACGCACACAACATCGTAAAAATTGTTCCGGTGTTGCGGTCAACAGGGTATATTTTATTATTTTAGAATATAACAGTTAGTCTTTCCTTATTAGGGTATGTACCTGTAAATACCAAACCTATTCTTCTTGAGCAGATATTAAAAACAATATTTATGGATAAACCATAAAACTGTTTAACTCTTAGAAACAAGAAAGTTTCATTGTGTGTTTGTGGGATGGAATACATTATTCACATTTGAACGGTTACTGTTTGTGACACAATAATAATGTATAATTAATTTTTTAACAATGTTTTCGATGTTCAACAGATGAGTAGGTATAATATACAGGGTATTAAAAGGGCTAAAAAAATTGAGGGTATATGAAACAATCCTCTCCTATTAACGATATCTGTACCATTGGGACGTTTACCATGCCAGCAGACGTCACTCCAATGTCAAAGCTGTTGTGGTTTTCTTTCGATTTTATTATAATTTAAAGTTTTATCGAATTGTCCTTGATATATTTATTGAACACTTTTGATGAGTAACAACTTATTGTAAGATGAGTCAATAGTTATTCGAAAACAAACCAGGAGGCGCCTAGGCAACGATCGCTTTTACTTTTGATAATTATTCTAGATTACTCACACCTGTCTGGCATTACCATTTAATTACTAACAATATAATGATGGAAAACACATGATTCATCAACAGAAATTGGCTTCACCTGTCAAAATATTATTTGCAGCAATAAAAACAATTTTATATGTTTCATTTCACAAACATTTCTTAGTATACGAAAGGAATTCAAATTATAATCTACCTAGACTACAGATAATGTAGCGAATTTGAGAAAAATTATCAAACCGTAACATTTTAGCCAATCCAAACTGAGAACCGAACCTTAAATATATTTTTGAATTGAACCCGATTCAGAACTGAACCCAGTATTAAAATTCGGATTCAGGGTTCAACTCCGGTTCAGGTTTATTTTGAGTTCGAAAGGTACGTAATCGTAATATAGCCGATAATCGACGCCTGTGTTGTCTGTGAAAATTGTGTTCGTGTTCTTGTCTTGCGTAAACTCCAGCTCGCATTTTAAATTATTTCTATATAAAGATTGTTATTCCAAAAACATTAATACAGTTTTCATTAGGTCGAACCGAACCTGAACGCGGAACAAAACCGCAAATTTTATTAATGTTTGAAGCAGAACCGCGCCCGAAACCGTCTCTCAAAAAATAAATTAAACTGAACCTGAACCGAACCCAGTTTTTGGCGAGTTCGGTGACCTGATATAAATACATACCTGTATATTTAATAATGCTAGAAATTATGTATATTAAGTTCCTTTCCGTATAACTATTGTTCTCTTTACAATTTTCGTTTTAAAACGTTATTATTAATACTATTATTAATTTGAAATTATGTATATTAAGTTCCTTTCATATAACTATTGTTCTATTTACAATTTTCTTTTTAAAACGTTACTGTTATTAATTTGAAATGATTAATGTAGAAAATGGAATAATCTTTAATATTTATAATAACAAATTGCTAAAAAATAACATTTAAAGGTATTTTTTGAAGAAAATATATTTTTATCTTCAAGTAAACTATCATTTCCGGTTATCCGATTGCCAACAAAATCTAATGGCTTCTTTCCATATTATAATAAGGTAGAAATACATGGTTTCAAAAGGTTCTGAATGGTAGTATTTGAGTTAGAGCGCCCAGAAGATCCACACACACACACACACACACACACACACACACACACACACACACACATACACACACACACACACACACACACACACACACACACACACACACACACACATACACACCCACAGACATCATCGTGAAAATGTTAAAATCGGATTATAGGGGCCTTAAAACGTAGTCATTTACCAATACCTGGATATGTGATTTTTAGCACGATCCATATATTTCCCTTACCAAGGGTAGCGGGAGGTTAAAAAAATCTCCGTACGAAAACCAAAATATTATTACAAATATAATTATTGTAGGTACATATCTACTAGTTTATCGATAAGTACCTGTAAAATAGGGTCCGTAAAAGTCTAAATTGGGTCGTCTATACTTTATTATTATATATTATTACGTAATGCGATATAAATAATCATAATCGTTCCGACCTGATGAAAGACTATGATTTCCTTAATATCTATATTACAAACGCCATAATTAATATGCAAATGTTTGCAATGAACCATAGTGATCGATAATTAATCAATTAGTATACATTAATCGTCCTGTTAATCACTCTCGACCGCCCAAAAGGGGAAATAATAACTCAGAACGGAAACATAACTACGAGTACGAATCATAACCAACAAAAATGGTAGTGTTAAACGAGTATGGCGGTACGGCGTCCTTACTTGTAGCCTCATGATGTATGCAGCACCACGTTCTTTGGGTATTGTCTTTGCCGGTACCCAGGAAGTCTTATCGCGCCATCGCCGAAGCCAGCTTCAATGCAGGGAAAAATATACACCCGCACGTTGCTTAAATCGTACCGGAGACGTGGTTTTTACAGATTGCGTGCTGACAACTTTATTGTAACTCCAAACATCTTGACAAGAATATTAAAAAGTTGGAGGCAATAATATTTTTATTGTCTTCGTGATGAAGTGTGATTATTAATATTTTCAACGATTTTTAAATATAAATAAAGGTACTTCAATGCAAGAACAATTCCAAAAGATGAACTGGATAATAATTTGGATCAGCAATAGATGTTGGTTATAATTGGTCAACCGGAAGTACCCTCATTTGAAGATTTTAAGTTTTCCTTAAAAGAAAACGCTGTTAAATATTATTTTTTGACATTTAATGTTATTAAATATTAAAGAATATTCTTATCTATAAGAATTGACTGCATTTTATATTTCATATTCAATGGATATAGAGTTAAAAAAATTATAAAGAAATTAAATTTTATAAATCAGCCAGCTATGCTATAACCATGGAAACAGCTACTATATTAAGAAAATTCTGTCAGTATCAATGAAAAGAAAATGAATATGTTGGGAAAGACATGGAAAGATAGGGTAAAGTATGAAAGGTAAGGGAAATGGCTCGAAATATGAAGAATATATTGGAAGAAGGTCGAATAGCTTAGTAACAGAAGGTAGAAGAAACTGAGGAAGACCAAATATAAGATTGAAGGACTGTATTGCGGAAGAGAGAAAAGGAACTGAATGAGGACGACACGCAAAACAGAAATGAGTGGAAGAAGAAAATAAAAAACAGCGACTCCTAACGAATGAGAAAAGCTAAAGAAGAAGATGTCAATGTCAAGTACAATTTGCATAGTTTGTTTATGAAATAAGTTTACTGGAAATATAGGATCTTTTACAATGGAAGATAATGTCCTGGCCACATCAGATTTTTTCTTTTAACGTTTGAAACAATGTATGCTATAAAATGTATTCATTATTTTATTTACATTCAGGTACATGTAATCGAAAAGTAATTAAATGTAATTATTCACAGTGTATTTAAATTTTCAGTGTTGATACGATATTGAAACATCTTATTCATCAAAATAATCATTTATTTCTAAAAAAATATTTTCTATATGTAGTTATGTGTACAAATGTATATATCACGAATTATTTGACACTGATTACAACATCTTACTTAGCTTTCCCCATTCGTTAGGGGTTGCTATTTATTATTTTCTTCTTCCACTCATTTCTGCTTTACGTGTCGTTCTCATTCAGTTCCTTTTCTCTCAACTCTTCCGCAATACAGTCCTCCCACCTTATCTTTGTTCTTCCTCTGTTTCTTCAACCTTCTATCACTAAGCTATTCATTGTTCAACCAATATATAATCTCGCTTTTATCTTTCTAGAATCTTGTAACACTATAGTTATTTCCTTACCTATCTTTCCGTGTCTTCCCCAAAATCTACTTCAACATTCACATCTCTGCCACATTAATTTACTCTTTATTTATACTGACATCTGTCAATTTGAATTATATGAATATATTAGTAGTTTCCATGTTTAGCATAGCTGGCTGATTTATAAAATTTAAGTTCTTTAAAATTCTTTAACTCTATATCTATTGAATATGAAGTATAAAATGCAATCAAATCGTATAAAGATATTCTTTAAGTTATAATAACGTTAAATGTCAATAAATAAAATTTAACTGTTAAATCTTCAAATGAGGCTACTTCCGGTTCACCAATTATAACCAAAATCTAATCAGTTGTTTTTCTGGATGTAAACTTGAGGAATACGAAACAAATATAATTTTTTGAACTCTTATCACACAGACACATACATACTCGTAAGTACAAACATCATCGTAAAAATGGTAAAATCGTATTATATGGACCCTAAAACGTACTTATTCCCTAAAAACTAATCATTGAAGTTTTTGACCAGACAATACGTTCCTTACCTAAAGATGACGGAAGGTAAAAAAAGTTGGACATTGATCGGGTTTAAACCCGGGTTGTTAAAATTATAAACAGTTACATAACACACTCAGCCATGCTTATAAATTTCTAATTTGAGTAAATTTCATTAGTATAACGTCTATTTATTAGATTATGTATGTATATTCATACTTAAATTACTAAGCAACATGTACCTACTTATAAACAGCTAACAAATGACAATAATTCCCGACGACTGTGACGTTGATAAGCCTGTAATTCTCAACAAGGGACTATAATTGCGAATTAAGCTCACCTGAATGCCACTGCCACTAAGTAGAAATTTCATCTGGTGGAGTAATTCACACGGCGCTTTATTGCTTTACTGTGACACTACTAACCTCCGACACATATGTACACATCATCAACATCACAGTAGGATAGAGTGGCTTCCATGTGTGCGCGTCACGAAAACGAAAGATAGACGCGGGTGGCGATGACATACTCGCTTCATTTTTTTCGGTTTTTTGTTTTTGGTGACATAATTATTTGAAAGAAGAAAAAAGGATTGATGACGATTATGTGTGAGCGCTTTTAGAAAATGTTTCCCTACATTTTGTGGTGGTCCAGCCAGAATATTTTTACCTGGGAAATGAAGACAATTTCAAAGATAGTCCTGGTTTAAACTAGGTCTAACTTAGACCATCCTGGACCAACTCATAGTAAATTTTAGACTCAGTTTAAACCTAGTCTACGTATAGACCGAGTTTAGTCCTTGTATCCATCTGGACATGGCCTGCGATAGAGTCCTGCGCGGGTAAACTTTTCAGACCCGCATCCGACCCGTACCCGACTCAGTTAATTTTAAATTGAACCGCAACCCGACCCGTACCCGCTAATGTTATACCCGAACCCGCTAAATAATTACCATCAATCTCAAATGAAGATGGAAAATTTTACTCAAAAAAAAAAAAATCAGAAAAATGTATGTAAAACATTTTATTCCTTATTAAAACTATATAAAACAAAATATTTATTCTTTAGATATATAGGTAATAAATTTTTAAATACAAATATTTACAAGTTACTTGGGAAAAATCTGATTAACTTTATTTAGGATGCAAAGAAAAACAAGAAAATAAGAAGAATTATATGCTCTTGAATACATTTAATCATTTAATTATAATTTTATAGCTGGCAGCATGTAAATAAAATTTCATGCTAACAAGCTAACATTAAACAAATATACGTGAAATGTACTCAAACTTGTTATTAATTTCTGTTTACTTAACAGTTAATGCAAATTTATATAATATTCTCTAACCTTTAGTGCCTGTGGGAATTGCGTAAAGTCCCAGGGATTAGGTAGGTTGTCAAATTATATATGCGGCAAGCCGTAATTTATAATTTCAGTCGGTAAAGATCTATATTCAAATTGTATGAAAATTTGACGAAATACATATTTCATATTTACATTTTCAACAAATTATAAAACCTACACAAATGGTTAGAAATTTCTACAAAATTCTTTCGGCTACTTAAAATATAGACTTGAAACTTAAAAAAATATATATTATGAGTTGGGGTGGTATAATCAACAAAGCCTTATAGTATCAATATCATTTTGGTCCAAATTTATATTGGTTGTTCTTGCATTAAACCATTGATCACGTATGGCATAAAATTTTAATTTTCCTATTAATTTGATAAAGTTTATTGTTTTCTCATTAAGGATCTATCAAGAAATGTCTATTTGGAAATTGATTAGTTACTGTGTTTATGGTTAAATTTGTCACATCAAAGATTCTATTATTCATGATTATCTTTGTACATTTATTACCTTCGCTAATTATTTAATTTATGGCCATTCTTGTAAAAATATCGTTTTCCATCTCCCGGTCATGAGAGAGGTATTGGATTCATGCTAAAATTTGCATATCCAGATTTTAATGATTAAGCACCTTTTAAGGTCCCTACAATCCGATTTTAATATTTTTGCGATGATGTCTGTGTGTGTGTGTGTGTGTGTGTGTGTGTGTGTGTGTATGTGTGTGTATGTGTGTGTGGGGAGATTGAAAGGACGATTTCTCAAAAACTATAATACTTAATATCTGTTTAACTACGTATTTCTTAATCAGACATTACTGGGAAGAGCTGAAAAGGTTTTGGTAATAATTACACAACCGAATGTAGCAGATTCTTAAAAAAATCTTCTAAATATTATTTTTTGAAAAAAATTGTTTTTGCTAGTATTAAAGAAGAGTAAATTCTCTATCTGATACATATAAATATTTTATTATATCTTTTATAGATTTAGAGATAAAGAAATATAAGATATATAATAATCTGTTCCCTAGATTCGCGACCAGACACTCAGGCACATCAATACAATAGAAAATATAATAATATATGTACGAGTATATATTATGTACTTCCCAGAAAAAGTCTTCAGTACTGTCTCTAGATTTTTGACACTGACATTTATCTGTCAGTTACAAATATTTTAATTTTTCAATTGGTTTCCGTTGCATTATTTCGGTTGTGAAATATATTACAACAGATTATTTCATATATTATATTTCCTTTATTTCTAAATCTATAGAAGATATAATAAAATATTTAAATATATCAGAAAGAGAAATTAATCTTCTTTAATATTTGCAAGAACAATTCAAAAAATCTGTTGTGGCCAGCACAATACCTTCCGTCATTCTCGTGTATAATGTATAAATTCCATAATTTTTCTTACAAGAGATTCTAAATTTCCAGTAAAATTATTTCATAAACAAACTATTCAAATTGCACTTGACCCTGGCATCTTCTTCTTCTTTAGCTTTTCCCATTCGTTAGGGGTCGCTATTTTTGCATGTCGTTCTCATTCAGTTCTTTTTCTCTCAAATCTTCCGCAATACAGTCCTTCCATCTTATCTTTGGTCTTCCTCTGTTTCTTTAACGTCCTATTACTAAACTATTCATTCTTGTTCCAATATAATTCTTCATTTCTCCTCATGACATGTTCAAACCAATGTAATCGTCTTTCTTGTATCTTTCTAAAAACTTGTAACACTAGAGTTATTTTCTTACCGTGTATTCCCCAATATCTACTTCAACATCCTCATATCTGCCACATTAATTTACTTTTTATTGATACTGACAACTGTCAATTTGAATTATATGAATATATTACTAGTTCCCAAGTTTGGCATAGCTGGCTGAATTATAAAATTTAATTTCTTTAAAATTCTTTAACTCTGTATCTATTGAATATGAAGTATAAATTGTAATGAAATCGTATAGAGAATAATATATTCTTTAAGTTATAATAACGTTAAATTTCAATAAATCAAATTTAACTGTTAAATCTTCAAATGAGACTACTTCCGGTTGACCAATTATAACCAAAATCTAATCAGTTGTTCTTCTGGATGTAAACTTGAGAAATACGAAAAAACACACAGACACACAGACACACGGACACACAGACACACAGACACACAGACATACATACAGACATCATCGTAAAAATGGTAAAATCGTATTATATGGACCCTAAAACGTTCTTATTCAGTAAAAACTCATCATTGAATTTTTTGACCAAAGACAATACCTTCCTTACCTAAAGGTGACGGAAGGTAAAAATAATATTTAGAAGAATTTCTTGAAGTATCTGCTACTTCCGGTTGTCCAATTGTTACCAAAACCTTTTCAGCTCTTCCCAGTAATTTTCGATTGAGAAATACGTATAGTTAAACAGGTATTAAGTATTATAGTTTTTGAAAAATTGTCCTTTCAACCTCCCCACACACATACACACGCACATACATCATCGTAAAAATGTTAAAATCGGATTGTAGGGACCATACAACTTGTTTATTCATTAAAATATCGATATGCGATATTTAGCATGAATCCAATACCTCTTTTAGCGATAGGTAAAAAACTGTTGAAATAGGTACCAAAATTTAGAACTTTCTTGGTATTTCTTGACTGTTGGTATGATGTTAAGGTTAAAGATAAATAATTGGAGGTGCAGTCTTGGTGAAAAATGTTTATTAAGATTTCATCTATTTAACATTAATTTGGAATCGAAACGTCGGAAATGTATGGAAATATGTTACATTATTTTATTTCGACGATAGCAATGCTTAAAACGTATTACTTGTAAGTTTTCTTGAAAACTGTTTAGTGTAATAGATGTTTGTCAGAGAACATAATAAGTATGTCAAGTGTCTGTGCCTGTGCATCTCGCACGGGTATTTTGGAGATTTACTAATTAACACAATTGCTTATGTTTACATAAAGAGCAGCCTAATACGCTCATGTACTAGAGAGGCCTGTTTGCAAAACGAATTAACAACAGTTTAGAAAGTTAGTTAGCGATGACGACACGGCAACAGTCTGTTTGAACAGATCAGGTGATATATTTATTCAATGTTCATTGACTAATTATCAGTTTTACTCACTTGGCGAGCCATCTAAACAAGCTATCATATCATTACTTACTAGCTACTGGCGTGGGAACATAGAAAAAACTGATGTAATGCAGAAAATAAATATAAGCAATACGTCTAAGAAATGATTTAAAATATTGTCTTCTTCGAACATAATTCCATATTCACTCTTCGCAATCATATGTTTTGACTGATTCTTTATCTCAGGAGTGTAGTACCTATGCCGCCACAGGCCACTATATTTAATTATTATCAGGTTATCTTATATTTTATCCTGATATTGTATTATATTTATTTCGAATTATTACCTCTCACTAAGGCCCGGTTGTTCCAAGTTCAGATAAAATAGTTTACTATCTATTAGATAAATTTATTCTACCATTTTAACTAGAGAATAAGATTTTTGGGTTGCTCATGATGTTTTATTCTCCAGATAGCTAACTGGCAGATTGCTATCAGAAATATTAAAATTGTGTTAGAGTTATTTTTGAAAAGTTGGCAACTTGTAGGAATTTTTCATTGTATTTAATAATGATTCAATAAAAATCTATCCAAATATGCAGGAGCCAGAAATACAACCAGACAAGTTTTTATATGCGAGAGTAACGTATAAGGTAAGATTTATTTAAATTTCTTGCCTTATCTACAGTCAGTTGAGATGGATTGGGCATGTGGCAAGAATGGCGAGTGAACGGATTGTTAAGCGTATATATCTTGGTGAAGTTGCGGATTTTCGATTGCGTGGCCGACCAGTGTGTAAGTGGATGGATGTGGTTGGTAGGGTGTTTAAAGAGAGAGAGTTTCCAAGTATGAAGAGAAGAAGAGCATGTATGAATGCGATTATGAGTGTGGCCGAGGCGAAAGAAGTTTGCTTAGATAGGAATGTGTGGCGAAGGGTGATTGGTTCCTAACTATTATTGTGAACCGGATGCGGTATTTCGCTACCGAAAATCGGTCACTTTAATATGTTTAAGAGTAAGGATTTTTGTATGATGTTGATGTTGTTCTTATTGTTATCGGATTTGTGCGAACCCACTAAGTGGGACACGCGTGATTTTATGTATGTATTTACAAGAATTAGCCTAACAAGACAAAAAAATCTTGTCTTGTCAGATTGGCACACCCAGAAATAGAAATAAATTGTGATATATTTAGTGACGTGTTAACAATTACTCGAAATCTCAGTCATGCAGCATTTTTTTTTTATTTACATTTGTTTATACAATCAGTTTTTAACATTATATAAAAATTGATAAAAGGTACAAGCAGCAATTTGTTTTCAAATTTGATAATAAAATGTTAAAATAAATTAGATAGGATTTCTTTATATTGAATAAAAGAATAAATAATGTTCCAGATTTAGAATGTTAAAAGACAAAGAAGACAAAGTCTTCCAATTTCAGATAAAAGCTTTCTGACCCATTTTCAACTGTACATTGGAAATTTGCCATTGAAAATATGGAAACTATGAGAATTAAACATTAAATTTATTGAGTTAAATTCAGCACTATTCTTTTGTCTAGTGATAATCTCTAGTAAGAACTCGATTATTTCAAATATTATGGAAAAAATTTCAAACGATCCCTATACCTCCCTTACCAAGGGTAGCGGGAGGTAAAAATTGTTCACTAAAATTTATAACCATTTATAAATAAATATATCATTACAGCATATTATCCATTGCTGGGTGTGCCACTCGGCTTTATATGCAGATATCGGTAATGACGATGATATATTTGTGCAGGCGTCACCACACGGGCACTCATTTCTAGCGTGGAGAGTATATCGCAAGGGTTAGACATTTTTATGCCACTTAAAATAATAATAATAATTTGTAATTATTGGCTATACAGCTGCGAAAATTTAAAAGAAATATGTTTAATTTATAAACATAATAATAGAACTGGTCATTTTTTAATCATTTCAATAATGTTAACAATTTCAACATTGTATATATGCAGTACATATTTGTATTCAACGAAATATTAAATATTGATTTTAAAATTTCAAAAACTTTCTTTGAGATTACATAGACAAACTTTAAAAACATTTGTCCCATTTCCAAATATTCAAACAAATTTTCTTTTCAATTTCCATAACGTAATATTTCAAAGGCTTGCTATTTCCATTGAATAAATACGAATCAAATATTTTATTACGTTTCTAGATATTCCGAATATAGAATAGAAATGAGTTGAACTTTGGTCTGGTGGTGCGATTGTTTCTCCTCAAGAGGAAAACAAGTATTATGCATCGTCCTATAAACTATTTTATTGACAGGTGATATAATTTATTAACGTACAAATACACTGAAGTATGTATGTACTTGGAACTTGGCATGTAAGATACAGACGTTCAGTTTTGTAGCCTTGTGAGCGATGACCAGAGTTACCTAACGGATAGTTGTTTGAAAGCTATACAGGAGTATAAATTCTAAGTTATTTTTACCAGCAGTATATTTATTTTTACAATCACCTTTAGTGGATAGCAGGAGGACCACCCTTGCAAATGGACTTTTTGTCCTGGTGTACGAATGGTTCAGGAAAAACCAGTTCAACTAGATTTCAAGCAGATTAATTAAACATAAATAAATGTTCCAAAAAAGTAACAATAATATATGAGATAGCCAGGCTATTTTAAAGGCATTTGCAAGTCAATAAGTCAAAGCTACTGAACAACTGACGAAACACTACTTCCCATTGTGGTAGGTGCCGAAGCATGAGTCAACTATAGACTCATATTGGAGAGACATTCCGGGCCTGTCATGATGGTTGTTTATGGGTTTGATGGTATAACAACCACCTTTAATTTTATTATATTTATACAGTGTCTGGATTTAGAAGTGTGTGCCATTTGTGACGGTGGCCCGGTTGGTGGCGGCACCATCATGGTCAAGTCCTCTCTGTCGGTCGGGATCGGTTACCTCGGGCGCCTTCGACGGCCGTTGCTGAAAGACAGGATGAATTGCTAGATAGGGTTTGTCTTAGAAACGCACGTAGTTATTTTAACCAACTAGTTTATTATTTCCAAATTATGTAAATGTAATATGAATAAATAAATAAAAATTGAAAACCCTTTGTATAAACTGTAAGGGCACTGCGTTTAATCTACTAGCAAACTGTGCTCCCGTGATACGTCAATAGGCACAGGATTTGACGGCGATAAGTGAACACTTAAAATAACACATGAAAATATCTAATAAACAATAAAGAACAAACGGATTCTTCTACGTAAGGTATTGGAGATACGGAGGGCGGTTTATCTCGGCCAGTAGTGAATTTCAATCACCAAACGCGACTTAGAACATCGGCGGTACAACTTTACGACTCGGACGTTATAGCCAAGGAAGTCAGATGCCAAGCTCCACTCGGCCGGACTTGGACGTTCTAGCCAAGGAGCTTAGTTGCCATGCTCCACTCGGAAGAACTCGGACGTACTAGCCAAGGAGCTCAGTTGCCAAGCTCTGCTCGGAAGAACTGTTGGGATCTAGTCAACTAACCTATGAGAAAGGCGCACCACTATATCCTTGGCCTTCGAAATCTGGACATCCTGTATATTATATTTATTATATACAGTTGCATAATTCATGCATATAAATAGTACATATCACAATATTTTCTAAAGAAATATTTATTGCATGGTGTGAAAGATATTTTATTTGCCAGCATTATTCCTGGATGCTGGTACTGAAAAATATATGACTATGCTGGAGCGAAAATTCCATTTTTAGTAAGGGCTGAAAAGATATTGCACTCCATATACTCGACCTTATTTCTATGTTTTTATTCAACACGTTAAACTATTTTATAATCATTTTAAGTTTATTCAACGACGAAAATAATTTATTGAAACTGCTTGTACATCCTATGAAATGAAATAAAAAGTTATTTTAATTTCCTGTTATTCAACGTCAATATGAAATAGGTAATATTTTAGAATTAAATTTTTAAAATATTTATGTGGAACGAAAATATGATTAATGTTTATAAAAATAACAATAACTAGAAATCTGTTGTGGCCATAACAATACCTGTCGCTCTTTCCATTGTTGTATATATAAGTATTGTAGTTAACATGTCCTTTACACACAAAAAATTCTAATTACACCTTTATATTTACGTATTTTCTATAATTTTAAATTCATTCTATGAGCAAGTTTTCTCCATTTCTTCTAAATGTTCCAAGTTTTTCCAATTCATTAACGGGATTGGCTTTATTTCTGAAGGGTTCATGTAATATACCTATAATTTTAAATATATAATTAATAATACAATAAGAAATATTAAATATCGTTCCCAGAAAAAGCCTTCAGTACTATCTCAGAATTTTTGACACTTACATTAGTGACATTTATCTGTCAATTATAGACATTTTAATTTCTCAAGTAGTTACCATGGAGATATTTGGGCTATGACCAGGCTGTGAGATTTACTACAACATATTGCTACTTCCAATACAAGAACCAACCCTTCCTCAGTTTTATAATGAACTCTGATAAGAATGTACGTGTTATTTATAATTTATAGTTTGGCGATATCTACAACCTCCTTCTTTTTTAATTTTAATTTTTTAATTATGTACAATTCATTATTTTTCAACAATCTAAAAACATTTTAAACATGTAAGTAACCAGTTCCTTAAAATTTGTAGAGTATGATATTTGTACCCCGTTGATGTTTTCCAGAACCCTGAGGATGATCTAATTGACCAAGGACTGAATCTCCATTATTTCATCTCTCCAAATTATCATTAACAGTCGACTAAAACTTATTGCAACAAATTCAATAATATTTGCATACAGATTTGTAAATATAATTACAATTCTGTAATAATATTGGGGTGTTTTTCTAATCAAATATTGTTTCATTTATTAAGGTTTCATTATAAACGCATTACCAAAAGTACTTTGCATTGTTTTGAAATAACGTCCATATTACCGTATAAACATGGAGCATAATAAAAATTGATGCGATATCCTTTTCCTTTCATTTTATTAAATAAGCCATTTATTCACAGTACACACTTTTCCCTACGGTGTTTTGCTTATACAATATTTATCAGTATAAAGCTCAACAAGCTTTTTTATCAAACCTGACCCAAATTAGTTTATTTACGTTCCACAAAGTTTTTGACTCGAAAACAAACAACATGTTTTTCATTTCCACACTTGGGATGCGGGACTGTGCCGAAGTGGCTTAGAGGAAATTACGAGAGTCAGCAAAAAGGAAAGGATAATAAAAGTATTTTAGATTCCGGAGCTGATTATTAAGTTATATATTTTGACTATATTTGAATAAATTAAGACTGTTGCTTATAGAAGATATAAAGCGTAAATAAAAAACTACATTGGACAGGTTAAATAATTCGCTACAGCCGACAGAATAGATCAAAAGTCATTTTTTTCAATTATTACGTTTGGATTAAATTTGGAGTCCATAGGTATATACTGAGAACGCCCTGTTCATGGCCGTTTTGACCGCATCTACTTAAGTAATAATAATAATAATAATAATATTTATTGTGTATGTAATGCCATAAGCTAATATAACATTAAGTGGAACAAAATTTAAAAATGTATTGGACCGTATACTAAGTTATACTTACGTACATTTACTTTAAACCTTGGATTACTGTGGCTAAAAGTACACTTAACCTTTTTTAATAATGGATACTTTTAATACCGGATTCTCCAAGCGTGATTTTTAACCAAATCTATTCTTAGATAAGTAGAAAATTTACATGTGCAACAGAATTGTATTTAAGGTGAACCTTACTTTAAGTTAAACTTAGCAAAGTAGAACTTAAAATTACATATAAATCTTGGAAGTTTATGGACATGCGTAAATACAGTAAGCGAACATAGTAAGCTAACAACGTTCGCGAACAAAATTCGCTAACATTTGTTAGCATATGTACATTCGTACATTTTGTAACCTAATAACAATGTTCGCTAATTGATCATACAAGGCCAACACATAAATAAACAACAGACTCAACTGAAATCCTCCATAGATTATTTATTATTAGAAATAACAAGAAGAAAGATACGTAAATAATAATTAACAAAATTAATCATTAAAAAATATGTATTTAAAATGAAAAAAAATATATTATCACAAAATTATTTTAAATTAATGTGGTTTAAACTAAAAACAACCATTGGTCCCATTTAGTAATTTTTTGGATTAATAATTTAATTAATTTCTATATAAAATAAAATCGAAACTTCTAGAACCATCTTGTATTCATTTCTGAATTAAATACATACATATTTCATATTATAAATCGTGTTAAAAATTGTTAAAAAGTAGCGCAAAATCTCGCTGCTTCGCGTAGTACTTTTTGTACATATTAATTGAATATATTTTCTACGCTAAAACAAGTAGTTCTATATATTTCAATTTCAAACAACAACGTAACAAGTAACAATGTAAAAACAGAACTTTGGTTTGTACAAGTCTGCTACACCCTAATGTTTAGCGCGCGCTGAAATGCATAAATTCAAGATTTTATTAATATTTTATTTTATTGAATTTATTTATAAAAATTGAGAATCTAAACAGGTTGGTGCTGCCACCAGGCAACAAAAATTTATACTGTTAGGCTCATAAAATGTTTAAATATCATAATATAAGATACAATGGTATTATATATGTTTTTAAAGTAATTATTGCGGTGTTTTCTCCACTACAGCTGTGAGTACCTGTGAGGTGATACCAGATAAATATTTTCATACAATAATATACATAATATATTTATATTTAACTATGTATAAATAAAAACAACTTGTAGAGTTTCTTCCAATTCATTAACGGGATTGGCGTTATTTCTGAAGGGTGTATGTAATATACCTATAATTTTATATTTATAATTAATAATACAATAAGAAATATTAAATATCGTTCTCAGAAAAGGTCTTCAGTACTATCTCTAAATTTTTGACACTGTTCAGGTTATTTTTGTTAAAATTGTACTACTTCTGGTTATCCAATTGTTACCAGAACCTATTCAACTCTTCCCATTACTGTTAGATTGAGGAATCTGTAGTTACACAGGTCTTTAGTCTTATATAATTTGAGAAATCGTACCTCCACATACACACACACTCACACATACACACATCCACACACACAGACATCATCGTAAAAATGTTATAATCAGATTATTCACTAAAATCTGGATATGCTAACTATGGTAATAATATAATTTATTTTTGTACTATTAAACGTCCACTTTCATTCGCTAGTTATAACCTGAGCTAACTATAGTAATAATATAATTTATTCATCCTGATAGAAAGCCAGGCATTAACTAGGACAGCAAGGACGCTTTTTCTAAGGAAATTACTCCTTAGCGCAACTGGAAATCCTTCTTTAAAACTCTGGCAGCGAAGTGGCCTTACTAAATTGTATTATTCCAGAGAATAGCACAGTTTAGAACTGCTGGTGTAGCTTTAGCCAGATTAATTTCTAAATTGGCGAACTAGAGTTCGTAGGCGATTTAGAGTTTTGGTCATATCCTGATGGTAATTTCTTATCAGGATACTTATTATTCTGTCAAGATCAAGTAGGTTTGGCCGAATGTACTTCAGGCAATTAACAAATACACTTGTTCAAGTCTAAATGACGTCACTTTCACCTTGCTAGCGTCACGAACGCCAGAGCTTTGGAGCCTAGTGACGTAATCAAAGCTTGGCAAAAGCCGCGAAAATATATGCTAGGTTCTCTTGGGCGCGCCTTGGCGTAACACCTGCTGCGGAGGATCGATACAGCTTGGTCGCGGGGGCGGTGACGAGGAAGCGGCGGCGGCGCGACCCGTAGTTCGCATGTGTCAGTGTGGTGTCGGTTCGTGTGCGAGTGGTTGTGACCAGTGCTTGTCCTAGTGCAGACTAACCTATACTCTTTGCGTCTGAGTGGAGTGATTTTTCAGTGCCTTGTGCCAGTGCTACGATGTGTCAAGTGTCCATGATCCTGCGCCTAGCGCCCGCTCCAAAAGGATAATTAGCTCTTCCACTTATATATTTACACAATATAATGATTCCGTCTCATCGCTGTGATTCTCCAATGTCGAGTAAGTCGTTCACCTTTAATAAACATCATAAGATATTTGTTTATATTACTATATGTTTGCCTGTCATGCTGTACTCCTTTTTAACAAGTATGCGGCGCTAATCCTGCTCATTGATTTGTTTCTAACGGCAGGATAATGCCATGTGTCAACGCTGTTTATATGTTTCCATAAAGAAAACATGGTATTAACCTTCAATTATTGACATAAACAATTGTTTCTTAGTCTATGATGTAATTGTTGATTTATTTTTATATCACTCCTGCACGTAATAAACTAAACAACACAATTTAAAGAATTTTATTCTAGTGTTTACATATGAATAAGTAATATTACACATGCTGGTGACCTGTTGTGATTTAAATTCCTTTCAAATTGTTTCTTCCTGTGGTGCTCTTTCCAGTACAGCTTTGAAAGTGAAGTAACGCCTGTTAAGTTCCTTAAATAAATAAATAAATATATCATCACGGCATATTATCCATTGCTGGGAGGCCAATCTGCTTTGGACTTTTGGGACACAAATATTAACAATGATGATGATGACATATTCGTACCAGGCGTCACCTCACGGACACTCACTGCTGGCAGGGACTTTTGTGGCATTTAAAATTTGAAATAATTAAAGTATTGTATTTATCATTTCTTGTATACACCTAATTTTTATATTTACGTATTTTCTATAATTTTAAATTCATTCTATGAGCAAGTTTTCTCCATTTCTTCTAAATGTTCCAGGTTTTTCCAATTCATTAACGCGATTGGCGGTATTTCTGAAGGGTTCATGTAATATACCTATAATTTTAAATATATAATTAATAATATAATAACAAATATACCAGAAAAAACCTTCAGTACTATCTCTGAATTTTTGACACCGTCATTAGTGGCATTTATCTGTCAATTACATACATTTTAATTTCTCACGTAGTTACCATGGAGATGTGTGGGCTGTGAGCAGGCTGTGAGATTTACAGCAACAGATTATTTTATATTTTATATATCTATATCTTTAAATCTATAGAAGGTATAATAAAAAAATTAAATGTGTCGGATGGAGAATTTTGTTTTTTTAATATTTGTAATATAAATTTTCAAAAAATAATATTTACAAGATTTTTGTTAAAATACTACTACTTTCGGTTATCCAATTGTTACCAGAATCTATTCAACTCTTCCCATTACTGTTAGATTGAGGAATCCGTAGTTACACAGGTCTTTAGTCTTATCGGACCTTAAAGCGTATTTATTCACTAAAATCTGGATAAGCGATTTTTAGCATGATTCCAATACCTCTCTTAGCGAGAGGTAAAAATGAATATTACATTAACTGTCAAATACCAATTTTGTTTTGTTTCGAGGTTTTACAGTTAACCTTGATGTTCGTTTCTTGGAACAACACACATTAGAATTATTTATACTTTACCCTATCTGTAAATTAAAATAATTTGCTAACCAAAGGCGTACATTAAAAATTTGGCATCAAAAATATAAATTTCGTGTTCTAAAATTTAATAATGCATCCATAAACTTTTACTGGATCTTTCATCTTAGGAATACCGTAAATAATACGCGTATCGCATATCTACATTTCTCGAGTAATATTAAATATAATTTATAGAATTTGGCATTCTAAATTATTGCCTTAATCGAGGTCTTTATAGACTCGATTCTAGAGTCTAGACAGCCTGTAATTTAGTGAAAGAAAATTTGGGTTACAAAACCATGTAATATTTTGTAATATTCCTAGTCTTGATGAAGGTCAAACAAGTGATTTAAACGTAGACAAACAAATAAACAAAATCAAACCGTATCGACTGTTTGTGCCTTTATTTCTCTTCAGGTAATTTAATTTGTAGTAGTGTAAAACATAAAATTTATCTAAATATAGATTATTATACAGGGCGTATCAAGAGTAGTGTTTAAAAAATAATTGAAATCATTTTAAATAAAAAATATTATATATGAAGGTGCGTTCTGAAACTTTTCGTTAGAGCTATTACAGTCTTTTAAAAGTGCACCTCACCAGGCACATATTTATTAACTCTGGTTGCGCTAAAATTTGGAAACTAGGTATTAAGATACTACTAATTTAGATGCATATTTATACTTTCTTTTGTTTCTGTATCTCAACTAGAGCCGCCCCATATGAGGAAGCCATGAACGTTTTTACCTTCCGTCACACTTAAGTAAGGAAAGTATTGTCTTTGGTCAAAAAATTCAATGATGAATGTTTAGTGAATAATCATGTTTTAGGATCCCTATAATACAATTTTACCATTTTTATAATGATTCAAAAAATTATATTTTTTTCGTATTCTTCAAGTTTACATCCAGAAGAACAACTGATTAGATTTTGGTTATAATTGGTCAACTGGAAGTAGAGTCATTTGAAGATTTTAACAGTTAAATATGATTTATTGACATTTAACGTTATTACAACTTAAAGAATATATTATTCTCTATACGATTTGATTGCACATTATACTTCATATTCATTAGATATAGAATTCAAAAATTATAAAGATCTTGAATATCAGCTATGCTAACCATGGAAACTGCTATTATATTCAGATAATTCAAATTAACAGATGTCAGTATCAATGAAAAATAAATGAATCTGGCAGAGATGAGGATGTTGAAGTAGATGTTGTGGAAAACACGGAAAGATACGGTAAGGAAACAACTGTAGTTAATCCTGAAAGACTTCAACGCTACAATTTTTCCTCTTCTGCAAAATGTCTTGCTCAAAATATTCCATAGCCTAAAAAACATCATAATGAAATTGAATTATACATTTTTTTTCTTATATGCTAATATAAAATCTATATGCAAATTGAATTTAAAAAAAAGATCCATAAAAGGACAATGACTTCAAGATATTAAATCGTTACATTTTATTATTCAATGCCACAAATAAAAAGTTGGATACTGCTCTGCGCCAAGAAAATAAAGTTTGAGATATTGAAATATAAAACTACAAAAAGGTTTTTATATTATCATATTGTAATAAGCTGATATTTTATACATACATTTGTTATCGAATCTACATTATTAAATAATGAACCCCTTCTCTTTTTCTGCTGCATGAGACTTTTCTTGCATTTTGAAGGTTGTCCCCCTAAGCCTAGTTCACAAATATGTCAAGAGAATTAAAAAAATATATAAATACAAAAGTTATTTTGAGTGGCCCGTTTCTCAGTGTCACCTGTATTGTCAAGATTTACTAAAAGAGCCCGAGTTCCTATATTCCTGATTTATATTGTTTAATGTTTTTGACTAGATTTGTATTTTTATATTATCCTGTTATTGGTGTAAACTGTTGGGCTAAATAAATTAATAAATAAAGTGTTTTTATTGGATCCCAAGAATTTTTTGAGGATCCCAATAGTTCCTTAAAGGTCTGAAGTCTGAATAATTGCTAAAGTATACTCAAGTGGGAACAACAGAACATCCATTTGATCTCGAGCCGCCACTGATGAGTAAAATCTTCCTCGCGAAAACCTTTTAAAATGTTATTACAGAACAGCAACACGTTTTGAATTTTGTATAACTTAAAAACTATTTAGAAATTTATAACAAAGTTACTTTGAAATTTCTTCGAAGTTTAATTAGACCCATTTACAAAACATATTGAGATTTTACCTGGAAGTTTATGCTCGACTAGAATTTGGATATCGGATTAATTTTAATTTTCAATTTGCAAGTCAATTGCTGTTGATCTTGTGTTGATTCTCATGTCTGGAAGTGTGAACAGCTGACGATGAGATAAACACTGCACTTCAATTCAATAGAATAGGCATTTCCTGAAGCCTTTGGAATATTTGGTTTCCATATTTTGGCGTTGTAAATTAAATGGGTCTTTAATCTTTAGAAAGGATCTTTCATAATTTGTTAAGTAGTTAGATATATACCTCTTCTTTTCTTATCCAATCTCGACAACTTGATAATGTATATAAATATTAATGGTAACCAGATGTAACCTTTTAAGCGTGATGTTATACAGATGTTAACATCTTGATAAGTAGGAGATTAGCGTAGACGATGAAATTATTTTTTCTTTGTAGTTAAAAACAGATATGAAATTTTTATACGAGTTAGGAATTTTTCTCAAATAGCAAGGTTTATATGAGAAAAAAGAATTTTTATTTTATTTTTGATGTTAAATGTTTTACTAATCTTAAAATGAATTTTATAAAAGTTACACGATTGCATTACTTTTTGCACCGGTGCTAAAATAGTACCTGGTTAACCGTAATGACTAACCGTTGTTAACCGGATAATCGATTAACCGTAATTTGTTGGTTTAACCCAGAGGTGCTCAACCAGTCAATCTCCACGTATGGAATAAAATCTCTCAAAACATCTCGTAATTTTAAGTTCTATAACTTTTATTTGAAGCATTTTTACCTAAAATAATTAGGGAAGCAGAAAATTATAAAAATATGATTTTACATTTTAATATCATATGTTCTGGTGTCGCTGTCAACACCCTGTATGTAAAATAATATGTACAGTAAAATTTTTGAAAGATGTCCGATCAAGGTCTTCTGTATCATGAACGAATTAACAAATTGGCATACATTTATCTCTTTCCTTTGCAAAGGCTATAAGCGTGTACGATAAGGATGGATATAACACGCTTGTCTTTCAAAAATTCATATTGTTTCGACTAAGTTAGGATATTCCTTGTTAAAACGATCTTCGTTATTGATAACACTTTCGCTGTAACGTAACTTTTTAATAATAATTCAGATACATTTCCTTGATTCATAGCCGTACGAATAACGTTATTTTCTGTCAGTGTCACTGACATTGACACTGTCAGTAATCTAATCAGTATCTTATTTTTCAGATATTTGGTTTTACATTTGCTAATAAACTTACCAATTGATTTATTTTTGAATTTTGAATGCTTTTACAGTAACATATATTTGTATAATAATAAAATAACAGTAGTATCTTATGTACCCTCATAAAAACTAAGCAAACGACACTACTGAATTTGTCAGAATGGGCGGAACAAAAATCTGAATTCATACAATTCGTAGATAACCTTGATCGGACATCTTTCAAAAATTTTACTGTAATAAATTTTGCAGCCCATATACTCCAAGGTAACCAGTTGAGAAATTCAAATGTTTGTAAATAATTCATACATAAATTAAAATGTCAAAATTAACCATAAGTAGTTGACATTTTAGGTTTGTGACATAATTATAGTAGAAGTAAAAGTATGAAACGTCCAAGACACAATTTTTAATGGAAATACCATTTACGACTTGGTTTTTACATAAATTACTTGCGAATTTTTTTACATTATCATTTCTGCCTCTTTAATATTTTTTTTATTAGGTTGTTCCAAGCCTCCTTCGCTTTATTATAATCTTTTTTCCCCATCTTTACTTGTCAGACCTGTTTTAGTGTACCTGCTACCGATATTTAATCGGATAGTTCTTCCAAGCCCCAAGCAATCTCTTCTGTGAAGTTTAATACTGCAGCCTTATATCGAGTGTCTTTTTTTTCTAAACATAGGAAATTCAATGTTAAAATTTTGATTTGTTGATATCTCTTTACCTATTAATTTTAGAACAAAAGTGTAATTAAAAAAAATGTTCAGAATGAAAAGCTGTATATTTACCAAGATTATTGTTCAATTGTTTGTTATGTAGGAGTTAGAAGCTAAAGAAAATACACGATATGAGGCAATTACTAGATTGCTATGAAAAATAAAACAACAAGTTATGTTTGTTGTTTGTGACATATCTGGCAGATTTGATATTTCTGTTGATATAATCGAATCTGTTATTAGAATTATGGAAAGACTTCTATCACCTTACTGTGTAACTTGTGTAATAATATTTTGATTACAAGAATGAATCCGATAATGAATCCAATTCCGATATTTAAATACCAGCATTTCGACATTGTCATACAGTAAAATTTTTGAAAGATGTCCGATCAAGGTTGTCTACGAATTGTATGAATTCAGATTTTTGCTCCGCCCATCATGACAAATTCAGTAGTGTCGTTTGCTTAGTTTTTATGAGGGTACGTAAGATACTACTGTTATTTTATTATTATAAAAATATATATTACAGGAAAAGCATTCAAAATTCAAAAATAAGTCATCTAGTAAGTTTATAAGCAAATGTAAAACCAAATATGTTAAAAATAAGATACTGACACAATATCATTGTCAGTGACTCTGACAGAATATAACGTTATACGTACGGCTATGAATCCTGGTAATGTATCTGAATTAATAAATAAACTTACGTTACAGCGAAAGTATTATCAACAACGAGCATCGTTTATAAATGGAATGTCCTAACTTAGTCGAAACAATATGAATTTTTGAAAGACAAGCGTGTTATATCCATCCTTATCACATACTCTTACAGCCTTTGCAAAAGAAAGAGATAAATGTATGCCTATTTGTTAATTCGTTCGTGATACAGGTGCCCTTGATCGGACATCTTTCAAAAATTTAACTGTACCTAATTTTTGACGTTACAAGGCATACAAAATTAATTTGCTTAATGTTCCGGGGTCGCGGTCACCACCCTGTATAAGAAACAATTGAACAAAACTTGGTACTTATTGATGCAGTTTTTTATTCGTTACACTTTTGTTCTAAAATTAATAGGTAAAGAAATATCGCCAAAAATCATAATTTTAACATTGAATTTGCTATGTTTGAAAAAAAGTAGATTGTAGCTCTTATATTTCGTTTCATTCTTCATATTGTATTTCTTACTGTCCGACTACTTTATAGTAAAAAAGTTACTGATTATATATTATGTGTGACAGTGTTAGTTATGGTAATATGGTTAGAAACCTTGTAGATGCAATGCGCAGACATTTTCCCACAAACTATTATCTATTTCTGGTATTTTTTATAATTGGAGTTGATATTTAGCACAGCGTTTCCCAGTTTTGATAACCTAACCACAATTCGATAGCGACAACAAAGATTTTTTTTTAATGCATATACCGTGTCAGCACCATTATAGAAACAGTGTTGATAGTGTATTAGAATTTCCATATTTTCCAGTTAAGCAGCCAGGGCTTGTAAAAGCTTTTACATGAGCGAGTCGGGTGCATATTAATTTAACCGATAGGACAAGCCAGAATAGGCAAAGTAATGGAGCCGTTGATTTCAATTTAACTTTAACCGCAAAAACAAATTAGTGTTTTCGATGCGATAGGCGAATTGCTTATCTGGGTTGGTACGGATTTTCGATAGTCTCATTTGTAGAGTCAATATTTCTTCAAAAGTTAGATTAATTGTGTTACTATATTGCTCACTAAGTAAAGTTCAAACTAAGATCAGCTAACTTTCCCCATTACTAAATTAGTTGACCCTTTTGACAAGGGTAAGGAGACGGGTAACATTATCCTTAATTGCTCTCATTATATCATTCCTTATCCTTTGAACTTCGAGAACCAACATAATTTCTGAAACAGAAATTCACAGATTACTGCAAACAGTATTATTTTATGAAGTATTAGAAATTAACTATAGGTACATAAGAAAAGTAAAAGAGTAAAAGGTGTAACGATTTTAGATAGTATAAGAAACAGACATAATATGAGAACTAGGAAGTAAACCGATATTATAAACTTTATTAATTTTTTGAAGCACATATCTAATTTGGTGGGGATTTGAGCCAAGCATTTGACAATAATCTTCCGCACCTGTAGATTCTGTTTACATGATGGACAGGTGGTATAAATTCTAATAAACTAACTGTAGGGGTTGGCAGTCCTTAAGTTACAATTCTTGTTCCCACTCTATTTTATTTATACATCAATACTAGCTGATTCAACAAACATAATGTTCTAGCAGGTCAATGCAAGAATGCTTTAAAAAATCGGATGTGATGAACACAGTACCCCCCGCCATTTATTTTTTACTAATTTAAATACATATACCTATGGGGTCTCTTGGCCGCGTGCCTGAGTGTCTGGTCGCGAATCTGGGGAACCCGATTCTATCCCAATCAACGCCAAATGTTTCGAATTTTAAATGGCACAAAATTGACCCCTGTGGTGCACTCTCCACGCCAGAAATGAGTGAGGCGATGCTTGGTAAACGCTCGCACGATATAAATATGTCATCATCATTCTAAAATCTGTGTACAAAGCAGATTAGCACAACAGCAATGGGTAATATATGACGTGCTGATATATTTATTATTTTTTTAATTTAAATACATACCTGTATATTTACTAATGCTGGAAATTATGTATATTAAGTTCCTTTTTATTGTTCTATTTACATTTTTTTTAAATGTTACTATTATTAATTTGAAATGATTATTTTTTTGACAGTGACATTTATCTGTCAGTTACATACATTTGAAATATGTACTGTCTAACTAAGAAATTGTGTTTATCTTTAAAACATAGACTCCGGTATTTATAAAATTGATAATTTTATTAATATATTTATAAAATATATAGAAAAGTTATTAATGCTTGCCTGTAGAAAATTCAATAATCTTTAATTTTAATAATAACATAATCCCAAAAAATGATATTTATAGGCATTTTTGGGAGAAAAACTATTTTGAGCTTCTAGTAAAGTGCGATTTCCAGTTATCCGATTTACACCAAAATGGCTTCTTTCCATATTAGAGTAAGGTCGAAATACAAGGTTTCAAAATTCTGCGGTTATTTGAGCTAGACTGACCACACTCACACACATACACACCCACAGACATCATTGTGCAAATGTTAAAATCAAATTCTATGGACCTTGAAACATGGTCATTTATCAAAATCCCCTCCCATACCAAGGGTAGCGGGAGGTAAAACTAACGAACATTGATGTATTAAAAATTCTTTAGTTCAAAATTGTTGAAAAACTACCAACATATATTCTATTTCACAATAAAAATAGTCACCAGAAGTAACTTTAGACAATGAAACTATGGTAACCATAACTGTGAATTCTCAGTTTTAATTAATTATTGGAATTAATATAAAATTATTTGGCTAAATAATAAAACCAAGTTTAAATTTAAATGTCTGTGGTACAAATGGATGTTATGGGTGTAAATGATGTCGAAAATATCCTGGAAACATTTTGAGGACATCTACAGATTCTTTATTAAAAGTGTCACGTAAGACTTAACAAGAAATGAAAAAGGCGTCCATATATTTCTTTGTCATGACAACAAACGAAAGTTTTTGTCGTCCAAGGTCTCAGGTACAATTGATGTTTTTTTGAGGCCAATTCATTTTGATGTCACCGTACAATTTACGTTATGTAACAATAAAATGTTGTAGTTATGTTTTATAACTAGAAAAAGAGAATTTAAAAATAAAGTTTATAGTGTAAAAGCTCCAGAACAACAGGTCGATGGCTTTGCAATTAATTTCTGCAATGACTGTTTTATTTACTTCAAAGATAGGGCAGAAAAGAATTCAAACACAAATTATTCGTTATCAGGCGGATGTGATACACACAAAATGTCAAAATTGAAAATTTATTTGGGTTGTGGTAAGCGATAGCTAATCAGGATATATTTTAACGAAGACATTTTGAATATTCTCCACACCAGCAATGAGTGCCCGTGAGATGACGCCTAGCAAACGTTCGCACGGTACAAATATGTCATCATCGTTAACGAAATCTGTGTACAAAGCAGATTGGCACACCCAGCAATGGGTAATATGCCGTGACGATATATTTATTTATATACTTACCTATATTACTACATATTTACTTATGTTAACTGTATTAAGTTCCTTTCCATATAAATATTGTTCTATTCACTATTTTCTTTTTAAAACGTTACTATTATTATTAGAAATACTTAATTTGTTAATAGTGACATATATCTGTCAGTTAAATGCATTTGATATCTAAACTGTGTAACCATGGGTTAAAGCATAGGCTCCGGGATTAAAATTATAGATAATTTTATAAATTTATCCAGAAAATATATAGAAAAAGTATTAATTCAATCCTGTAGAAAATTTAATAATCTTTAATTTTTATATAACATAAATCTTAAAAAAATAGCATTTAAAGGTTTTTTCGAAGAAAAACTATTTGGAGCTTCCAGTTAAGTGCCATTTACATCCAAATCTAATGGTTTCTTTCCATATTAGAATAAGGTAGAAATACATACATACATACATAAAATCACGCGTATCCCGCTTAGTGGGTTCGCACAAACCCAATAACAATAAGAACAACATCAACATCATACAACAAATCCTTACTCTTGAACATATTAAAGTGACCGATTTTCGGTAGCGAAATACCGCATCGGGATCACAATAATAGTTAGGAAACAATCATCCTTCGCCACACATTCCTATCTAAGCAGACTTCTTTCGCCTCGGCCACACTCATAATCGCATTCATACATGTTCTTCTTCTCTTCATACTTGGAAACTCTCTCTCTTTAAGCACCCTACCAACCACATCCATCCACTTACACACTGGTCGGCCACGCTATCGAAAACCCTCAACTTCACCAAGATATATGTATACACTTAACAAGCCTTCACTCGCCATTCTCTCCATATACCCAAACCATCTCAACTGACTCACACCAACTCATAATCACATTGTTCCTAACCATACTTTCTTCATACACCAAATTATTCACCACGCAGAAATACAAGGTTTCAATTTTTTCTGAACGATAGTATTTGAGTTTGAGCGTAAATAGGATCCACACACACATACACACACACACACACACACACACACACACACACAGACATCATCGTGGAAATGTTATAATTAATTGTAGGGATCTGAAAACGTGGTCATTTACCAAAATCTCGATATGCGATTTTTAGCACTTTAGACAAAAGTATTTCTGAGCATAATTGCCTATAGTTGATTAAATATTGCCTTTAGTGTATAATTTACAAACTATGTCCCCAAACTTACAAATATTAATTACCAGAGCATGTTGAACGTATTCATTAATTTAATCAAACCTATAGTGTCTAACTGGCTTTGTCAGTAATGGCGTCTGTAAATTTGCGTAAATTAGCATATCATCCTAGCCGCCGGAAACATTAGCAGTTACGGTAGGACAGTCCGGAACACAAGATACGTCGTAGACACTTTATCCTTATTGCTGTTGAGTATATACGACGAGCACACGACCAGTGGAAGACTATTTTTCACTGGAATGGCTGCTGTCAGGTTGTCCCAAGCGTGAACGATGGAAAGGAACACAATTATTGAGAAGAATATATTGTCGGAGTACAAAATGGATCGGCAATTGAAATGGAATATTTTATACCGAAAAAAATTGCAAAGAAATGAGAGTTACAGTAAAATTTTTGAAAGATGTCTGATCAAGGTTGTCTACGAATTGTATGAATTCAGATTTTTTCTCCGCGCATTATGACAAATTCAGTAGTGTCGTTCGCTTAGTTTTTACGAGGGTACATAAGATACTACTCTTATTTTACTATTATAAAAATATATGTTATAATAAAAGCATTCAAAATTCACAAAAAGTCAACTGGTAAGTTTATTAGCAAATGTAAAACCAAATATTAGAAAAATAAGATACAATTTCAGTGACGTGACAGAAAATAACGTTATTCATACGGCTGGTAATGTATATGAATTAATAAATAAACTTACGTTACAATAAATAACTTACAACAACGAGCATCGTTTTAAAGTGGAATGTCCTAACTTAGTCGAAACAATATGAATTTTTGAAAGACAAGCGTGTTATATCCATCCTTATCGCACACGCTTCTAGCCTTTACAAAGTAATGAGACATATATATATATATATATATATATATATATATATATATATATATATATATATATATATATATATATATATATATATAAATATATATATGCCAATTAGTTAATTCGTTCATGATACAGACGACCTTGATCGGACATCTTTAAAAAAAATTACTGTACTTATATGTACAGTGTATTAAAAGAAAATATAACTCGGGGTAGGCTATGAACAGAGAAACGTATGTCTGATCATTATTCAGTTTAAAAAGTTGTCAAAATTGATCTTGAAATGTAATTTTAAGGAGAAAAGATAATAAAGAAGGATACAGTATATTGTCATTCGCCGTTTTCTTATTTATTTCCATTAATAAATTAAGATCCAAGTAGAAAAACTTGCATTTCTTGAAATAAAATTATTGATATGGTGAAAATGATTAGGCAGAAATCTCACGTCATCAACCTGGAAAAAACCGTATAAAAAGAAATATAACTTGTAGTAATTATTAGTTGTTATTTATTTTTTCACATGTGGTTAATGTGTCACCAGGATTGTGCAATTTACTTGTCGAGGAAACTAAATTTGACATCTATGTACATAATTACTAGCTTCCATTCTGATAGTTGCTCCCATATCTGCTTGCCAAGGTCAACCAACTCTACACCAAAACTTTTAGTTATATCTTCCTTATATTGCGATTTTTAAATTTTAAATTCATTCTAGGAAGAAATTTTATCCTACTCTTTTTTTTAAATATTTAATTATTAATACAATATGAAATAATATATGTATGTACTTCCCAGAAAAAGTCTTGAGAAATGTCTTCCGATTTCTGGCACTGACATTTATCTGTCTCTTATAAACATTTTAATATTTCAATTGGTTTTCATGGCATTAAATATTTAAATGTATCAGAGAATTTAATCTTCTTTAATATTTGGATAAAATTATTTTTACCAAAAGCACATCAATGATAGAAGTAAGTAAAATGAATCAACCTCGATTACAAAAGATGGAACAATGTTACAGTAAATTAAACCAAATGAAATGAAAAATTTTGAGAACTGCTGTAAGTCTCCGGAGCTGAATAACCCTTCACTCAAGCCTCCTTCAAACAGTAGCAAATCGTGACGAAAACAAAGGCCTAAGTATACCGCAGAAGAAAGTAAACATTAAGACACTCAACGTACACGCACCTTCATTATACTGTCGCACATATACGCTACTATGTATGTATATACAAATGGCCACAGCCATATAAACTATGACCTAATAACAGCGTTTTTGTCGTTGGTAGGAAATCGAAGCGAAGGAAATTCAATTTGCGTCAGGTTTGTCCGTTTGTCGCTCTGCTAATTGATCTGCGGAAGAGAATGACGGCGAATTCGCACGAAAATGGCCGAATGGAATGAGAATAATTCCGGGACGGTTCCGGCGATTCCGTCTCTTCTGATCTATCAAAATTGATAAGCTAATTACAACGCCTGATAAACCGATAGCGTGATAGCGATATCATTTATGGTTCTTGGTTGACGGATTATTATCGACAATAAAGTTGTATATAGTTTTAGGACGTGTGACTATGGCCGTTCCTACGGGTAATGCCGTCTACGTGCCCCTAAGTAATAACTATACAACAAAATTTTTACTAATTGTATTGCGGAAGACTTGAGAAAAAATCTGTTGTGGCCTGCACAATACCTTCCGTCAATCCTGTGTATAATGTATAAATTCCATACATAATTTTTCTTACAAAAGATTCTAAATTTCCAGTAAATTATTTCATAAACAAAGTATTCAAATTGCACTTGACACTGACATCTTCTTCCTCTTTAGCTTTTCCCATTCGTTAGGGGTCGCTATATTTTCGTATCGTTCTCATTTAGTTCTTTTTCTCAAAAGTTTTCCGCAATACAGTCCTGCCATCTTATCTTTGGTCTTCCTCTGTTTCTTCAACCTCCTATTACTATGAATGTAATCGTCTTTCTTGTATCTTTCTAGAAACTTGTAATACTAGAGTTATTTTCTTACCGTATCTTTCCGTGTCTTCCCCAACATCTACTTCAACATCCTTATCTCTGCCACATTAATTTACTTTTTATTGATACTGAAATCTGTCAATTTGAATTATATGAATATATTAGTAGTTTCCATGTTTAGCATAGCTGGCTGAATTATAAAATTTAATTTCTTTAAAATTCTTTAACTCTGTATCTATTGAATATGAAGTATAAAATGCAATCAAATCGTATAGAGAATAATATATTCTTTAAGTTATAATAACGTTAAATGTCAATAAATCAAATTTAACTGTTAAATCTTCAAATAAGGCTACTTCCGGTTCACCAATTATAACCAAAATCTAATCAGTTGTTCTTCTGGATGTAAACTAGAGGAATACGAAAAAATATAATTTTTGGAATCGTGGTATTGAAGTTATGGGATCCGGAACTTTTGTCACACACACACACACACATACATATACAGACATCATCGTAAAAATGGTAAAATGGTATTATAGGGACCCTAAAACTTGTTTATTCATTAGAAACTCATCATTGAATTTTTTGACCAAAGACAATACCTTCCTTACCTAAAGATGACGAAAGGTAAAAAGGAACTGAATGAGGATAGCACGCATAACAGAAATGAATGAAAGATGACATGTGGAAAAATGTGCTTTCTTGAAATAATGTACTTACATGTTACAAATAAATATACATAATACTAGAATATGCGTCATTGTTGTTATCATTACAATAAACTAGTATCACGCTACAATATATTCAAAAGTAATTTCTCATGTATGTTATTTACAACAAAATGACAAATGTATGTTCAATTATTTAAGATAATAAAATGTAGGCAGCAACAGCAAAGCGTTACATGTTTTTTAGTACTTTATAAAAATTGAGGAAATTGAAAATACTTTATGTCTTGTGTTGGCGTTTCTGTAAAGTAAATGTGCCAAGAAAGAAATTTATAATATGGAGTATTTGACATGTTAATATATCTTCCATAGTTCACCGCAAGATATATGATACGTGTGTCGTACAAATTTGGCAAAGTTGCCGCAGAATACAAGGATGTTGTAAAGAAACTTCTTTTTTGTTAGTTTTTATAAAGTTTTTATCTGCTTCTCTCCAAATTACTTAAAAGCTCAAATAGTTTTACTGCAATTTTAACTTGTATATTTAACGATAAATATTAAAGCATTTTATTCAATTTATATTGCTTGAATGTTGGAAGCATTTTATATATTTTTACCTTCCGTCATCTTTAGGTAAGGAAGGTATTGTCTTTGGTCGAAAAATTCAATGATGAGTTTTTACTGAATAAGCACGTTTTAGGGTCCATATAATACGATTTTACCATTTTTACGATGATGTCTGTATGTATGTGTGTCTGTGTGTCTGTGTGTCTGTGTGTGTTGTGTGTGTGTGTGTGTGTGTGTGTGTGTGTGTGTGTGTGTGTGTGTGTGTGTGTGAGAGTGACAAAAGTTCCGGAGTCCATAACTTCAATACCACGATTCCAAAAATTAGATTTTGGTTATAATTGATCAACCGGAAGTAGTCTCATTTGAAGATTTAACAGTTAAATTTGATTTATTGACATTTAACGTTATTATAATTTAAAGAATATATTATTCTCTATACGATTTGATTACAATTTATACTTCATATTCAATAGATACAGAGTTAAAGAATTTTAAAGAAATTAAATTTTATAATTCAGCCAGCTATGCCAAACTTGGGAACTAGTAATATATTCATATAATTCAAATTGACAGATGTCAGTATCAATAAAAAGTAAATTAATGTGGCATATATGAGGATGTTGAAGTAGATATTGGGGAATACACGGAAAGATACGGTAAGAAAATAACTCTAGTGTTACAAGTTTTTGAACATGTCATGAGGTGAAATGAAGAATTATATTAGAACAAGAATGAATAGTTTAGTAATAGGACGTTAAAGAAACAGAGGAAGACCAAAGATAAGATGGAAGGACTGTATTGCAGAAGATTTGAGAGAAAAGGAACTGAATGAGAACGACATGCAAAAATAGCGACCCCTAACGAATGGGAAAAGCTAAAGAAGAAGAAGATGCCAGTGTCAAGTGCAATATGAATAGTTTGTTTATAAAATAATTTTACTGGAAATTTAAAATCTTTTGTAAGAAAAATTATGGAATTTATACATTATACACGAGAATGACGGAAGGTATTGTGCTGGCCACAACAGATTTTTTTATCAGAGACCTGCGAAGGATAATTTGGAACGACAAAATACGATAAAAGAGAGGACAAGGTGCACATTATGATTATTCCATTAACATTTTCTCGTCTTACGAACCCACTATTGCAAAGTGCTTCTGTCATAAGCAACTATTATTGTTAATGTAATACTGCATTTGTAATACGGGCCATTACGTTTAGTGTTAAAAAGACTTGCCAACAGTCAAATTAAATTCCCTAGAAAAATCGTCTCGTTGTCGCCCATCTGTTGCGACAAAATTATATCATTTCCTCGCATACTTTTTCTTTTATGTAATTAGTTATAAGCGGATATTATGACAAAATTAAGCCTTGTTTAATAATTTCCATCCACTCGTGAAAAGTGCTGTAATTATGTTCTTATTTCTACGTGATAATTATAAAATTATTAATACAGGTTTGTTAATTGTTAATGTCAAAAAAAAAAATATTTAATAGCGTTTTTTCAAGAAAAACTGTTAAAATCATCAAATGACGGTTGACCAAACCAAAATCTAATAAAGTATGCATAAGGATATAAGGAAGAGGAATACGTAAAAGTTGTAATTTTTGGAATTTTAGTATTGGAGATACACATATATACAGACATCATCGTAAAAATAGTAAAATCGTATTGTAGAATAAAATGCATTTACTTAAAGTTTTTTTGACCAAAGACAATACCTTCCTTACCTACAGTTGTCGGAAGGTACAAAAATTGACGTAAAAAGTATAATCCTCCCGTAAAAAATCAAAATTTTCACGTCATCCCAATCGTAATGTATGTAAATACATTTATTCATATAATGGTCTTGTCCACAACAAAAAACTGTTTTGCATCCCAAATGCTGACAAGTACAATTAACAAAACAGACAAATCCGATAGAATCGTGCGCGCTATATACGGGATTACGGGTGTCACAAACAAAAATAAGCGAGAACGTCATTTATGTGGCTTCAGTATTTTCACCTACTGACCCCTCAAATTTAAATACGGATTTCATTAATATAAACCGCTAGACGTGACATAGCTGTTTATAATAGATGTTCATCAGTTTCTACTTTGTATTTAATAGTATTCAGAATTTATGAAGTATTGATTATAGATCGAAAATCGAACTACTCGTAAGGTAGGTAAGCATCTAGGAACACTTCAGTCAATACCTACTAAAACTTATTCATTTGCTCAACATTTCGACTATAAGCAACAAGTTTAGTAACCTTTTATCATAAAATGAATATGTTTATTGACAATAAGGAAAGCAATTTAGGTGTTTAACTATAAAATTGTTTTATACGGAAGAAGCGAATTGAAATATAAAGTTTTACTACTAAAGTATTAATATCTACAGACAGGAGAGTGTACTTCTCATATTAAATAAAATCCAAACGAAATATACTCTTGCATTTCTTTACAGTCTCTTAAAATAATATAAATTAAAATAGAATAATACATACATACATACATAAAATCACGCGTGTCCCACTTAGTGGGTTCGCACAAACCCGATAACAATAAGAACAACATCAACATCATACAACAAATCCTTACTCTTAAACATATTAAAGTGACCGATTTTCGGTAGCGAAATACCGCATCCGGATCACAATAATAGTTAGGAAACAATCATCCTTTGCCACACATTCCTATCTAAGCAGACTTCTTTCGCCTCGGCCACACTCATAATCGCATTCATACATTCTTCTCTTCCAACTTGGAAACTTTCTCTCCTTAAGCACCCTACCAATCACATACATCCACTTACACACTGGTCGGCCACGCAATCGAAAACCCTCAACTTCACCAAGATATATACGCTTAACAAGCCGTTCACTCGACATTCTCTCCACATGCCCAAACCATCTCAACTGACTCACACCAACTCTCTTAATCACATTGTTCCTAACCATACATTCTTCATACACCATATTATTCTTCACGTGATCCCGTCTGACATATCCACATACATCTCTTAAATACATCATTTCCACGGCAGTCACTCTCTTTTTATGCTTCCCCGTCTATGCCCAGCATTCGCTTCCATACATCAAAGCAGGCACTAGCACTCCACTATATACACTTAACTGAGCATCTTTATAATATTATATTCCTTATTTCTTTAGTAATGCCTTAACTATCCATTGTTTCCTGGACAAGTTTTCCATTAAAATTAATACGGTAAAATAGTAATAGAAGGTGGCCCATCTAGTATTACAAAACTTTAAAAATGTTAAACTTTGTTAGGACATGTTATTTGCTCTGTGACTAAAAAATGATTTAAAAAATCGTACCAGCTGCAAGTAATGAAAAAAATAATAAAATTTATTTGATTCCGTCAATATGTGAAGACATGTACACTAACGTCAGACTCTTTCAATAAAATTCAGTTTATTTGAAATTGAAACTTCCAATTCCAATTTTATCACGTGGAGCGAGCAAGCTTTTTGTAAGCTTTAAAGCTTGACACGGTATTGAATTTCACACAATAAGCAGAAAAGCTCGATGCATGCGTTATTTCGACTTTTCAACTTAATGAGAAACGCTATATATCAGAACGATACCTAACGTTCATAGTTCAAAATTACGATTTCGATTAATCAAAAATTCGAGCGACATTTTGTAGTCGTAAACTAACGAAATGTCCGTGGAAAAATTAAACGAGAGTGCAAACAGCATTGTTAATTAAATTTCTAATTTGTTATCATTGTTTTTTTTTATGGGTGCGTGTATACATTTTCACCTTTTTCCTTTTTTGTTATACATATGTCCTTGGTGTAAGTTATAATTTTCCACTTATTTTGATAAAATGGAATGACAATACATAAATATACTAATTAATACTGCAACAAATTATGCAATGTTTAAATAAAGAAATCTTCTCCATTGTTTACGATTGTCTCCCAACGATCTGGTAGTTCTTAATTCCGCGTCTCAAGAAATCAGATGGTGTGGATATGAGAAGTCATATCAAAATGATCCTCCTTGAAATGAGAAAACCATTTTTTTGCTATATTTTCCCAAGTGGTGTTCTCACTGTAAACAGCATCGGTTGTGGATGTTTTAACTCCTCTGTTAAACACAAATAAAAGGATATATCGGAAATTCTGTCCGGTTTAATTTACCAAATGCTCCATGGATTCGTTTTGACGGACTTTGTTTTATTCATACAGATTCTCTAGGTAATTTAAAATCAATAATACAAATAAACAATACAATTGTAACTCTTTCATTTGGAAGAATACATCTGCAAAAATGATATTATAAGAATAATAAATCATTTTATGTTGGTGACCTTCCAAGAGAAAAACGATTGTTTTGAAATAATGCAAAGGTATTTCTTTTGAAAACAAAAAACGGATTTATAATTAATTCATTTTGTAAGTAAATATTTGTTTAAAAAATCTGTTGTGGCTAGCACAATACCTTCCGTCAATCCTGTGTATAATGTATAAATTCCATACATAATTTTTCTTGCAAAAGATTCTAAATTTCCAGTAAAATTATTTCATAAATAAAGTATTCCAATTGCACTTGACAATGACTTCTTCTTCCTCTTTAGCTTTTCCTTTAGCCTTCCTCTCAATTCTTCCGCAATACAGTCCTTCCATCTTATCTTTGGTTTCTTTAACCTCCTATTACTAAACTACTCATTCTTGTTCAAATATAATTCTTCATTTCTCCTCATGACATGTTCAAACCAATGTAATCGTCTATCATGTATCTTTCTAGAAACTTGTAACACTAGAGTTATTTTCTTACCGTATCTTTCCGTGTTTTCCCCAACATCTACTTCAACATCCTCATCTCTGCCACATTAATTTACTTTTTATTGATACTGACATCTGTCAATTTTGAATTATATGTTTCCATGTTTAGCATAACTGGCTGAATTATAAAATTTAATTTCTTTAAAATTCTTTAACTCTGTATCTATTGAATATGAAGTATAAAATGTAATCAAATCATATAGAGAATAATATATTCTTTAAGTTATAATAACGTTAAATGTCAATAAATCAAATTTAACTGTTAAATCTTCAAATCTTCCGGTTCACCAATTATAACCAAAATCTAATCAGTTGTTCTTCTGGATGTAAACTTGAGGAATACGAAAAATTATAATTTTTGGAATCGTGGTATTGCAGTTATGGGATCCGGATCTTTTGTCACACACACACACAGACACACAGACACACATACATACAGACATCATCGTAAAAATGGTAAAATCGAATTATAGGGACCCTAAAACATGCTTATACACTAAAAACTCATCTTTGAATTTTTTGACCAAAGACAATACCTTCCTTACTTAAAGGTGACGGAAGGTAAAAATGAAAAGTAAAAGCAAATAACAGTAATCCTTGTGGTTCTCTCTCCATGGCAGCTTCGAGTGCTCGCGATATAACACCAATCAATAGGTCTATTATGGAAGTAGGAATTATAGGAATTAATATCGTAAATTTCTATTCAAATTCCAATTACAGGACTAAGATTTTAAGTAATGATATTAAATAACAATTATATGCAAATTTGTCGTACACAATCTGAATACAACAGCAAAGCCGTGATCAATATAATGTGTACAGTACATGCAACATGAACTTATTTACAATTAAACTACCATATAACCACAACTGCTGTTTTGCTAATTAATTTTTTACATCGCGAAACGCTAAAAAACGAGTTTAAATTTATATGAGTTTTGTGGAAATGTATCCCTGCGGTCCTATTTTTACGGCTAGAATTGTTTGTAGTTTTTCAGCATAAAAATATGCTTCAAAATTGTGGTGGTTACTCTCCATGATAAGCTATAATGTTGGAGATTTTTCTATATGGATAGTGTGATATCGTAAATAAATTTGTGTCTGTCTTTCTCAATAAACTAGCAACACTATTGCAAAGATATAAATTAAGTTATATTAGTATTCGAATAATATCAGCTGCGTGATGAAATATCCACAGTAACACTATTTAAAATTTCATTGTAGTATACCCTATCCTACTGTCAAATTGAGATAGGGTTTGCGTGCATGTACATACTCAATGTCGATTCTCTGATATACATAATTCATATAGTCATGCTTTGCGCCAGTTATTGACCTAAAACAAAGATAATATCACCCCTTACAATTACTGTGTAAGCGCAAACAACCCAAAATATTATTAGTTTGATAGTATCACACAATCGTATAATAATGTCACCAATCAGGATAATAAACGTAACAAAATTATAGAAAATTAATGTTTTGCTTTATTGTATTGTGACAAATTGTACAACAACCAAATAAATAAATAAATATATCATCATGGCATATTACCCATTGCTGGGTGTACACGGATTTCGGTACTGATGATGACATATTTGTACCTAAGGGAATTTTTTTGGTGTTATCATGCGGCTGCATTAGTCTCTGGATTTTTGACACTGTCAGTTATAAACATTTTAAATTTTCAATTGGTTTCCATGGCTTTATTTGGGCTGTGATATTTATTACAACAGATTATTATATACCTTATATTTTTTTATATCTAAATCTATAAAATATTTATAAGTATCTGATAGAGAATTTACTCTTCTTTAATACAAACAGGAACAAATTTATTCAAAAAGTATATTTAGAAGATTTTTTTTAAGAATCTGCTACTTCGGGTTGTCCATTTATTACCAAAACTTTCCCAATAATGTCCGATTGAGAAATACGTAGTTAAACAGTTAAACATCCACACACACACACACATACACACACACACACACACGCACACACAGAGACATCATCGTAAAAATATTAAAATCGGATTGTAGGCACCTAAAAACTTAATCATTAAAATCTGGATATGCGTTTTTAGCATGAATACAATACCTCTCTTAGCGAGAGATAAAAAGGAAAAGATAGTACAGTGAAGCCCTCTGAACGGACACCCCTTTAAAACGGACACCCCTCTTAACGGACAGGTTTATCTGAGTCCCGGCATTGGGACTGAGGAATCAATGAATATATAACCCCTCCATAGCGGACAACCTCTATAACGAACACGGACAGCTTTCTGCGCCCCCGCCGGACGATTTTATACGTAAATCAACCCCTCTATAACGGACACTGAGTGCTGTTAGCTCTAGGCATTGGGGTTGTACAACTGGACTGATTCGACTTCTAGGAATTCTTCCTTCCTATGAAACGCCCTCCTCTACCTCTCGCTGGCCATCGTTAGGTTCAATTCAAGTGTATATAGGTTCGTCTATCGTTGTGAAATATGTCTCCTGCCAAAGTACCTCGAAAGTCGTTATCAATTTAATTGTAAGATGGAAATTTTTCTAATTTTACAACACCTATTTGTTTGGGAGGCGGTAGAATAGTGCTAATATTACATGATGGGGGATCCCTCTAAAACGGACACCTCTATATAACGGGTCCCATCGTTGTCCGCTATAGAGGGGTTTCACTGTAGAAGATTTTATTAATCCGGAATAAAAATTATTTGGGCGTCCATATTTAAATTCACAAGCATTTGCACTATTGTCAAAGATTGGTCTTCCGCGACCTAATAACAATACATCATTAAATTATTTTACTATTGATTTTTTTTTAACCCGAACCAATATTAACCGTTGTTTTAAACGGTTAACCGGTGCATATTTTTGTTTGGATTTTGCAAACCGGAGCCATAACCCTAACCTTTATTTTGTTTGAGCCTAAACGAAACCCGAACCTAAAAACATAAAGGTTCGTCTTTCTGGTTACAACCTACAACAACCAATGTCGGACTGATAATGAAGCTAAAGGAATAGGTAACCATAAAACTATTTAATATATCAATAAAACAAACAAAAATAATAATTAATTGATATAGATAGTTTCAATCAAGTCTCACAGAAAGATACTGCCGGTATTATTAACACTAAAAATTCATTGTGTATACTGCTGTATTGAATTTTATTGCATTCATCAAAGGCATACCCCATCACCAACATCGCATAATCTAACATGTATACGTAGGCGTAGTTTTCATTATTGTTACACAAAAGGCCATCAATGTGTAAATTTACACACTGGAAGATATAAATGAAACACTATTTCAATTCATGCGCAATTATTCCATCTATTATTCATGACAAAGCAGAATTTGTTATTTATCATACATAGTATTGGCAATGTTCATACATTAACCCCTAATGAAAAATTGATATTTGCAGTGTTCAAATAGTAACAATAATAATTGTATTCTAAGTTATAACTTGCGTATTAACAGGTATCTAATTTTGGTGGTTTATTTTTGTGTTTCAGAACGTGCTTTAGAAACATGCGACTTAGATTCAAATTATAAATCTCCACCTTTAGGACGGCACCTTAGTAAGTCGGCTTCCGAACTAAGCAGTCCTAGAGAACCACCCGAAATACGACCTTTTTCAGCTGCTCCGCCAGGCTCGAGTCACCTCACGGTGGTTCAGAAAACGCACAGTTTTTTTAACCAACTCAGGGTAAGTCAGATTTTATTCCCACTCAAAATTATTCATATGGAAATTTTGTGCAAGGGCGAAGACAGTCTTGTTAGTCTTTAAAAGGGTAGAATAAATGTTTTGGGTCGTGGGTCCTACTGGTACATTAAGACATCTCTGATTTAAATGATTAAACATCCGTAGACTACGAAACTTCAAAGAAATTTCTTAGGACTCTTACTACAAATCGCTTCAAGTCTGTAAAATTTCTTCCTGACGACATAATCTAGCTGTAAATTTAACTCTTAAAAAAAATCATATGAATACTGTAACACGAGGGGGGGTATTACAGAGGCTCTGATGATGGTGGTCTTACTGCTTTTCCCAACGATGACCACGACTTAATTAACCGAAGGACGAACACAACACTTTGATGGCCGATGAACACAGCCTTTATTAATATTAATAACTACTTTATTTACATGATTTTATTTACACTTACACTAAACTTAACTAAGCACATAAAAACATAAACTAAACTTACATTGTTGTAACCCTGCGTACTAGCGTCTAGTACGCGCTCAACATAAAACTCAAACTACATGTCTCATCGACACGAATATCTAAGACCGATTCTATGTTTCGTCGACACGAGCATCTAAAACCGACTATCTCAAACAAAACGTTACTTTCGTGAAAGGATTATCTCTGAGGGGTTGAAGAAGGTATCATATGGCATCCATATCAAATATCATCCCTGCACGTATAGGCTTTCAATAACTTCTAAACTTAATTGTCAACAAATGAGAGTTTGTTAATTTGTGATACAGACTTCTTTTAAATTTTTTATTGTAGGTACATTGTTGAACGGTGAATGAGTACGTTTTAATTTTGTACAAATCTTGAGAAACCAATCACCTTGACCATATTATAGTTCGCCGATGAAGTACGAAGTATGTTACCAACAATGCTCATCTGCCTCCGTGGCGCAATTGGCTAGCGCGTTCGGCTGTTAACCGAAAGGTTGGTGGTTCGAGCCCACCCGGGGGCGTTGCTTTTTACAATTTTTTTTAAATTTTACTTTATTTTGAAACATTTGTTTTTATAAAATTATTTATTACGCAATTAAAATAAATTATTTTGAAGTAAAAAGCAATGAATATTTTTTAAGTTTTTAGAAAGCACTTATTTATATTCGGAAATTTTCTTTTATTAATTTTATTTTTTATTATTGGCCTATTCCATCAAATGAACTAAATAGTTACATTGTACATGTCTCATCGACATGAGTATCTACCGACTACCTCAAACAAAACATTACTTTCGTGAGAGGATTATCTCTGAGGGGTTGAAGAGAGTATCATATGGCATCCATATCAAAATATCAACCCTGTACGTAGACCCCAAAAATATTCACGACCCCTTGATTCGTAGAACCCTTCTTGACTCTACTATCTTAATTTCTATGCCCGTTAGTTCTCCAATAACACCTCTCTCTTCTTCGGTTATTGTAAATCCTGACGGGGGCGGTATCTCTTCTTCTTGTTCCAGAGCCGATGGGCGCGCAGCAAGAGTCGAGAGCGGCTCCGGCGCAAGTCGCCGGGACGCGCCGACCGCGACAGTACGGACTACGCCGCCGACCTGAGCAGCGACCACAGCAGCCCCAGCACTCAGAGCCCTCGCCACCGGCAGCACAACCTCACCGGTAAACATTCGCTAAACGCTGCATGCACGCACGCTAGGAATAAGACCGGTAAGTGATATTTACTTACCCCCATAAGCACCCTCTAATCAAGGTTTAAGGTTATGGTATGTACCCTACACTTCTTACAAACTTTTAAACTTTTTCACATTTGTAGTGCAACTTTTTAAGATTTTTTTTTTGTTAAGTAAGTTATGATTGATTTTACCCTGTCCTATTTTTCCATTCCTTCATTTATATCAGTTGCTAGTTGATTAAAAGTAGTTTTTCTTGGAGGAATTTACGACAAATTGAGTATGCAAAATTCTGAAAAGATTTACTTATCACTTGTCATCTGTGAGCTCAGATATTTAATGCTAAAATGACCAAATACTACATACATACATACATAAAATCACGCGTGTCCCACTTAGTAGATTCGCACAAATCCGATAGCAAAAAGAACAACATCAACATCATACAACAAATCCTTACTCTTAAACATATTAAAGTGACCGATTTTCGGTAGCGAAATACCGCATCCGGTTCACAATAATAGTTAGTAAACAATCATCCTTCGCCACACATTTCTATCTAAGCAGACTTCTTTCGCTTCGGCCACACTCATAATCCTTACTCTTAAACATATTAAAGTGACTGATTTTCGGTAGCGAAATGCCGCATCCGGATCACAATAATAGAACAATCGTCCTTCGCCACACATTCCTATCTAAGCAGACTTCTTTCGCCTCGGCCACACTCATAATTGCATTCATACATGCTCTTCTCTTCATACTTGGAAACTCTCTCTTTAAGCACCCTACCAACCACATCCATCCATTTACACACTGGTCGGCCAGTATTGGCATTATAGAAATGGTATCCCACGGGAGAGCTTTTTACCTTCCTTCACCCTTAGGTAAGGAAGGTATTATCTTTGGTCAAAAAAATCGGTGGGGAGTTTTCAATGACTATTTCATTCATAAATGTAATCTAAATTGAGCATTCTACCCAGTTACCAAGTTTTATTTGGACAAAACACCGTCCCAAAAAAAAAAATTCTCATACTTAGAGCTAACAAGATGCTGTATTTTTACAAGTGAGTTTTGATAAGCGATTTTTTTTGACGTTTTCAGTGTATTTAGAATAGTATATTCTACAACAAGTAATGGAATGGCCCATATTCCACACGACCAAAAAGTTTGTGGCGAGGACAATGGTTTGCGAGTGTGGGTTATGCCATTCCAAATGTGTTGTAGACTATACTTTCTCTAACAAGATTTTAGAAATTATACATAAAATGTTGATTGATATTAACAATATATTATCATATACCATTAAATATATATTTTTTGACGCCAGTCCATAAATTGCTTATAATAACTCCATTCATATTTTTCTTTTATTTGATAATATCTGACTCCCTGTATCATTAGCGAGTTCCCTTATTTCTGGCGACGTACAATCCATATTATTTATATCTTCATTTCCTCTTTATATGTTTTTCTATAAAATAAGTAATATTATTTAAACTTATTACTCTGGACAACTCCAAAAACCTGTAAAACTTAACAAAAAGCTCTAAAAATGTTCAAAACTTTAAAACGTCAAACGCGAATACAGAAATAAATAAATATAAAACAAAGAACCCTAACCATAGCAACCGAACTAAGATATTTGATATACCGCGTTAATATGCGCATATCCGTTTGCTCTTAAAGTCGACAACAGAATAAATGCTGTATGGTAGAGATTTCGAGTAATTGTTAACACCTTTTAGCAGTTGGCTGAAATCTCGAATTTCAGTGACAGTTAATCTTATGCTTTTGTTATTATTATTAAATTTATCTCTATCCTTATGGTACAGAATCTAGTGTAGATTTATATGTATATCCATCATACACAAAATTTAATAATTCAATTTTCTGAACACTGATATAAGCTTATCAAATTTAATCACGTAGCAAATATGGCGAACTCAGCTTTATGAGTAAAATATAAATTACTCTCATATGATCCGTTGATCCAATTAAACGTTTAAACTTTTTATATTCTCGTTAATATTAAATGAGTATTTGACATAAATTATTATCCTAAACATAAATTCCATCCACCGTAAATTGTGTTATAAACAACGCAAAATAAAAACTTTTAGGCTTTGCGATGCAAATTTTGAGCTACGCTCTAACGAAGATATATTGCACAAAGGTTTAGAAATTATAGCGAAAGATAGTCGTATTGAAGTGACCCATTTTCGTTTAACCTTATGAAACCAAAGTTTAACTGTCATGTTCAATTATTCTGGTCATTCCATTTAGAATTCAATAATTTATTCGGCAATCCATGTTTGTTTCGAAGGGCTAATTTGTATTCAAACAACAATGCTGTCCAAAAATATGGATACGCTTGCTGATTTTTAAATAACAATGTGGTAAAATTGTTTTTCTTTTCTGTGTTAACAATTACTCGAAAGTTCAGTCAAACAGCATTTGTTCTTGCTACACCAACATTTTGGTACACCCTTATACCTTCTTCAAGGTAGTAAGATCTTACAAATTTTTACATTTGTTTGTAAGATCTTACTACCCTGAAGAAGGTGTAAGGATGCACCGAAACGTTGGTATAGTAAGAATAAATGCTGTTTGAATGAAATTTCGAGTAATTGTTAACACCTAATCCACATCACAGTCGAGAAATTCAACGAGCATCATTTTAAAGTAGAATGTCGTAACTTATTCGAAAGAATTTTTGAAAGACAAGCGTGTTATATCCTTATCTTACACGCTTTTAGCCTTTGCAAAGGAAAGAGATAAATGTATGCCAATTTGTTAATTCGTTCATGAGACAGATGACCTTGATCGGACATCTTTAATTTTTTTTACTGTACATCAGTGTCAGTGACTCTGACAGAAAATAACGTTATTCGTACAGCTATGAATTAAGGTAATGTATCTGAATTAATAAATAAACTTACGTTACAGAGAAAGTATTATCAAGAACGAGCATCGTTTTAAAGTGGAATGTCCTAACTTAGTCGAAACAATATGAATTTTTGGAAGACCACCGTGTTATTACCATCCTTATCGCACACCCTTATATCAGATCAACCAATATTAATCAGCTGTATTAGAATTAGCAAAATATTTAATGTGAAACCATCTCATTAGTACCAAAATTTAGTGTTCTAACTATTGAGTCTTACTGAGTTTCATTCTCGCAATTAAACTTGTAATAAAAAATTATTCCTTATAAATGTGGAACTCATATACAGGGTTCAACTTTTCTGACCTTTCAATTGACTCCGAGATAAATCATAAATGAGACTGACATTGACATTGGATAGTGATTTTGCCTTTACGCTTGCGCGATAATATATTATAGCATTCTGCTCGATTTTTGAGAGCCTACAGTCGTGTAGGGGATTTAAATATTTAATAAGAAACCAGATGCTCTTTCTCATGCATTTAGAGTGTATCTCTATGCTTTTAGCTTCTACATAGACTTTTACTAGATATAGCTTTTTAAATTTATATGTATAAGATCAGATTTCACCTTTTTGAAAAATAACATATTTTCAATGATGTTTGTTCGTTTTGTTGGTCATCTAAACAAACCTATGCAATAATATTTTGTCAACTAGTTTATTCTTTTCTCACTAATACTGGCAACTACATATTGTTAAACTATTGTTGCTTCGTACATCACACCTCTTCTTTGGTAGAAACAGTTAACACCACCCAAATGTTCGTACGTATTATATGTTCAAATTGCTTCATTCGTTATATTTTCCGTACAATGATTTATATTTCTGATTGACTATTAATCATTCAATCAGCCGTGTTTACTTTCAAAACCAAATAAGCTCTAATTTTTGACACTTGTGTTTTTGGCATGGCATCATTTATTAACGAATTTTGTTTTGTTATTAATTTCTTTCTGTGACGTGTTTGAAATGACAACACAATTTAATGGCCGCATAATGCTCAAAACTGTGTTATACAGATTTGTAAATAATGAACAAAATCGCTGCCAGTTTTTTGACCATAATACTGCCATAAGACTGAAAGAATCTGATGTGGTCCACACAATACCTTCCGTTAATCCTGTGTATTATGTATAAACTTCATACATAAATTTTGTTGCAAAAGATTCTAAATGTCCGGTAAAATTAGTTAATAACACTGATCTTATTCTTCTTCTTTAGCTTTTCCCATTCGTCAGGGGTCGCTATTTTTTATTTTCTTCTTCCACTCATTTCTGTTTTGCGTCTTGTTCTCATGCAGTTCCTTTTCTCCAAACTTTTTCGCAATACAGTCCTTCCATCTTATGTTTGGTCTTCCCCTGTTTTTTCAACCACCTATTATTAATTAAGCTATTCATTCTTCTTCCAATATATTCTTCATCTCTCCTCATGACATGTTCAAACCATTGTAATCGTCTCTCTTGTATCTTTCTAGAAACTTGTAACACTAGAGTTATTTCCCTTAGCAGTTTCCATGATTAGTATAGCTGGCTGATTTATGAAATTTAATATCTATATAATTCTTTAACTCTATATCTATTGAATATGAAGTATAAAATGCAATCAAATCGTATAGAGAATATCCTTTAAGTTATAATAGCTGCATTTTTTTCAAGAACAACTGTTAAAAGTTGCAAATGAGGGTTCTTCCGGTGAACCAATTATAACCAAAATCTAATCACCTCTTCTTCTGGATGTGAACTTGAGGAATACGAAAAAATTATAATTTTTGGAATCGTAGTATTGAAGTTATGCGTTCCGAAACTTTCGTCACACACACACATACACACATACATACAGACATCATCGTAAAAATGAAAAAATCGTATTATATGGACCCTAAAACGTACTTATTACCAAAAACTCATCATTGAAATTTTTGACCAAAGACAATACTTCCTTGTTTACTGCTTATATAATGTAAATCTTATTTTTAAAAGCATATAAAACAAATTATATAATAATTTTAACGTTTGTTATATGAGTAATAAAATACTTTCTAAATTATAGTACAACCTTCGATAGCTCAGTTGGTAGAGCGGTGGACTGTAGTATGTACCAAATTGAAATCCATAGGTCGCTGGTTCAAATCCGGCTCGAAGGAATCTTTTTACATTTTAATAAATGTAATTAGACATTGTACAAATATTATACAAAATTTATAGTTCAATATTGTAGAGTTAAATTTTTGTTGGCTTTAATTATTCAAAATAATATAATCGGTAATCTCTTACTCGAGTATGGTAAGATTTTTCCTACATCATAACTGGCCCATTAGCTCAGTTGGTTAGAGCGTCGTGCTAATAACGCGAAGGTCGCGGGTTCGATCCCCTCATGGGCCAAGTTTTTAACTTCGTTTTTATTCACACAAGTTTGTGACACACGAGGCAAACTTCTTCGCTCGCATCTTCGGAATCAAAGTTGTTAAATGGAATTACCTCGTTCCGTAAGTACGAATTAGTTCAAGAGGATTAAAGGAAGTAGAAGTGAAGAGAATAAGAAATAATTGTCTTCAGTGTCTAGGCAATAACTTTGTCTTTCAAACTATTTCTAATTCGCTCACATACATCAAGGAAATATTTCATTTTAACGACAGTCATTTTGGAGAAAACATTTCATTATTAATTCTGTCAGTAATATAAACCTTATAAAAAAGTTAAAGAACAATAAAACCTTTAGACTTTAGAGTCTAGAGAAATGCAATTATTGTAATGAACAGAAGCACAGAGAATTTTGATCTGTGAATGAAGCTTTCTGGGCGTCGTTTTATCCGTCAATAGCATCTAATCTAAAGCTCACAGCTTAATCGCTCTGCCCTTTTGGCGTTTCTGAGCACAGAGGTGGAATCTATTTCCACATTTAAAATATCTTCCACATCATCAAATTTGCATTTATTATACTGACAGGGTATTTTATACTGTAAATATACAATATGTAATATACTGTATGAGTATTGGCATATTGGCAATAAAATTTAAATGAAAATTTATATTCAAACCCATATTATATAGGCATGGTTTGAAATTTATGTAGCGTAAAGTTCACGCTGAAAATTTAACAATTAATCATTTAAAATAATAGTACTGAATAAGAAAAACACTCGGTTGTTTCACAAAATTAAAGAAAATTCTTTATTGTACATTTTCGGCTGTTAGCCAATCATCAGGAGAACTACAAGAATACATTACAGCGGGTCCTTTTATATTTAGTTTAGTGGTGGAGATTTGGGGATTAAGGTTTCAAGAAATGGGGAATGTATCAAGTATAACTGTTCGTTCATTAAAGGGGTGTTATTAGAAATGGTTTTCTTAATTTTATAGGATTCCAGAAGTAGTCTTGCTAAATTATTTTCGACATGTAAACTCCTATAATGAACGGACAGTTACACTTGGTACATTCCCCATTTCTTGAAGCCTTAATCCCCAAATCTCCACCGCTAAGCTAGATATATAAGGACCGGCTGTAATGTATTCTTGTAGTTCTTCTGATGATGACCTAACAGCCAAAATTGTACAATAAAGAATTTTCTTTAATTTTGTGAAACAACCGAGTGCTTTTCTTATTCATTTTGAAAAATATTTCACCTAATGTCAACAGCTTCTTCTATTGATTTTATAAATAATAGTAGATTTGTTACTATTTTTCTGCTTTTAGATCAAACGAAAATAAAACAATTTGTCATAATATCTGGTAGAATTTGGCCGAAATCAAGAATAATTAGTCATCAATTGATAACGAGAAATGACTGAGATTTAAACCCAGGACCTTTCTATCTAGTAGCATGCTTGACCAACTGTTTCACGCGAGATTCTGCTAGACATAGTGGGATCCTGGGTTCAAATAATAGTGAGATCTATGAATTTTTCACAAATGTTTCTTCGTTGTTTATATTTAATTCTTAAATGTACATCAATGATTAGTCCAATTATTGTTGACAACCTATAACCATAGAAAACTTTTGTGGTGACCTATATAACTTTAGTTGACTCTATGACTTTCTGCTTATGTCTACCCAAGTCAGACCTGGGCAGAAAGTCAATTGGTAAACAATTTTACACGCTTTAGTTGAATCAATAATTAAATAAGTTAAATTTTTTGGTAGATCGCGAGCATAACAAGAAAATTAAGCCATTGCATTAACTAGAGCGACAATGGCGCACCTTCTTCGGAAGTTCCACAAAACCACGACAAAGAATTGGCCTAATTTATTGTTGATTGCTTATTGTAAAGAGTAATAATAATTGACAGATAATACTTCCAAACTGCAATGTCAATCTCTTGGGGGGAAAACAATAGATTTAACTTCCATCCCACGAGTTGGAAATGTTTATGTAGGGTTGCAATATTGAAAATTGCTTCATCTTCTTATAAAAAAGCTATGAACTTGCTAACACTATTCGTGAGAATATAATGAAGAAAGGTCAGTTATTCATATCATTATGAACTACTTTGTCCTTTGTTATGTATGGTAATAGTGTCTCTAAGATACGATGCACCTATTGTTTATAGACTTGAAATTTGTTTTTTCGTATCTGTCGCGCTGTCGCTAACAGAAACCTCGTTGAAATAATAAGTTTGTGAGGTCTAATATGTTATTATGTTATACATCAGATACTTTGTATCGATTCGAATCTGTTTTCTCACTCCGTAATGTTTTATTTTACTCTAATTGTTTTATGTAGCGATAAAAAACATGAAGTCATGTACTGTCTCTTTTACAAAATTGCATAGCTTCTTAAAGAAATTGTCCTTAAAATTGTTTTGGAAAATATAATGTTCAATACAAATAACTTATATTAATGTTTTATACGAAAACTTCTACATCGTTTTTATGAAGCTGGAAATAAATTTCTTTATGTTTGCATCTTCTTATCTTTCCAGATATTCATAAAGACATTTTATTGTTTCTTTAAAGGTCAAATTTTAAAGCTGAATATGATAACAATGAAACAGTTTAATACCTACAAAGGTATTTTGATTATAGTACATAATCCGTAGTTTTATAGAAAGCTAAAACACAGAAGAATACCGTACATTTTTCATGTTTTGCTAGAAATTCTTTTTAAAAACTTCTTCAATCGAGTAGGTAACGTAATATTTTACACATGATTTGAAATACCTGGGAACTACAGACATTCTGTCAAAAACTAATAGAAAAACTAAGTTTAAACAATGTTCAATAAACTGACATTTTAGTTGAAACAATTTTCAAACTAATAAAACTACTTGAAAGGTAATAATTGAACAAAACTTCCTTCAATTCATTGAAAAGAAAAAGAAATGTGAACTTAAGGCAAAAATAAAATTACCAGGAACTGTTAAAGGAAAGTCGATGAATAAAGTTTCAACATTTCTCTATGTTTAAAAGCATAATGCTTTATGAATAAATGTATCATTAGGTCTTTGAAATCTTGAAGGATTTGGCAACTTCACTACATCATTAGCTTCCTCTATTATAAAATATGTTGGAAGAAAAAATAGAAAATGAAACGGTAATATTCTAAAGTAAACATGAGGTCTCGTTAGTAATTTTAAATATAATATGAGAGGGGGTTGTTTCTTGGCTGGGTTAATGATGAAAGTATAACAATTTCTGGATACCAGCCACTTTATTATTTCCAACTCTATACAGTTTCGACCCCTCCTGAAGAAGAAACTGTAGAGTTGGAAATAATAAAGTGGCTGATATCCAGAAATTGTTATACTTTAAATATTATAACAAGAATTCTCTTTGTTAGAAACAACTATACTCGCCGTCAAATAAGTAGGGACTGATGCACAACATTTTCCCTTATCCGTACCCTGAAACGCCTTGCGGTGTTGCCGCTTCTTTATAACTTACTTTTTCAACATTGCCAACGATTTGAATAGAAATCGCCAATCCATACTTATTTGACGGCAAATATAGAAAAAATTAATAATAAAAGCAAATGAACAAATAATAATTTCTGTATATCTGTTGATAAAATTTGTCTCTGGATAAAACTACGTTTTAATTCATACAAACAATTTTATCTTCATTTGCAGAAAAATTAAACGCTTTTGAATTTCTTTTACCAGACCAGAAAAAAAATTCTATTTGAAGTATAATTTTTGTTCCTATATACATATGCAATTAGTAATTAGAAGAAAATTATAGTTATTTATATAAATAAATAAAATAAATATATCATCACGGCATATTACGCATTTCTGGGTCCGCCAATCTGCTTTATACACAGATGTCGGTAATGATGAAATATTTGTACCGTGTGGGCGCTTACTAGGCGTCACCTCACGGGCACTCATTACTGGCGTGGAAAGTGCACCACAGGGGTAAATTTTGTGCCATTTATTTATATGACGATCTTTACCGTTGAGGGCGTCTACCAGGCGTCACCTCACGGGCCTTCAAAGCTGTAAAAAACACCACATTTTTGTGCGTTTATAAAATTGGAAATAATTTTCAATTTCCAAATTTGACCCGGTCAGAATAAATTGGACCGACAAATTCACAATCAAAATAATTTTGGTGATAGGAGCTATTTTTAACCTTAACAAACTTATTAAAAGATCCTGTAGTTATACATATAACATACTTAGCATAATGGATGTATAACATATTCAGTTCCAAACAAGAACTTTTTATCCTGCTATGTTCAACAGTGTCTTATATCAACTTACATTTCCTCCAACATATAAATAATAGTGGATGGCATGTTTGAATATTCATATCATACGCGGAAATGAGATATTCTTAAGGCGTAAATTCAACAAAAATGTATATGGTGCTTCCATCTATTTTAACATTTTGTAAAAATACGTTTCATCTGTTATGTATTCAAAGTAAAATGTATTTCAGAGTTACAGCGGTCCTTTCATTTTTCAGCAAATATTGACCAGTAACATTAAACTTTCATATGTATTTTTTTATAAAACCTTTGTAAATACAAGTCAGTTTGAAATTTAGAAAGGTTGTTTCACTTTCAATTGAAAATTTTCATACTGGATATGAAAACCATTTCAAACAAAAAGTCCCTAGGTAAAATTCAGGATGAAATTGGAAAATTGAGAAATTCGATTTCAAGAAAAAAGTTTGTTACCGAAGTTGGAACATATTTACTTCGAGGAAAGTATTGGAAAATATGTAATTACAGTCATAATAAAACTTTGTGGGATGATTTAACACATACGCACAGTTTTAAAGAATAGAATTCTGAATTTATTAATGTTAAAACTTTTACATTTATGGCTTTATTGACCGAGTAAACTTAATTTAAAGATATGATACAAACAGATGCGTTCTTTCAAGCAATGAGCGTTACGGAGTTGGGGTTCAGCGAAACGCAGGTGGTTTCTTGAGTGTTCTATGACTGAAAAAGTTTGGAAATCGCTGTTATAAGACGTCCTTGATAAAACTATGACGTTTGGTATGACATATTACATGACGCAAGTTAGTACATTTATATATTAAATAATATGCGACTACATATCATTCTCATTTACTCCTCATCCCTCCCTAATTTGCCTGTGCTTTTAACCAGATTACCTCCCCTTATCACTGTGATAATTAGAGTGTAGGCTTGGCTAGTGACATCACTCCTCCCGCTGTTGTAGACTCACCGCTGTCCCGCGCGTGTGGGCTGGAGTCACAGTGCACCCCCGTCGCCTCCGGCTCGCCGAAGACCAAGGCCGCCGCGACGACCGCCGCCCTCGCAGGATTGGATCTGTTACCGGTCAGTATTATTGACACTTGTTGTGGGTGAGTTGTGTGAGTGAATAAGGGAATATGGTTATAATTGGTGGCAAGCTGCGAGACACAACAGGCGAGTTTTATGTAAGTCTGGAATTTTAAGGTAGTTATATCGTGAAACCATTTTACCAAGATTTAACAACGCCCGCTTGGTATTAGCGAATAAGAGGTGATCTTCGGTTAAAGGAATTTCAGACGTACATTCGAAAGAAATATTTTTTAAATTGGTATTTTACGTGAAAAGCATGAAAACTTTAAACAGTATAATACTATTTTTGTAATTTTAAGAAAGAAATATATTAATTTGTTTTGCAGTTTCCATTTGTAGTTTAGAATTAGTATTATATCTTAAAATATCTTATTACTTTTATACTCAAATGTGCCAATAAATGTCTAGGTACGACGTTGCCACAGTTATTCTTCAACATTTAAATACGACACTTGTGTATGTGTTAGTGCGAGTGGTACAGTTGAAAATAAAAACTTTTCTACGGAAAAATAAAGAAAATTCATCTGTTACAAGTGTTTCATATTAGCTTCTAACTATTTTGATGCAATCTGTGTATATAATGTTAAAAAATATAAGTTATTGCAAATATGAACTGCATTAACTTAATTTTTATTTTGAACATAGAACAAGTTTTTGAATAGGTTCACTCGAGTGACAACTACCTTAAGGGTTTGCCGCTTTATTATAATTAGGATAAAAAGCCAATGTCAGCCACATGGATTTGAACTATGGACTATTACTTTGCCGGAGTAACGCTCTACCAACTGAGCTATAGCCGATCTATCCGATAACTGACATTATCTTCCACATTAACCGCTAAGTATATAATGGCAGTCATCATGTTAATTTTAATTTCAAGATCTTAGGAATTAAAATATAACACCTAGTGAACCCAATAAGTTTGAAAATCATTGATTTAACCGATTATACAAAAAATAACAATATATAAAAATACAGATTAGAAGTTCATTTTCCAATTTTCACAAACCCTTATCACATATTTCTGTCTCTGCCCTTTTTATGACAAATTCATAACCGTATTCAGTACATTTTTGGCATTTAAAACCATTTATCTTTTAACTATAATTTGTCAGCATTTAACCCTTCAGTGATGAAGGACAATCTCGGCCGACTAACGATGTAATATTTTTCTCATCGTAATTACGCAACAATAATCTGTTATGTTCTCTCTACCCTCAAGCACCTCTTTTGTTCACATTCATAACCTCATTCATGTAAGCTTTCCCGGTCTTGACACTTGAAACTTTTTGTTATACTATAATTTGTCTACATCTAACTATTCCGCACTAAAATACGGTCTTGGGGATAAACTATGTATTTTTTTCTCATTATTCTTCGAATCCCGCTGTGTCTTTTTCATTTCATCAACAAGAATTAAGAAATACAACAGTTTCAAGGAAAACTGATTCAGCTCTATCTATAACAGGTTTCGGGCCGAATTGGCTAATAATAATAATCTGAATAAATTTAAAACCGGTCTAGAAATGATAATTGTTAACTTAACTGTCTATTAGATTATATTTCTGTATTAAATATATATTAGATCATAATAATTAGGCTGCCAAAAATGCCGACATTTAATACTAGGTCACATCGCCTTTATTAATAATGATAGTCTAAATGTTATCAAAAGAAGTCGAAACTTTTCTTGAATCTTATTTTAAAAAATGGAAATAAATTAGAAAACGGCGAATTATATTTCAAGATCAATTTTGACAATTTGACTTTTGAATTGACATACGTCATCAACCTGAAAAAAACCCTATAAAAAGAAATATAACTTGTAGAAATTATTAGTTGTTATGTATTTATTTTTAAAAACAGAGGAAAAAATATACTAGTATTCCTTTCACGGAATATAAAATTATTTGACACAACATAGTCATTCTCAGTAGTGGCAACGTATGGTACGAAAATAAACTACAATTATTTCAAATAATTTTATATTCCGTAAAAGGAATAACGATTGACTTGAAAATAATTGTAAATATTATTAATATATACATTACTCAATACTTTTTTTCTTCTTATTTTAAAAATAAATAACACCCAATAATTTCTACAAGTTATATTTTATTTTATAAGGTTTTGTCAGGTTGATGACGTGAGTCTTTTGCCTAATCATGTTATATACTACTTATGAAAATTGTGGTTTGATAATATGCGCCCGTAAACAAGAGAAGAGAATAGCGACAATAATAAATATTGAAAATCAATAAAAATAAATTATTTAGGAAATATCATATCCATTATCTTCTATAGAGAAAAGAAAAATAATATGGTTTTGTTATTATCGTAATAATATATTATCCTTTATTTGTGTTCAATAATATTCAACAAAGTTATATTAAAACTTAAATAGCATTAAATGATTTTTTTATCATCAAGGTAAATTTTAAACAAAATTTAAGCCATTATGACTTAAAAATTAAATTGTGCTGTTAAAAAAATTCGAAACTACGGTCTTTAATTAGTATCTCAGTAACATGGTAGCTTTGCAAGTGGTCATTAAACGTGCAATTATGTAAATATTAAAGCTGGGATATGTTAGATATATGTATGTAATTACAACTAGTATAGTTTATAGTTTAATTTATTTGCGGAAAGTTGTAAACTGCATGGTACGATAGAGTGCAATAACAATTTTATGCACAATGTATGTCAGAATTAATTTTGATTAAAGCTACTAACAGAACTGTGTTAAAAGGTCTCGGCAATTACATTAATTTATTAAATGCATGCATATCTACTATACGCTTGTTGGACAAGCCTGTTTTTGATATTTACTTATTTAAATTAATATTTGCAATTTAATATATAAATAAAAATTGAGTGGTACGGTAGAATAGTATACATTGAATTGCTATCAAATGGAGTTCAGTAAGTTTTTGTTCATAATCGCCTTAACACATTTGTTCGAAACAAGTTGGAAATTCTACGGAGCAAATAATTTTATCTCAACTTTGCACAGTTGTGTCGAATATTAATTCCAAGTCAAATTGCACTCTGAAATGAAACTAAATTCTAAACGTCATATACTCAAACGACGAATTTAGTTTTAGTAATCGGGTAAAAAGGATGCTACTAGCTTCTATTATAAAAAAAAATGACTACATGGTGAACACAGACGCCTTCTTGCAGCATTTAAAACAAAGTTAAAGAGCTGCCTCATTTTTGCACTGAATTGATGAAGGATAAATGTAGCTCAAACATATAACATCAACTTCCCAACAAATTATGAAGCTGTCTGGTTCTTGCATCAATCGATGAAGCATCCTTTTCTTAAAATATCTGACTTTAAAGTTAAAATTCATATAATATTGGACCTTCCTCCTTTCTACCTTCCGTCACCTATAGGTAAGGAAGGTATTGTCTTTGATGAGTTTTTATTGAATAAGCATGTTTTAGAGTCTCTATAAACGAATTTATTATTTTTACGATGATGTCTGTATGTGCGTGATAAAAATTTCTGCTTTGATAGCTACTACAATTCCAAAAATTATAATTCTTTCATATTCCTCTTTCGTACGTCCATATGAGGAGTTGATTAGATTTTGGTTACGATTGGTTAACTGGAAGTACCCTAATTTGAAGATTTTAACAGTTTCAAGACTATTATATTCTCTATTCGATTTAATTATATTTTTTTCTTTATATTCAATGAATTTACAGATAAAGAATTATAAAGAAATATGCTGGAAAATTTGCACCATGGAATATTCAAATATTACTAATTCACAGATGTCAGTGTCAAATAAAATTTACATAATATCTTTGTGAAATGATTTTACTGGAGATATGATAATGTAAAATAATTTAATGTGGCAAACTCAGCAGATTATTGTGTTCAGAGTAGTTCAGTTCAGTTCAGTATGAGGTAAGATCAATTCATTTCTCCCCTAAAAAGAAAATACGTATAATTGGCGGAAGGTAATTGCTGGCCTCATCAGATTTTTCCACTGGTGTCTTCAATTGAATATTTTGATTTTATGTGATGAACGACTTGCTTGGACAAAATAAAAATTCCAAAATCCAAAATGACTGATATTTGTAAAATGATGTCAGCTCATCTTCCTTAACACAAAATATATCCTCTCGTTGGAATAGACCTTACTTAAGACTTTTCCTTCCAAGAATGAAAACCATGAACCACGAGTAATATCTTCAGAGCTCCATATATATTCTGTTTCCCGTCGTTTCGATTTTACCGTGTATTTATGACTTGTACTAAAGTTTTACGGTTTATTTCTTGGGGATTTTAAAAACACCAGTGCGTGAATTATTCCTGAGATAAACAAGATAATTAATCCGGGAGCCTGGAGACTTGCTTCAATTTACTTAAAACAATCTGGCCTTTTTCACCTCGGAGTATCTGCCAACCTAAAGTGAAGGACATATAATGCTAGTCACCTAACAAGGAAATTCTGATTCTTTTTTATATCATCTTAGCTAAATTTAATATTTTTAAGTGGTTTACAACATAAAAAGTTACTTGCTTATATTACTTGCATGAAATAAAAAAAATACTTGAATTTTCATTACTTAATATTTATTATTTATGTGATTCTTCTCAATATTTATGTGACGTAATTTACATGGGCACCCATGCCATAGAAAGTGCACCACATTTTCTGAGACAACTTCATATTTGCTCAGTTTAAGGCGTCTGTTTTAACTAGGTCGACAAGGACGCATCAAAATTAAAAGAGAAACATTTGGACATTTATTATTTTTATATTTAATGCTTTATATCTTTAAATTCTAATTATTGAGAGCTGTTTTTAAAAATCTGTTGTGGCCAGCACAATACCTTCCGTCAATCCTGTGTATTATGTATAAATTCCATACATAAATTTTCTTGCAGAAGATTCTAAATTTCCAGTAAAATTATTTCATAAACAAACTATGCAAATTGCACTTGACACTGACATCTTCTTCTTCTTTAACGTTTCCTATTCGTTAGGGGTCGATATTTTTTATTTTCTTCCACTCATTTCTGTTTTACGTGTCGTTCTCATTCAGTTCCTTTTCTCTCATGTCTTCCACATTACAGTCCTTCCATCTTATCTTTGGCCTTCCTCACTTTCTTCTACCTTCTATTAATAAGCTATTCATTATTCATCCAATATATTTTTCATTTCTCCTCATGACATTTTCAAGATACTTGTAACACTAGACTTATTTTTTTCCATATCTTTTCATGTCTTCCCCAACATCTACTTCAACATCCTCATCTCTGCCACATTAATTTACTTTTTATTGATACTGACATCTGACATTTTGAATTATGAGTATATTAATAGTTTCCATGTTTAGCATAGCTGGCTTATTTATAAAATTTAATTTCTTCTTGCTGACTATCCACAAATTCTAAATCCCCGCATGCGCATTGTGTTAAGAATAGGTTGTTGACAGTTATCAAAAAGTTTGCAATAGTAAAGTTTGATTTTTTCATAAGTAATTATAATTTACAATTAAAAAAATTGTACCTACCTTCCATATTATTTTACAATTATGTTGACAAAAAATAATTATAGGTTAAATCTGAATTTTATACAAACGCCGAAAACCACGTTATTCTTCTGACTGTTGGTCATGTGTTCCAGTAAATAATCACTGACTAATTTCAAACCAGTCATTGCTCGTGCATGCGTACAACAAATTAGTACGAAACTGTCAGCAACAAGTCAGGGATTTTCTGTAGGAACAAACCTAATATATTCTTCAAGTTATAATAACGTTAAATGTCAATAAATCAAATTTAACTGTTAAATCTTCAAATGAGGCTACTTCCGGTTCACCAATTATAACCAAAATCTAATCAGTTGTTCTTCTGGATGTAAACTTGAGGAATACGAAAAAAATATAATTTTTGGAATCGTGGTATTGACGTTATGCGATCCGAAACTTTCGTCACATACACACACAGACACACATTACATATACCTCTAGCTACAAATTACACCTTTGGTAATAATTATGTATTTCTCTCCCTTGTTGTATTTTTTAAAGACATGCCTAATTTGACCTCCAAATGCATTTGGCCCCAGGGGAAAAATTGTTTCTTTTCATAATGGTCAATCTGACCCTGGCAAAACCAGTCGCAAAATCATAGCACAGAATAATATATCGTTGACTGCTGACCACTAAGATTCTTTTGATTCGCTGTAGGGTCCGCATGTTTTGACAGTTGTTTTTTTATTCGGTAGAGCAATCATATCGTCTGTTTGATCATACGGTTTGAAGAAAATTTTCATAATATTAATTAAAATGTTGACAACTAATTAAAATAAAAGGATAAAAGGTTTGCGGTGTTATACATGTTCAGCTTGTGTTCATTAACTTTTTTACTTTAACTTAACAAGATAGACACTACATTTAATTAAAATCATATTTTTTTTATTTTTATAACATTTTCCGTTCATACAACGTAGACAAACACTTCTGAAACAGTGCTTAACGAATTCCTAATATTTATTTAACAAATACACAGTTGATTGAGAAATTACTTTCTGTTAATTGAATGTGTGTCTATCTGTATACTTTGGATAATTGTAGTTATGTGAATTTAATTATGGAGTAGAATGGAAGTAGACTGAACTCGTAAGTAGATAATAAACCCAGTCCAATTTCCGAAGTTGTCACGGAAAGTACGTGAGGCACGTACTCGTGTACGTGAGTGACAAATACTTGTACTGATGATACGAGTAGATTAGAAACAGCAGGACTCTGACTGTCGGCAAGACAAACATTTCGATGATGATGATGATTTTAATATTTACTGTGGTATAATTGAGAGTGCATGTGTGGTCAAAATAAGGAAGATTGAATTTGATTATGTGTTTTTAGTTGCAGTCACCAGATGAGACAACTCGAAGAAGAGAGGCCGCCTTGCGGCAACATTCCTTTTTTCAACTGCGCGTTCATCTCAAACGCGGACACGGGCTGGTCGCCATGGACAAAAACGGTAAGTTAAAATAATCCTTTATTGTATTATTATTAGATCTACATAATATCATACAGAAGCGCCACACAAAAAAGAAAAATAAAAGTCAAATAAATATAAAATGATCATCAAAAATTTATATTCCTGATATAAAATAAACTTTATTATGTTACCTGCAGGTTGTAAAATATTGAAATATTCTTCTGTCAACTGTCATTATTAAATTTTATACCGATTGAATGTGACCCAATTAATTTGAGTTTAAAATCAAATTAATGAAATACATTATTATTCACGCTGTTTATAATTCTATTAAATTTATTACCAATTCCCTTGTGATTCATTTGAATAAATGTTCTATTCAACAAAACAATTAATTCTATAGAGTATTCACGAATGGTTAAATTATAGTCGAAAATAATGTATATGTTATATCGTTGTTTGCGAATATTTTGTAATAACTGAGATAAGTCTCACGCAGGAGCATTAGTTATATATCATGCTGTACCGTAAGGATCACATTTGGGCAAAAAGAAATAAATTCCTGATTCGTATAGCGAACTTCGTCATAACAAATGTAACATGTTTTCGGATAAATTTTTGAATGGACGATATTGTGGTTTGAAGAAAGATTATTGAATCAACAACAATTAGCATAGCTTAAGCTTTATCAGGCATATTTAATAAAGATTAGTGACCCGTCTACTTGTATACGACGTACTTTAATTCTGCATTACCCCATGAGTCTTTGGCGGGTGCGTGACCTAGAAGAAAACGGACCAATAGCTCTATATTAAACATGTTAAATCCTAAGCTATGTTAATTATTGAAATAACAAGCAGATTCCTTAAACAACAGTTTCGACAATTTGTATTATTTCCGAAAACTTTATTATGTTAGGGTTTTGCGCTATTTATTAAGAATATACGTACCAGTGGTCTTCAACCCTTCAACCACACTGCGCCTTCTCTACAGGGAGCACGTTTTGCTATTTGATTGGTCTCCACCATACGTTTTGCATTTATTTATTTTTCGATTTCGGCCTTGATTCCTCATTTACATTCTCAAGGGCTTGTTACTCAGCGGTTTGGATGCTCATGGAGTAACTGGCGCCCTGTTCAATATTTTCGGCACAGTTGGGACCCACCCCGTTTTCACTGATTGCTAGCCGGAGCACTAACTAAAGGGTTTTCCAATAAGAGGTGTTATTTTGATATTCAAAGAAAAATGCCATTTTTTAATATAAATGATCGGATGTTTATTTCATTATAAAGAGGAAGGTATGCCGTTAATAGTGGAAAATAACATCAGGCAAATGACCACCACGACCACGCTGACAGGACAATATCCTTTTCATGAAATTTTCCATAACCAAATCGCAAAGTGGCTGTCCTATGTCCTCGATAGCCTCACGAATTCCATCTTTGAGGTCTTGAGTCGACGCTGGGCAGTTGGCGTAGACCTTCTCTTTCACGTGGCCCCAAAGAAACAAGTCGCAAGGTGTTAAATCACAAGATCTCGGTGGCCAATTGTGATCACCTCTTCGAGAGATAACACGGTCCGGAAACTTTTCCCGTAAAAGATCAATGGTTTCGTTGCTTGTGTGGCACGTAGCGCCGTCTTGTTGAAAGTAAACGTTGTCCAGATCAATACCATCCAATTCCGGCCATAAAAAATCGTTAATCATCTCTCGATAGCGCAATCCATTCACCGTAACTGTTGCTCCAGCCTCATTTTCGAAAAAGTAAGGTCCAATGACTCCGCCGGACCATAAACCGCACCAAACAGTCACACGTTGAGGATAGAGAGGCTTTTCAACAATAACTCTTGGGTTTTCTGAGCCCCAGATGCGACAATTTTGTTTGTTGACGAAGCCACCGAGGTGGAAATGGGCCTCATCACTCAAGATGATTTTTCGATGGAATTCCGGATCATTTTCATGCATTTCAACGACCCAATCAGCAAAGACACGACGTTGTTGATGATCGGCCGGCTTGAGTTCTTGTGTTAACTGGACTTTATAAGCCTTAAGACCCAAATCTTTATGCAAAATACGATGTAATGACGTTTGTGGAATGCCTAATTCCAAAGAACGACGAGGAATGGACAAACCTGGGTTTTCTTCAACACTTTCGGCTACAGCAGCAATATTCTCGGCTGTTCTTGAGCGACGTGCACGGGTTTTATTCTTCACATCACTAACTTGTCCCAACAGCTCGAATTTTTCCACCAATTTCTGTATTGCGGTCCGACAAGGTGCTTCACGACGACCCAAAAATTGTCGAGTTTTACGAACCGTCTCTGCGCAAATTTTCACCATTTTTATAGTGAATTTTAATCATTTCAATGCGTTGTTGAAGCGTGTATCGTTCCATTTTTATTAATGGCGTAGTTTCTACTTGTCAAATGTCAAAAAATGACAGCTTCAAAAGCGACATCTACCGAAATAGCGGGCTATTCAAAATACCACCTCTTATTGGAAAACCCTTTACTAGGGAATTTGGTATTTCAACAGATTGTGCTGTTGTATACTAGTTATATTAAAGTAGTGCTTTTAATAAAAGCTCTAATACAAACATTATTTTTTTAATAAAAGACTGAACAAAAAAATATAAGTATAAAACGGAAGGACGGTAAAAGAAAAATAAATATCCTTTCAATTAAAAACGTCTTGTTTTAATTACATTTACAACTTTTTTAAACAGAATTTTTTGTTCTGTTTTTTAATCTTGCAATTAATTAGTGCATAAAATAAAGTGGTACAGGAAAACGTCGAATCATTCATTAAAAGGTAAAAGCACCGATACTTGACTTTAAAAAATGAAATATCTTTTAAAAACATAGTTTACTGTTTAGCAAAATTCAAGTATTTATTCACATTCATTTATCAGATGTTTTACTTTTTAATGTTAAACTATTAAATATACTAAACGCATACACCGTCTTACTAAACTATGCATAAGCCTAAGGACCATAGAATTCAAGATGTTATACAACTATGTCTTAAACTGTAGGCGGAGAATTTATAGGCAGCTTTGTAGATGTCAAAGTACAAGGGTCAGGAATTAAGTTCCCACTGGCAGGAGATTATACGGGTAAAAGAATAAAATAAGCTTTACGTCTACTTCTTCGCAGATAAGTGTTATTCTGTTTATTCCGTTTCGTCGAGAAAGATTAATAAAACTTCATAAACCGGAACGGTTCACAAATTGATTGCGGAATCGGAAACGAGGAGATAATGTTTTTGTTGACATAAATCTTCAGATTGATTTATTGGGGATGAGGAAAACGATTATGATGAGTCATAAATTCTAATAAAATTGTTTTTAGTATTAATAACTCAACACATTTTCTCTGTTGTGACAGCTTCATCTTTATAAGATATATGTAAATAAAAACAGTCATAATATTTTAAATTAGCTGTATTTTTTTGGTCGTAATCTCAGATCGTCTCAACTCACTTCAGATAAATTGCAAAGTGCTTTTGGAGCTAACTTAATTGAGCGGTACTAAGCAGGACATCGAACCCAAACCCAGAACCGAACCTCAAAAATATTTTTCAAATAACCCGAGTTGGAACTGAACCGAGTGTTAAAATCCGGGTTCAGGGTTCAGCTCCGGTTCATGTTCATTTTAAGTTTTATTTCAAATTTTGTATGGTTCCTTTACCACAATCGATAATGAAAGATGCACAGCACAGACCAAAGGTGAAAGGTTACAACGTGATTTCCGAGCAAAGGTGTAGTAACGATAATAATAAATAATGCATATACAACGAAGTTTATTTGGTGCTTCGACTGTTGAAATGCCAAACTTGTACTGTATTGTGGAACAACATTTCAATGTTATCTCTCGGGGACAACTGTTCGCCCGGAGTTGCAGTTGTTAAACTGAATTTGGATTTTAATGTAATTTAGTACTGGATGTTCACAATACTGATATCAGTCGTCAATGATCCTGGGATTTGAAACGAGATCAATCAGATTCATTGCCAAATAACGATGAATCTGAGGATTCCGAGGATTATGCAATTGTTTACAAAATACTCTTTATTTAATGATTTTTCAAAGTTTCGACCGTCATTTCAAAATACTTATAGATTAGATTACTAGGGTTTCATTTTAAATGTAAAACTGTTTTCAGTAACTGATTTATATTGAAAACCTATACCTCCCGATGTCCCAAGAGTCTCCGCGTATGAATAAGGTGGACAATGTACCCTAGGGAAATTTATAGAGTAGCTGAATAGGCGAAATACTGTTATCGAGGGAGTCGAGAAATTTAGGACAAATGAATTAATATTGATAAGGGGTTGTAATGAAATTGAGTTGGACAAAACCAAAATCCAGATATTCTACTTTAGATATATATAACATAAGTTTATGAAAAAAAATCTGTTGTGGCCAGCACAATACCTCTTCATTTTATGTTGCAAAGAGCGCGAGCAGTCCTGCGACTTTGTTGGCTTTGGCATAAATAAATATATCATCACGGAATATTATCAATTTTTGAGTGTGCTAGTCTGCATTATGTGCAGATATCGGTAATAATGATGACATATTCGTACCGTGCATGCATTTCTCACGTGTCCACATGTACATTCATCGCTGGCGTGGAGAGTGCACCACCGAAATCACGTGCTATTTAAAATTTGGGATCCCAGATTCGCGACCAGAAACTTAGGCACATAGCCATATGAGACCTTATACCACACAAATCCTTAATCCATATAACATCCTCAGTGAAGCCTATATTCTTTTCATAAATCTAATTCGGCGGACCAGGACTTGTTTACCGTGTGTAAATCAGCCAAATATGCGAAGGTCACCTATATATAAAACCTATCATCACGGATTATATCCTCTCCACAATCATATGATCAATGGTACCTTTGAATCGGTTCCTGGTGTAATTCCTGACGTGTGAATAAAGTGGAGAGCAGGAAGCTGTAATTTGCAGCTGACCTATTTCCGGCTTAAACCCTGAATGTTCCGGACCCTACATATTTCAGGATAACGAGCACTGCGGAGTAATTTTTTTGCAATTCCTCAATTAACTGCAGTCTTCCCATTCGATTTCGATTTTGATCGCAACAAAAAGATAAGATTATTGTTTTTATTTTATTCATCTCGAAAAATATTTCATTCTTTTTACATCCACAAGGATGGAATAAAAATAACAGGAATATAGGACTTTCAGCCGGATTTACCATTAATCCGTTGATTAAAGAATCAAGCTGATCTGCAGATCAACGTAAGTTCTAATTCACCAATTTAATTTCTGAAGAAATGGATTCATGATCAACATATTCACAGTTTTGTTTTGGTTTTTAAACATTTTCAACCCGTGGGGTGGAAGTGAAATCTGTTATTTCCAATGCAAGAGATGGTCATTGCAGTTAGGAATGGCGTATTTCCCAACCTCTAAAAGGTTAGGAATCAACATATTACTATAATGATTGTGAATAATAGTTATTTACATAATCATTTATAAAAAGAGTGATATTGCAAATTATGTGAAATATGGTACTAAGTAATGCTGTTCGATCTTCAAAATTTATGATCGTTTGTTGATCCTTAATTTTGATCCATCAAAATCGATCATCTATGATCCATAACGACCAGATCTATGATCGATTAAATGTAGTCTATGATTATTTTGATCGATCAGTAGATCTTTCTTATCAGATGGAGCACAGCAATGGGGTCATTTAAAAAAAAATAGGTTTTTTTATAAAATCGTGAAATCCGTCTCATTTAATAAATATAGTAATATAAAATAACATGAAATATGCGACTTTTCATTCATAAATTTGCTAATAAACTTTCGCGGCTGTAAAATTCGTGACGTCAAGGCTTGTTACTCACACAAAGATATTCCTCTCACACACATACAACGGTCCACATGGTATCCGTTTGCTGCTGTAAACAAGCTAACCTAAAATTGTGACAGGTGACAGCAGAGTTAAGAGTAAAGGTATGTAAATAAAACATTTATTAAAATAAATTACAAAAGTTGTATGAAATGTGTTTTTAGTTAACAATATGTTGCTGTCACAAAATCAAACTGACAAATGATAACCCAAACATCATAGTTCCAAACAAACCGGTAGAGCTCTACTACCACATCCGCTAAGCCGTGACGTCAGCGTACAAATATTGCCCCCCCTTGGGTCTACACCAATCACCATCGCCAAAAACTTTGGAACGAGTCAATGAATCCAAACGTTTTTTGGACCATACCATAACAAATGATTGTGTGGGTTCTTTGCACAAACGAACACAGAAATCAATCCTAAGACTTTATAGTTACAATGTGTATAAATTGTTTTGTGTAGGTTTATATTGTTTGTCCTTTGTTGTTATAAAAGGACATAAAATTGAAAACATTGAAGTATATTTTCAATTAATTAAATTCAAGGATTCCTATTTCTGTAGAATTAATGTCTACATTAAACATCTTCATTTATCATATACATGTAACATGAAACAAGTCATTACATATCATGTTATTCCTATTTAACATTCGCTCGAATAACTTGACACGCTTGACGTCAAGTTCAAGTGTTTTTAAGCAGAAACGGAATTTCACGCACTCATGGAGAAACTGAAGAGATTTGTGGTTAACTCAAAATTTATCCTATTCATTGTGTTTATTCATTCATTAGTGAATATCATCTTGGCATTTATCAAGTTAACGAAACTAATTTATATTTGATAAAGGCGTCTATTCATTGCAGAAATATACGCATGAATTTTGCTTTAATTTTATTCATTCAAGTTCTTCAAAGTTAAATTAATTTCAAAACGAAATGAAAATTTTAATTAATCTACATAATGCATTCGCCGTCGAAATAAAAGAAAATCTTAACTTGTTTAATAATTCTTTTGTTCTGTAGGGATTTCAAACAAAAACAAAAAGTTCGTTTCATGTGTACAAAGTAAACAAAAGCCCTACACAGATTTGTAAAGACAAGTGGGTTCAAAAAGAATTTTAAAATGAAAACAACAAAATAAAGATATATGAAAACAAAATAAACTTTGTACTTGTATTTATTTTTGCAATAACGCTCGTTTTATACTTTCAAGTTTGTTCAAAATTAATTTTGAATCTTTTGTGGTCATTTTTGTTTATATGAAACATAAAACTTAAACAAAAGTTGTTTAGTTTAACGATTAATACCAGATTATCATCAGTAAAGTTTCTGTGTTCTCCAAATTTAATGAAAATGTTTCCCAAGTTATTTTCAACACAATATGCAACACAATATTCTTTTTATTATTCTGTGATACAACTGAAAATATGTTTCTCCAACACTATTTTGGAAATTACAAATTCCACAACTAAAAATTATGTTGTGGAATAATTCCGTACGCCTTTTGGAATAATTCCGCACGGCTTTCGACGAATCACAATGTATTTAGCCGCATATTAGGGCGGTATATCAAATATCTTGGTTCGGTTGCTATGGTTAGATTAGGTTTTATAATGAAAATCTGTTTTTAAATTTTATTTTTTAAAATATGCAACAATTTCTTAAGCAAGTACCTATTCACACAAATTTATTGAATTCATTAAAAAGTTACTCGTTTTCTTCTTAAAGAAAATTCACTTTATTTTAAACACCAAAGGAATACTTTCTATAGGTGTACCCAAATAAATTTGTAGAACCTCCTCGAACACAGAAGCGCCCTCTTTTCTTTTTTATCGCACGTTTGGCGATAAAGAAAACAACTAGGAGTTGAAAGGCTGAACACGAAGTAACAATACGCATGCATGCTCTTCTTTGAAAGCTGCGAATAGAATCTTCTCTGGTTATTTCGCTTCGCATGATAATAAGGAGGAAATCGTATTCACTGAACTGTGAACTCGAATGAAATGTCAAATGTCAGCACCACAATTATAGATATACACATATTTGCTTTAAGTATTAATACATAATGTTATCTGCGAAATGTAATTTGGGTAACTAAATTCTGAACAATAATTAGTTTCACGTTTCACGTCCTAGAGGAAGATACAATATAATGATGCATATTATAACAAACAAAAAATATAATATCCCATTAAAATTCTTCGTCTTCTTCTTCTTTACATATATTCTTCCGTCGCCCTGAACGTCTATTAAATATATTTATAGTAATTTATATTGTTGCCTTTACAAGTCACTGAGTCTGGTCCATTGTCAACAACTGTTGAAAATGACTACCTCCAGCTACGATGCAAGAATCCAATCTTCTTCTCATTGATTGCCGAACTCTTTCAAAAACACCAGGGTCGTTTCTTATGGAGTTACACCCAACAATTATCCGATGTCTTACATCTTCCAAATTTGCCAATGGAGTAGAATAAACTAATGACTTTAGATGGCCCCATAGGAAAAAATCCAGGGGGTTTTTAGTCCGGGGATCGACCAATCCAGCGATCTTTGTATGTTACTGTTAAAAAATCACGAGCAACCACACTAAAATGCGCTGGTGCACCATCGTGCATAAACCACATTGCATTTCTTGTTGCCAATGGTACATCCTCCAGAAACTGAGGTAGAATATGTTCTAAAAAGTTGCGATACACCACGCTGGTAAGTCTCCCTGGTAGAAATACCGGTCCAATTAGACAGTCACCCACAATTTGACACATAACTTGCCTGCTGTTACTGGTTTAATAATTTGAAAAATATCAAAATTGGTTTTGTCGATTTTTTTTCGGCCTATATCTACGAAACAAAGCGGCTTTTCAAAAATCATCAAAGGACAAAATCATCTTAGAATGGTCCAGGAAATAACCCCTTCAATTTTTGCCGTATGTTTAATAAACACCCTTATATAAGGACAACTTTTTTTATAATAATAGTATTATTTCCGTAGTAGGTATTATTAACAGTATTTAGAAGTTTAATTTCCGTAAAACGACGTATGATATCTCTGTCTGTTCAACTACAAAAAATATATATTTTCGCAAGATGCGAGTAGAATCTCTTAACATCGATGTCTGCGACGTATCGAGCAGAATTCGGCGCCAGAGTAATGTACGAGAACGTGTCCTGCCTTTCCCAATTTTCCTGCTGTAACCATGGCAACATCCTTCGAAAACAAAAGATCTGAAGTTCGGAACACATGTGTGTATCCAGTTACCTTTTATCCCATTAGGAAAGGGTTCATCATTTCGGTATAATTTAGCCAAGCAGAGATTTATAATTTGGAATATATTGTATTTCGTTTTTGCAAGTAAAATTTATGCAAATTTTCAATCCTAAGGCTTTGTTAATTTAGTTTGTTGATTCAAATGAATTCTGACGCAATTATAAAAGGCCTTTTTGTATAATTTAGAAAAGACGGTTTACCTTATGAATTTAAATTATTTAAACATAACTTGGAGATAATCGGTCAAGGAGATCATAGTTTTTATTCGAACCAAAGAAGGGGGATATAGTCCAGCGAATACAATACAATATTATACAGAAAATTGGCCAATCGACCAACTTTTTAAAACACAGGAATTTTGTTTCGTCTATTGTTTTTGAGCTACAATTTTGAAAATACTTTGTATTTCGCTTATTATGAGAGATAATGAAAAAATTTTATATGGTTTTTTACGTAGAATATCGTGGTGTAATTAGATTTTATTCACACTTATTAATTTTTGAGACGCAAACAATATTTTTTAAATGGGAACATATGTTGAAAACAATGCTTATTTTATAAGATTTTCATCGATGTATAACAAGCCTACATTATTTTGTTTCAAACATAAATAAAAGACCCCTTGCAAAATGACACTTATAGTCCACATTATTTTCCCCTGAGCATTATTTCGATTTGAAAACCACTAGAGATCAAACGAACATTCCTTTATTTTATTTCTGTTGCCCGAATTACACTTTCAAACTTTCAGTTAAGTTATCTCATAAAAGTTGCCCAACTTTAGCCGATCTGAATTCTGAATTCAAGTTGTTTGACTTTTTCCTTCTTTCATTTCAAACATAAAGATTGATAAAAGTCAAATTTGACATTGCGGTTAGAACATACTCGTAAAACAAAAAGTAAATTGTGTACTCTGCCATCAATCTGACGCAGGAAGACAGACAACTTGTAAATAAGTTATTCATTGGTGATGGTTTCGTGATGCTAACGCGTTAAACGTCGAGGTTGTAAATCACTTCCGACGGGAATTCTTCGTTTTCTCAATAAATTAGAGGATAATGGAGGAATTAAACAAAAGCTAAATAGTTGCAAACTTGTTGCATAAATTTGAGTTTTCTTTATAATTTTACAAAAATAGTTTCACAAATAGTGGAAAGTTAACGATGCTTTTTAGGTTCGTTCATAGTTTCATGCGGCTTGAAATCAACGAATGTGATATTTAAACCGACGAGAATCACTTAAATTTAAGTTTAAATACACCAGATTGTGACTATAAACCACCTTTAAACAAAACGAACGGTTTGAAATATTACAAGAATATTTAATAGTGTAGTGTTGGGGGTCTTCATTTCAACAAAACGGAACAAATAATGGCACATTGGCAATGTAAATGCAAACAGTGGTAGTTATGTGTCATAATTACGATATTTATATTTTTATTTCTAGACACGGCAGCCAATTTTTCTGTCTATATTGGAATTGGCGAATCAGCAGAACGCTTGTAGCTCAAGCACATGCAATCGTCTCGCCGTAGAACGTATGTTACTGTAAATAAATTAACGGCCTCTGTATTTTTTAAAGAATATAAAATACAAACCATAACATAAAAATAAGGAACCAAGAAGAATAATAAAATTCTCTTATCCCTCATGTTTCATTCATATAATATATGTTGCATTCACGTCTCTACAATCTGACAAACGGCGCAAGACGAAAACAACAGACGAGCTGACGCCGTATTCAAGACAACAAAAAGCAACAAATCTTCTGCAAAGTAAAATAAAGATGGCTTAAGATTACGTGTGACATAAACGGTAGAATTGTAGTAAATTGTTCCTCTACCAGGGACGGATCTAAAGGCGCGGTAAAGGGGGTAATACTCCCCTTTAAAAATTTAAAACATATTGGCTGGTACCACAAGCCTTGTTTTAAGAAATATCAAATTTCATTATTTAATATTAATAAAAAATCTGATGTGGACACCACACGACTTCCTTGTACGATTGTTAAACTATACATATTTTTTTGATAAATAAATAACAAAATATTAATTTTAACTTCAAAACAGTAAGATATACAGCGACCATAATCTAACCCGGTTCTTTTTAAAGAGAGTTTTGATTACAACAAAGAAATATTTGATTACAACAATGAATATGACTAATTTCACAATAAAAATATAATATTTGTTATTGTACGAATCATAAAATTACACGTATTTAACGTAATTTGACATGAACATTTTTTTTATGTTTTTGTCCTAATCCATAGCAAGCTTTATTACAAAAACAAAAAAGTATATAATTTTTAATTTTACATATCTCGCTTATACAAAGGGCTAATTTAATAATACTTGATGTGCTAGACGCAGAAATTAATTCTCTAAAACTTTTATTTGAAGCATTTATTTCTAAAATCAAAATAAAATCATTTTATTCAAGAAAAACTGTTAACAACTTCAAGTAATGTACCACTTCCGGTTAGCCTATTTTAACCAAAATTTATTATGTTATTTCGATTGACATAAAAGTCTTGTATACCAAATTTGAAAAGTTTTGGATTATATTTTAATACAGTTTTTCATTGAAATCTATTATACGATTCATGTAAAGTGCCACTTCTGGAAATTGTGTAATAACCAGAAAGGGAGGTGCACAACTAGATGTTATAGGAGTCCTAAATACAAAATTTCAACTTGCTACGGCTTACCGTTTTTGAGTTATGCGAGATACGTACGTACGTACAGACGTCACGACGAAATTAGTCAAAATGGATTCAGGGATGATCAAAATGGATATTTCCGCCGAAATCTGAAAACCGAAATTTTTCGCGATTACAATACTTCCTTTACTTACGTACAAGGAAGTAAAAATAATATTAAATTCATCAAAATATGATTTTAAAGCAGAACATAGTTTATATTCAAACATTTTTTAAAAAATCGCTCTTTAAACGTAAGGGTGAAATTAAATATTGAAATTCGAATTTGACATTTCTTAAAACAGCGTTTTAGTTACAACCAGGCTTGTGGTACCAGCCAATGTTTTTATTATGAAGTATTATTATTTTAAATATTGAGAAAAGCTATCAGAACCCATAATAATAACAACAACACAATATTAGGGTTAAGTTATATTTATTTCAGTACAGCCTAAGTCAAGAAATATGGTTTACAATAAATGGATGTCAATATAAACTTTATAAAAAATTTAATTAAATTTATAATCACTAAATGTCAATAAATGATATTTAACTGCGTTTTTTCAATAAAAACTGTTAAAAATTGCAATGAGGGTACTTCCGGTGGACCAATTATAACCAAAATCTAATCACGTCTGCATATGGATCTAAACGAGGAATACGGAAAAATTATAATTTGTGAAATTGTGGTATTGGAGTTATGCGAGCCAAAACGATCGTCACATACACACACACACACACATTCAATAGAAAATCACTATCGAATTTTTTGACCAAAGACTATAATATCTCCCTTACCTAAAGGTGACGGAAGGTAAAAAAATATTGGTCAAATTTATTTGCAAATTTCCATCTCCCCTAAACTCTTACGCTAGATCCACCCCTGTGTTCTACTTCGACACAACAGAATTTAATCTATATTTTAAATTAAATTTTACGTGATGTTTCATCTTTTATGTGTCCGCTTCACTGAATTTTATTTAACAGTGTAGTTTAATTTAACGTTTATTGATCACAAATTAATGATTTAGTAGGCGATTAGGGCATTGGCCTGGAAAGGCATAACACAAAAACGATTTTCTATAAAAAAAATATATTAGCGACATCTCTTTACGTATTAATTTTAGAATTATTTTTCAGGAACAAGCGACCCATACGTTAAATTCAAATGCGGTGGACGACTCGTGTACAAATCGCGGACGGTGTACCGGGATTTGAACCCAGTGTGGGACGAAAGCTTCACCGTACCAGTAGAAGATCCTTTCGTACCAATCCACATGAAGGTCTTCGATTACGACTGGGGCTTACAAGTAAGAAACAACAGCAAAAAATAATACAATATTTATGTTAGTATTATTTATAAAACTGTAGGTAAAGGAAACTGACAATATATTCAAGTAATTACTATATTAAATTTTATTTTTTTAGTAAAATTATTTGCAAAGTGATATTTATTTAATAAAGTACCACCTACAATTATATTAAAACAAGAATAAATAAACTTCTGGATGCTATGATTATTACTCCAATTCAACAAATTTTGATATGGTGTATAATATCCAATATCTATCCAGCAATCCTCCCTCTTTTTCTGCATCCGCCGCCGAAGGCGCCCGAGCAAACCGAACCTTGTTGACAGAGAGGAATACGACAAGAAGGCCCCACCACAACTAACCGGGCTACCGTCACAAATGGCGCCCGAGCAGGGACCGTCACAAGTGCATAAAACTTGATTACATTGCTTATAATAAAATTTCTTAGGTTTAATTATAATTTATTTCCAAATAAACCCTTGTCTGCATGTGACAAATATTTTCGTCTTTAATAATTTGCAAATAACTTTTATTAATAATATTTAAGATGGCAATTTATTGAGTATATTGTCAGTTACCTTTATCCTCAGTTTTATAGATAATACTAACATAAATATTGTATTATTTACTGTTGGAACGAAAAATTTTGGGACATATTTAAATCCAGTACACTTTATTAATATATAATATAAAAAAATGCCCAAATATAGTCTTAACTATAGTAACCTAAAAAAATATTGTTTTATTGTTGTTAATATATTTAATTCAGAGGATACGAATACATTTGGGGTTGGGCTTGCATATTTTAGTATATTTTTAATGCATATTTTTAGATTTTTTGGAATATATTTTCCAAGATATATTAATCAGTTGTTCATAATTACAGTCATTATTTCTATCTTCCAGGACGACTTCATGGGCGCCACATTTTTAGAACTAACATCCTTAGACCTCGGGAGGACGACAGACCTCCAGCTGACATTGCAGGATCCTGCACGTCCTGCGACACCACTCGGACAGATCGAAATCACAATCACCCTTTGGCCCCGCACGCAGGAAGATAAGGACCAGGTAAGTTCTGCTATTTGCCACTAGATGTAGTAAGCGCAACGCGCAGGACGAAAAATCAATATCGGGATTTCATTAGCGAGTGACGTCATAGGGTAAACCAGTGATTTCCAAAGAAAAATATAGTCAAATATCTTCGTCGTTATTAAATTTATATGAGCCAGGTAATGACGCCTATTATAAAAATTCTAAAAATGTTCAAAACTTTACAACGTCAAACGCGAATACAGAAATAAATAAATAAAAAACAAAGAGTCATAACCACAGCAACCGAACCAAGATATTTGATATACCGCGCTAATATGCGGTAAATAGATTGTGATTCGTCGAAAGTCGTGCGGAATTATTCCAAACGGCGTACGGAATTATTCCACACGGTTTGTTGGAATGATATTAATTCCAACATAATTTTTAGTTGTGGAATGTGTAGTTTCCAAAATAAATAGTGTTGGAGAACATAATTTCCAGAAAAAATAAAATAAATTTATTTATAGAACTTTTGTTGTGCAAATCTGCTACACCCTAATGTTATTAATTTATGCTGAAAAACACAAATGCTCGAGTTAACCGATATTTAATTTTATTGAATTATAAATTTATAATTTGTTTTTTTATGTTATCAATTTTTTTTTAAGTTTTTGTCGATAACAACATGAAACATAAATATGTTACCTAAAAATAAAATATAACGCAGATAATGCAAAAAAATTACATGAATAATTATCTTAATACATCGCATGTCATTCTGTCAAATGATTGTGTTAACACGATATTTTCAAGTAGCCAGAAGTTTATAATAAACAGAACATGTATTACATCATTAATACGTAACAGACTATACGTCTAAAAAACCAAACCCACTTTAACGATCAACAACATTAATTTTAATTGTCTTGTTGTCGTTCACTTCCGTAACCAATAATACTGCCGGCATTTACGAATTGGTTGGGAGAATGATTCACAGATTTAAAAATAATTCTGGCGAATAATACCAATTAAGTTAGAAAGGAAACTGTTCGGTTCATTTCGAAATTATGCTGTATACAATACAAGTTACAATAACTCTCGCCAATCCTATTTTTCAAAAAATAATATTTAGAAGATTTTTGTTAAAATACTACTACTTCTGATTGTCCAATTGTTACCAGAATCTATTCAACCCTTAACATTACTTTAGTCTTATAGAATTTGAAAAATCGTACATAAAACAACCTCACAGCCACACACACACACACACACACACACACACATTCATCATTGTAAAAATGTTATTATTGGATTCTATGGACCTTATAACGTGCTTATTCAGTAAAATCTGAATATGCAATTTTTAACATGATATATTTATTTTATTTTTTAAAAAAATATTTGACCGCGAGTAAAAGTCAATTTGAAAGAGAAACAGAATATATTAAATTTTTAATATAACTATAGGTACCTACTTTTACTGAAATATTGTACATTATTATAGTCGCCTTCCAAGCATCATATACTCCAATTTAACTAGAATAAATTATAGACAACTTAAGATGATTTTATGACGATGTAACATGCAAATTTTAACACGCCTCATAAAAATTATTTATTGTTTTTTATGCACATTAATTTATTACTCGTATCATGGTTACCTTTGTATTGTTATCGTCTCATTGCTCATTTGGCCAAGAAAGTCGTTGCGATATTGTATAGACAAATAAAATTTAATTTTGTGAAATAGTAACAATCATATTAGTATGAACAACTGATTAAGGGTGGTAAACAAACAGTTGATTAGCATTGTTTATTTCTCTGTCAATCTTTTAAGGATTATTTTAGAAAAAAAATCTTCAAATAACAGTTATAGAAAAATTATTTGTACGCATCTTTTATATGATGTATTTTTTTCCAAAATAAATCATTAACCAATGATAGAGAAAAAACAATGCCGGTTATAGTTTTTAAATAATAATTACTTCGCTTCGAATAAGTTTATAAAAAAGTGAAACTGACTTAATATTGTGCGTTACGTATGCCCATGTACCATGGACAAGTTTCGGTGATCAGAAACGAACATTTTCTGTTTCGCATGGAAGACTTAGCAAGAAAACAATTTCGCAAGATAATACCAAAAATGGTATTCGTAAGTAACTTATCTTTAATTTATATTTGTTAGGAAAAAGCTAAACATGATTCACTTTCCTTTAACTCAGTTGACTTTTGTATATGTTATGTGTTATGTATGTATACGAGTATGTAAATATTTATTTGACAACATGCATCAAGTAAATAATTCCAATGTAATCAACATCATATTTGCTTGTGTATGGCAGTTTGCAACTTTGAAGACTAGAACTACAGAGACAGGGTAATTAAAACAATGTGACCACCAGATACCAGATTCACAATATATTCAAGATTCAAGCAACGTCCAATGTAAATTAAGCAAATAAATTAATCCCAGACCCAATTTCAGCGACTATAATTACCTTCCTCTACGGAGGTCTACGGAATTAAGAAACTGATTACCTTCTGCACAATTTAAAGATTAAAGATCGGCCTGACGATGTACAGGTTGGAAATCTTCACCGTCAACAAAGAAAAAATATGAAGTAGAATATATTCTCCTCCATTGTTTATTGTTTACAATTGCCTCCCTACGGTTAGGCTGTTTTTACCTTCCGTCACCTTTAGGTAAGGAAGGTATTGTCTTTGGTCAAAAAATTCAATGATGAGTTTTTACTGAATAAGCATGTTTTAGGGTCCTTATAATACGATTTTACCATTTTTACGATGATGTCTGTATGTATATATGTGTGTGTGTCTGTGTGTATGTCACGAAAGTTTCGGATCGCATAACTTCAATACCACGATTCTAAAAATTATATTTTTTTCGTATTACTGAAGTTTACATCCAGAAGAACAACTGGTTTTGGTTATAATTGGGGAACCGGAAGTAGCCTTATTACTTAAAGAATATATTATTCTCTATACGATTTGATTGCATTTTATACTTCATATTCAATAGACATAGAGTTAAAGAATTTTAAAGAAATTAAATTTTATAAATCAGCCAGCTATGCTAACCTAGAAACTGCTAATATATTCAGATAATTCAAATTGACAAATGTCAGTATCAATGAAAAGTAAATGAATGTGGCAAAGATGAGGATGTTAAAGTAGACGTTGGGGAAGACACGGAAAGATACGGTGAGGAAATAACTCTAGTGTGAAAGATACAAGAGAGACGATTACATTGGTTTGAACATCTCCAGTGCTGTAGTCGCAAAATTAGCAGAGGGTAAACGCTGAAAATATAGTTGTAAACATTGGATATACGCAGGGGCGAGGGGGTATAATCAAGAAAAGTCAAATGCCTTATTATTGAAAGTTACATTTTTTCAAGGGATGTGAAGTTGCATGTTTTTTCCCTTTCATGTACAAAAATAAATTGCCATATCACAGAACATTAATATTAATTTTTGGATAAAAATTTCTGGAAGGGCTGTATTGCAGAAGACTTGAGAGAAAAGGTACGGAATGAGAACGACACGCAAAACAGAAATGAGTGGGAGAAGAAAATAAAAAATAGCGACTCTTAACGAATGGGGAAACCTAGAAAAGAAGAAGAAGATGTCTGTCAAGTACAATTTGCATAGTTTGTTTATGAAATTTAGAATCTTTTGCAAGAAAATTTATGTATGGAATTTATACATAATACACAGGATTGCCGGAAGGTATTATGCTGGCCACATCAGATTTTTTATATATGTTTTTCTAATGGCTTGACCATTATTGTAACTGCAATATAAATAAAAACTAGAAACAAAATTCAACTTTAATGAATTACTAGGGAGCGTCTGGTAACTGCTACTCAGCCCTTGCTCTAGCTCTCTCTCTCTCTCTCTCTCTCTCTCTCTCTCTCTCGCACTGTTTTGACAACAGACTATCTCTGTGTAAACTCCTTCCATTATTTCAATGGTTACATTGGAGTCAGTAGGATTAATAAAGTTATTATGATTATAATGTGAAAGATTGCGTCGTAAAACATAAATGTCAAGGACAGGAAATCAAATTTTATAGTTTGACAATAAAAAAGTATTTAAAAATACCAACATTTATTTCATATCAAATTTGAATAGTTCATGTAAATCAACAACTACGTAGTTCAGCAAAACCAACACCCACCAGCAGGAATTTATTAATTTAAATCAGGAACATAACGCATCTTTATTACCTAGTTTCCTAATTGGATATTGGATTTGTTGAAGATTACTAATTGAAAACATTATCCTGCAACGAAGCTCATGTACGTGTTGAGCATCGATCCGTCATCATACTCCGTGTTAAGGCGCTATTATATCCAACGAATTGCACCGGAGACGCCCGAGGCTGTCCAAATTCAGTAAGCTTTCCTGCTGCCTGCTGGGTTTTGCCGCCGAACACAACAGTTCCTGCAAATGTGTATTCGCGCGCGGCTGCAATTTCTGGTGATTTGACAGACATTTCATCAAAATATTATTGTATTGATCTGTGTTTAAAAATAAGTGAGGACCTTAGTAAGATTGTTAAAAAAAGTGTTATTCAGATTGTTGTTAGTTTGTGGGATGATTCTGATATTGTCATTTTATATTTATTGTTAGGTCTATTCAATTTACTATAAACAATTGAATATTCTATGTTGTTAAAAAGCCTACTAGTTTATTATTAATAATGATAATTGTCTTGAAAACATGTAGATACATCTACTTTAAAATTTGTGTGGCGATGTTCAACTCTTGTCTGAAGGTATTAAATTCAAAATATTCTGTGTATCTGGGGGTCAAATGTCAACAAAATAAATAACATATGATTGTTTTATACTATTGGATTGCAAATATTTAAAATAATTAAACTATTAACAAAAGAACAAAGCCATGAATCATAAAATTGCAATTGCACAATCAATCCCAATTTGGACAAAACTCATTTTTGTTATTCTCGCATTAAACCATAAATATATTAAACGAAATTAACATAATTTTGTAATCGGAAACACTTGAAACATAATTGGAGTAATGTAAATAATGTTTGGTAATTTCCTGCAAAATTTTGATACAATGACGAGAGAGAAAGCATACAAAACAAACTTAATGAATATTTATTACATTAGGAAAACAGGAAGATTTTCATTGTAGAACATAATAAAACCATAATTATATGTTTATATAAAATTACAGTGTTCAACTTGTTAATTGTTACACTTGTTATGTCCAGAATTATATTTTCACTGTACAATGTAAATATAATGTTTTATTTATACAGGGTGTTAATAAAAAAACTTTACACACTTTAGCAGGTGATAGTAGTGATGAAAACAAGAAAAAAATTCTAATACACTTAGGTCCAATACTCATTGGTTTTTAGAAAATTTATGTATGGAATTTGTACATAATACACAGGATTGACGGAAGGTATTGTGCTGGCCACATCAGATTTATCAACTAAGGACTCTAGGTGTTTACGATCAAGTGTGTGAGTCTCTTCGACGACGGCTGCAACTTTGTTTACAATTGATCGTAAGCACCTAGAGTCCTTAGTTGTTAAATCTGATGTGGCCAGCACAATACCTTCCGTCAATCCTGTGTATTATGTACAAATTCCATACATAAATTTTCTAAAAACCAATGAGTATTGGACCTAAGTGTATTAGAATTTTTTTCTTGTTTTCATCTCTACTATCACCTGCTAAAGTGTGTAAAGTTTTTTTATTAACACTCTGTATAAACCCAGTCGCATAATAGTTCGACCGGTTTATATGTTCAACAAATTGTAAAACCTACAGAAATGGCAAGAATTTTTTACAAAATTCTATAATGGGGGATAATAATTCATCAGGCATGTAATGCGTCATCTTCTAATCCAAATTTATAGTCTTACGAAATCTTGTACTTTTGGAATATGAAAACCAACCTCAAAAATTCAGTGCGTAGTATAAAACCTACCTTGCAAGACAATTGGGACAATAACGTATGTCCCATAAGTTTTGGCATAAATTTCAACAATTTTTAAAATTTGCCTTTTCCTTTTTGAACGTTTCCAATACACCAAAATATACGCGGTTAAGTCCTTGAATATCAGTTCTTGCATTGATGTTATTGCAATCACCCCTGATATGTACATTTCAAGAAACATACATTTGGAGTAATTCTTCCTCCAAAATCTTGAAATTTCCCAGATCAAAAGTGTGTTTTAGTGTATTAGAATGTTCAGCCAGAGCATATTTGTTTGCCGTGTTGTTCTATGTTGAGCGAACATCACAGATCAACACAGAACAACACGGCAAACACTCCAAACGTATTTTTCTTGAAATGTTACATATCAAGAATGATTGCAATAACATCAATGCAAGAACTGATATTCAAGGACTTAACAGCGTATATTTTGGTGTACTGGAAAAGTTTAAAAAAGGAAAAGCAAATTTCAGGCCAAACTGAGTTTCATTAATTTCCTTACATTTTATTTAAATTCCTACAACTTGCTACCTTACATTATTATTGGTGTACTGACGACCAATAGGTATCTGTATCAATGATGTCACCAGAATCCTTACACAGGATATTTCCGGCTATTTGTCATATTATTCGGTTATCGTTTTTTAGAGCAAATGGATGTGTGTATGTTATTCTTAATTTTTTTATACGTTTAATAAATTAACTGTAAGTGTGATAATGTCCATGTTATTTTGATGTATTACATTTTTGTTGTATAACTGTTGTAGACCCTGAAGAAGGTGCAAGGGTGCACCGAAACGTTGGTATAGTAAGAATAAATGTTGTTTGATTACCCACAATTAAGAAATAGAAATAAAAAACATAACTATTATCTTATATTTTTAGTTTTAATTCTTTTGTTGTGTATGTATTTACATTACTTTTTCATATGTTTTGAATTACTATCCTGTACTTGAGGTATTCATTTCTGCTTTGATTGCCAGTCGTTGAAGTATTGTGTATTATTATTTAATAAACAATGTATACATACATCCACCAGTTGTAATCTCGGGTTAATATGATTATCACATCCCGCCATTTGAGGAGTGGAAACAAAACAAAATTTAATACATTTTTTTAAGGATGATACGTTCTAGTTGTTACCTTTGAAGAAATTTTATTCCACAGTTCGAATTAAAGAATCCTTGTTCGGATTATCTTCCGTTCGGTTTAACGTGGCTTCGGATTAAAGTGTCTCTACTGTAATTTAAACTACTCGTATAGTCGAAAGAAATTTGTAGAAATTTATCACTATTTGCGTAGGTTTTATAATTTAAAAAAATAAAAACCATTGTGAGCCAGAGCTCGTAGCTAAATATAATAACTAACGACAGAGACAGTGAAATCTTGATTGTGTAACGAAAAACATATTTTATTCAAACAGTAAACATACAATGACAACGTCAGAATCAATCGATTAATACAACTTTGTATCTAATAAGTTACCAATGTTTGTATTGTGCTCATAAAGTGAAACATCAACCTTCAGTGATGCTTACGGTCACTATCCACGCGCACACTGTTCGAGCAGTCAAATTACTTCCTTTAAACCATGAAATTTAACAAAAAGATGGGCGAATTATCCACCAGTCGCATTCGACGTAAAGTGCGCTCACGACTCTCACGTCTTGGAGACAAACTCCACACTGATCTATCCACATCATTCCAAGACATCTCAGCTCCTGAAAAAACTCTGGCGAAGAATTTCCGTAAGCTGATGCAACGGGCATCCACCACTGATTTGGAAAGTTGTGAAGCCGATGAAGCAGACGCAGGTACTACGTCTTCATCGGAAGATAGTGATACTATGAAGGCGATTCTTCCAGCGGTGAAGGCCAAGGGCAGACTGGAAAGGTCGTTTACTGAAGTGGAGGAAACAGACCATGAAGCTCATGCCAGTCCTGATGGACTGCTGGAGAAAATAGGACAAAGACTCAAGGAGAGAAGTGACAAAGTTCATAGGGTAATCGATTCTTGTTATTTTAAGTGCCAAGGGTTGGGAGGATGTTTTCCTTGTTTTTTTGTGTCAATGTGTTCTCACGTCGAATCAAAATTAAGTTGCACAAAAAATATTATTATTGTCTTTTACTAAACTTATATCCAATTGTACCAACAAAACTTAAATATTAAGCGATACTTAAAAACAAAAGTGTACATCGAAACTTGATAAAGCCGTACATGATTATCCATACATAAACGGGGTACAAACCCAGAATCTTTGGTATACGAAACGACAACGTATTCACTGTACCAACTTTATAAAGTTTAATTCCCAATTACTTTGCTTTTGGTTGAACTTATGCCATTATGTGTCTTTATTTTATATTTTTTTACCTCTCGCTAAAAGAGGTATTGGATTCATGCTAAAAATCGCATATCAAGATTTTAATGAATAAGCATGTTTTAAGGTTCCTACAATCCGATTCTAACATTTTTACGATGATGTCTGTGTGGATGTATGTGTATGTGTGTGTGTGTGTGTGTGTGTGTGTGTGTGTGTATGTTGGAAGTACGATTTCTTAAAAACTATAAAACTTAATATCTGTATAACTACATATTTCACAATCGGACATTAATGGCAAGAGTTGAATAGGTTTTGGTAACAATTGGACAACCGGAAGTAGCAGATTCTTAAAAAATCTTCTAAATATTATTTTTTTAATTTTTTTTATTGCAAATATTATAGAAGATTAATATTATAGAGATAAAAAAAATATAATATACATATAAAATAATTTGTTGTAATAAATCTCACAACCCGAATAATAATGCATTGAAACCAATTGAAAAATTAAAGTGCTTAATACTGACATTTAAATATAAACCAATTTCTGGGTGTGCCAATCTGCTTTATACACAGATTTCGGTAATGATGACATGTGTGTACCGTGCGGACGTTTACCAGGCGTCACCTGACGGGCACTCATTGCTGGCATGGAGATTGCGCCACAGGGGTCAATTTTGTGCCATTTAAAATTCGAAATATTTGGCGTCGGTCGGGATCGAACCAGGTTCCTCAGATTCGCGACCATACACTCAGGCACACGACAAGGAGACCTCATATAAGTGCCAGTGTCAAAAATCCAGAGACATAACTGAAGACTTTTTCTCGGAAATACCTACATATATACATTATTTCATATTGTGTTAGTAGTTAAATATTTGAAATTATAGGTATATTATATATACCCTTTAGAAATATTATCAATTCCGACAATGAATTGAAATCATCTCGAAAAAATAAAAGAATAGAACAAAATTTCTTTATAGTATGAATTTAAAATTAAAAAGTCTAAATATGAATAATTGGTATAAGTACAAGTAGAGTATAGGTATACAAGAAATGTTTTCTTTTTTTGGATTTCAATTTATTGACTCCCTCTGGGACTGTACATTTTCTCACGTCCGGCCATAATGAGAAATAGAAGTAAAATTTATTTTATTGTTTTCGGACGTTCATCTCGTCTTGCGAAAAATTACGTACTGGCACTAACCTAGTTTTGAAATAAACTTTATATTTTTCATTTGTTGGAAGTTTTAAACTTACGAGTATTTCTTTATTACACGTACAACTTGTTTTAAAAATTATGTTATCTAACTTTCAGAATATTGCGTGCGTATAGTTTTTAGAACTTATAAACAAAGAAAATATACTAATATTGGTTATTAAATACGAAGAATTATTTCCAAATTTTTGTTTAATCTTTAAAACAATGTACAGTGTATTTGTTGACCGCTACACCGGAACATGTAAAATTATACTTTCTGTGATTTCCTGCTTCCCTAATTATTTTAAGTAAAAAAGCTTCAAATAAATGTACATTACAAACAATAATATTTATTTAAATTAATATATATATATATATATATATATATATATATATATATATATATATAATAGTTCACTTGAACTGATGTTACAAATAACACCTAATAAAAATATATTACCCTAACAGGTAAAACGTCATATAAAATATTTCAAATAAAAGAAATGATTTACAGAAAAACAACACTCTTAATCACTTGTTCACACTACCCAGCCACAGTGTCTAAAGATATATCTAAAATATTAAAAATTTGACGTTTACTTCTAAATAAAATGAAAAGTCTAATCTAACCGAACAAGCCTCTTAAAAAGAAGTCATATTTTATATGAATTATATATGAACTTTCTTATTTATGAAGATTAACTTTTAAAGTACGCTTGTCCAAAAACGAAAACTTATTTTATTTTGTTATACATGATATAAAGTTACATTTTTATTATTTCTCTAGAAAGGTACTTTGCGATTAGTATTCGAAACATGGTCTGCAATACATTATATACACGTAGTCAGACATACTGTCTAAAAGGAATAAACTTCATTACCTCCCGTAAATCGCGCATGTATAGATTTTTTTCTGTAGTTTCTGTAGTGTTACAAAGCCGTTTAAGTATTACATATTTAAAATAAGTGCGACTAACCACGGTACAAAAAAATCTGATGTGACCACAATACCTTCTGCCATTTCATTTTTATTAATTTAAATACATATACCTATGTGGTCTCGTGGCCACATGCCTGAGTGTCTGGTCGCGAATCTGGGGAACCGGATTCAATCCCTACCAACACCAAATATTTCGAATTTTAAATGGCACGAAATTCCACGCCAGAAATGAGTGCCCATGAGGCGAAGCTTGGTAAACGTCCGTACGATACAAATATGTCATCATCATTATCGAAATCTATGTACAAACAGATTAACACACTCAGCAATGGATAATATGCCGTGATGATATATTTATTATTTTTTGTATATATATACTAATGCTGGAAAGTATGTATATTATGTTCTTTTCCATGTAACTATTGTTCTATTTACAATTTTCTTTTTAAAACGTTACTATTATTAGTTTGAAATGATTTTTTTTAACAGTGACATTTATCTGTCTGTTACATACATTTGAAATATGAACTATGAAACTACGAAATTGTGTTTATCTTTAAAACATAGACTCCAGGATTTATAAAATTGATTATTTTATTAATTTATCTATACAATATATAGAAAAATTATTAATGCATGCCTGTAGAAAATTCAATAATCTTTAATTTTTATAATAACATAATCGCGAAAAATAAAGTAAAATGCGATTTCCAAAATTTTGCGATTGATGGTATTTGAGCTAGAGCGTCCAGAAGATCCACCCGCACACACATATACACATACACACACACACACACACACACACACATACACATATACAGACACACCCATAGGCATTATTGTGAAAATGTTAAAAAAATTAGGAAGGGTAGCGGGAAGTAAAAAGACACGGCTAACGGAAGGTTATCAATAATAGCAAGTTCCTGATTCTATATCGACTATATAAAAATGGGCTGGAATTCCACCTGTTCCTTTGACCGAATTTTACTTGTGTATTTAGTGGTGAGAATGGTCAATTCACAGCCTACAAGGAAGAAGAAACCTATGGCTTATAATAATCCGGACTCACTCAAAATCAGTTGTGTTTTGGCTACTGGTTAGACTCGTACGAAAGATGAATATAATCAAACAGCTGAATAATGTAATTATTTTCATAAAAAGACGTAACTTTATAGATACAAGACTATAAATATTTTCATAATTGGACAATAAAGAAAATGTCTAATGGTGAATTATATACACATATATTTATAAATTGCAATTATATATAAATTATCTGTAATTATTTATTGAGCTAGTATTCGTTTGAAGCGTAGAATGAGAATAGGAAAATAATTATATTTACATTTAAGTACTAACATAAAAGTAAAGTAAATACTGTTTATTATTTCAACAAATATAACATACACGGAAACTCAATAAATAAACTTTATAAAGCAATTAATTATTAAAACTAACTATTACCATTACCTATATTAAACCTACCTATACATATTTTAAAATATAAAAGAAGATAACATAGCCTACATAAATTAATGACCATTTTTTAATATACTATATTCGCTGATATAAACTATGACTCATATTCAATATATCATTTTAATGACATTTAGTTGGAATAACATGTTTCGAAGAAATATTTCTTTGCTATTAAAATACAACAATTTATATTATTGGTATTTCAATTGCTCTATGAATCTTTTATAAATGTGCTAACATCTTATTGTTATAGTTATTTATGGTAAAACTAAATAAAAATATATTTTATTCACAATAAAGTGTTATTATTTTACAAGTAGATAATGAGAAATTTAAATTTGTCTGTTTAAAACATTCTTTAATTTTAATAGGTTTTTATCACAGTAAAGAAACATTAGTGTCTAATTTAAAACATCATAAGTATAACATTTCGTAAATCCTTAGTACCAATTATTTATAATAGTGCTAAATACGTACTTATAACAATTTCAAAGAATTAAAATACAACAACAATCGTTAGTATGCTTTTAATGCATTATTTACATCACACATAAATCTACAAGCATAATTATGCTTTTACATAAAAAACCAGAAAATTGCGCCATAAAAACATGGAGATCAATTTTGTAGGAATTTGGAGAGTAAATGCGTTTTTGTGCTTGGATGAATTGTTCACCACCTCGAGGCACAATTTGCATGATATTTGAATATTGATTCTCTTTTTCCGTAAATGCATTGCATTATCGTTCCAAATATTGAATAGAGAGATGGATTGAACTATGAATATTATACAAATATGCCAGTACGCATGATATTTTTCGATGCGCTTCAACAAAACTAGAACAGACTCTGAATGATATTCACATTTATGGTGATCTTACAAATTGGCACAATTTTTACCTCTCGCTAAGAGTGGTATTGGATTCATGCTAAATATCGCATATCCAGATTTTAACGATTTTAATATTTTTACGAAGATGTCTGTATGTGCGTGTGTGTGGGGGGGGGGGGACGAAGGGAAGTTGGAAGGACAATTTCTCAAAAACTATAATACTTAATATTTGTTTAACTACGTATTTCTCAATCGGACATTACTGGGAAGAGCTGAAAAGGTTTTAGTAATAATTAGACAACTGAAAGTAGCAGATTCTTAAACAAAAATTGTTCTTGCTTGTATTAAAGAAAAGTAAATTCTCTATCTGATACATATAAATGTTTTATTATATCTATTATAGATTTAGAGATAAAGAAATATAATGTATATAATAATCTGTTTGTAACTGACAGATAAATGCGTCGAAAATCCAGACATTACTGAAGATTTTTTCTGGGAAGTACATACATTATATTATTTCTTATTGTATTAATAGTTAAATATTTAAAATTATAGCTATATTATATATACCCTTAAAAATACTGTCAATCCCGACAATTAATTGGAAACATTTCGAAAAATTAGAAGAGAACAAAATTTCTTCATAGGATGAATTTAAAATTAAAAACTCTAAATATAAAGAATAGATGTAAGTAGAATTTATGGTGTAGAGCAGTCATGTGACTTTGTTGGCCTGACAAGCAGATATGGGGTCCCGTGTCAGAATGATAGCTAGTAATTATGTACATAAATATCAAATATCATAATTTTTCATTCCAAATTTAGTGATTTTCCAATTCCATATGGTTTATTTTCCTCAACAGGTAAATTCCATACTCCTGCTGACAAATTAACTACGTGAATTTAGAAAATCTTGAAATTTTTTATGAAAAATTGGCGAGAGGTATTGTGCTGGCCACAACAGATTTTTTTTTAAACTAGTTTTATTAAAAGGTATCAAAAAGGAACATTATGTACTGTGTGCAAAGTTTTGAATCACTCGAATATAATTTTATTTGTACTGTCATCGGAACTGCGTATGTGTTTCAATATGTGGAAATGACAAATAATATTGTGTAGAGATTTTATTGCAACTATACATCGTTTCAATTAAGAATGAAACATCCCATATAAAACTACGTTCCATTCGATTTTGAAACGAAGTACAATAGTTGCAATGAAGTGTTATATTTAGATAATATTTCTTTCAGTATTTCCAGAAGAACTCTCGTCTGGGCGACGTCAACCGGCGGCTGAAATCTCAAATCTGGAGTTCGGTGGTGACGCTGGTCCTTGTGGAAGGCCGCAATCTTCTTGCCATGGATCCTGAGTCCAACTCGTCTGATCCTTACGTCAAGTTTCGGTGAGTTTTCTCTTTGAATTATATTTTAAATATTTTGAAAGAAAGAGGTAAATGTATGCCTATTTGTTAATTCGTTCGTGATGTAGATGGCCTTGATCGGACATCTTTCAAAAATTGTACTGTATCTATATTTCATATCGTATTTAATCAATTCGTTTAGTATTGCTAAATAACTATTTACATATACTTCAGTTTTGATGAATAACAAAACTGACACTATAGGTTATATTTATTATAATACTGTCAGTTTTGACATTACATCATAATTATTCAATTGATTTATTATTGGGAAATAAATGTCTTACTTCGAATTTTGATGAATAGTAATATTCACGCGGTATAAGTTATACTGTATGCTGTCAGTTTTCAACATGACGTCATCAATTCCCATCCTCCCCTTTCGATTTAAATCATATAGTCACAAATGATTAAGTGGGGATCAAGTCGTGGAAACGGAATTTATTTCCATATATTTACATAACATTCTCAAACCTAATTATAGTACTTGTATAGTATAAAATTTGAACATGCAATGTTTATTCACGGAGAGCATTCAATAATTCAGAAAAAGTATTCATTTCGTCGAAATAATTTCTCTTTATGTAACTGCAAATTACATTTTCAATTATCTAATGGCAAATTATTTAAAGTGAGAAAGATATTTGTGATACGTGACTTAATACGTTTGCGTGCTTGTGTATCTTGTCAACTACAAACACGTGTTAAGAAGATATAATGAAGACATGACAGTAATACTTTATCAGATTATATTTACATAACAAGAGACAAAAAGTATAAAATGTACAAAGAGTAAATCAAAATAATTGCTACTTAATTAGGTGTTAACAATTACTCGAAAGTTCAGCCAAATAGCATTTATTCTTATTATACCAACGTTTCGGTGCACCCTTGCACCTTCTTCAGGATCTACAACGATTATACAACAAAAATGTAATACATACAAAACAACATGGACATTATCACACTTACAGTAAGATCTCACAATTCATGTACACAAAATACATTCGTACGAAACATTCAGTTAATTTATTAAATATAATAAAAATTACAAAGTTACGTCTAGTTTCTTTACAACTTCTGAGTCAACTTTCATGAAGCCATCGTCAGAAGTCGGCCAGCACAACAAGTAACCACAGACGCGTTTCGCACTTATTGGTGCTCTTCAGTGTGGTGTAACCTGTGGTCTCTGTCCGGTTCACAGTGAGTGAACTCCTGGAGCAGAGACAATTACTCGTTGTACTAGCGGTGATCATATCATCATCTACGATGGTAAAAGGCCTGTAGAGGTATATTAATACCAGCAGAGCCCTCTACCAAGAGATACTTTGACTGACAATGGCTTCATGGAAGTTGACTCAGAAGTTGTAAACTAGTGAAACTAGACGTAACTTTGTAATTTTTATTATATTGTCTGTTTCACGGAGAAATTCGCAATTTTCTTTTTGCAGTTTGCACTTGTATAATTTATTAAACATCGTACAAAAAATTCAAAGAACATACACAGATCCATTTGCTCTAAACGACAACCGAATAATACGGAAAATAGCCGGAAATATCCTGTGTAAGGATTCTGGTGACATCATTGATACGGACTTTTATTGGTCGTCTGTACACCAATAATAACGTAGCAAGTTGTAGGAATTTAAATAAAATGTAAGAAATTTAATGGAACTCAGTTTGGCCTGAAATTTGCCTTTTCCTTTTTAACTTTTCCAATACACCAAAATATACGCAGTTAAGTCCTTGAATATCAGTTCTTGCATTGATGTTATTGCAATCATTATCCAGATCAAAAGTGTGTTTTAGTGTATTGGAATGTTCAGGCAGAGCACATTTGTGTGCCGTATTGTTCTGTGTTGATCTGCGATGTTCGCTCGAACATCCGGATGAGCGAACATTGTACATCAATCGCGATTGATTTATACATAGAAGCAAAAGATCTTAGTATTCCTTGGAAAATTTAATAAGAAAAACTGTGTCATCTGCTATATTTGATAAATCTTATATTTATAAAATGACATTTTGAAAGAAAATCGTAAATTATGAGAATGAGCAAATAATTTAATTTTTGTAATCCCTTTTATTCTACAGAAAATTTACAATATTTATTTAAAATACTCGAGGTTTAATCTTTACATATATTCCATTAAGAGGTTTCATGACCATATCGGGTTCTAACTCCATCTTGTAATCAGGTCCTGCAGACTCGAACTCAAAATGCCGAAGGAGTTTTGCAAATGTTACTTTTATTTCCAGCATAGCATACTTTTGACCTGTAATAAATAAATGTATAAATAAATACAATATTGTCGGTTCAAGTATAGTGTATAGTAAAGGGTCTTTCATTAAGCGCTTCCTATCTTTAAATTTAAATAAAACAAAATGTGTGTAAGATATCATCGAAATTTTTTATTCATTTGAAAGGTCTATAGATTCCATTACGTACGGAATATAACATCGTTTAAATGTCCGCCGCGGCTTCGCTGAGTGGCGCGCATCCGAAATGTCCAATTTTCCATGACTCTGGCGCATAAATCAGGCTGAATTTGACCTATGGCATGGGTTATGTTGGCTTTGAGGGCTGCCGTGGTTTGTGGCTTATTCGTATAGACCTGCGACTTAAGAAAACCCCACAAGAAAAAGTCTAACGGGGTCAAATCGCAAGATCTCGGTGGCCAGTTCACATCACCTCCACGTGAGATGACCATGTCCTCAAATCGCTCATGCAAAATGTCCATTGTGGCATGAGCTGTGTGGCACGTAGCGCCGTCCTGTTGAAATCACATGTCGTTGGTGTCCATATTATCCAATTCAGGCCAAAAGAAGTTGGTAATCATCGACCTATAGTGCTCGCCGTTGACGGTGATGGCCTGGCTAACATCGTTTTCAAAGAAATATGGACCGATGACGCCGCCAGCCCAAAATCCACACCAAACAGTAACTTTTCGGGATGCATTGGACGCTCTTGAATCACATGAGAATTGATATCGTCCCAAATTCGACAATTTTGCTTGTTGACGTACCCATTCATCCAGAAATGGACTTCATCGTAAAATTGGCGAAGCGTGCGGAACGTTGCCTGAACAGAACACCCATTTTGATAAAAACAATTTTACTATTTGCACGTGTTGTTGAACGCTATATCCGTCCATGATGATTTGGCAAAACAGACTGAATAAATGACAGCCAATTTGACAGATGTAGCTTCAACAATATGGCCGCTATCATTTGTCAAAGTTCGAAAGTCCCTAATGAAAGACCCTTTACATTAGTATGAATAGGAAAACTTAAGGAAAGAAGATTTGAATTAGACGAGGAGTTTTTGACAAAATGGCACAGTTGAAGACATGTTGGGAAAAGTCTGTTAGTGTTGAAGGAAATTACATTAAAAAATAAAGTATTGTTCAATTTCAATGTGTCTACTTTCATAGTAGGTAGATTTCTTTATAAATTGCTCTCGTACCATCCACAGTTGAAAAGGCAGACATTTGTCGGTACGAAATCATGCGACCAACTTAAAGCAATCTTCTATTCCTTTATTTATAGACGACTGGATCATAACAATAACTATACTATACCTATACAATTTCTTGGTCCAGCGCTGAAGGGAATAAATGTATACGGCTTAATATAATTTGTTGGTAGGAACCTTTCAGGAATAAATTCTTTTGGTCTTTCATATGCAGACGATCTATGAACTCCGTGCATGAAAAGTATCAGTGTTGTTCCTTTCGGAATTGTAGTACCTTCTGGAAATATAACAAACAGCATTTTAGACTTCGAAGCTACACTATTACCTCTCGCTAAGAGAGGTATTGGATTCATGCTAAAAATCGCATATCCAGATTTTATTGAATAAGCACGTTTTAAGGTCCCTACAATCCGATTTTAACATTTTTACGATGATGTCTGTGTGTGTGTGTGTGTGTGTGTGTGTGTGTGTGTGGATGTGTGTGTGTGTGTGGGATGTTGGAAGGACGGTTACTCAAAAACTATAAGACTTAAAATTTGTTTACAACGTATTTCCCAATCGGACATTCATGGGAAGATCTGAAAAGGTTTTGGTAACAATTGGACAACCGGAAGTAGAAGATTCTTGAAAAAAAATCTTCTAAATATTATTTTTTGAAAATTTTTCTTGATAATATTAAAGAAAAATAAATTCTCTTTCTGATACATTTAAATATTTTTATACATATTTTATAGATTTAGAGATAAAAGGAATATAATATATAAAATAATGTAATTAATTTTACAACCGAAAGGATGCCATGAAAAATAGTTGCAAATTTAAATTATTTGGAGAATCCCTTAATTCTTGATCTGTGACTATTATGGAGATGACAAGTCTAGGTTGAAGGACTTAAATTTGTTTCAAACATTATGGGACAATGTACACCAGTACTGTAGACTAGAGTAACTTTGAATTGCGAAAAAGCTATCAAATTCTTCTCAAGTAAGTTGTAAATATTGACAAAATTACACATCGATATAAGAATAATCGGAGTGCAATCTATCCGTCACTTTATTAAAGGGAATTAAGGTTATTTAGATATAACAAGTATGAAAAAATAAAATGTAAAAGAAGATATATAAGAATAGATGCACAATCCAGATATATACATTTTAGACCGCCCAAAATTAATGTTTTTACTAGAAGAATATGAAGAGAAAGTAAACAAAGTTGTTCGAATTGAAAATTGCTGTTACCAGCCTAATATTTATATATGGTAAACTCTACTTTGTAATTTATTGTAACATAATTTATGGTAAATATCTTTATGTTGAGACATGCTATTATTGAATAATAAAGAAGTTTATACGTCATAGATTTATATGAATATATTATTTGTATTTATAAAAATATTCTTTGCTTTATGCATACAGCCAGGTAAAATATACGGCGAGAGGTTATGTGCTGGCCACATCAGATTTTTTTTTTATTGGATACTTACTGTAATCCACATCTTCTGTCATTTTGCGTGCGACAAAAGGAACCACTGAGTAAAACCTCAAGGACTCTTTAATAACGAGTTCCATGTATTTCATTTCGCCCAAATCCTGCATAGTGGCAGGCCGGTCGCGGTCGTCACCAAATATATTTTTGAGTTCCTCTACTACTTTGTCCTATGGGCAGATATATTTAGAAATTAAATTATAATTTTATAATAATAATTCATCGTGCACCTCACGGTAAACGAGTATCTGGCAATATTCCGAATATAGGAAATTCAATGTTAAACTTTTGATTTGACGATATCTCTATACCTATTACACTTTTGTTCTAAAATTAATAGGTAAAGATATGTAACAGGAATACTAGCAGTATTTTTATATCACCCCGCTAGCTACCAAAAGTTATAACACAATTACAAACTGTATTTGTACATCATATCGGTAACTACCAAAAGTTGTATCAGGTACGGTAGTGACAACAAAAATAGGTAATCGAGATGGGTAGCGTTTAACACTGCTTAGTCCTGCACAATATGAAAATTTATTTGACCCGAGAGTAAAACACTAATTTTATTAATGTAAAAACTATTAAGGTCAAAGGTAGCGGAATCGCTGCCACCACTATCCGTATTTTAAAAGTCCTCGAATAGAGGACACGGCCAAAACGGGTTAAAGAAAACAATCAATTAAAATTTGGGTAGTGTCACTAAGTAATTCAATTGATACTCACGCGTTATTCTACGGGTCACTAAGACACACGTTGGAAATGGGTATGAAACAGAACAACACGTATTTCCAACAATAACAAAATTATATAATCATTAATAATTCTCCGCGAACAAATAAAATTATATAAAACAAATAAAACTACAACGCGATCAATTTATATAAACTTAATCTCTAATTCACAAAATCAATCTCGAGCCTTTTACATCGCTCTACAAATCTTTCAATACCGATTCACAAAGAATAAACCAAAAACAAATACAATTACTTACATGAGTAAAACACCACGATGAGAGAGCCCACAGTACAATTTAATTGGTTATTTCACACAGAAATACCAAGCTCAGTCTAAGACACTCAGTCATAGACGTGAACATCAAGAACAATCAAGACAAGAGAAACACGAAATAAGACAATCAGACAACAAGTAACAAGGAGGAGTCAGAGTCAAAACTCTGACTTTATACTCTGTAAGGGTAGAAACCAGTGACTCTCAAACCCTTAATTTCGACTCATCTCATACATACAACTCGATAAAGTTTCCATTTTCTTATGAAAACTTATTAGTGTTCACTGGGACACCAAGTAACGGACAAATACTTCTAAGAACTCAACAGATCTGCACAAAAGCTCTACCCTAGAGACTTTTTGTAACATCCGTCCAGAAACATAATTTTATCCTGTCTAATAAATACTTCAACCTAAAGAAAACAGAAAACTACAAGTTTAACGCAAAAATTCGTACGAAACAAATACGTAATAGTCGCTACGCCGGACTGTTACAGAGATATCGCCAAATCAAAAATTTTACATTGAATTTCCTATGTGCGGAAAAAAGGTATATAAAAAATAACGTACTTGTGCGTCTTTATAAGAAGCTAAGGCATATATCATAATGCTTATTGCTGATGCTGTAGTATCATGGCCCTAAAATTTTATAGAAAATTTAGAATTTTTAGTAAAATAGTATATTATGTTATTAGGAGTAGAAAGCGGTCTTTTTGTGTTGAGGCCGAGGCGTTAGTCGAGGCGAGGCAAGCTGGGTAAAACACAAAAGGGCGTTCTGCTCCGAATAACATACTATTTTTTCTTCAAGTGTTTCAAAGAAAACTGGGGATTTTTTATATTTTTCTGGAATTGTTTTAATTATAGAGTTTGCAATTTCAGCCACAGTTGGCTGTGTACACTACAAAACACAAACGTTACTGTCAAATAACAATTTTTCAATATGGTCTGTGTTGCTGTGACCACTGCTGCCGCCAGCGGTGAACTAAGAAGCTAACATTTTTTTACTAGTACAATAATGAACAACATTGTTGTACTAGTAATTATCTTCATAGTGTGTGTATAGTAGCATATAATATGAATATTATTGTACACTTGAAGAAAAAATAATTAAAACTTTAATGTGTCCAACTATCAGGGACCATAAATAATGATCTTCTTCTCTCATATTAATATTGTTTCTTACCCCAAAAATAATGCTATTAATTTCTGTTCTTATTTTGCCATCGGGTAATGGTTCACCGTCTATGGTACTATTAAGCAAAAGGTCAATTAAAATGGTGTTCTTCTTTCTCCCATCTGAATATGAATCAGATAAATCAGATTCTTCGGATTGATTTTCAGCCAGAATTTTTTTGCGGTTTTCAATCGCTTTATTGGTGATATCAAAGATCAATTTTAAATATTTCTCTTGTTTTTTGTAGTCAGGGGTCAGTTTATATAAAAAATCGAATTTTTTCCAAAGAGATAATGTTCTTTCTGTTGGCATATGTGTTAAAAAATGCATAGCATGTAAGAAGTCTTTGTTAGAGTTACGCTGAACGTCCATTTTCAATGCAAGGGCACTTTCTATAAAAAATATAATTGTATTAACTTAAAATTAAGTAATTATAAAATGTAAGGGTGATTTGTTTAAAGCAATGGTTAAGTAAAAAGTAGGTGCATGTCTCGATGACAACCTTGGAACATGGAAATTTATTATAGACAACAAAGTAAGGGCTATCAATTATATTATTCATGATTTTAAATAAAACAATCACTTCATTTCTAATAATATCATTAATAAAAATGTTGAACAACAAAGGGCCGAGAACTGATCCTTGAGGGACACCAGATTTTTGCAGGAAGTGATCCCTGATAACTAACATATTGATATCTATTTTCATGGTACGATGATATTAGATTGATTAATTGATCTATTTTGTCGAAAGCTTTTGATAGATCAGTATAAATTATATCCACCTCTCAAAAACAATAAATACCTGAGATGATATCAAGAGTAAAGTTAATAACTTTCGGGTAGATATCTACTGGTCTAGAATTTGCGTCTTCACGTAAAACGTCAATCAATACATCGCCATGCGAATGAAATATTTTCGCATACTCTTCTAAGATACTGAAGTGAAAAACTGGTGTGAGAAATTTCCTATTCTTGTGCCATTCTATTTCTGAAATAATTGTATTTTTTATACCTTATAATATAATAAATATTACTTACTTTCAGCTATGAAAATTCCCTTTTTCCCTAGCCAAGGTACAAGATATTGATAATGATCAGATTTTTCTACATATTTAGGTGATCGCAAAAAAAATTCCAACATCTCTGGATCAGATATTATTAACATCATTTCATGGCCAAGGGATATTTTTATAACACTGCCGAAGTAATTGGTCAATATACATAGGATTCGAATTACCCCTAAAATAATAAAATACGAATTAAAAAGGAATTTAATTTATATTCTCATGTTCACATTTTGATTAGGGAACTTACTCTTGAAATAAAAATAGTAGTAAATCACTCCAATAAAAGGAATATGTGTAGGACCCGGATATTTATTTAAGGTGCGATATTTCCATCGAAATTGGATTTCCGGTATTATAAATAGTAAACTGATGATCAACAATAAAATCCAAAACATTGTTGATTCAATTATTGATTATAAAAAGGATATATATGTTTTTCCTGAAAAAAAAAACGTTAAATAAAACATTTTAACAAATAATGTATGTCCCATAAATTTTGCCACAAATTTCAACAATTTTACTTTGTAATAAAAAAATATTTAAATGCTTAAAATACCTAATAATTAACTGTGTCACAAGGAGCAAAATTATGAACTTAAATTAAAAAAAAATAGGAAATTAGGCTAGTTCCGGTTGACCAATTATAACCAAGATCTAATCACATATTCTTCTGGGTGTAAACTTGAGGAATACGAAAAAAATATAATTTTTGGAATCGTGGTATTGAAGTTATACACACACACATACACACATACAGACATCATCGGAAAAATGGTAAAATCGTATTATAGGGACCCTAAAGCATGCTTATTCACTAAAAACTCATCATTGAATTTTTTGACCAAAGACATTACCTTCCTTACGTAAAGGTGAGGGAAGGTAAGTAAACTTAAAATAATCTATAGGAAGCAGCACCCATTGAACAATTATAGACCTGATAGTATAATCGAACAGGGCTTTAGTACTACAGACAGTTTCTATCCCGGGATTAGTAACATTTGTAATCAACATTAGTAGTTCACAATCATAATGACAAATTCTCGGCATTGTTAACACTGAACATTTCTGTGTAAACAATTACTTGAATTCTCAATCAAATAGCATTTATTTTCTTGGACCAGCCGTTTCCAAAGTGTTGATTTTAATTCAATCATTTTCAATATCAAATATATGAAATGTTGTCATTGGTTTTTCTGTTATTAAACCACAGAATTATCCAGAAAAAAATGTGGAAAGTAGTAAATAAATGTTGCAATTTCTTTCCTCCATATTTTCAATGGAAGTGAATGCATTTATTGAAACATACATATGTTAATTATTAAAACATATGTAAATTATTATTGAACTAGACCTAGACCAATGCGTGACTCATTATTCTAATTCAAACTAGTGTAATTAATAGATTTATTGAAAAATTAACATATTTCCCTTCACTTGGGATAAGATTTTTATGATATCGTGCAACCTTCGGTGCATTGTCAATCTTGCAATTATCGATCAAGGAAATGCAAACAATTACTTTTTGCAGAATGCATGTGCATATGGACATATTATTAAGGTTATCTTAATGATGGTTTTTTTCTCACACCTTAAGTACTAATTAATATAATTTGTACAAGATGTTCCTCTAAAATACAACATGATTTTAAAATAAAAAAACCTGATGTGGCCAGCACATGACCTTCCGTCAGTTCCATGTATCTTGCAAAAGATTATATTTTTCTAATAAAATTATTTCCCGATCCATGCAAATTGTACTTGACACTGACAACTGTCAATTAATAAAATTTACTGTATCCATTGTGGTTTCCATGGTGAGCTTGTAGCAGCATAGGTTGTAAGGTTTAATAAAATTAATTTCTTTCAAGGCTTCGAACCTGAAACGAACCAAAACCGGAGCCAAACCGTAACATTTTGGCGAACCCAAACCCGGAACCGAACCTCAAATATATTTTTCAATTGAACCCGAGTCGGGACCGAACCGGGTATTAAAATTCGGGTTCAGGGTTAAGCTCCGGTTCAGGTTTTGGCTGGCATTTTAAATTATTTATATATAAAGATTCGTATTCAAAAAACATTAATTCAATTTTCATTAGGTCGAACCTAATCTGAACCTAGTACCTGAACCCGGAACAAAACCGCAAATTTTATTAATGTTTGAACCGTACAGCACCCGAACCCATCTTTCAAGAAATAAATTAACCTGAACCGAACCCAGTTTTTGGCGGGTGGACGCCCTGATTTCTTTATAATTTTTTATCTCCCAATACATTGAATATGAAGAAAATGAAAACAAATCGTAAAAAAATACTCTTTAATAATTATGATAACGTAAAATGTCAAAAAATTATATTTAACTGAGTTTTTACTAGGAAAACTGATAAGAACTTCAAATAAGGATACTTCCGGTTTGCCAATTATATCCAATATCTAATAAACTCTTTAAACGAACGTACAAAACACACACACACACACAAAACATGCACATACAGACATCATCGTAATTCCCAAAACTTGCTACATTATTATTTGTGTACAGACGACCAATAGGAGTCTAGTTTAATTTTTGCGAAAACTTATGTTACATATGTTAATAATAAAATCTAAACAATCCAGGAATAATTTTTAATCTCAACGAAATAAAATTGCAATTGCTTTATATTTTCCTTAAATTTTATAACACAGTAACATAAATTCGCATATAAATCTTTTCAAATTTAATTTTTTTGAAAAAGATCAAAAATTATTTTGTATTATTGTACTTACTGAACTGAGTCGATCTACCGCGAATACACGTTCGTCTCTGTGTGATATTTAATACTGACTTAGTACTTGCTCAGTACCAAGTACCATTTACTTATCCTCTATACTTCTAATTCACTTTTACAAGCACATAGATTTATGCACTTTGTTGTATCAAAAGGTAACACGAGAAAGAGATAACCTTGTATTACTAATTTTTCTATTCTTTATAAAGTAATTATTGAAATTCTGTAATACTTGAGTGGGGCGTTGGAAAGATCCAGGAAGGCAGTGGTGGACTCAAAGTCGCCAACATAGATTTCCAGTTGAAATTTGGGAAGTCCACGAGATATTTAACATATAAAATCTGCTTTCCTAATTATTTTAGGTAAAAAAGCTTCAAATAAAAGTTGTAGGGCATAAAATTCTGCATCTGAATTAGTAAACAAAATTAATTTTGTATAGCTTGTAACGGCAGAAATTAGGTATTAAAATGTCGAAAATCACCTCAAAAATAGCAATAGCTATGGAATTGAAACAAAATAAATAAAAAATCTGATGTGACCAACACAATACCTCCCGCCATTTACCTATGGGGTCTCGTTACCGCGTGCCTGATGTCTGGTCGCGAATGTGAGGAATCCGATTCGATCCCGATCAACGCCAAATAATTCGAATTTTAAATGGCATAAAATTAACCCTTGTGGTAAACACCCGCACAATACAAATATGTCATCATTACCGAAATGTGTGTATAAATCAGATTAGCACACCCAGCAATGGATAATATGCTGTGATAATATATTTATTTGTTTCTTTATTGCCATAAAACTATTGTTCTATTTACAATTTTCCTTTTAAAACGTTACTATTATTAATTTGAAATGATTATTTTTTTGACAGTGATATTTATCAATAAAATATATAGAAAAAGTATTAAAGCAAACTTGTAGAAAATGGAATAATCTTTAATTTTTATAATAACAAATTGAGAAAAAATACATTTAAAGGTATTTTTTGAAGAAAAACTATCTTGAGCTTCAAGTAAACTGCCATTTCCGGTTATCCGATTGCCACCAAAATCTAATGGCTTCTTTCCATATTAGAATAAGGTAGAAATACATGGTTTCAAACTTTCTGAATTATAGTATTTGAGTTAGAGCGTAAAGAGGATCCACACACACACATAATTTGGGAAGCAGGAAATTACGAAAGTTTGATTTTACATATTAAAGTTCTATGTTCGGCTGTGGCGGTCACCACCCTGCATGTGTGCATTTATGTGTGAATATGACGATCGTTTCGGATCGCATAACTCCAATACCACGATTTCAAAAATTGTATTTTTTTCGTATTCCTCGAGTTTAGAACCTTATACAGACATAATTAGATTTTAGTTATAATTGGTCCAACAGAAGTACCCTCATTTGCAACTTTTAACAGTTTTTCTTTAAAAAAAAAACACCTCATTGCAGGGAGCTGGCGAATCCAGAAAATTTAATTTCGCAGCTCTCTTAAAAAAAATGTAAATAATATTATTCCATTTTTTTCTGCATTTTTTATCTTTCCAGACTCGGTAACGAGAAATACAAAAGCCGAGTGGTTTGGCGTTCTCTGAACCCAAGATGGTTGGAACAATTCGATCTGCACCTCTACGACGATGGCGACCAACAACTCGAGCTCACGGTGTGGGATAAGGACCGGGCTCGGGATGATTTCATCGGCAGGTCAGTAACATTTTTTGTTTGTACTACCCTGACTCTAACACAATCATACGTAGCATAGAATTTTAGAGCGAATTTTCACATATTCTAAGTATTATTTTTATAGTAATGATGAAATGAATAATTATAGATTTCTTAAACTATGGTGCTTTTAGTAATATAATTTCTATTATAATAGTTTAGAATTAATAGGATTTTTGTACTATCAATAAATAAGTTTTCTTCGTAACAAAAGAATAAAAAAAAATCATCAGATATAGGTATAACATTGGTGTTATATTTTAATGGGCCCAGCAAATATCTCGCTAAGTATTAAGTTAGTAATTTCTTTCATATAACATGATTTATACAGCAAGATATAAGCTACTTGATGACGGATGTACATTCATGATACCACTTCCGACTTATTAGTAATTAGTATCAACTTTGAAATTCTAAATACAACATACTATATTTTTTTACAAATTTGAAAAGTCCATCAAATTTGTTTTCCAATCATGTAAAATAATCCATATGTTACATTATTAAAAAGTAAAAAGGCGGGCACTTTTTTATACACCTAGTCGAAAAGAGAATAGTGAGCCATGACTATGGCTTGAAATAAAACAATTAACTAAAACAATCCTCAAGAAAGAAGAACACTGGTACAAGAGGAAGTTTATAGATCAGATCACTTGATGACGACAGCGGATTTTTAGCTGTCGAAACGTTGTGAATAATTTTATAAGTTTGTTACAAATAAAGATAATGCAAGTTATATATTTTATAAATTTTAAGGATGTGAGTTTTGTGCGCTATTTTAGTAATTCCTTACTGTACACAAATAGTTTTAAATGCATCTTATTTTAGATATTTAGATAGATAGCATAGTTAGTTAGTTAATAGTTGTATAGTAGTTGTGTGTTGTTAACCCTTTGAACAGAATACGGAGCAATGTAAACCTTCCACTCATCGCGTTGCTTGGCTTGGTGAACTAATGTGATTTCTGGCGCAGATGTGTGATAGATCTTTCGTTGCTAGAGCGAGAGCGTACGCACGGCTTCTGGCAGGAGTTGGAGGACGGCGCCGGCGCACTCTACCTCCTGCTCACCATCAGTGGCACCACAGCGTCGGAGACCATCTCGGACCTCACCACCTACGAGGAGAACCCCAAGGAACGCGAAACCATCGAGAGCAGATATGTGAGTGCTTCTCAAACTTTATTTTAATCATGAATCTTGTGGGCCTAATCGCCCAACAAATTTAATTTTTATTTATATTTTTTTCTTTTGCCAAATATGTTCAACTTACTTCACTGTCTTTCTAAAACCACTGTCTGCCTAAATCCGTGTTCTGTGCGTTAGGTTTCGTTTCTATCAGTTATTTTTATAAAATTTTCACGCTCAGATTGTTTCGTGGGCAGTTTGGGTGGGCAGGTTGCGTGGGTAGATTTTTTAATCACTTATTTCAGTTACCTATATATGCAGAATTGTGAAAATTTTGACAGCTCGATCGGCTATTGTTTTTTTGTATAAAATTGTCAGAAATATGTCATGTTTGGTATTAAATGAAATGTTTTCTCATTAGCTGTCATGCAGAATTGTCAAAATTTTGACAGTTCGATCGGCTATTGTTTTTTGGCATAAAATTGTTAGAAATACGTCGTGTTTGGTATTAAATGAGAGGTATTATTAAGGGCTGTCAGGTATCAGTGTCAAAACTTTGACAGGTCGATCAGCTTTTGCCTGAAATTTGTAATAATGAGAATAATATTAGCGTTAGCACTTCGCGTTTAAAGTATGCCTACACGGATTGGATGTAGGTATAGACTATCATAAAACACTATCGGCGGAGCCCTAGGGGGAGCTCAGCTTTCGCTAGTCTAATATACTAATCAGCATAGATATGTAATATACTATTACTTGAAATCCATTCCTTAAAGGAAAACTTTATTCCAGGCATTACACAGAACACTGCACAACGTAAAAGACGTTGGTCACTTGACAGTAAAAGTATTCCGAGCATCAGGTCTCGCCGCTGCCGATCTAGGGGGTAAAAGCGACCCCTTCTGCGTTTTAGAACTGGGCAACGCTCGTCTCCAAACTCAAACAGAGTACAAAACGCTCTCTCCCAGCTGGCAAAAGATATTTACCTTCAATGTGAAAGACATCAACACCGCGTTGGAAGTGACAGTCTACGATGAAGATCGCGATCACAAAGTAGAATTCCTTGGGAAAGTAGTCATTCCATTATTAAAAATAAGAAATGGGGAGAAGAAATGGTACCCCTTAAAAGATAAAAAATTGAGGAGTAGAGCGAAGGGTGTCAACCCTCAGATTTTGTTAGAAATGACAGTATTATGGAACCCTGTAAGAGCGTGTATACGAACGTTAAATCCAAAAGAAGAAAAATATATGCAAGTTGAAGTGAAATTCAAAAGACAAGTATTTGTAAGAAATGTCTTACGGCTGAAGGTGATCACTATGCATTTAATCGAATTTGGAAAGTGTGTCCAGTACGTATTCATTATAATTAACCATTGAAATGTTTTCGTAGATTCAGCTGGACTGCTAAGTGTTGACGGATTTGACCATTTTTCAGATTTTTCTTTGTCGTTAATGTATCGATTGTACCATTTTTATAAAAATAAGCATACTTATGCAAAAATGTCCAAAAAATCGAATGTCGCATTGTGCAGGCCCGTATCTTAATTAGTTTCAGAGTTACGGCCCTGCAAACTCACCCAATTTTACTTAGAATTTTTAAGCAATTATTACAGTTTTAAAAAATCCTATCTCGAAAATTAAGGCCCAGGGATTTTTTTCAATATTTTTCCCGTGATCTACAGGTCTGAATTAAGGGGGTATGATACGTTTTACCAAAATATAAGAGTGGTATTTTTTTCAATTCTCAATGGATTTTTGAATTTTGCCCATATTTCGGATTATTATTTGTCAATTATGTATCATTTATACTATTTTTGTGAAAATAAGTACACTGATGTGAAAATGTCCAAAAAATCGAATGACGCCTCGTACAGGTCCGTATCTCAATTAGTTTCAGAGTTACAGCCCTACAAATTCAGCCAATTTTATTGAGAATTTTTAAGCAATTATTACAATTTAAAAAAAAATCATATTTGGAAAATTAAGGCCCAGGGATTTTTTTCAATATTTTTCCCGTGCTCTGCAGGTCTGAATTAAGGGGGTATGATACGTTTTATCAAAAAATAAGAATGGTCATTTTTTTCAATTCTCAATGGATTTTTAATTTGTCTTATGTAAAAATATCCAAAAAGTCGATTGCTGTATCGTACAGGTCCGTATCTCATTTAGTTTCAGAGTTACAGCCCTACAAACTCACCCAATTTTACTGAGAATTTTTAAGCAATTATTACAATTTTTAAAAATCCTTCCACCAAAATTAAGATTCAGGGAATTTTTTCAATATTTTTCCCGTGATCTACAGGTCTGAATTAAGGGGGTTTGATACGTTTTACCAAAAAAATAAGAGTGGTAATTTTTTTCAATTCTTGATCGATTTTGAATTTGACCATATTTCTGATTTTTATTTGTCAATAATGTATCAATTATACTATTTTTGTGAAAATAAGTACACTTATGTAAAAATGTCCAAAAAATCTAATGCCGTATCATACAGGTCCGTATCTCAATTAGTTTCAGAGTTAAGGCCCTTCAAACTCACCCAATTTTTCTAAAAACAATATTTTGCTCCAACTAAATTTACGAAAACTACAATATATAATATTTTTAATATGAATTACAATATATTTAAAACACTAAAGCCAGAATGTAAAATCATTTTTTTAGGAGTTGTTTCGAATGGGAATCAACCCTCCGTAGTTTCTTAGCCTTGGTGTTATGGTTGATAGTATGCTACTACTTCGAACCCTGGATGATGCCTGTGGTAGGGTTACTAATATTTCTCAAACAATATATCGTAAGAAGTCTCGCTGGTCCTTCTCCCTTGCCAGGAGATGACGCTGCAGATTCCGACCTGGACGACGATGATGAAGATGATAAAGATAAGGTAAGTAACAATAAATATTCAAATATTGAATTGATTGATATTTTAATTTATATTGAAGTCAGAGTAATTTTATTTGTTTAGGAGGAAAAAAAGAGTCTTAAGGAACGATTACAAGCCATTCAAGAAGTGACGCAGACAGTGCAGAACGCCATTGGACACATTGCATCGCTTGGAGAAGCTGTAAAAAAGTAAGAATCGTTCACATATTGTTGTAGAATTTAGGAAATATTGCATTAAAGTTTAGAATTTTCTTATTAATGATGCTACAAAATCAAAAGTATTTATTATTTAAATGAGACCGAATACATTCAAAAATTTGATTGGTTGTTGCTTAGTTAGTCTAGCCAATACCTAATCACTAACCCTTGTGGTTGACGGTTGTGCGTGTTACGTTATGTTCAGTTAAGTTGTTGCTGTTGACAGTGAGTCTTGTTATTATATTGTTTTCACGGTATTTTCGTAATAAACAAAACATTTATTTAACGGATAATAATTGCACAGTTATTGTAGTAGTGATCAAAGTGAAAATTCAAATGTTAAGCTTTGTTTTGAAAGAAATATTAGTCATATATTTGGTGTAGTTTGTAGTTATAGGTTAAGTGTAAGAGTTAAGGTACATTCTCAATCAAATTTAAACCCAACACAATTTCATGCTAGCTTGAAATTGCAAGCTAAGCAGAGACATTTCCGTGGAGTCATTTACAAAGAAAATTTTGGCCTGGAACACTTCGGATTTTGATTGCACATCGTTTTAAAGGTACGTTTACTTTTCAATCAAATTCTAACCTAGCACTATTTCTTACTGCCTTCAAATTATAAATTAAGCAAAGGCATTTCCATTATCGTGTAACTATTTACAATAAAAAATTATCGGCTTAAACTAGGCAACGTCCAAGATTTCATTTCTGGGGTTGCATTTAGGTTGTTTAATATCAGTTTAGTTTAATAAGTAGGTACAACATGAGTGTTATAATAGTGAAACATTCTGCAGACTTTAGTTTTTTGTCTCGTAGCCAAAATTATTGCGTATTTTAAATGAAAAGTATGGAGTATTCTCCACACCAGCAATGAGTGCTTGTCAGGTGACGCCCGGTAAACGCTAGTAGGGTACAAATATGTTGTTATCATCATTACCGATATTTGTGTACCAAGCAGATTGGCACACCCAACATTGGTTGATTATAGATTTATTTGTTTTAATTTACTGTCCATATGTCTGAGTGTTTGGTCGCGAACCTGGGGATTCGGTTTTGATCCCGATCTACGCCAAAATTATTGCATATTTTTAATGACAAAATATGTTATCATTACCGATATTTGTGTAGAAACAATATTGCCACACCTAGAAATGGGCGAAAATATATTTATTTTTAATTAGGAATTTATATAATGTTGCTCGTCACACCAAAATTTCAAGAAGATATAAAAATTGTTATAAATGGTGAAAATTTCTGTTTCAAAATTAAGCAGGGTTGTAAGTGATTATGAATGTACCTTAAAAGTTATATTTAAAAACAGACTTTAGTGTAAAACTATAACAACTTTCAGTACGTTCAACTTCACAGTACCCTATCTCTCCTGGATAGCAATAGGTCTTCTGGTAGGTGCGATGATCGTTCTGTATTTAATCCCAGTACGGTACCTCCTCATGTTATGGGGTACTAACAAGTTCGCAAGGCGCATTTTACGCCCTCATTCTGTTCCCAACAACGAGGTCCTCGACCTTCTGTCTCGCGTCCCTGACGACGAGTTGTTGGTAAGAGTTGGGTTCTTTGGGTTCTACGGCATGGGCAATTGCTTCAAGGGTTCTGTTTGCACCCTAATTAACACTGTTTCGTGGGTTTCACTGCTCGTTTCATAAATGGTAAAGGTGGTTAATATGTTGTTTATTTATTATAGTCCAGTCAACCTCCCATATCAAATATTACAAAAACACAAAATTAAAGATCGTAATTTTTTATACGGAAAAGGGTTCTTACATTTTTACCTCTCACTAAGAGAGGTATTGAATACATGCTAATCTCATATTCAGATTTTAATGAATAAGCACGTTTTAAGGTCCTTAGAATCCGATTATAACATTTTTACGATGATGTGTGTGTGTGTGTGTGTGTGTGTGTGTGTGTGTGTGTGTGTGTGTGTGTGTGTGTGTGTGTGTGTGTGTGTGTGAGGATTGAAGGTACGATTTCTCAAATTCTATAAGACTAAAGACCTGTGTAACTCCGGATTCCTCAATCTAACAGTAATGGAAAAAATTGAATAGGTTCTGGTAACAAATGGAAAACCGGAAATGGTAGTATCTAAAATAAATTCTAAATATTATTTTTTGAAAATTTATTATTACAAATAAAGATAATTAAATTCTCAATCTGACACAATTTTTTTATTATATCTTGTATAGATTTGGAGATATAGTATATAATAATATAGAATAATCTGTTGCAATAATCTCGTTACCCAAAAAACAGTTGAGATATTTAAATGTTTGTAATTGACAGATAAAATAAAAATGAGTGTCAAAAATTAGCAACATTACAGAAAGATTTTTCTGGGAGGTACGAGTACATTTAATATTCTTAAGAAATACCGTCAATGAATTTGAATAATTTTGAACATATTAGTAGGACAGAATTCTTCATAGAATGAAAGAAAAGATACAATTTCAATTATTTGTATGTACAAAAAATGTTAAATTCGTTACTTATAGTGCGCGAGCAGTCATGTGACTTTGTTGGCCTTGGCAAGCAGATATGAGGATCCGCGTCAGTTGTTATTTACATAGATATCATAATTTTTCATTCAAACTTTCAAAATATTCTGATGTTTATTTGTCAATTGCATGGAATATACTTGTCAAGGAAAATAATCCACATGGATTTGGAAAATCATGATGTTTTGAATGAAAAATTATGATACTTGACACTTATGTACATTATTACTAGCTCTCATTTTGACACGGGTCCCCTATCTGTTTGCTAAGACCAACAAAGTCACATGACTGCTCGCGCCCTATGCAACATAGAATGTAAATGGCGAGGGGTATTGTGCTGGACACAACAGATATTTTGTATAAAAAATTACGAACTTTAATATTGTATAAAAATGGCTAAAACACTGACTGGACTATACAAGTAATAATTTTTTTGTATAAGGTGAATCGGTAGGTAATCATTTTTTAACTTATCATTAAGGAATAGGTCACTAACATACATAGGTATTAAGCGTGTTTTACACTACACAAATATGATAATAAATGCAATATATTTTATGGGAAACCAGTACTTTTATTGTGTAGCGTATATCATGTTTTATATTCGTCATAAGGTTGAGGTTAAAAACAATGTTTTAATATGTTAAAATTATTTGTTAAATGTAGTACGCCGCATCATATCGCAAGTGGATAACTCCAACAAAACGTGACAATGTTTATTAACATATTTATGTCCTTACACAAGCAGAACTGATATGTGGTACATTACGTTTTTATATTTAATGTAAATTAACGCAATTATTATATATTTATTTTCCAGACAACTAAGGAATTAATGCAAAAACTTAAACGTGATATTGTTATACCATATCCGTAACGTTACAATTTATAATTGTGATCTACATATAAATTAGATTGATCGATAATTATAGTAAATACTTCCGAGAATCTATAACGTGATATAATATAAATCATTTATAATTATGGAAATTAGATGGATAGCGGTTTTTGTTGTTAATATTTGAACAAATAAATAATATTATTAATAAGAAAATATTTTTCTTTACTTGTAGATGTTAGTATTTTTGGTTAATTCGCCGTACAATAAAAACGCATTTATAATTTATAATTGATTTATTTATAAAATTAGATACAATATTTTAACAACTTGGGTATTAATTTTCAAAAATGTAACTAAATATTGAACGGCCATTTAATTTGTAGTGCTGATTAGAACAACCTTTCCCAAATTTTTTTTACTGTAGGAAAGAACGCATTTCACTTATAAAATTTACGTAAATTTTAAGAAAAAAACAAATTTTATTTATCGAAAATTGAACGGTGTTCATACAGGGTGGAACCTAGAAAATTCCTTTTTTGAAGGTTAATAAAATAAAGTGATATGGGGAAAATGATTAGGCAGAAGACTCGCGTCATCAACCTGAAAAAAACCTTATAAAAATAAATATAACTTGTAGAAATTATTATAGGTATTAAAGAAACGTACATATTAATTAATTTACAATTATTTCTAAGTCAATCCTTATTCCTTTTACGGAATATAAAATTATTTGACACAATATAGTCATTCTCAGTAGTGCCAACGTATGGTACGAAAATAAACTACAATTACTTCAAATAATTTTATATTCCGTAAAAGGAATAACGATTGACTTAGAAATAATTGTAAATATCATTAATACTAGTACTTTTTTCATCTTCTATTAAATATAAATAAAACCCAAAAAATTCTGCAAGTTATATTTCATTTTATAAGATTTTTTTCTGGTTGATGACGTGAGTCCTATGCCTAGTCATTTTCACTATACAGGTATAATAATATAAAATAATCTGTTGTAATAAATCTCGTTACCAAAAAAAACAGTTGAAATATTTAAATAAATAATTGTATTATTAATTAAATATGTACTTAAATTATAGTTATGTTAATATTACATATCCTTAAGAAATGCCGCTAATACCGTCAATGAATTTGAAGAATTTTGAAGATATTAGAATAGTAGGACAAAATTTCTCATAGAACGAAAGAAGAAAAACAATTTCAATTATTTGTGTGTACAAGAAATGTTAAATTCGTTACTTATAGGGCGTGAGCAGTCATGTGACCTTGTTGGCCCTGGCAAGCAGATATGAGGATCCATGTCAGAATGACGGCTAGTAGTTATTTACACAGATGTCACACTTGTCATATGTCATAATTTTTCATTCAAAATTTCAAAATATTCTGATGTTTATTTGTCATCCATAGTAAGGAATTGTCGAAGAAAATAATCCACATGGATTTAGAAAATCATAATGTTTTGAAAGAAAACTTGTAATGCTTGACACCTATGTACATTCTGACACGGGCCCCATATATCTGCTTGCCAAGGCCAACAAAGTCACATAACTGCTCGCGTTCTATGCAACATAAAATGAAAATGGCAAAAGGTATTGTGCTGGCCACAACAGATTTTTTACTGTAGGAAAGAACGCATTTAAATTATAAAATTTACGTAAATTTTAAGAAAAAAACAAATTTGTAATGAAACTCCCACCGAGGTATATACTATTTGATTCACAATCATGATGAGAAAGAAATGATTTCTTTCTCCACGAATAGTGAAACCAAAATGGAAAAGTGTTAATTTAAGTGGGGTTGGGTGCAAACAGGACTGGTTGCAGTGCCTAGGCGCAGGCTTAAGCAATAAGCCAGGCTCATTCGCAATCTTCAAATTCCTGCAGCTGGATTATCGCGACCTCAAGCCCTTATTGGGGCCGGAAGCGGAGCGACGCAGGGACCCTCGGAAGAAACACAAGGCAGCGTAGTACCCGACATCTCCGCAGCGCATACGATGGCGCTTTTAACACGACAAGGACAAGGTTAGTGAGACCACGGCGCACTACTGCAAGAAGAAAAAAATACCAATTACCAAATCTCTTTATAAGATAAATGTTTGATCATTTGAGGACATGGTAGGCGTAAACTACAATCATTATTCTCTATATTTATCAATTTCACAAAAAAAGATATAATATCCGAATTTGATAACGTTTTATATCATCATCTATGCTTAATGTGTATTGTATGTGCATTTTATCATCGAATAATATATGTAAATGGAAAATTGTGATCATTAGAATAACATTTGTTTTTATATAAATGACAATTATAAATGTGAGAAGAAAGTGATAGAAAATGCGTCCTTGTTGAGTGAGAAAAGTTATTTACATTACCAATATCAAATTGGCAATAATGACAATTTATTTATTAATAAAGGTTTTAACGGATGTAACAAACTTTAACAATTGTGGGTGAGATCATTTTGTGTTGTCAAATAAACATTCAGTAACGTTTCGTAAAGTGAACTAATTAATCAGGGCATCGAATCCGATTCTGAACCGAACCAAAACCGGAACCAAACCGTAACATTTTAGCGAACCCAGAACCGAACCTTAAATATATTTTTCAATTGAACCCGAACCGGTACCGAACCGAGTATTAAAATTCGAGTTTAGGGTTCAGCTAGGGTACAGCCGATAATCGACGCTTGTGTTCTCTCTGAAAATTGTGTTCGTGTTCTTGTCTTGCGTAAATTCCGGCACGCATTTTAAATTATTTATATATATTGTTATTCCAAAAACATTTAATTTAGTTTTCATTAGGTCGAATCGAACCTGAATCCAATACCTGAACCCGGAACAAAACCGCAATTTTTATTAATGAATGAACCAGAACCGCACACGAACCCATCTCTCAAAAAATAAATTAACCTGAACCGAACCCAGTTTTTGGCAGGTTCGATGTCCTGTACAGGTGTAATGGTCCGAAAATAATCCTACTGACTGTTGCCCAGGTGTAACAAGTCGGGAATAATCCTACCGATTGTACCAAATGTAACAGTCGGAAGAATAAACCTTACGTCTGTTAGCTTATGTAACAGGCTTTACTTGTGTATATATCGTCCCAGCTACTACCGCCAAATGTAATAGTTTACAATAATTTAGGCCGGCATTCTCAAGGTAGCCTAGGTGAAGGGAAGGATTATTATATTTTGGGTAAAATTATTTGGCGATTGGCTTCTGAGCAGGTATTCCACAAGCAGGGCCGGATCTAGAACTAAAGTTGGGGTGGGCAAAATCTAAAGATTCCAATCTCGAGAAAGGAAATGCAAAAATTACTATAATCCGCTCCTGAACACAATTAGGCTTAATACGTGCTGTTAAAGTTTGTTACACTCGTTTACAAATCAGCCTGCGTAAAAAAATGACATAACTTGAATGTTCGTAATACAAAAAATAAAAGACATTTTTTCTTCTTGTAGGTATGGCAGTCGCTAACTGATACACCAAACAAAATACATTCCTCTAGTGTCATAAACCAATGACTGATTTAAATGATAATTATTGTTACATCTTTTCACAAGTTGTTTTCAGTTGAGATTTTGTTGAGACTTAGTTGAGTAATTTATTTTATTGACCATGTAAATATAATAATAATAAGAGAACATGATACTGCTGAATCTCAAACGTAGATTTTGATACCATTGTTTTAGATGAAAACAACTTGCGATGAGACAGAAATTTGTTATAATCTCTGGTAGATAGGTAACGAATTAAATAAATCAAATTAGAAGATTTTACACGTAAAACGTAACAAATATTTTTAAATAATTATTTATATTTTTGTTGTCGTGTATTCGTTAGTTGGAAAGTTTGAAATTGTTATACGTCATCCAGATTATTCTTCCAATTTTATATCGTACGCTTTCTACTTCTAATTCACATAATTATTCTGTAACAATGAACTGTACAACATGCTGGAATGATACGTTCAAATACTAATCTGTGGATTAATAAAAAAAAAAACAATATTTTGGAAATGAGTGATTAATAATTAACAAGACATATTTAACAGCGGAACCCCAACTCCATCCTATATTTCAACTGACCATTGTAAATCCAAAACTTGGGATGCAACCGAAACCGATATATTGGAGATACTGTCTTTCAGCCGATGTATCGTAATCGACGATATTTATTTGCCGATACACCAATACGTTTCGGATTTCGCGCTTTCAAAAAACGACGATGAATTCTGTGCAAAATCGCTCGTCTTCGCACAAATTGAGGATGTAATGTTCTTTAATTAATATTTACTAACTTTCCGAAACAAAAAAATTGTGTTTCTTTGTCCAAGGATTTTTTGTTTCTCAAGTACAGTTATTTTTTTGAAAGATGTCCGATCAAGGTTGTCTACGAATTGTATGAATTCAGATTTTTGCTCCGCCCATTATGACAAATTCAGTAGTGTCGTTTGCTTAGTTTTCATGAGGGTACATAAGATACTACTGTTATTTTATTATTATAAAAATATATGTTACAATAAAAGCATTCAAAATTCAAAAATAAGTCAATTGGTAAGTTTATTAGCAAATGTAAAACCAAATATGTGAAAAATAAGATACTGACACAATGTCAGTGTGAGTGACACTGACAGAAAACAACGTTATTCGTACGGCTATGAATCAAAGTAATGTATCTGAATTAATAAATAAACTTACGTTACAGCGAAAGTATTATCAATAACGAGAATCGTTTTAAAGTGGAATGTCTTAGAATCGAAGCAATATGAATTTTTGAAAGACAAGCGTGTTATATCCATCCTTATCGTACACGATTACAGCCTTTGCAAATGAGAGAGATGCCAATTTTTTAATTCGTTCATGATACAGATAACCTTGATCGGACATCTTTAAAAAAAATACTGTAAATATGCAGCATTCAACTGTCTTTCTTTTATTTTTACTTCTAAAATTTATTTATTCATATTGATATCGCCGATATCGATATAGTTTCAGCAGAACCTAATATCGCTGCATCCCTACAAAACAAAACTTCTTGTACCAAAAGTTTTTTACATAACATGTTTGGATTGAAAAGAAACAATAGTTTGAACATAACAATTTTCCCAAGAAAATATTGAGACCAACTATCAAATCATAAATATTATAAAACTACAGTAGAGGCACTTTAAAAACTGATCGTATAATTTATTATTATTTTCTAAAAATATTAACAGTAGTGGTCATTCCAGTAATAAAATATATAGTTCATTGTTATCTATACACTTACAATTCGAGTGAGATTTATCTAATTTGTACGGCCTATGTCAATTCGTTTGAAATGTGAATATATTTATTAATGCATTTGTGTACCTGTAAATAAATTCATAAAAAAAAGTATTTTGAAATGAAATCCATCAGATGCATATATTTAAAATTTGCTCTATTGACTATATAAGTTTTTGAAATATAAATGTGTATAGTTTCATTTCAAATGCTTATTGACTGTATATTCTGTATTATTATATATATTTATAATATTTTTGTTTTAATATATTTTTATACACGTTATAATATTTAGCTGCGAAATAACTCTTTTAAAGTGATATTTTAAAGTTCCTTTAGTGGATTTAATACCGGCAGTGGTGTAGTTATATACGAAACAAATCATTATTTGTAGTTTCTAAAATAGTCTTCATTTGGAAATTAAAAGAAATCGCTTGGACTAGGGGCCAAGTCTAGTGAATACTCAGAATGAATCAAAAACCTGCTCACTTCAGTTTTTAAGGTGGTAGTCATGACAGTCATACGAAAATTTCGCCAAGTAAAATATATATTCCAAATTTTTAATAGTTTAAGTTTAGGACTATTAAACTACAAACTTTAAAACACTTATTATTTTAGACAAAAAAAATCATTTTGGCTACTTCATAACGGCAGAAATAAAATTTGAAAATCTACGGAATTACAATTTAATATTATTAGCCATGGAGTTAGAAATAAGAGACGAACAAAAGCGTAACGTTTTATACGTCAAATTATTAGTATTTATTTTGACAAATTATGACAATAAATCGATATTAGAGTTAATTATTTTCAAAAATTATATTAGTGCAAATTAATATTTACTACGTAAAATATTTATTTTGACAATCATTATTCTGACACTGACGTAATAAAACGTTACGCTTTTGTTCGTCTCTAGTTTCTAATTCCATGGCTATAATACTATTAAATTGTAATTCCGTCAATTTTCAAATTTTATTCAGTTATGAAGTAGTCAAAATGATTTTTTTATTGATTCGTATGTAGAAAATTTGGTTTATTACATTTGAAACTTTTTGTCTATAATAATTAGGGGAGCAATTCGCACGGAAAAACTGGTTACCCATGTTAACGCCTATGTTTCATTTTCTGTGATACACCCTGTATATTATATCTACAAATCTATAGAAAATATAATAAACAAATTAAATGTGTCAGATAGAGAATTTAATTATCTTTCTTATTTGTAATAACATAAATTTTCAAAAATAATATATCTACCACTTCTGGTTGTCCAATTGTTAAGAAAACCTTTTCAGCTCTTCCATTTAATGTCAGATTGAGTAATATGCAGTAAAATGGGTCTTTAGTCTTATAGTTTTTAAAGAATCGTCTTTTCAACATCCACACGTCCACACACACATACAGACATCATAAAAATGTTAAAATCGGATTGTAGGGACCTTAGAACGTGCTTATTCACTACTTATGTATACATCCTGTCGCCGCCATTAAATATAGCTGCACCACTGCCGCAAGATACTGTCATTTTTCTTCAAACAATTGGAATAATTTAGCATCATTTTGTGAAAATTTTACGTGGTTACAAAAAAAGCTACTAGAACTTAAAACTAAGTTGGTGATATAATTATATGATTAAATTATAAAATTGAAGAGGTGCATTTATTTTTATAAGTAGCTAACTCGTGGTTCAGTGTCGTCAAAAAAATATAAAACTGTGAACTTGTGCCAGACTAGAGCAGAAATGGATCCTTATCACTAATAACGAAAAGAACTAATATGTTAATTAGTGAAAACGATCCTAAGAATAAAACAATAAATGAAAATTTTATTCTGACTGATTATTGTGGAAATATTATTATTTATCTGCAAGACATTTTTTAATAAAGTGTCACTTTACGAAACTAGTCCAGAAAATATATAGTTTACGGACTAGTTTCATAAAATCTCACTCATACAATACGAGCAGTATACGCATCACAACTGGAATCTGTAAAACGATTACTTTTCGGATTTGGTGCGTAAATTATTGGCAATATTTTGTGCCATCCAACATTTATTTATGAATCCTGTGAATTTTATAAATGTTTTGGCACTTTTTGAACTCCATTTTCCAACTTTATCGCACAAACCATTTCTCATGATGATGTGTTGTCTTCTGTGTCAAATTATTCGACAATTTACATTATTATTAATTATTATTATAAAGTGTTATATCAATATGTTATATTAAATAAATCTATTATATATTAAATATGTTTCATATTTTAAAATAATATTTTTGATATACAATGATAACGAAATTAAAAAAATATATAAGGTGTTTCACGGATACGGAACACCTCGATTTTTTTTATTATACCATCGACAAAAACAAATGAATATAATAGTGAATATATTGCTTTTTTAGATGTTGATTACACATTCTACAGACATTGGGTGGAAGGTAAGTGCCTTGTTTTCCATTTATTAGTGTTCTAATCGTCTACTCGCAGATTTCGGTAATGTTGATATTATATATTTGTACCGTGTGTTTACCTAACGTCACACAAAAACATGATATAATAATAACAATGACAACCTTTATTAACAAATATAAATAAAATAATAGTGAACATAATAAAATGATAAACATATTTTTTATATAAATTAATCGACTGTTGGTATGTAGGTGTTAACAATTTGTCTAAATCTCGGTCATACATTCTTAAAAAATCGATATTTCGATGTACACATATCTTTATCAAAATTAATAAGATCGTACAGTATTACAATCATAAATTCTTGTGCAGGGTGTAAATCTAAATTTATTTCTAACTAAAAACTGAACAACGCAATATTCTAACTAATGCTAGGCTATGATTATTGCCCGAAACATGTCTTTTGTACATCATCTCAAACCTTGTTTTGGATAAGTATTTTTATTTACATGTAAATAAAACTGTATATATGACAATTCAACAGTATTATACAGTATTTAGCTATTAAATTTTATATATTATTAAAGATATAAATTTGATATGTGTACTTTGACCTCGTGACCAGTGGCGTGACATCAACACCTGTAGAACCCGCTTTGCGGGTGAGTAGCGATGAACCAAAAATAGTTCAAAACATAAAATATTAATATAATAGTAGGTAAGAGTATACACTGCCTAAAAAAAATAAGGAGGAAGATATCCGACTCAAAAATATTGCCTGTGGGTGTCTAAAACGAAATTGTTACGCCACTGGTAATAGAAACAGACGACCAACGCGCAGCGGCCATGATGGTTTCATTCGACGTTTAGAAGCGTGGAATTCACGCCGCTCCGTCGTAAAAAATCATAATCTGGTTTCATTTTAAATACTATAAAGCCATAATAGTTATATTACAATAATATACTAGTCAATAATGCCTTTTGTGTAAAAAAATATGGTCATTAAGTACTTTGTACGACCAATATCGTTTATTAAACTTATAAAAATTTTGCTCGGCCATTTTACGTAATCGTGCTGGCGTTGTTACAAGTTCTGTTGTCATCAAAGCCGAATGAAAGGTAAAATGGATACATCATGTCTAGTTTCTTATAAAATCATAGCTTTCAATAACCTATTTGATATTTTACTGTAATTTTATGATGAAATCTGTAGGTTTTTATATATTTATTTTTCTTTACAGGGACATCGAAATTGCCGGTTCTTCTTTTCCTGATTTGCTGAGATGGAGAGGCTGCCGACTGCGGGCATTACATTGAGATTTCCAGCAAATGTAAGTAATTAAAAAATATATATTATGTATTACATAAGCAAAGAATAGGATATTTTTTTTTTATTTATAGATCTAAAATTTAAAGTTCTAATTGTTTAGCTGACAACAATGCACAATAATTTAATTGTTCATAGTAAATAAAAATTCCTTTGTTATTTAATAATTTGATTGAAACATAACTTTCCTATTCATATTATTTTAAAACGATGCTCGTTGTTGATAATATTTTCGCTGTAACGTAAGTTTATTTATTAATTCAGATATATTACCTTGAATCATTACCGTACGAATAACGTTAATTTTTATTTTTCACATATTTAGTTTTACATTTGCTAATAAACTTAATATAGTGAAAGGTAAGTGCCTTGTTTTCCATTTATTAGTGTTAATCTATTTCTACTCGCAAATTTCGGTAATGTTGATATAATATATATTAGTAGCGTGTGTTTATCTGACGTCACACAAAACATGATACAATAATAACAATGACAATCTTTATTAACAAATATAAATAAAAGAATAATGAATATAATAAAATGATAAACATAATTTTTATATAAATTAATCGACTGTTCGTGTACAGTAAAATTTTTGAAAGATGTCCGATCAAGGTCATCTGTATCATGATCGAATTAACAAATTGGTATTAGTATTTATCCCGCTTCTTTACAAAGGGTTTAGGCTTTGCGATAAGGATGGATATAATACGCTTGTCTTTCAAAAATTCATATTGTTTCGACTAAGTTAGGACATTTCATTTTAAAACGATGCTCGTTGTTGATAATTTATATAGTTTATATATTAATTCAGATACATTACCTTGATTCATAGCCGTACGAATAATGTTATTTCCTGTTAGTGTCAGTGACATTGTGTCAGTATCTTAATTTTCACATGTTTGATTTTACATTTGCTAATAAACTTACCAGTCGATTTATTTTTAAATTTTTAATGCTGTTATTGCAACATATATTTTTATAATAATAAAATAACCGTAGTATCTTATGTACCCTCACAAAAACTAAGCAAACGACACTACTGAATTTGTCAAAATGGGAGGAGCAAAAATCTGAATTCATATAATTCGTAGATAACCTTGATCGGACATCTTTCAAAAATTTTACTGTATAGGTTTTAACAATTTCTCGACATACCCATACATTCTTACAAAATCGATGTTTCAATGAGGCCAGCAAAAGACAGCAAACCGGAAACAGTTCATGTTGAACGCTTTGCTGGTTTTGCTTTGCTGAATTTGCTGAGCATCAAAACCAGCAAGAAAAATTACGCTGCTTTTGCTGTTATTGTGAAAAGTGCGGTAGAATACGAAAAACTAAATATGAATAAAGTACTACTCTTAGAACTTTTTGATAATCATGAACATTACACTTTGTTGAAATGTATAAACGAGTTAAATAATTCTAATCTATCACTAATAGCAAATTTAATAACGAAATAGCCTAGTTTGTTAAAGGATTCCGCAATTTCTTGCCAAAATTTATTCTTATGCATTCTCTCTCTTAGTTTCTCCTTTTTATTTCCTATTAAGTCCAACATTAAGAGAACGATAGCATGATTGAATTTAAATTTATCTTGTTGTTGTTCCTCAGTCGAGTCTGTCAATTGCGATGATTGAACATAAAGTATATTTTCATCTAAAAATTATTTGGATTTAAATAATGAACTTTGCTGCAAAAATAATTATCATACCTTCATTTAACAAACTCTGCTGATAGTAAAATAAATGAATCTGAACCTTTATTGCACATAGTTTACGATAGTGAAGTAAACAAGAAAATTTAGGTTAGATTTTTGATCGGTGGTTTCCCATCATAAAATGTGTCGTTCAACAGCTACCTCTCCTGCTGGTTTTCTTTTGCTACTTTTGCTGGTCTCATTGAACGTACCCAATATATACATAATCTTTACCAGAGTTAATAAGAGTATTACAATCATAAAATCTTGGGCAGGGTGTAAATCGAAATTGGAGTCGTTACCTAATTAATTTATGCAAAAATACTTCAAATAAAAGCTACAAAGATTTAAATTCTGTATCTAAATCTTGTGAAACGATTATTCTAGCTTTTCATGTAAGCGAAAAAAATAATTATAAAGTTACTGCTTTTATGAGTTTTAATCTAGGATTATGCCAAAAAATTAACAATTGCGTTGTTTCTAATTGTTAGTTAATATAGTTTACTCATTGTGTTTTCTGATTTTGCTACTAGAATCTAATTTTATTTCTAACTGAAAACTGAACAACGCAATATTCTAGCTAATGCTAGGCTATAATTATTGCACGAAACATGTCTTTTGTACATCATCTCAAACTTTATTTTGGATAAATATTTTTATTTACATGTAAATAAAAGTATATATTCGACAATTCAACAGTATTATACAATATTTAGCTATTGAATTATTAAAATTCATATATTATTGAAGGTATAAATTTGAAATGAGTACTTTGACCTCCTGACCAGTGGCGTGACATCAACACCTGTTGAACTCGCTTTGCGGATGAGTAGAGGTAAACCTAAAATAGTACAAAACATAAAATAGTAATATAATAATAGGTAAGAGTATACCCTACTTAAAATAAATAAGTAGGAAGATATCCGACTCAAAAATATTGCCTGTGGGTGTCTAAAATGAAATTGTTACGCCACTGGTAATAGAAACAGACGACCAACGCGCAGCGGCCATGATGGTTTCATTCGGCGTTTAGAAGCGTGGAATTCACGTCGCTCCGTCGTAAAAAAATCATAATCTACTTTCATTTTAAATACTATAAAGCCATAATAGTTATATTACAATAATATACTAGTCAATAATGCCTTTTGTGTAAAAATTATGGTCATTAAGTACTTTGTACGACCAATATCGTTTATTAAACTTTGCTCGGCCATTTTACGTAATCGTGCTGGCGTTGTTACAAGTTCTCTTGTCATCAAAGCCGAATGAAAGGTAAAATGGATAAATCATGTCTAATTTCATGTAAAATCATAGCTTTCAACAACTTATTAGATATTTTACTGTAATTTGATGATGAAATCTATTGGTTTTTATATATTTATTTCTCTTTACAGGGACATCGAAATTGCTGGTTCTTCATTTCCTGATTTGCTGTTTGCTGAGAAGGAAAGGCTGCCGACTACGGACATTACATCGAGATTTCCAGCAAATGTAAGTAATTAAAAATATATATTATGTATTATATAAGCCAAGAATAGGATATTATTTTTTATTTATACATTTAAAATTAAAATTTCTAATTGTTTAGCTGACAACAATGCACAATAATTTAATTGTTCATAGTAAATAAATATTCTTTTGTTATTTAATAATTTTATTGAAAAATAATTTCCCTATTCCTATTATTTTAAAACGATGCTCCTTGTTGACAATACTTTAGCTGTAACGTAAGTTTATTTATTAATTTAGATATATTACCTTGTATCATTACCGTACGAATAACGTTAATTTTTATTTTTCACATATTTAGTTTTACATTTGCTAATAAACTTAATATAGTGAAAGGCAAGTGCCTTGTTTTCCATTTATTAGTGTTAATCTAATAACGTTAATTTTTATTTTTTACATATTTGGTTTTACATTTGCTAATAAACATAATATATTTGACTTATTTTTTAATTTTGAATGATTTTACTGTAACATACATATATTTATAATCTTAAACAATTCGTAGCAGATCTTGATGGGACATCTTTAAAAGAAATTGTGTAACTGTTTCTATAAACATTAAAATTGTTTTTAACCAAGGAAATATTAAATTTTGATTGTATATTTGTTAGCACTTTGACATTTCATATTGTTGTACTGTTGTACACACAAATACATATATACATTCTGCTACTAGTACGTGATTAACATTTAACACACAATGAATAATTTAATAGTTTATATTATTTTATCAATATTTTCAATTGTAAAGTTAATCAATTTAGCAAATTAACGGCTCAAAAACCAGATGCCCTTAAAATTATCAAAAATAAACAAGGGGCATCCTTTTTTATATTGTTGTCTTTGAAGTGCACTCGTACCCGTGTCTTAGAATAAGAGTGTTAGGGATAAAGCCCTGCAAATTAGTTGCGCCTTAGTTTTAAGAAGAATGACTCGGAATTTTGTTTTTCGTTCTCGCGATTTTTACGAAATCAGGAATAAATTTACTCTTATTGGGTTCAATTCCCAACGAGGTAAATATAATAATAATACAAATATTAGGTAGTTATAAATGCATAATTTCAGGAATAAAATAAATTTCCCATTTATTAGGTTCAATTTCGAAACAGAAAAATTAGGTACAGTAAAATTTTTGAAAGGTCCGATCAAGGACACTTGTATCACAAACGAATTAACAAATAGGGCAAAGGCTGTAAGAGTGTGTGATAAGGATGGATATAACACGCTTGTCTTTCAAAAATTCATATTGTTTCGACTAAGTTAGGACATTCCATTTATAAACGATGCTTGTTGTTGATAATACTTTAGCTGTAACGTAAGTTTATTTATTAAGTCAGATACATTACCTGGATTCATAGCCGTACGTATAACGTTATATTCTGTCAGAGTCACTGACACTGACATTGTGTCAGTATCTTATTTTTAACATATTTGGTTTTACATTTGCTTATAAACTTACTAGTTGACTTATTTTTGAATTTTGAATGCTTTTCCTGTAATATATATTTTTATAATAATAAAATAACAGTAGTATCTTACGTACCCTCATAAAAACTAAGCAAACGACACTACTGAATTTGTCATGATAGGCGGAGCAAAAATCTGAATTCATACAATTCGTAGACAACCTTGATCGGACATCTTTCAAAAATTTTACTGTAGTTTATAAGTGCAGTTATGGATAATGGTTAGATAAATTATAAGCTAAATGTCCAAATATTCAATTTAGAATTCGCCTAGTCCTATTGAGAAAGCGTGGGCGTTTTATAAAAAAACTGATTTTACAATTTTTCTACAGTATACGAGCCAACCCCAAATGTATTCGTACCCTATGAAAAAAATATATTAACACCAAGAAGAAATAGATTTTTAGATTACAATAGTTAAGACTATATTTCGGCAATTTTTTAGTTTATGTATTAATAAGGTGTACTGGATTTAAATATATAAGTTATGACCTAAATTTGTCTTTTTAACAATCTACGGGCAAATATATAACAACAGACACGTGCTGATTTTTTTAGTTCCTACAGTAAATAATACAATATTTATGTTAGTATTATTTATAAAACTGAAGGTAAAGGAAACTAACATTATATTCAAGTAATTACTATATTAAATTTTATTTTTTAGTAAAATTATTTGCAAAGTGATATTATTTTTATTAAAGTACCACCTACAATTATATTAAAAATAAGAATAAATAAACTTCTGGATGCTATGATTATTATTCCAATTCAACAAATTTTGATATGGCGTTTTAATAGAGTGTATAGAACTTGAATGCATTGCTTATAATAATATTTCTTAGGTTTAATAATAATTTATTTGCAAATAAACCATTGTCTCCATGTGACACATGTTTTCGTCTTTAATAATTCGCAAATAATTTTTATTAAAGTAATAAAATTTAAGATGGCAATCAATTGAGTATATTGTCAGTTACCTTTACCCTCAGTTTTATAGATAATACTACCATAAATATTGTATTATTTATTGGTGGAACGAAAAAAATTGGGACTTGTCTTTTGTCATATATTTGCCCGTAGATTATTGCTTAAATGAAAAATTTAGTTAATAACATTGTATTTATATCCAGTACACTTTATTAATACATAAAATAAAAAATTGCCTAAATATAGTCTTAACTATTAACCAAAAAAATATTTTTTATTGCTGTTAATATATTTATTTCAGAGGGTACGAATACATTAGGGGTTGAGCTCGTATACAGGATGTTCATGATAATTTGTGATAACTGTTTTCCCATGTTGAACGCCTATGTGGCGGATTCTCGCGTTCACTCTGTATATAATGGTAGGGGCATAAGTGCAAAATATGTAGACAAGACAGCTGCGCCTGACAATTCACTGTTGGGCCCTTTCTTTAGTTTTAAGTTGCGCCTTTACGGGTACGGGCCGAGCACTATATTTATATTTATGTGTACGCCTTGCCACCCCTGGACGCTAGTTTCTATGGGGTGGCCCATTATAAGTTTTAGCTCATTAAAAGTTCTCGCCTAGAAGTCCTCCTAACGTGAGGCAAACTTAAAGCCCTCCTAACGTGAGGCATCCTAAAGCCCTCCTAACGTGAGGCAATTTTAAAACTTTCAGACTTCGAAAATTGTGCCATTATATTGCAATAGGAATAAGTAAATAAATATTTGATACAGAAAAATAAATAAACACACACACATACATAATATTTATTTATAGTTAGAAAATAGAAGAACCACTCGGACACTGAAAATATATGAAGAAAATATCTATCTACCTCCAAAAAACAGATATAAAATAAAATATTTCTACAAGAAGAAATACTCCAAACCCTCTACTGTGAAGAAATGAGTCTACCACTTATCCTTGTTATAAGTATTATAATTATGTATTGCCATATCTCGATGTAACGGCACCTCACATAAATAAAAATACACAACACAATCACAAAATAATAAGTAAATAAAAAATAATGGCATGGTTTTCAAAGTCTGCGCCCAAAATCGGTTTGCGATTACGTAATAAATAATATTGGGTAGTTAACAATTAATTAATTAAAATATTTACTTTTCATCGTATTAGTTTTTTGTTTGAACTAATAACAGTAAAATTATTAAATAATAAATGGCGTCCTACATTATAGTAACAAATAATTTGTATTAAAAATAGACCTTATGTACGTTATGATATACATAGGGACTATCAAACTGTAAATAAAAAGTAAACTAAATTATACTTCTTTATGAAGCTACGCCAAATAAAAACCACGTACGTTTGTATGAAAGTGAAAGAAATGTTGAATGACATAAGGGTACCATTGGCGATCAAACTTAGACAAAATGAGATTAACATCTACGTCATAACTAATAACAATTAAGACTTTATAGCCGCCTGAGGTTGTGCGTTCGATTCCCACCAGGGGCTTGGATGTTTACGTGTGTTCTTCCATCAACTTAAGGTATAAAGATATATAAAAATATATATATACGAGAAATTAACTCACCCCCATTAACATCGATTGTAATAAGTTAAAATGTAAAACTTTAAATACAATAAAGAATTATTATTATTAATTAAGACTTTATAGAGCTATAAATTGCTTTCAAATTAATGGAGGACCTATTAAAAATATAGATATCTTTAGAGGATTGCAGGTATTGTTTATTTTTATATGTTGGCCTCCTAAGGTGTCTACGATTAGAAATTGTAGATAATAGATCACCTTTAGAGGATTTCAGGTGTTACTGTTTTATTTATTTATATGTATGTGTTGGCCTCTATAAGATATCTATAGTTAACTACCCAATAATTACGGTAAAAATGCGGATTGCGGTGCAGCTATGCACAGTCAAATAAAACTCAAAATTTAATATGTTGTTCTCTTTGATGTAAAAGTCGTAAATACTAAAATTGAAAAGTTTTGGATTATATTTACATATAGTTCTTCATAAAAACTGTTATAGGCTTCAAATAAAGTATCACTTCCGGTTTGTTTATCCATTTAGGCCAAAATCTAATATGTTGTTTCTCTTGATATAAAAGTCTTAAATACTAAAATTGAAAAGTTTTGGATTATATTTAAATATAGTTGTTCATAAAAAACTGTTATAAGCTTCAAGTAAAGTATCACTTCCGGTTTATCAAGTTTAGTCAAAATTTAATATGTTGTGCCCTTTGATATATAAATCTTAAATACTAAAATAGAAAAGTTTTGGATTATATTTAAATATAGTTGTTCATAAACAACTGTTATAGGCTTCAAGTAAAGTACTACTTCCGGTTTATCAAGTTTAGTCAAAATTTAATATGTTGTGCCCTTTGATATAAAAGTCTTTAATACTAAAATTGTAAAGTTTTGGATTATATTTAAATATAGTTTTTCATAAAAAACTGTTATAGGCTTCAAGTGTAAAGTATCACTTCCGGTTAAGAAAGCTTAAATACGAAAAATATATTTTTTTGGAAGTTCGATATAAGAATAATCGTGGAAATAAATAGTCACACAAACACACAGACATAATTGTAAAAACGTGTTATTTGGACCCTAAATAGTTTCACACCAACATTACTGTAAAATTAAAATATTTTTAACCCCCTCCCGAGATTTTAAATAGTTTTTTCAGATTTGAACCCGTTTGTTTACTTTTTGAACAACTATTTAACCACTTTTCCGTATATGTATAAATACGGTCACTATCACTGTATTCATATTTAAAATATACTTTTTAACCCCCTCCCGGGATATTAAATAGTTTTTTTAGATTTGAACCCAAGTTTGTTTACTTTTTGAACAACTATTTAACCACTTTTCCGTATATACATATACGGTCACTATTACTGTATTCATATTTAAAATAAAAATTAAAATATTTTTAACCCCCTCCGAAGATATTAAATAGTTTTTATACTTATGTTTTCCTAAAAAAAAATACCCTATATCCCAAACTACATGTATAATACATCGTGTTGTCACCGAGATATGCTCGTCCAAATAGAGTGTAAATAAGAAAGGGCTGAGTATACATCCTTGTTTTAGGCCAGTTTCGGATACAAATGAAAGGGATTCGTTGTTCCTAACTCTGACATAATTTTCATTTCCTTTGTACAGTGCTTTTATGCAGTCTATTGTCTGTTTGTTTTATTTACATGTAAATAAAACTATATATATGACAATTCAACAGAATTATACAATATTTAGCTATTAAATTATTAATTTTTGTATATTATTGAAGAAATAAATTTGAAATGTGTACTTTGACCTCCTGACCAGTGGCGTGACATCAACACCTGTATAACCCGCTTTGCGGGTGAGTAGAGGTGAACCAAAAATAGTTCAAAACATAAAATATGAATATAATAGTAGGTAAGAGTATACACTGCCTAAAAAAAATAAGTAGGAAGATATCCGACTCAAAAATATTGCCTGTGGGTGTCTAAAACGAAATTGTTACGCCACTGGTAATAGAAACAGACGACAAACGCGCAGCGGCCATGATTGTTTCATTCGGCGTTTAGAAGCGTGGTATTCACGTCGCTCCGTCGTAAAAAATCATAATCTGCTTTCATTTTAAATACTATAAGGCCGTAATAGTTATATTACAATAATGTACTAGTCAATAATGCCTTTTGTGTAAAAAAATATGGTCATTAAGTACTTTGTACGACCAATATCGTTTATTGAACTTATAAAAATTTTGCTCGGCCATTTTACGTAATCGTGCTGGCGTTGTTACAAGTTCTCTTGTCATCAAAGCCGAATGAAAGGTAAAATGGATAAATTATGTCTAGTTTCTTGTAAAATCATAGCTTTCAACAACTTATTTGATGTTCTACTGTAACTTTATGATGAAATCTGTAGGTTTTTATATATTTATTTCTCTTTACAGGGACATCGAAATTGCTGGTTCTTCATTTCCTGATGTGCTGTTTGCTGAGATGGAAAGGCTGCCGACTACGGACATTACATCGAGATTTACAGCAAATGTAAGTAATTAAAAAATATATATTATGTATTACATAAGCAAAGAATAGGATTTTTTTTTATTTATAGATATAAAATTAAAATTTCTAATTGTTTAGCTGACAACAATGCACAATAATTTAATTGTTCTTTTGTTATTTAATAATTTGATTGAAACATAACTTTCCTATTCATATTATTTTAAAACGATGCTCCTTGTTGACAATACTTTCGCTGTAACGGAAGTTCATTTATTAATTCAGATATATTACCTTGTTTTATAGCCGTACGAATAACGTTAATTTTTAGTTTTCAAAAATTTGGTTTTACATTTGCTAATAAACTTAATATAGTTGATTTATTTTTTAATTTTGAATGATTTTACTGTAACATTTATATAATCTTAATTCAAACAATTCGTAGCAGACCTTGATGGGACATATTAAAAAAAATTGTGTAACTTTTAATAAACATTAAAATTGTTTTTAACCAAGGAAATATTAAATTTTGAGTATATTTGATAGCATTTTGACATTTCATATTGTTGTATCGTACCCACAAATGTATGGATTACGCTACTAGTACACCTTTAAATATATTGGACTTCGAACAATGAATAATTTAATAGTTTATATTATTTTATCAACATTTTCAATTGTAAAGTTAATCAATTTGGCAAATTAACGGCTCAAAAATCAGATGCTCTCTTAAAATTATCAAAAATAAACAAGGGGCATCCTTTTTTATATTGTTGTCTTTGAAGTGCACTCGTACCCGTATCTTAGAATAAGAGTTAGGGACAAAGCCCTGCAAATTAGTTGCACCTTAGTTTTAAGTTAGATTTTCGACTCGTTTTATATTCGGTCGTCGGCAGGCATTAAGGTCCCGCGTGGCCTGGCGGTCTCTTCTATTGCCGCCCTAGAGCTAGACTATTAATTTGTTCTGGCACTGGGGTACGACTTTACTTCGGTGGTAATATCGAATGACTCGGAATTTTGGTTTTCGTTCTCGCGATTTTTACGAAATCAGGAATAAATTTACTCTTATTGGGTTCAATTCCCGAAGAGGTAAATATAGTAATAATTCAAATATTAGGTAGTTATAAATGCATAATTTCAGGACTAAAATAAGAAAAGACAGCTGCGCCTGACAATTCACTGTTGGGCCCTTTCTTTAGTTTTAAGTTGCGCTTTTACGGGTACGGGCCGAGCACTATATTTACATTTATGTGTGCGTCTTGCCACCCCTGGACGATAGTTTCTATGGGGTGGCCCATTATAAGTTTCAGCTCATTAAAAGTTCTCGCCTAGAAGTCCTCCTAACGTGAGGCAAACTTAAAGCCCTCCTAACGTGAGGCAACCTAAAGCCCTCCTAACGTGAGGCAACTTAAAGCTCCTAACGTGAGGCAATTTTTAAACTTTCAGACTTTGAAAATTGTGCCATTATATTGCAATACGATTAAATAAATAAATATTTGTTAGAGTGAAATAAACACACACACCCACATACACAACATTTATTTATAGGTAGAAAATAGAAGAACCACTCGGACACTGAAAATATATGAAGTAAATATATCTACATTAAAATTATTGAAAGATGTCCGATCAAGGTTATTTGTATCATGAACGAATTAACAAATTGCCATACATTTATCTCTCTCCTTTGCAAAGGCTATAAGCGTGTGTGATAAGGATAGATATAACACGTTTGTCTTTCAAAAATTCATATTGTTTCGAGTTAAGTTAGAACATTCCACTTTAAAACGATGCTCGTTGTTGATAATACTTTCGCTGTAACGTAAGTTTATATATTAATTCAGATACATTACCTTGATTCATAGCCGTACGAATAACGTTATTTTCTGTCAGTATCACTGACACTGACGTTGTGTCAGTATCTTATTTTTCTCATATCTGGTTTTGCATTTGCTAATAAACCTACCAGTTGATTTATTTTTAAAATTTGAATGCTTTTATTGTAACATATTTTTATAATAATAAAATAACAATAGTATCTTATGTACCCTCATAAAAACAACAACAAAAAACGACACTACTGAATTTTTCAGAATGGGCGGAGCAAAAATCTGAATTCATACCTTGATCGGACATCTTTCAAAAATTTTACTGTACCTCCCAAAAACAAATGTATAAAATAACAGGTTTCTCCCCCCAAATAATATAATACAGGAAGAAATACTCCAAACCCTCTACTGTGAAGAAATGAGTCTACCATTTATCCTTGTTATAATTATGTATGTATTGCCATATCTCGATGTAACGGCACCTCACATAAATAAAAATACACAACACAATCACAAAATAATAGTAAATTAAAATAATGGCATGGTTTTCAAAGTCTACGCCCAAAATCGGTTCACGATTACATAATAAATAATATTGGGTAGTTAACAATTAATTAATTAGAATATTTATTTTTCATTCTATTAGTTTTTCGTTTCAATTAATAACAGTAAAAATATTAAATAATAAATGGGGTCCTACATTATAGTAACAAATAATTTGTATTAAAAATAGACCTTATGTACGTTATGATAGTACATAGGGACTATCAAACTGTAAATAAAAAGTAAACTAAATTATACTTCTTTGCATTTATGAAGCTACGCCAAATAAAAACCACGTGCGTTTGTATGAAAGTGAAAGAAATGTTGAATGACATAAGGTAACATTGTTAATCAAAATTAGACAAAATGAGATTAACATCTACGTCATAACGAATAACAATTAGGACTTTAGAGCCGCCCTGAGGTTGTGGGTTCGATTCCCACCAGGGGCATGGATGTTTATGTGTTCTTCCATCATCTCATTTCCATCAACTCAAGGTATACAGATATAAATATATATACGAAAAATTAACTCACCTCCATTAACATCGATTGTAATAAAAAAATGTAAAACTTTAAATACAATTATTTTTATTATTATTTGTAATTAAGACTTTATAGAGCTATAGATCGCTTTCAAATTAATGGAGGACCTATTAAAAATATAGATATCTTTAGATGATTTCAGGTATTGTATATTTTTATATGTTGGCCTCCTAAGGTGGCTATGATTAGAAATTGTAGATAATAGATTACGTTTAGAGGATTTCAGGTGTTACTGTTTTATTCATTTATATGTATGTGTCGGCCTCTATAAGATATCTATAGTTAACTACCCAATATTACGGTAAAAATACGGATTGCGGTGCAACTATGCACAGTCAAATAAAACTGCGGTACAAAATATATAATTTTAATATTGCGCCTATAAATAAGTACATAGATATTTCCAAAAATAAAAAAATCTGATGTGGCCAGCACAATACCTTCTGTCAATTCTGTGTATTATGTACTATGTATAAATTCCATACATAAATTTTCTTGCAAAAGAATCTAAATTTCCAGTACAATTTCATAAACAAACTATGCAAATTGCACTTGACACTGACATCTTCTTTAGCTTTTCCCATTCGTTAGGGGTCGCTATTTTTCATTTTCTTCTTCCACTCATTTCTGTTTTGTGCTGGCCACATACGATTTTTTTTTAATGTGTTAATACAGTAAAATGATATTGTGTAATGCCCTCGAGATCTTCTTGAAATCAACTATTATAACAAACTTTGAAACTGTGACATAATCGTGTCACATGTCAGTTTAAATTATTTTTCAATTTTTTAAATGTAGGTACAGAAACAATCCTTAAAGTAGCTTTAAGCACTTTCAAAATATGAATAATGCATGGCCGCCTGGGAGTCTTATTAATATAAAACTTTATATATTTATCAAAAAAATCGTTATTAGGATACGAAAATATATCATTGATTCAGAATTTAAAAAATCGACGACAATACTTTTTTCTGTTCATTGCAATACTTAGTAAAATATATATATATATATATATATATATATATATATATATATATATATATATATATATATATATATATATATATATATATATATATATATATATATATATAGTTTTTCCATTTAACGTAATTTGTAGTTCTTATAGTCCTCGTGATAACAATGGTGGCCAATTTAAAATGAAAAACTTGTGGTACAGCCCCCTTTAATATAATTTTAACTCAATATAAGAAAATAGTCTAGTTATGGTCCTCGAAAAATGCTCTAATAATACGCACTGATTTTTATTTGTTAGCATAATCGAAAGAGATGTCCTAAAGTCGACTATATTTGTCTCCCCTAATTAAGGGGAAGGGATGTATGGGAAAATATATTTGCAAAAAAATATAGTTGTTCATAAAAAACTGTTATAGGCTTCAAGTAAAGTATCACTTCCGGTTTATCAATTTTAGTCAAAATTTAATATGTTGTGCCCTTTGATATAAAAGTTTTAAATACTGAATTTGAATAGTTTTGGATTATATTTAAATATAGTTGTTCATAAAAAACTGTTATAGGCTTCAAGTAAAGTATCACTTCCGGTTTATCAAGTTTAGTCAAAATTTAATATGTTGTGCCCTTTGATACAAAAGTCTTAAATACTAAAATTGAAAAGTTTTGGATTGTATTTAAATATAGTTGTTCATAAAAAACTGTTATAGGCTTCAAGTAAAGTATCACTTCCGGTTTATCAAGTTTAGTCAAAATTTAATATGTTGTGCCCTTTGATATAAAAGTCTTAAATACTAAAATTGAAAAGTTTTCGATTGTATTTAAATATAGTTGTTCATAAAAAACTGTTATAGGCTTCAAGTAAAGTATCACTTCCGGTTTATCAATTTTAGTCAAAATTTAATATGTTGTGCCCTTTGATACAAAAGTCTTAAATACTAAAATTGAAAAGTTTTCGATTGTATTTAAATATAGTTGTTCATAAAAAACTGTTATAGGCTTCAAGTAAAGTATCACTTCCGGTTTATCAAGTTCATTCAAAATTTAATATGTTGTGCCCTTTGATACAAAAGTCTTAAATACTAAAATTGAAAAGTTTTCGATTGTATTTAAATATAGTTGTTCATAAAAAACTGTTATAGGCTTCAAGTAAAGTATCACTTCCGGTTTATCAAGTTCAGTCAAAATTTAATATGTTGTGCCCTTTGATACAAAAGTCTTAAATACTAAAATTGAAAAGTTTTCGATTGTATTTAAATATAGTTGTTCATAAAAAACTGTTATAGGCTTCAAGTAAAGTATCACTTCCGGTTTATCAAGTTCAGTCAAAATTTAATATGTTGTGCCCTTTGATACAAAAGTCTTAAATACTAAAATTGAAAAGTTTTCGATTGTATTTAAATATAGTTGTTCATAAAAAACTGTTATAGGCTTCAAGTAAAGTATCACTTCCGGTTTATCAAGTTTAGTCAAAATTTAATATGTTGTGCCCTTTGATACAAAAGTCTTAAATACTAAAATTGAAAAGTTTTGGATTGTATTTAAATATAGTTGTTCATAAAAAACTGTTATAGGCTTCAAGTAAAGTATCACTTCCGGTTTATCAAGTTTAGTCAAAATTTAATATGTTGTGCCCCTTGATATAAAAGTCTCAAATACTAAAATTGAAAAGATTTGGATTATATTTTAATATAGTTCTTCATTAAAAACTGTTATGGGCTTCAAGTAAAGTATCACTTCCGGTTTATCAATTTTAGTCAAAATCTAATATGTTGTGCCCTTTGATATAAAAGTCTCAAATACTAAAATTGAAAAGATTTGGATTATATTTTAATATAGTTCTTCATTAAAAACTGTTATGGGCTTCAAGTAAAGTATCATTTCCGGTTTATAAATTTTATTCAAAATATAATATGTAGTTCCCCTTGACATAAAAGTCCTAAATACTAAATTTGAAACTTTTTGGATTATATTTTAATACAGTTCTTCATTAAAAACTGTTATGGGCTTCAAGTAAAGTACCACTTCCGGTGTATCAATTGTAGTCAAAATATAATATGTTGTTACCCTTGGTCCAAAAGTCTTAAATACTAAATTTGAAAATTTTTGGATAATATTTTAATACAGTTCTTCATTAAAAACTGTTATGGGCTTCAAGTAAAGTACCACTTCCGGTTTATAAATTTTATTCAAAATATAATATGTTGTTCCCCTTCACATAAAAGTCCTAAATACTAAATTTGAAAATTTTTGGATTATATTTTAATACAGTTCTTCATTAAAAACTGTTATGGGCTTCAAGTAAAGTACCACTTCCGGTTTATAAATTTTATTCAAAATATAATATGTTGTTCCCCTTGACATAAAAGTCCTAAATACTAAATTTGAAACTTTTTGGATTATATTTTAATACAGTTCTTCATTAAAAACTGTTATGGGCTTCAAGTAAAGTACCACTTCCGGTTTATCAATTTTAATCAGAATTTAATATTTTGTTACCTTTGGTCCAAAAGTCTTTAATACTAAAATTGGAAAGTTTTGAATTATATTTTCAAGTAATTTTTTTGGATCTTACCCTATATTTTTGACTACAAGTGTTCACCGAGATATGCTGCAGACTTAACACCATGTTCCCCAAAAAAAATTATAGCAAAAAGAAGAGTCCATTAGAATGAAATAGTTATATATTTGGCTCTCTGTCTTAGAAAAATAAATATTTTCGAGGGAGTGTTCCACCCTATATTGTATTATTCTATGGTCCCATAGATATGTAAACGTAGGGATTTAACACTTCGTTCCCCAACAAAAATTACAGTAAAAAGAAGATTCCATTACAATGAAATAGTTATATATTTTGCTCTCTGTCTTACAAAAAAAAAATATTTGCAAGGGAGTGTTCCATCCCCTACTTGTTATTCTATGTCGTGTTGTCTCTGTCTTACAATATATTTATCTTTGTCACACAAAAATCAATATCTGGATCATGCACCCACCGTTTAGTAATTCAAGAGGGGGGAACACTTTGGGGTAAAAATTGAGAATTTAAATTTTATTTATTTTTTGTTATGAATCAATGCCTCCCTTAAAACGTATATGTAGGAAAGGGGTATACTTTTAAATAAAATAAAACAACCAATCTCAAGTGTGCTAAGGTGCACTTGATTTTTTTTACAATACCCCCCGCCAACTAATTAAAGTGTAAAGGTGACAGATATATTTATCAACAATACCTCTCGCTAATTACAAATGGCGATAAAACACACATATATACATACACTAACTAAAGCAACAGTACCTCCGGCCAACTAATACAGTTTAAAAGTGACATTATTTTTTCATCAACAATACCTCCCGCTGATCACAAATAGTGATAATACACACATATACATAAATATATATATATAAACACTAAAGCAACATATTAAGAAATATGTGGCCAGCACAATACCTCCCGTCAAATCTGTGTGTTTTGTATACATACAAACACTAAAGCAACAGTCCCTCCCGCTAACTATTTGTGTGATGTACACATATATAGAAATCTGATATGGCCAGCACAATACCTCCCGTCAAATCTGTGTATTTTGTATACATACATACAAACACTAAAGCAACAGTCCCTCCCGCTAACTATTTGTGTGATGTACACATATAAAGAAATCTGATATGGTCAGCACAATACCTCCCGTCAAATCTGTGTATTTTGTATACATACATACAAACACTAAAGCAACAATACCTCCCGCTAACTAATTATGTGTAGTACACATATTAAGAAATCTAATGTGGCCAGCACAATACCTCCCGTCACATCTGTGTGTTTTGTAACTAAATAAAGTAACTCATTTCTCTTTCTAATTCAGATTCCATGGATGACCATGAGGGCTTCGGAAACATGGAAGTGGGAGCAGAAGAGGGCAGAACACCTTTAGGATAACAGGAGACATGTATAAGGTAAGAATCTTACTAGATTTCATACTATTTACAATTCTGTGGCTTTATGGCAAAAGCCATTTAACTTTTATTCTTTTTAATCATACAATACTTTATAATCCAAGAGTCGAAACTTGGAATTAAAATGAACTAGTTCAAATCTAGTTACTAGTCAATAAAGACTACCTGAAACAGTTTTATTTGTATTGTGCGTAAAATATTTGCACTAGAGTAACTAAGCATTGGAAAAGTGGTGCACTCTTTCCACTCGTATAACCACCTGACGGACAGGATGGTGCAAATTAAAGCAAATTTCAAATACTTTTGAGACCATTTAAAAACTGTTGGACAAAATATCTAACTATTAACTTGTCAGTGAAATCTGACTATTATAAATGTCTAAATATTATCTTGTACTCAAATTCGATTTTGAGAACTACATTGAAATAAATATAACTTTCATGAATGTATAATATTCAAACAATTTATAATTTAAATATAGACTGTTTATCAATATAAAATCAATATCTGGGGAACATATGATTAGTATATATCTTTCAGGAATCGGACATCAAGAAGACTAAATTAATATAGTATAGGATTCTTTGCGTAAGAATAACATTGTGCACTGTAGAAAAAGTTAGTTTTCTAGTCAATGTCAGCACAGATTATAGAGCGAATTGAACTACTTATAAACGAAACATTATTGAACAATGCCATTCTTACGTGAAGAATAATATAGAATATAAGTTAGTTTTAAGTTCTTTGAAATGTATTTTCAGCTCTTAATTAAACTTTGGCTCATCGCGCCGTTGAGCAAACACGTGTTTTCTTTAAAAATAAAAATAAATTTATTTAACTTGAAGTGCATTCCCTTATCGAAATTATTCATCCTAAAATCGTGCGTTTTGATTGCCCAGACGGCATCTAGGGAGAGTGAATGTGAAAAAAAAAATTGTATGTATTGGTGTGTCGGGGCATGCTTGCTGTCAAATGGTGAGAGAATCAGGAAGTAGGGGGTGTGAGATTCGAAACTTGTTTGGGGGTTCGGGTTTCCTTTATTTCTTTTTTATTATTATTAACATTGACGGTTAGTTGGGATGGTTAGGTAGGGTTCGTGCGCGATTTCCATAATTGAGTGGACTGATATGTATAGTTATTCGCAACGCCATGTGAAACCAGTTGTTTATTCTGGTGGATCGCTTCGCACTTGTGTGAATGTTTGTAGGGACAGTTTAATTCTTTTGTACCAGTGCTGACCGCCGTTCGTATCGGCCTCTGCTCTAGTTTGGACGCTTTAAAACCGCTAGACTCAAATGAGAAAAGTTTTAAACGAACCTGAATGCTTACACAGGAAACTCTTTTATGGCCGTATGTGCTCTCCTCATCCGGAGGCAACGTAATCATCGTTTAACTTTTAATGGCAACGAATTATTAAAGACAAAATAAAAGTTTTTGTTTTGATTTATAACTATTTGTTTGAGCACACGGGTTGTCCGCGTTCGGTGTCAGGTGTTTCGGGAATGGCCGGGCGATGCCATCGGGAGTAGCTCTTTATTGCATCCAAGCCGCGGAATATCACTTAATTGCTTCCCTTGTCCTTAATTGGCTCGCGTGTGTAGGCCGTAAACCTTTAGTGGTCGCGACTGAGGTCGGCATAGCCCTCACGTAAACTACTGTGAGGACCGCCCCGGAGTCCTCACTTTTTGTCTTAGCTCTCGTATATCTCTCTCTTACTTCACCGTAGCTTAACATAGTCTAGAGATATAAGATAGCTTGCGTAGACATATAAGATAGCTTAGATTATAAGATAGGCAGGGGTTGTTTTTGCTTTTTGAGAGAGAGAACAAATTAACGTAACTTACCATTTTTAGATTTGCTTTTGTTTGAAAGAGATATTAACGTAAGATAGGTTTTTTTTGCGCACTTCATAAACTTAATTTGGGGGGAACTACAATAGTTTAATTTAGATTATAAGGTATTATTGTATACGGAATTGTATTTATTTAATAAATGATATATATATGGGGAGCGTGGGTTTGGCATGAGGGTGGTGTCTCCCTATATATAGATATATACCATTTATTAAATAAAGCATTTCAGTTATAGTTTTAAGATAGTTATAAATTAAAAGAATTCCCCCGCCGCCGCCGCCTCTGTCGCCGAGATTGCAGTGCCGATTGGGATGCGTCTCCAGGGCTTCCTCTTCATAATGACTTATTTAAAATGTATGTACAATAAAACAATCTTTTAATTCTGATTATTTTAATTTAAACCCGTCACATTAGTTTTAAAGTTAGGTAGTTTTAATAAAAATTGTAATTATTATTAAGTATTTTGACGCGATCAGGGCAAAGTTAGATTTTTAAGTATTTATTGTAAACGAAGCTCTATATTAATAAATATATATTTTTGGTGAGTGGGTGGTTGAGGCGGTAACACCAAAAAATATATAATTAATATAAAGGTTCGCAAACGATCTTAAACCAAATAAAAAAATCTTGTACTTGTAACAATGGGAACAAGAAATCTTATTTGGGGATCCCAAGTTTAAGTTTGTTAAATTAGTCCATAAGTATTGTAAACGGAACTCTAATATATATTTGGGCGGTTTCAGTCTAAAAAATATATATTTAGAGTTTCGTATCAGTTATAAAACTAAAATGTTTGTTACCAAATAAAATTATTATGGGGTTATTTTATTTGTTGTAAATTATTTTACATCTTTATTCTGTAAATAAAAGTTAAATCTTCCGGTTAAACTTTTATTTGCAGAATAAAGATGCAAGATAATTAACAAGAAATGAAATAACCCCATAATAATTTTATTTGGTAACAAACATTTTAGTTTTATAACTAAACCCTGTGTGACATTGTTATAAATTGTTAATAGATTTGTTAATAAATTTAGTGGAAAATAATTATGAACAGACTTTTTAAACTCAAAATCTTTTACGATTCCAATTGATGTATTTCTGTTTATAATTGTTACTAAATTTGTTAACAAATCTATTAACTATTTATGCCTATCAAACAGCCCTTTGTAATAAATAATGCCAATAAACTTTAATTTTTATAAGATAAAGTCTTGTGATTTCTTAAAATACAAATATATTTTTATTTAAAAAAATTGTAATTTCTTGAAATACAAATATATTGTTATATTAAAAAATTGATTTTTTAGTCTAAGTCCCTACACGTATGTAGTTTTTAAAACGTCCGCTAGGGGGCAGCACCTGTCGATTAAGATTTCAACTTGGGGTTTTAAGCAATTAAAATATTTTCTTTTTTGTACATACGTACGTACATACACATATATAGTTTTTAAAACATCCGCTAGGGGGCAGCACCTGTTGCTAAAGATTTCAAATTTGGAGTACTTTTTTTCACTTATGTTCAAAGATTAAAATTTTCATAGGTATACGTCCCATTTTCACTAAGTACAAATTCCCAAAAGGTATACGTCCCATTGTCACTAAGTACTAATTCCCAATAGGTATACGTCCCGTTTTCACTAAGTACAAATTCTCAATAGGTATACGTCCCATAATTAGTAAGTATAAATTCCCAAAAGGTATACGTCCCATTTGCACTAAGTACAAATTCCCAAAAGGTATACGTCCCATTGTCACTAAGTACTAATTCCCAATAGGTATACGTCCCGTTTTCACTAAGTACAAATTCTCAATAGGTATACGTCCCATATTTAGTAAGTATAAATTCCCAATAGGTATACGTCCCATGTGCTGCCCCCAAACGGCTATTTTCGGAACTATTCATAAACACGACGTTATTTCTGGTTGCCTATATTTTAGGCGCAATGCTTTACGATAGGTGCTGCCATCTAGTGGTCATTTTAAGAACTATATACGTATAGGGACTTAAAATCGTACAGAATTCATCCCCTAAGTAGAAGGAATAAAAAAAATAGACAAATTATATTTTAATTTATATTTTATTGTATTAAATATTGTACATTAGGGTAGTTTACATGAAATACAACAATGTAAGATACAAATAAACAATAAATACAAGTAAAATTTATACAAACTTTTATATAAACATCCCTATTTCTAATTTTTCAGGACAAGGGTAAGTATATTTATATATAAAATACAAAGAATAAGAATTAAAAATACAAATTAAGCTATGAACATAATAAGAACAACAATGTATTACAAATAAACAATAAAAATTACTTAAACTAATACAAGTTTTTATTTAACAACCCCTTATTTATTTCAGAGGTAATACCACAACTAAGAGACAGGGAGGTATGTACACAGTTGATGCTGCTAATTTGGGACAACAGGGAAGTATGAGAACTGTATTATACATATTAATAAATTTTGTAAAATGTCATTTTAAAACTAAAGAAATATTACAGAAAAACGAATTGCAAACTACCATTAAAACAGGGCTAATTTTATTTAAAATAACATCTACGTATTCTGTACAACAAAAACATGTGACATTAAAAAAAAATTAGAATTTGTTCAACTTTTTAACAAAATGAAGCTGTCAAATTTTAATTAGCGCATTTTTAAACCCTTGGCCCTACGCCCTTGAAACTTAAATATGTTGTTCTACGACCCCGACATTTCAAGGGATGCTAAGGGAACGCGAAATTTCAAGGTAATCGCTGAAATCCCAGCTGTTTCCGAGATACGAGCCCTTAAAGTTTTCCGAAGGGTTTAACGCTTAAATACGTTAATTAAAAGGGCTAAAAGGCCGAAAAATAGTGTATCGGGAGGATTTGAACCCGCCCTTTCCATTGGCTTACGCAGAATTGATGAAAACCCTTTGATTTACAATATATTCGCCCTTCAAGTTTGTGGCGAAGGGCCTACGCTAGCTCCGGAACTAAAAGGGCTAGAAGGGCCGGACAAGTTTTATTAGGTTCCTTTGGACCTGCATAATAACATATTTACCCTTCAAGTTCATGTCGAAGGGCTTGCGCTAACTCCGGAACTAAAAGGGCTAGAAGGGCCGGACAAGTTTTTTTAAACTTACTTGGACCTGCATAATTGAAATCCGTGGCCAGATTTACCCGAAGGGCTCAAATAAGCCCTAAGCCCTTTGAAAAAGGGCGCACTCCTGTCGGATGGATGTTTTCGTACCTAGAGAACTTAATACTAAAGGATAGGATAGGAAAATTCGCAAAAATCCTTAAATATTAGGATATTTCCCTGTCTCTTTTGTTATTACATAGGAAAGGTAAAATAAACAACTCTTTTATTTATTTATTCTTATAAAAATATCATCTATTATCTTCATCCAGTGTCGTAGTTACCGTATCCTATCTCTGGGTGTAGTCCCGGCCCTTCCCGGAACCTGAAAACAAACATAAACATTATTTATTTTGAGCGGCAAAGTACAAAAGATATAATAAATAAACATTTAATTATAGTGGGGGTATTACGTGGTAATATTAATATTATGTTTTTAAAATAAAGACTTCAGTTCCTATCGGGCTTTGGTGAAGTGAACATGGGGTGTGTGGTTGTAAATAATCGTGTAGTGTAAATTACAAACGAAAAACTTGGACATTTTTATTGCAATCCTTCTCTACTCCAACTTATAGTTCGCGATATATTTTGAAAATGTTAGATTTACTCTGTAACCTTCTTACAATTATTTAAATAACTATAAATAATTTTCAATTTGTTTAAATTTTGTAAAACCAATCTAAATTTAATATGTTAATAGTCAACTATTTTTAAATATTCACTTATTATTATTTACAATAAAATCTAAATATTTCATGTTCATTATTAACTTTTACAACGTATATCTGATTATTATAATTTTTATTTAAAATGTTGCATAAGCCCCTGTCTGCCCCTTGGTATTTATTATTTAATCCTCAGTCAAGATTTTATTATCGTAAATATTAGTTTACTATACGGTTGTTGGAAATTAAAAAGAAAATGTCTAGTGTTATTAATATAAAAGTGTGGTTTATTGTTTTATTAATATCTAGTGTTATACATGTTATTCTAATTGGCGTGAGTGTTACGTAATGTGTACTGCAAAGTGTATTCTAATCTGTGAAAATCACCGATGACGATATATTAAAGTGATGATAAAACAGCGGATGATATGTTAAGAAAATTCACTATCTTCACAAATACATGTAAGTATGAACCTTTTGGTATTACATTTCCCTTTCTTCTCTAAACTGTTTAACTCAAAAATATATGTCTGCCGTATCCTAATAGTGAATTTTATACAAAATCTAAATTTTTACGTCCCTATTTAATAACTTTATTCGTGTAAGAGTGATGAATGAAAATATGAAACAAGTGCACATAACAAAGTTCAGAGGAAATTTTAATTAAATTCATTTTCTTTTAACGCCCTGTAACTCCTAAACCAATTGATGATAAAAATTATAATCAAATGTATCTTAAAGAGAATTTTATGTAAAGTTGCTATCACTCTCTGTTTTTGAAATATTTAATTTAAAGTTGCTCAAATTCTAGTTAATAGACTTACACTTGTCATGAAACAAACATAATTGAATTTTTTTCAACGATTTAATTATTCTGAAATGTATTCATACAGAAAAAAAACCCTAAATCCAAATTTGTAAGTTGAAACAAATGTTAATGAACTTTTTTTTATCCTCCATAAGTTTTGAAAATTAACTACCTGAAAATTTAGAAAATATAAGCTATCCAATAACTATAATTCTTAATATCTGTTTAACTACATATTTCTCAATCGGACATTACAGGGAAGAGCTGAAAAGGTTTTGGTAATAATTGAACAGAAAGTAGCAGATTAAAAAAAAATCTTCTAAATATTATATTTTGAAAATTTTTGTTCTTAAATTCCCTATCTGATACATATAATCCTATTTCTACATTCATAAAATTCAAAGTACCCTGAACAAATTACGTAATACATATAAAGCAATTATTTTTTATATTCCCTCATTATTATTTAATTGTTGACTTGTATTTCTAGGGGCATATTACCTCACACCCTGACTATTACATGGATTAATTGTTTCAATTTGTTTGTTGCAGTGCTAGTGTAAAGACGTGTGTGTGGTGTTCTGGTTTACTGTGACCACGAGGACGACTTCCTGGTGCTTTGAAAGGACATTAGGACACCTGCAGGACTTGGAGTTATATTCATAGATTTCATTTATTCAAAGTGAGTTTTTTTTTTTTACTTTTACTATACTTTATAATTGTATTCTTTATTTTATATATTAAACGTTGATTCAGAGGGATTATTCTAGTACAGATTGTTCGTATAATATCAAAAATAGTTTGCATGAATTGATAATATTTAATATTATTTTATTCACTAAATATATATGTATAAAGTACTGCATATAGTTTTACGGCACAGATAATATTTAAAAAATTCTATTTCACGAATTCTCGTATATTATTTAATATATCATATATCATTGTATGCTCTGTTTTGCTCCATATATGCGTAATTAACAATGTATACGATATTATGTCAAATGATAACATCATTTCTTAAACTGGCTTTCATATATTTTTAATAATTATGAATAATTATACAATTTTTAATAATCTGCATATAAAATAATATGTTCGGTAGCCATTGACCAATAATTCGTATTTGTTACTTTCAGCATATTTATTATTTTTACAGAAAAATAAGCTGTACTCTTAGAAGATACTGCAAAAGTGCTCGAGCGAGTTGCGGTTTATGAATCCTGGTTTCCGCATTGGAGGTGATTACCCTATTGCAGAGCATCGCACCCCAAAACACCAACATGGACTTTGTACACCTCAAATCGTTATTTATAAGAATTATGTACATAAATAAATAAAACTTCACCTTACACCTATAAAGTACTTATGATATAACCATATAACGTGAGAAAAATTATCTACTAATAAAACTTTTATGAACACTTATGTCTAAGACACACCTTCATACATGTAAGCATAAATAACAGAATAAAATCATGTCATTACAATTCACGTATTTTCATATATCTCAAACTGAAAGCATATTACGTTAGTAGGTTCATATACATCACAAACACACATTACATACATATTATTTCAAGGAAAGGGTACCAAAAACGAAAGAGCGAAGTCCAAATACTACTGTTCTTTTTACCTTCCGTCACCTTTAGGTAAGGAAGGTATTGTCTTTGGTCAAAAAATTCAATGATGAGTTTTCAGTGTATAAGCATGTTTTAGGGTCCCTATAATACGATTTTACCATTTTTACGATGATGTCTGTATGTATGTGTGTCTGTGTGTGTGTGACAAAAGTTCCGGATCCCATAACTTCAATACCACGATTTCAAAAATTATAATTTTTTCGTATTCCTCAAGTTTACATCCAGAAGAACAAGTGATTAGATTTTGGTTATAATTTGTGAACCGGAAGTACCCTCATTTGAAGAGTTAACAGTTAAATTTGATTTATTGACATTTAACGTTTTTATAACTTAAAGAATATATTATTATTCTCTATACGATTTGATTACATTTTATACTTCATATTCAATAGAAGTTAAAGAATTTTAAATAAATTAAATTTTATAATTTAGCCAGCTATGCTAAACATGGAAACTGCTAATATATTCATATAATTCAAATTGACAGATGTCAGTATGAGTAAAAAGTAAATTAATGTGGCAGAGATGAGGATGTTGAAGTAGATGTTGGGGAAAACACGGAAAGATACGGTAAGAAAATAAATAGTATTACAAATTTCTAGAAAGATACAAGAAATATGATTACATTGGTTTGAACATGTCATGAGGAGAAATGAAGAATTATATTGGAACAAGAATGAATAGTTTAGTAATAGGATGTTTACGAAACAGAGGAAGACCAAAGATAAGATGGAAGGACTGTATTGCGGAAAACTTGAGAGAAAAAGAACTGAATGATAACGACACGCAAAAATAGCGACCCCTAACGAATGGGAAAAGTTAAAGAAGAAGATGTCAGTGTCAAGTGCAATTTGAATAGTTTTTTTATGAAATAATTTTACTGGAAATTTAGAATCTTTTGCAAGAAAAATTATGTATGGAATTTATACATTATACGCAGGATTGACGGAAGGTATTGTGCTGGCCACAACAGATTTTTATTATTTAATTTTCGTATTGAAATGAATTGTCTCTCAACTATACATTAAATATCCCTGATGATGATTCATTTGGAATCGAAACGAAGTAGATGATATCTTAATAAACATTTTTCATCAAGACTGCAACTCCAATTATTTATCTTTAACATTATAACAACAGTCACGAAATACCAAGAAATGTAAAATTTCAAACCAAGTAACATGTCACAAAATTGATATTGACAATTTATCAACACTCATTTCTTGAAATAATCCATACTGAATCTAGTTTTACTACATCTTTAAAATAAGTTTACTCTGTCACCAATTATCACGCTATAAAGTTTTACGGCAGCGATAATATTTGAAAAGTACTATTTTCCCACGTGGAACGCGTATGTCACGGATTCTCGTATTCTCCTTATGCCCTGTGCCTGTTTACCATTATAATATAATGTAAACTTAAATTTAAATGTACTATACCAACATCATTGTCCCATATGTTAAGACGTTACACAGGGTGAAGACAAGAACTTATTTTTTTAAGGCGAATAAAATAAAAAGTATGGCTGATAGACACAAAATAGTTTTGGATAATAAAAGAATAAGATTCTTTGTGGGATGTTTATCATCCGTCCACTCAACCGGTCTCAGTGCCTCCTAAAGGCATCAGTACACCCCGCCTGTCTCTGATAAATGACCGAGAGGGTGATTCAGAGACTGAAATCTTGTGAAACGTGCCAAGTGTTTTAAATTTAAATAATATTATTATTTAGTATAGGAACGTTTTAAGTTTACATAATTTTACTTGTATTTATTGTTTATTTAAATTTTATATTATTGTATTTAACTACCTCAATATACAATATTTTACAATAAAATGTAAATTCATATTTTTCAAAAATCAGCGATGTCTGTGGCAAAATATGTCACCGAAGAATTTGGCTAAATACTTGGCCAAGAAGTCGGGTACCTTTATTATTTACCCACTAAATATGCAAAAAACATTTTAAAGCGCATAATCTACATTAACACTAAATAGGAACACAGCCTAAACACTACAAACTAATATGGTTGCGAAAATGGAACGCAGCCAATTTGTAAATGGCTGCGTACCACTATACACTTTGTAGAGTATAGAGTTTAGGACAAAACTCTATATACTCAGTACGTATTGTGTAACGTAGCCAATAAATGGCTGCGTACCACTATATACTTTGAAGATTGTATAGAATGATAGAATTTAGATACAAACTCTACTTATTTAACGTGTATGGTGGAACGCAGCCAACTTAAAATGGATATATTTCAATTTCACATTTATTCAAGTGTGTAGAGTTTAGGTAATGTTCTTTTTAGTGTTTATGTAGAATAAACACATTTTTTGTCTTTCTTCAATTGTTTATGAACAATATAAGATTTTTACCTTCCGTCTCCTTTAGGTAAGGATCAAAAAATTCGATGGTGAGTTTTTAATGAATAAGCACGTTTTGGGGGGTCCCAACGATACGAATTTACTATTTTACGATAATGTCTGTATGTGTGCGTGTGTGTAAGACAAAAATTTCTCCAACGATAACTGCAATACTAAAAGTCTAAAAATTATAATTCTTTCATATTCCTCTTTCGTACGTCCATATGAAGAGTTGATTAATTTGGTTATGATTGATTAACCAGTTAACCCGAATTTGAAGATTTTAACAGTTTTTCTTGAAAAAACGCTTATAAATATCAGTTTTTGACATTGTATGTTATAAATATTAAAAAATATTTTATTCTCTATTCTATTTAATTAGATATATTTTTTTCTTTAGAGATAAAGAATTATAAAGAAACATCTTGCTACCTATGCTGCTAAAAGCTGCTCAATGGACACAGAATATTCAAATATTACTAATTGACAGATGTCTGTATCAAATAAAATTTTCATAATATCTTTGTGAAATGATTTTACTGGAATTATAAAAATGTAAAATAATTTAATCACAAACAAATTCAGCAGATTATTATGTTGTAAATATAATGCAATATATGTTTTTATTTTCTAGTTTTTATTTTAAAAACATATTGTTCGTTTTAGGAGTACGGAAAATGATACTTTACACTTATGATACACATATACATTTTTTCGACGACCGTTGAAAAAGATGATAGAAACACTTTGGTTTCAATTCTTACTTTATTTTTCTTTATTTATTGTATTCACAAAAATTTCTTGCTATTTCTACATTCATAAAATTCAAATCACTCTGAACAAATTACGTAATACATAAAAGCAATTAATTTTTATATTGCCTCATTATTATTTAATTGTTGACTTGTATTTCTAGGGGCATATTACCTCACACCCCGACTATTACATGGATTAATTGTTTCAATTTGTTTGTTGCAGTGCTAGTGTAAAGACGTGTGTGTGGTGTTCTGGTTTACTGTGACCACGAGGACGACTTCCTGGTGCTTTGAGTGGACGTTAGGACACCTGCAGGACTTGGAGTTATATGAATAGATTTCATTTATTCAATGTGAGTTTTCCTTTTTTACTTTTGTACTATACTTTATAGTTGTATTATGTATTTTATATAAACCATTTATTCAGAGGGATTATTCTACTATAGATTATTCGTATAATATCGAAAATAATTTGCATGAATTGATAATATTTAATATTATTTTAATCGCTAAATATCTATGTATAAAGCACCGCATATAGTTTTACGGCACAGATATTTGGAAAAAAAAATCTATGTCACGAATTCTCGTATTCACCCTTTATATTATTTAATATATCATATATCATTGTATGTCCTGTTTTGTTCCATATATACGTAATTAACAATGTGTACAAATGGTGACATCATTTCTTATATTTTCATATTTTTAGTAATTATGAATAATTACACAATTCTTAATAATTTGCAAATAAACTCATATTTTCTATGGCCATTAACCACTAATTCATATTTGTTGCTTTCGAGTATATTTTTTATTGTTGCAGAAAAATAAGCTCTACACTTAGACAGAAGATACTGCAGAAGGAACCCGAGGGAGTTGCTGTTCATGAATCCTGATTTCCGCATTGGAGATGGTCACCCTGTTACAGAGCATCGCACCCCAGAACAACCCAAACATGGATTTTGCGCACCTCAAGTCGTTATTTATAAGAATTATGTACATAAATAAATAAAACTTCACCTTACACCTATAAAGTACTTATGATATAACCATTTAACGTGAAAAATCATCTACTAATAAAACCTTTATGAACACTTATGTCTAAGACACATACCTATTATAAGCATAAATAACAGAATAAAATCATGTCATTTATAGAATTCACGTATTTTCATTTTCATAATTATACATATTTCAACATCTCAAACTGAAAGCATATTACGTTAGGTTCATATATATCAGAAACACACATTATATACATATTATTTCAAGGAAAGGGTACAAGAAACTAATATGGGCATGTCTTGAAATAAACATTAATGAAAAAAAATTTAGCGATTTAAACCTTTCGAAATGAAGTACACATATAGACAATTACTACTTATATTCAGTGATTCAAACCTCTTGACAATAAATATATGTACATATATAAAATTACATCCAAATTTAAAAAGTATAATTCACTATTTCTCTTAGTTTTCGTGATAACCATTTTCAAAGTTGCTATATTTTCAGTAAACATATACAGTACTTTTTTTTTAAATGTTCGATGAAGGTCATCTGTATCATGAACGAATTAACAAATTGGCATACATTTATCTCTCTCATTTGCAATGACTTTCAAAAATTCATATTGTTTCGACTAAGTTAATATATTCCATTTTAAAACGATGCTCGTTGACAATACTTTCGCTGTAATTTAAGTTTATTTATTAATTCAGATCTATTACCTTGATTCATTGTCGTACGAATAACATTTTCTGTCAGTGTCAGTATCTTATTTTTCACATATTTGGTTTTACATTTGCTAATAAACATATCATTTAACTTATTTTTGAATTTCGAATGCTTTTACTGTAATATATATTTTTATAATAATAAAATAACAGTAGAAACTTATGTACCCTCAAAAACTAAGCAAACGTTACTACTGAATTTGAAAGAATAGGTGGAGTTAAAATCTTAATTCATACAATTCGTAAATGATCTTGATCGAACATCTTTCAAAAGAATTACTGTACAAGTCTTGAAATAAAAATTACTAATTTTTTTTTAGCAACATATATTTTTTCATGTTATATATAAATATAATAAATTATCCTCTATATCCAAATTTGGAAAATACAAGTCTATTTTTTCTTTAGTTTTTCATATACTTATTTTTTAAGTTGCTATTTTTAAAAAACATATACCTGTCTTGAAACAAGTATTACTGAAAATGCTTTCAGTGATTTTAAAGTACTGAAATTACGTTAACATATAGAAAATAATCCTATAATTCCAAATAAGATTAGGATAATTCGTTATCACTCTTAGTTCTTGAAGTATTTAATTTTAAAGATACTATGCACTATATATGAATCACAAACGTAGTAATAGTATTTAAAATTTTACGAATTCAATATATCTAAACTACATAAGTAATTGGGACTTAGCTCTATTTTTATGTACCATCATTTGCATCCCCTACGCATACATACGAATTCAGACTTTGATCGTCTTAAATAAAACATTCGTAACGAAAAATATTTTTATTTGTATTATGATATTTATTAATAACACATTGAACCCTCTTCATACACCAGTTGAAAAACACTTCATAATACATTCGCACTTTGTAAAATAGTTATTTGTATATCTAGAGCGGAAAATGATACTGTACGCTCATGATACTTACATACTTTTTTCGACGTCCATTGAAAAAGATGATAAAATACTTTGGTTACAATTCTTACCCTGATTATATTTTTTTTATTTATCCCTGCTAAAAATTTACTTCCCTCTTTTAAACAGAAAAACTGCAAGTTGTTCTGTCAACATCAATTTTCAATTTTCTGCTCTAAATTGACAGCTTGAAAAGTCTACTTTCAAAATGGACGTAGAAAAAAATATATTGTTTCATTTAGAAATAAAATCATGTTATCGTTAAAAAACATGGGTACATACACTCTCACGCTATTTATCATTAATACACTCTATACAGTTAGGAAATTATTTATATACATACATATTTTCAACTTTGAAAAACTCGGATTTTCTTAGACATACGTAAAAAATGACATACTTTTACTCTGTTAGAATAATAAACCTTAAGAAAAATCCATAAGTGTTCATACATCTTCATACTATACAATCATTATATTGAATACAAACACAATAAATAAATGTATAACATAGTATAATAGTATATTATTATAAATTATTCTGCTGACCTTACGCTGTAGGAAATCATCCATATATTCACATATGTAAAAGAAAAAATACTATCTTCTTTCATCTTGCGAAAAAACGATATACTTTTACACTGTTATACATATGTATGTATGTATATTATAAGATAGTAAAATCATTTACAAAAATACATATGAGTGTTTGTATTCGTAATTGCATTGTTGATAATGTATTGTTGCACACACATTAAAAATATATAATATATGCTTTACATTTATATTTTTCTGACTTCCCACATTATTGACTAACACTTATCTAGTTATGTACATATATAAATATCGCAAAACTGTATCATTTAAATGTATAACTCAATATGTTATGTAAACGCCGCAATAAAACTTATTCCTAATATAAATTAGACTACATATTCTTGTTAAAGATCTATCATTCCTTATGCATATATCTATAAGATAAACAATTATATATACTATCATTTTCAAAGTCAAATCTGACGTAATTAGAGCACATATCATCATCTGTACTTGTGAAACTGCGAACGTCGTATAATGTGTATCACAAATACTCAGATCAAAAATCATTTATTCATTGTTAAAATAATGTATTTCATGTATTATGTATTGTAATATCATTATTATGTAACACATCTCTGACAAATAAATCCTTGTTATAAATAACAAAGTATTTCATTCCAATACACCGATCACAAATCGCATTCCAAAGATCCAGATTCATATCCCGCTTGGTAGTAAGCATTTTGTAAGCCGCCATTCTGAAACCAGAACGGCGGCCTACAAAATCCTGCAAACCAAAGATCCAAATTCGATTCCCGATTACTAGCTAGCATCCAGCATCCTTCCGAGCGATCCACGAGCCCGAACCGAACCGCCCACCAGCCAGCCCAGCCAGCCTAGCCTACGGTCTAGGCTGGCTGTGGGGCCTGGTGGCGCTAGCCAGCTAGAAATCTGATAAAAAGTAAGTATATAGCTCGATTACGTAACTTCACGAAGCAGAGTGGCCCCTTCAATACCACCGCTCACGCCGAATGGCTGTAAATTCAACAAACAGCTGTATATAAGGCTGAAGTCAGTGGTGGGAAGGCTAGGATTCATGAATCCACCACCAGGCGATTGAATTTTAAATTTTGTGGGAGAATGTCTTACTATAGCCTTTCGATTCTACGAATTTTAAATTTTGATGATCAGATGTATTGCTATAGCCAGTAAATTTGAATTTTGTGGACACATGTCTTACTATAGCCTTCCGATTCTAACAATTTTAAAATTCGACGATCAGATGTCTTACTAGAGCCAGGAAATTTTAATTCTGTCGAGTATATGCCTTGGGATCGGTTGAAATTCCGTCTGAGAGCTGAAAAATGCTCGTAGCGGCAGTAAAGTGCTACATTTCGGCCGCTACGGCTCTAAATCGTCGATTTTACGCGATTTTTGGATTTTGCCAGCCAGAAGCATTGCTCGTCTCGGATTTTTACTAGCTAGAAGCGTTGCTATAGGCTACTTGCATTTCTGGAACGAATGCTGGTGCACTAGGTTGGAATTATGCGGCGATTGTGCCGGTCGAGATGACGTCATCGTTTGGCGGTGTTCGCGGCTCGAATTATGGTGATTTGCGGGTTGCTTATACGCTGTAAAATAATTACGTAATGCTGATCGTTTTCTGATGCCCTAGTTCGTATTTTGGTGAATTGTAGGTTGGATGGAAAATTTGGGATTTTTTAAATGATAAATTATATATTTTTAATGTGTTTATTGGTCATAATATATAGTACATTTTTGTGTATTGCGTATTACATAATATAAAGGTATGGTACATATATTATATTGTATTTTACAAGCTAATGGGGTTGAATTGCTGTGGATCACTTGCCGATCTTCTGGACTCGATTTTGGCCGGTTGATGTGCTGATGTATCGATGATCTAGATTTAGGTAGCAGGTTGCTTGATTCTGAAAGTTTTGGGTATGGAATATTTCGGATTTTGAATTAAGAGTTTGTACTAATTTTATCGTGTTTATTGATCATTTATAATACATTTCTTTGTGTATTGTACATTACATATTACAGATATTATTTTATAAGAATTTAGATATAATTAAATGAAATATCTATCATCAAATACATTTTAAACTGAATTTAAGTTGCTACATCTTATATGTAAATGAGTATTTAATATATAACATTTTTTTATCTAAGGCTCATCAAGATGGAGATATTTTATGTATTGTAACTGTAACACGAGTAAGTACTTTCAAATAAATAAATAAGGGTGTGTTAACAAAAAATCTGCACAAAGTTTAATTTATTAATATTCTTTGGAATGTAATAATATATGGAGCAACTTTAATTTGGTTTATATTAGTCTAATACCAAAAAAAAATTCATTTTCCTTTGATTTGTTTACAAAAACTCATGAAAGAAAATGATCGAAGGCAAGTAATTGGCGATTTTTATTTAAAACATAGATTATAGGAAAAATCACTCACCGTCAATCATTTTGTTCTAATGGGAATACCACGGCAGACTACGTATGATATAATTAAAAGAGTTGACAGCAAATAATCACTATAAAGAGCCAAAGATAGTTGTAGAAAAACTAGGTAAATGGATGAAAACAAGAAAAAGAATCTTCAAACGGAATCTATTGGAAAAGATAAACAATCTTTAAGAAAATTAGGCAGAATTCGAAATTTCACATGTATTCGTAAACATGTATCATCAAATACATTTTAAACTGAATTTAAGTTGTTGCATTTTATATGTAAATGAGCATATAATGTACACACACATTGACAAATAAACAATATACATATATATGTAGGTAACATCAAAGTACGCATATAATAATGGAAACTTATAATAAATAAAACTAACACATTTATATTAAACGATATTTTCGGCATTTATTATTTAGGTATTTATATATCACTGTCGTCGTTGTTAATCCCGAACACTCTGTTTCCAAATCCCACGCTTAAAGCACACTGCACTAACATCCACCAGAGAAAATGTATCAAATTCTTGTAGGTAGCTCAGAAGTCAATGACCGAGATCCACTTACACTCAGCGTAACGGACGTATAACTAGTAGGTACCACTCCACAAAAACATTCTGGAACATCATCATTATTTAATGTGATGATGATGATATATATGAGGATGATATATGGGTTTGGATGGTATCATAAATTACCAATATTTTTTTTCTAGATTATATAGTTCAATTTAAATTAAATGTATACAGAATGTTTCCTTTAAAACAACCAGCGCTTTTTTGGGCGAACTAATGACTTTAAAGAAAAATGTTAAATACAAAAAATGATCAAGAATAAGGGGCTAAATTATCAGTAATAACAAACAGAAAATTCAACCAGCGGTTCTCAAACGATAGAACTAAAATATATTATTTTAAATGGTTTAAATTTTTTAGTCCATTAGATAGATTTTTTTTCTGACTTCAACGATATAAATATTGTATAGGTTTATATAATAATTATTTCGAGAAAAATGGTATTAAACATTAAAAATGTTGAATATTGCAATAGGCTACGCAATTGTCTGTTGCCTTGGTTACACTACTAGTAAAGCCATAATATTATTTTCCACAATGTCATGTCATGAATATTGCTACTAATGGGGTAGTTACCATATGTTAAAATTTAATGAAATTCTTATTTGTTTACAGACTCATAATAAGATATTTACTGTAATAAAATTCATCATATATTATATAAATATTTCAAAACAGTTATTTAAATATTATATGATTCAAATCGACCTCGCCTCTGTGACGTCACGCTTATATACTTAAAGCCGCAAATGTCGTTGTTTTACAACGATGGGATATGACATATCAAAGTGACAGTTGATGATGCTTACGCCGTGGACATAACCTTGCTTCTATTTGTTTTTTAGGCATTTATTCTAAGTTTCTTATAAGTAAAAAAATATACATGATTATGGATTGTCTTTAAAATATAATAAATAAGTAAAAATACGTGCTAACTAGACAGCAATCTAACCTAACAAACAAGTTTCCCATACCCCGCAAGACATACGTCGCAAAATATCTTTGTCATACTTCGAGCAGCACGTCGGAACTAAGTTGCAACGGAAGCAGCAAGGGTAATTTCACAGAGGCGGGAATAGATATTTAAAAACAAAAATTGAGCAAACAAAAAAAATGTGGAAAATTTAAAAATACTTGTTTCTAATAAAAAAAAAATAAAAAAGGCGAAACTACCCCATTAAAGATCATTATTCGTGCAATATATGATTTATAGTATCCAACAAAATTAATCTCTACCTTTCAAATAACACTTGTCTATCTGTTCATTTGTTATAAACACGCTGACGGTACCAACTTAACTAACTTAATTTTGTTGCAAAAATTGTTACTAACTTATATGAATTAAATAAATATTTAATGTGTAAATTTGTTTTAGAATGAAGGATATTGTTTGAAATTATTTACCATACGAAACATGAAAGTAATTTGAGGAATTTTCTCCACTACAGCTATGGGAATAATCAAATATTTATTATTTAATTTGTTTAAATGTATTTAAATGATCCCAAAGAATCATAATTAAACTAATCACAGCCCGAAAGAACACGGCTTTGTTATTCTTTTGATAAGCAGATGAAGATGAAATGCATTAGATTACAAAATATAATGTAATATCAAAACTTGCAACTCTGACTGTTCAAGATGTACATCATAATTGTTTTTTTACAGCTTAAATCACAAACCTAATATATATTTTCAACTAAAAATTGTACCACTTATACATGAAAAAAATAATTCCCTTGTCCATTTCAAGGGAACTAGTTAATGGAAATGGAATTCTCAGGCAAAGTATTCCTTATTCCTTTATTAATAAAATATATTTAATAAAATATATGTATATTCTGAAGTGTTTGCGTATTAGCACTGTGATTGTGTAACAATACATGATTTTTTTTTTTTTAAGTACAACGTAAACTTTTTCGAGTCGGAGAAAGATGTCTAAAACGATCCCTTTAAGGTAGTTATATCGTGAAACCATTTTACCCAGAATTAATTGAAATTTTAAGTACATCTCAACTGAAGTATAATCTACTTGCTCTCCAAGTTTTAAAACAATTGACCACACGGTACCTGAGATATTTGCAATTAAATTTGGCCTTTTTAACACGTGAAGAGTAGGAAATGGCAAAATAAGCACAACATTTTAAATTATAACTTTTATATCCATACCGACATTTAATCGAAAAACTAGTATGTTATAGAAAACTAATTAACGGATTTTATGTAAAAAAATGACAACCATGTACAAGCGTTCCAGATGGAGTATCAGTTAACAACGCCCCGCTTGGTATTAGCGAATAAGAGGTGATCTTTGGTCAAAGGAATTTCAGACATACATTCGAAGGAAACATTTTTTAAATTGGTATTTTACATGAAAAACATGATAACTTTAAATAGTATAATACTACGTTTGTAATTTTAAGAAAGAAATATTTTAATTTGTTTTGCAGTTTCCATTTGTAGTTTAGAATTAGTATTATATTTCAAAATATCTTATTACTTTTATACACGAATGTACCAATAAATATCTACGTGCGACGTTGCCACAGTTATTCTTCATCATTCATACTGTAGTATGAGTATATTGAAATACGACATTTGTGTATGGGTTAGTGCGAGTGATACAGTTGAAAAAAAAAACTTTTGTACGGAAAAATAAAGAAAATTCATCTGTTACAGTGTTTGATATTAGCTTTTAACTATTTTGATGCAATCTGTGTATATAATGTTAAAAAATATAAGTTATTGCAAATATAAACTGCATTAGCTTAATTTTTATTTTGAACATAGAACAAGTTTTTGAATAGGTACACTCGAGTGACAACTACTTTAAGACAAAAGTTAGAAAACATTGAAAAATACCTTTTCTAACATCAAACACAGTAATTTTTTATTTTTCTTTCTCAAAATAACTACAGTACCGATATTTGCTTGTCACTTAAACTAGCTACTAAATACATGGTGAGGTGAATGATTCTAAGTAGCATTAGTAGATCGAGAGCTGTTCCCAACAGAAACAGCACAGGATCATTTTACGTCGAGGGATCATTTTAGACACTTTTCCCCTACTTACCGAAAACATACAAAAATAAACAAATACAAATACACAAAATATATAACACACTGTATATGTATAACATAATAACTAATAAAAACTTGTACAATTTATCTCGCATTATCTATAAATATTATTTATTTGTATTCCTCCGTTCCATTTTCCATTGCTGATCCCGAGAATTCCACATTTCCAAATCCGACGAGTAAAGCACTGCATTATCGTCCACCAGAGAAATAATAATATTGATTATGGGCGATCTAGTTGCTTCGAAGTTTTTGACGCAATCCACTTACACTCCGCGAGTCGCACTCCGTAAGAACACTGGAATATCATCCGTTAAAATATATCATTGTTATCTTATTTTAAATATGATTCAATGAAATGATATATTAGGATGATATATGGACATGGATGGCATTATAAATTTGGTTAAATTAATAAGTTTTCTTCGTATGGTAGACGCAGAGATATAGTATACAGTCCATACGATGTAACTTGGCGAGTTGGGGCAATTCACATTATCACTGCGGTAATGGGGAAGTTATAAAATCCATAGGCGTACTGAAGAAAAATGAAGTTCAATAAAATTACGAATATTACAAAAAAAAGAAATTATTTATGCAAAAAAAAATATTACAAATATTGGGATGAATTATTTATTATATAAATCATATTATAATTAATTATTTTTTAAATTAATAAAGTTAAGAAAATAAAATTTCTATTGCTATTGAAAAAAAATGCACCAACGCTTATGTATGAATATAACTTCTTGGGTTGAAAAGTACCTGACACCCCGGGTTTGAGTGTATTAGGGTGAAATTTGCTTTGTGTAAGGCAATAAAACATTGTAAAATCACTATTTCACTTCTGAAGCTGTGCGGCATCGAAGTAAAAGTAAATATTTGGCAAAACGCAACTTAGGAATAGTGAACTAAATTACATTCTTTTAGCTCGCCAAGTTACAACGTACATTGTAGCTATAATAGCTAGTAGAAGCTACTAATTGAGGGTACGTACTGACCTCCAGGGGGTCTTCTTAGCACCATACTGGCCCGTATTTACCGGTAGTTATTACAGCTGGTTATGATTATGTGAAATTAAATTTGAACTTATTTTCTTTTATTTACTACATATTTACGTCCCAGAAAAAACAACTGTAATTATTACTTAGGAATACCTACGCATTATATTAAATTCTTAACTGTGTTTGGATAACTAATTGGTATTTAGGGAACTGATCTTAATTATAAATAACACATATTTTTACAGTTGTGTTATTATTGTCGAATCTTTTGGTTTGACAGTATTAGAAATCATTGTAAATGATACTTAGATTTTGTATGTCTGTCTGCGAGTTAATCGAGTTTATATATTTAATATTTTCGTGTTTTTCGGTCTGTACATGGTTGACTAATATACATTTGGTATTTAAATAGACCAGATTATCGGAACATGAAAGAAATTCAAACAAGAATACAAATGTTACCAAATGTACATTAGTCCACCATGCAATCTACGAATTGTATGAATTACGATTTTGGCTCCGCCCATTCTGCCAAATTCAGTAGTGTCGTTTACTTAGTTTTTATGGGGGTACATAGGATACTGTTAAAATGAATAAGAAAAGCACTCGGTTGTTTCACAAAATTAAAGAAAATTCTTTATCAAGAAGGAACTTTCACATACGATTTAAAGAACAAAAAATCTATGAAAATGTAACTGAATTCCAATATCGCTAATCACATGTTAGAGTTCAACTTTACATATCGAAAATAATTTAGCAAGACTACTTCTCCTGGAATCCTATGAAATTAAGAAAACCATTTCCAATAACACCACTTTAAGGACCCGCTGTAATATATTCTCGTAGTTATTCTGATGATGACCTAACAGCCGAAATTGTACAATAAAGACTTTTCTTTAATTTTATGAAACAACCGAGTGTTTTTCTTATTCATTTTGAAAAATGTTTCACCTAGTGCCAACAGCTTCCTCTATTGATTTCATTAATATTACTGTTATTTTATTATTATAAAAATATATGTTACAGTAAATTCAAAATTCAAAACTAAGTGAACTCGTACGTTTATTAGCAAATGTAAAACCAAATATGTGAAAAACATAATACTGACACAATATCAGTGTCAATGACACTGACAGAGAATAACGTATTCGTACGGTTATGAATAAGGTAATCTGAAAATTAAATAAATAAACTTACGTTACAGCGAAAGTATTGTGAACAGCGAGCATCGTTTAAAATGGAATGTCCTAACTGAGTCGAAACAATATGATTTTTTAAAAGACCAGCGTGTTATATCCATCCTGTTCGCACACGCTTGTAGTCTTTGCAAATGAGAGAGATAAACGTATGCCAATTTGTTAACTCATTCATGATACAGATGACTGTAGTTATTTAATACTGTCTAATAAAATATTTGTAATTTTCCTATCAAAATTTTACATGATTTTTAAAAATAAATAAAAAAATACATAATCTGCTTAGTCGCAGATATTGACATATTATATAAATGATGTGTACACTGTTTTGCAGTATCTTTTAAGTGTATTTCCCTTGAAATTGTATAATATTACATACATCTGTTTCCGTACTAAAATCTGTGGTAGTACGTGCCATATAAAATTAACATTTTTAGGATTAAATGTGTGATAGAAATGGGATCACTTAACCAAAATGATGTATTTTATTAAGAAATGAAATAATATCCTTACCTTTTTACTGTAGGCAGCGGAAGTTTTATCAGGGCCCCAACGCAGCATCTCTGTCGTCTCGACGTCACAAGACACTGCTCCGACCTCCAGCACGCCTTCCAAGGTGGGCAGCAGTTTCAGAATTGTTCAGCTCTGTAATGAGAAAAAAAATATTGAGAAGAGAGGTTTTATTCTGATAAAAAAATTGAGTCGGGTTAGTAAATTTTTAAAATAGATTATTTGAAATTTGACAAATTTCTTCAGCTACGATGCACCATCACTAAATTTATATCAGGAGCTATTAAAAGTAAAAGATATTTTCATACTTATTAAACGGAGAACAGAACATGCACCAAGATCTTATTGTTTATATAATAAAAGCACATATGGGACGTACGTATATGGAGCAAATAAATTATTGTTATCTTTATTACAAATTACAATGCTGAACTATAAGAACAAACGTCTATTCCACTCAAAATCTTATACACAACTGACGCAATTACCTCTTCATATTAATTCTGATGAATAATTAAATTTTTAATTAGAAGCAGCCTGTTACACAATTCCCACAATGGCTATTATTTATTTTATATATTTGTTTTCAAAAGAGGGTCCTAGACATTGAATAGTATTGTATAATACATGTTATTGTACATGGTGTATATAAAAAAGTGGCCATATGCGTTTAACATGTGAAATCAGTTTTTCTTTCGCAAAAGTTATCTAATTATGCAATAATACTTCAAATAAAAATTATAGACATTTAAATTCTAGATCTAAATTATTTTATTTCTTTATACGAGCCCAACCCCAAATGTATTCGTACCCCCTGAAAAAATATATTAACAGCAAGAAGAAATAAATTTTTAGATTACAATAGTTAAGGTTATATTTGGGCATTTTTTATTTTATGTATTAATTGTATAGGGTATATATATAACAGGCAATTGACTAGCCTTGGGAATACACGCACAAATCGACAAAAATATAGGCTACCTAGCAATGACGAACCAACCAATAAATAGACATGGTATTACAGTTTCTGATAATACCCTACTAAGACAGCAAACCACACAAAATAAGGTTCTTTCCCGTCGGGGAATCCCCGAGTTATTTAGTGTAAAGTAAAATGTGGCCATATTCAATATAAAATATATTATAAATTAATTCTACTATAATTTGCAATTGAATGTTTTGGAGAAGTGTACTCTATGACGTCACGATACCCCCTCTCCAAAATTTTAATAATTTATTTCTCATAAACTACAAATAATTAATCTATTTAAAAAATGTCTAATATCATATATGCAAAAAATCAAAATTTAATTACATACCAAATGAGATTTTCCATGAAATTTATAAAATATTTTTTTAGGGAAATCTAGGGAATTTTTCAAAAAAAAAACTAGGGGAAATTTAAATTTTGGACCTGGCAACACTGAAGTGGGTAGAGAAGAAGAGCATGAATGCAATTATTATGAGAGTGGTCGAGGGGAAAGAAGTGTGCTTAGACAGGAATGTATGGCGAAGGATGATTGTTTCGTAACTATTATTGTGATCCGGATACGGTATTTCGCTACCGAAAATCGGTCACTTTAATATGTAAAGAGTAAGGATTTGTTGTATGATGTTATTATTTTCGGGTTTGTGCTACCCACAAGTGGGACATACCTGATTTTATGTATGTATTTATGAGTAAAAATTCATTTAAAAATATATTCCTCATTAAATTAAACTCCTCCTCAATAAAATTTCTCAAATCTCAGCAATGTTTTGAGGAAACCAAGACAACAGCATCAATGATAGAAATGCCTTTTCATGCAATTTCGTTTTGCAAACCGCTTCACTTAGCAGCAAGCACGGCAACAGACTTAGTCGATTTTCCCCAACCCGAGAATACTTGTGCCATCTTACATCATTTCGCAAAACTATCTTCAATTGTTACTTTATAAATTCGGCACAGTTAATAGCTAAATCTTTATATAATTGTTTATAATTATATAAGTAATTTAAATTCTATAAACAATTTTCTTTTAAACCACGACCTTGATAAAATTCAATCACATGGTTTATGAATACTAGTGCCATCTACAAGCACGTGAAAACACACAGTAATTGATCATATGACAGAAAGGTAGTGGCTGTTCGATCGGTTCATTAAAATTTTGCATTTATAAAATGGCAAGCCAGACTCAAGGTATTCAGCAACTTTTAGCTGCAGAAAAACGCGCAGCTGAGAAGGTGTCAGAAGCTCGCAAACGTAAGTTAAATTATTGAGATATCACATAAATTCAAAAGTGGGTGTAGTTGTTTAAAACATTTCAAATAAGAATCATTTATAATTGAGATTTGTATAAATTTAGGTAAAGCAAAACGTCTAAAGCAGGCCAAAGAAGAAGCCCAAGACGAAATTGAAAAATACCGCAGAGAACGCGAACGTCAATTCCGCGAATTTGAAGCAAAGCATATGGGCTCTAGGGAGGACGTAGCAGCTCGAATTGAAAAAGATACTACAATTCGTATTAGTGAGATGCATACAGCTGTTGCCACTCAAAAAGAACCTGTAAGTACACATGATATACGGTATGTAACAATGCAAACAATTATATTTATAGGTCATACAGGAGATTTTGAAGCTTGTCTACGATATCAAACCCGAAATGCACAGAAATTATCGTATTTAAATATTGCGTGCATATATCGGTGAAGGCATTTAATTATTTGTAGATAGTTGTTGTTCATTCCATTTGCTGAAAAGTTACATTCTGTATTATGCATTTATAAATGTACTAACAATAAAATTGGTTATATTTTATTTAAATCTATGTATACATGTACAAATAAAATGGTTACATAAACATATTTCTCCCGGGAATGTATTTTTTATTACAATTTACGTTGTTGCAAAAAGATACAACAATGCAGTAGCAAATTGAATTATTTCAGAGCCACCTAGTTTCGACTCTCCATAAACTCTGTCTACAAACGTAATAGGAACTTCAGCTACAGTGTATCCCAATTGTCTCGCCCTTATTATCATTTCCATTTGAAAAACATATCCTTTACTAACACAACTTTTTATTAACTTTTCTAAAACATCTTTTTTATATAATCTAAATGACCCTGTGAGATCAGATGCCCCTGGCCTCAACAACAATTGCGTTAAAAAATTGGCACCTCGTGACACTAATTTTCGCTTAAAATCCCAACCATGTACGCCTCCTGTTCCAACGTAACGCGTTCCAGATACGACATCGTAATCTGAAGATTTCTGTTTCTCGATGAATTCTGGGATAAATTTTGGCTAGAATAATAGTTTAATCAACATTGTGGCTTCTGTTAATATAGACAAGATGGAAATAGATGTTTGGATTGGAATGGATAAGCATGAAATAAAGCGATTGTAATTTTTGCTGCCAAGTTGACTTTTTTTACTACATTTCAATAAAATATCTGTGTAGTCCGTGACACCAAAGAAAACTGGTACGGTAAGGAAAAGTACCGCACCAATCATCAACGTTTACAATAGAAATCGAGAATAGTCGGCCAACTGTAGTCTCCAAATAACGTCAATTGCAGTTAATACTGATCAACAAAGCGGTTCATGAACTATATATAACAAATCGTAGTAATATATTTCTAATTGTAGTGCCGCTTTACAGAAATTCTGATAGCATTTAACATTCCTAATACTCTTCGGGTGAAATACATATTCTTTAAACCAGGGTATCAAACCAGAACCTGAACCAAACCAAACCGTAACATTTTAGCGAACCTAAACCCAGAACCGAACCTTAAATATATTTTTCAATTATTTATTATTATTCAAGTTGTTTTCTTGATAAAAAAATTAAATCATGATTGAAAAAGGAGCACGGTTAAACTAACCAGGATTCACAAAATCACTTTATTAAGAAAGTTTGGTTTAAACTGAAAGTTTTGCAGTTCCTGCAAAGTTTTGAGTACAAGAAATTGAGTGAAATGAATCAGCTTTATACTCGTATTTTTTTCACAAAGTTTGGGCAATAGATCAAATATATTCACAAATAATTAAATAATATTAGGATTACGATGTCGGAAAGTAAACTGAACGTAACGTGAGCCTTGCCTATTTACGATGGCCGTAATGTAACGAAATGAGAAGTATTAATAAAAAAAATAGGGGTTACGTAGAAATTTCGTTTATGAAATCAAGAAAATAAATAGGTTGCACACCTCTGAATAGGATAAGCAGTTTTGTTTCAATAGAGCTGGGAACTGATTGAGAATGAAACAAAATGTAGGACGAAACCTTCAAAAAGGTTAAACATTTGATTTTAACACCATAAAAATTTAAATATTACTTTTCAATTATTTTTCTTCATGGTTGTTGTTAACATCTTTGGTTATACTACGTGCTAATTGTCAGTTGTAAGATCGAAAAATAGATACATTTGTAATTTTTGTTATTATATCGATGCTACATATATTTTTCTTTAACTAATACAGTCAATTTAATCAGAAGTAAAATCACCCTGATACTTTGAAAAATAAATTTCAGCCCATCACAATTATGTAGTCATTTATAATAAATATTTATATGGAGCACATTTCGACATTTGTATATAATTTACTGTTCATTATTCCGATTATTCGAACCATCAGTTTTAATAAGAAGTACAAAAAAATATAAAGATTATTTTACGTATAACTGGTAAAGTCTAAAGAATAAAAAAAAAGCTTATATGAATTTGGATGTGAAAATAAGATAGGATTGGAATTTGACGAAGGATAAAGGGTTCGTACGAACCCACTTTGTGGCTATATATACATTACTTATACATACATGATGGCTTAGGTCAGCATCCATAATCAAAATATAATTTCCTGTTGCATGTTTTATGCCGTGGATATAAGCCGTACCCAAACCTAATTTTTTTTCTCTAGGTCGCAAAATAATCTTTGAATCTCCATATATTTTTTGGAGTTGTTTAGCTGCGTCTAGAGTTCCATCTGGGCTTCCATCGTCAATTATTATTATCTCATAATCATGTTTACTGTTTGAAACATATCCATATATTTAATGTATTAAAAATACTATTCGGACTTACCTTTCGTCCATATATTTAACTATTAGCCATATTATTATCGGTAAATTTTCTCGCTCATTGTAGGTGGGCAGTAAAATAGAATATTTGTCTTCTGATTTCATGTTTGATCTGTTAATAATATGTATAAATTATAGGTTAGATTACACGTAAAGCAAATGTACGACGCACACAAAACTATGTATCAAAGGTTATTCACTATTTGTGAACAGTATTTCTTATCTTCAATTATAAACGTTTTGCTGAATAATGCAACATTAACGATAAAACAAATTAACTTCACAAATATTTACGATGATTGCAATATTTACTCCTTACGCCATCTTGGAACTACTAAACAGGTGGTAAAATACCAGTGGTACTTGTACTTGATTTGACAACATCTTGTGCCAAATAGTCAAACAAAAATGGGTAAAACTGCTAAAGTTGTAGTTTGCGGTATGAAAGGTGTAGGAAAAACGGCTATTTTGGAACAAGTAATATACGGAAGTGTAACAACTAAAACAGTAAATAATTACTATTATAGTAGTGTCCACTTATAACCAACCATTACTATCAAAAATAGTTTGTTTTTGTTGAGGTTCGTAATAACAAAACGTTATAAAGTTGTCATTTATTAAATATTTGAGTAAAACAATTAACAATAAGCATAAATAGACCAGAAAAGTTTAACAGTCAATTATAAGCGCCAAATTCAAACTCAGTTCATATCGCCGTGTATTTCTTAAAATTAAATCTCTTATACATCCGAATCAATAAAAAAATCATTTTGGCTATTTCATAACTGCAGAAATAAAATTTGAAAATTCACGGAACTACAATTTAATAGTATTAGCCATGGAATTAGAAACAAGAGACGAACAAAAGCGTAACATTTTATACATCAAATTATTAGTTTTTATTTTGACAATCATTATTCTGACACTGACGTAATAAAACGTTACTCTTTTGTTCGTCTCTTGTTTCTAATTTCATGGCTAATACTATTAAATTTGAAACTGTTTCTTTCATACCTTTAAAATTATTTCGTTACAAGCGGGTTCTTTATAAGTGAACACCACTATATAATAATTTGATGAAAAAATAATTTCAATGAGTTATTCTATAGGAATTGTATCCAACGATTGAAGATATATACGTAGCTAATATAGAATCAGACAGAGGCACACGAGAAAGAGTAAGATTTTACGATACTGCTGGAATTGATCAGTCACAAACTAGCAATTCATCTGGATCTATCAATCAACAATTGCCTAGACATTATTTAGTTGTAGCTGATGGTTACATTCTAGTTTATGATACAGAAAAAATTGATTCGCTTGATGTTCTTACAACAATAAAAAAAGATATTGATAGAAGCAAGGATAAAAAAGAAGTAAATATTTTTAAATCTACAATTTCTGTAATAATATATTAATTATTTCAGGTAACGATTCTAGTTATTGGAAACAGAACTAAAGAAGATAGTAGTACAGAATATGAAACTACAACGAGTCGAGCTGCTGCGTGGTGCAGTAGAGAAAAAGTAAGGCATTTTACAGCGTCAGCGATGAACAGATCTACATTATATGAACCTTTTGTGTATATAACTAGTCGATTAAATCCTCCTCCTAGCAAAACTACATTTCCACAACTGACTATGGGTAGAAAAGTTTTAACGAAAGACACAAGTTAGGATTATTATATTATGACGACAAAGATTTTATTATTTATTCAATTTATATTAGTATTTTGTAAATGTTACTTATTGTATTTTAATCTATTTATATTTAATAAAAACAATACTTACTAATTTTAACTGTGGTGTTTTTATTCACCATCAATTAACGAAATCTGTCCAGTTATATTTTCATTTATTACGCAATAAAAAATAGGCCGAAAACTATACGAATCATGTTAAGCCTTAAATATAGAGACCATTGTTAAAAAGATTTGGATATTTTCACTTTACTTAAAATTCCGAATGAATTTGGTCGTTTGAGGCATAAAAAGACTGCTAGTACTTTTGTAGTATATAGAATATAGATATAGCATCTTACGGTACACTTGTCAAAGCATTCTTACCGTTCTGTGATTGGTTGAAATCATACGGTACGAACGGCGACGGCCGCCATTGAAATATTTCTATATTTGACGGCGGAAACAAATGCAGCGTTGGATAGCTGGAAGTGTCTACTATTCCGATACGAAAACACGTTTTGGCGCTGTAGTATTTTTTCTATAGAGGTTAGAAACGAACGTGTTTTTTTCTCGTGCCCATAACAATGTGTGACGAAAAACACGAGCAACGGATCAATGTGAAATTTCTCGTTAGATTAAAAAAAACTCCGACTGAGTGCTATAAGTTATTGAGAGAGGCCTATGGTGAGAATTCTCTATCTTGTGCGCGTGTTTTCCAATGGTATAAACGGTTTTCTGAAGGCCGAGAGAGCACCAAAGATTTAAAGCCATGCTAATCGTTTTTAACGGCCACGTGATGACTGAATGAGTTCCCGAGGATCAAACTGTATACCAAACTTACTATTTGAAAGTTTTGGCAACACTGCGAGAACGAGTTCGTAAGAGACGGCCGGAGTTGTGGAAAAACAAGTCGTGGATTTTACACCAGGACAACGCGCTGTCTGTGAAGCGTTATTTAGCCGCTAGAGGCAGTCCAGTGCTCGAACACGCGCCGTACTGGCCTGATTTAGCACCTTGTGGCTTTTTTCTGTTTCCGAAGATCAAGTTTGCCCTAAAAGGAATCCGGTTCGAGTCGATGGAAGAGGTGAAAACTCTTTTTCATAAGTAGTCTCGTTATTTAATAGCCAGACCCCGTATGTAAACTTGATTCGTCATGTTGTTGCAATCATATAAGTTTGTGAAGGAGGATACAGTGAAACTAATACGTATTTCGTTTTTATAATTTTTGTTTTATTTGTTAGGATATGGATTCGGTTCATCAAAACCGCAACGAAACTGGTCACTAAGCGCACTTTTAATATATAATTAAGTAAATGGTATAATTTAAAATTATTATTTATTCTATTTAATTTACAAAATATATCACATTATATAAAATTCATTAAATTTTACATTTACAATCTATATCAATAAAATACATTTAATCTTATGTACAACTAATACAATATTTTTTTATTTATCAATACAATAAAAAATACTGCAATTAAACCTCAATTAAAATAATATTGAGCAGTTTTCTAAAAATAAAAGTGAGGAAATTGCAAAATATACATAATTACATATTAGAAATACGTTCTTTAAGTGCCTTCAGTTGCAGTGCAATAACTTGAGGTAAATCAGATCCAACTTGTTCATCAAAGTATTTCTCAATCGCATTGAATTCATCAATCCAGAAAGATTTGTCCAAAGCAAATAGCTGCTCGTAATCAACTTTCTCACTAAGATTATTCATATTGAGTGCGTTTCTCTCTGGAATGAAGCCAATTGGTGATAAATCCGCACAATCTTCGTTTTCTATTCTGCGCAAAATCCAATCTAAAACTCTGGAATTCTCGCCAAAGCCAGGCCACAGGAATTTTCCTTTGCTGTCCTTCCTGAACCAATTCACGTGGAAGATTTTTGGCAATGATGCAGATCGTTGTTGCATGCTGAGCCAGTGACTTAAGTAGTGGCCGAAATTGTAGCCAAAGAATGGACGCATGGCGAATGGATCATGCATTATGGTTTTACCCTGAATAATAATAATTAAAACATAGAAATTATTTTCTTCATATCATCAATCATTCAATTTCATCAATCCACCATTTATTCGGTTTTTCTTTTAAGATGATCGAATGTCGGAATTGGGAAAATATAATTTAGACCGGTTGTGATTTAGACTCCGACCGACGTCAAATTTGAAACTTGAAAATTATTTCCAATTGTTATATAGCACAAAAGTGACTTTCGTAGTACTCTTCAGTTTTGAAAACTCGAGATGACGCCCTCAACGGTACATATAAACGAGGACCATCTTCAATATTATCAAACGTAATGCGTTGAATTTATTCCACACATAACGAACCATTAAAACGTTATATCGTTAAAATGATAACGAAAATCGTTTAATAGGCCTGTTTTTTGAGACACAATTGATAGTCGACATATAATTTTTCAGTTCTTTTGTTTTTTAAGTTACAGGCTGAAACTTGTTTTTTGTTAATTTTGAAACTACCTCGTAGTTTATTATGAGATACGAAAAAAACGTTTGAACAATTTGAAATTCATTTTTCACCTCCCGCCATATATAAGGGAGGCAATGTATTCGGTTCAAAAATTCTAGTGAATAAGCTTGAATTAGGGTTCCCACTACACAATTTTATTATTTTTACAATGATTTCTATCGGTGTATGATGATTTTTTCTTCCAATAATCTCTTATATCAAACTTCCAAAAATTTCCATTTTCTGTATTTAAACATTCATATAAAGAGTTGAACCGGAAGTAATACTTCACTTGAAGCTCTTAACAGATTTTCTTGATTTTAAAAATATGATCCATACTTCTCAAATTTGGTATTCAAAACTCGTATAAATATAATCCAATTTTTTCGTCAGACTTTTCTATTTATTGAAACAACAAATTATTGTTTATAAACGATCAACCGGAAGTGATATTTTACTTAAAGCGCATTGCTATTTTTAAACATGGAATTGGCGGGGGAGGGACATTTGTTGACCACATCAATTTTTTTAAATTAAAATACATGCTTATAAGGTGTATTTTTACCTTCCGTCACCTTTAGGTAAGGAAGGTATTGTCTTTGGTCAAAAAATTCAATTATGAGTTTTTAGTGAATAAGCATGTTTTAGGGTCCGTATAATACGATTTTACCAATTTTACGATGATGTCTGTATGTATGTCGGTGACGAAAGTTTCGGATCATATTTCAATACCACGACTCCAAAAATTATATTTTTTTCGTATTCCTCAAATTTACATCCAGAAGAACAACTGATTAGATTTTGGTTATAATTGGTGAACCGGAAGTAGCGTCATTTGAAGATTTAACAGTTAAATTTGATTTATTGACATTTATCGTTATTATAACTTAAAGAATATATTATTCTCTATACGATTTGATTACATTTTATACTTCATATTCAATAGATATAGAGTTAAAGAATTATAAAGATATTAAATTTTATAAATCAGCCAGCTATGCTAAACATGGAAACTACTAATATATTCATATAATTCAAATTGACAGATGTCAGTATTAGTAAAAAGTAAATTAATGTGGCAGAGATGAGGATGTTGAAGTAGATGTTGGGGAAAACACGGAAAGATACGGTAAGAAAATAACACTAGTATTACAAATTTCGAGAAAGATACAAGAAAGATAATTACATTGTTTTGAACATGAGGAGAAATGAAGAATTATATTGGAACAAGAATGAATAGTTTAGTAATAGGATGTTGAAGAAACAGAGGAAGACCAAAGATAAGATGGAAGGACTGTATTGCGGAAGACTTGAAAGAAAAGGAACTGAATGATAACGACACGTAAAAATAGGGACCCCTAACGAATGGGAAAAGCTAAAGAAGAAGATGTCAGTGTCAAGTAGAATTTGAAAAGTTTTTTTATGAAACAATTTTACTGGAAATTTAGAATCTTTTGCAAGAAAATTTATGTATGGAATTTATACATAATACACAGTATTGACGGAAGTTTTTGTGCTGACCACAACAGATGTTTTTGTTGTTATTATTGTTTTCGGGTTTGCGCATTTCACTTAAATGGGACATGCGTGATTTTTATGTATTATGTTAAGAAAATTTTGTATGCAACTCGCATTTTTTGAATCATATTTTAGAGTAACATCATTTATATCATTTGTACCCAACATTTACTACCTCAAAATTCAGAATAAATATAAAACCTTACCTTATGTTCTGCAGCAGCGGTAGATTCACTCCTCATAGCAGCCCCAATAAAGACTCCATGTTCCCAATTCACTGCTTCGTAAACTAACGGCACCCCTTGAGGTCTTCGTCCTCCAAACAGAATAGCATCAATTGGAACTCCTTCTGAAGCTTCCCACTGCGGATCAATAATCGGGCATTGTTCAGCAGGTGAACAAAATCTTGAATTTGGATGAGCAGCTGGAGTTTTACTCTCTCCTTTAACCCATGGATTACCCAACCAGTCTGTAATTTCAACATCTTCAGAGATTTCATCTTCCATTCCTTCCCAGAAGACGCCCCCATCGCTGGTTGCCGCCACATTGGTAAAAATAGTATTCTTGAAGACTGTTTTCATTGCGATGGGGTTGGTTTTCATTGAAGTCCCAGGGGCAACGCCAAAGAAACCATTTTCTGGATTGATGGCTCTAAGTTGTCCATTATTGTCAAATCGCATCCAAGCGATGTCATCTCCAACGCATTCGATTTTGTAACCAGGTAGACTGGGTGTCATCATGGCTAAGTTGGTTTTGCCACAAGCTGAAGGGAATGCGGCAACAATGTATCGTTTTTTGCCAGCTGGGTTGGTGATACCCAGAATTAACATATGTTCGGCGAGCCAACCTTCGCGTTTGGCAATGTTGGAACCAATACGTAAAGCGAAACATTTTTTGCCCAGGAGGGAGTTGCCGCCGTATCCACTACCGTATGAAACTATTTCGTTGGTTTGAGGACTGAAATAAATATTAAACATTATATATCGGTGCAGGACATTTCTCGATTGTGGTGTAAATTAGGAAATTGTTAATATCTGTCTAAAAAGAATCCGACCTTGGGAGAAAAAATAATTACCTGTAGAGGATTGCAACCCTAATCTCCTTAAGCCTTGTTTATAGATTACACAGAATAGAAATTTTTAAGACCATTTATAGATTGCATTGAATAGAATAGTTTGAAATAGAATGACGTCAATTTTGTATCACTTTTACACTAAATTAACTAATTTATTGGTTATTTTTTTCTTTCACTAATTTTATTTAAAACCGAGTAAATAATATCATTGTATGTTTTTGCTAAAAAAGATAGTATTTCTGCAGAAAAACTGTTGTTTTTAGGTTAGGGATGGGCCAAATGCAACGAAGTTACACCAGTCACACGAATATTAACGAAGCAAGCCGAATGGAATAGAAAAAGAAATAAAATTTGATTATTTCCTATTCCATTCCATTCTATTCTATTCCATTTTGTGCCAATATAAATGGCTCCATGCATGTACATGGTTTATATTTCTATTCTCTGTGCTATTCTATTCAATCAAGGGATCTTTTCAGTGGCCTTTTTAATTTCTGAAACAACCAGAAGTCGCAACGAGCTTAGCGAGAATGTAGGGAGCTTGGCGAACGACTAGAATTACATTTTTCGCCAAGAAAGTCTGAAATCGGTGCGATGAATGAGCTGGAGCATTGTCTTTTGCGTCGAACTGCATCACGAAAACGGCGAAAAACTTCTTGATACTACTATTTCGTCACTGTTTGGATTGCCTAATCCCCTTTAGTTCAACGATCCTTCCACTGCTGGGAACACCTCTGGAAGCCTTCTTTTGGATTGGTCTGCAGCTCCGTCGTCGTGTTCCGCATTTCTCTACTCTCAAAATGGGATCTTTTCAGTAGCCTCTTTAATTTCGGAAACAACTAGAAGTCGCGAGGAGTCATGACGGGAAAATAGGGAGCTGGGCGAATGACTAGAATTCTATTTTTCGCCAAGAAAGTCTGTAGCATTGTCTTTTGCGTCGAACTGCAAGAACTTCTTGATACTAATATTTGTCCTTCCGGTGCGTATTTGTGACGTACAATTCCACGTCTATCAAAGAAGATAGCATCACCTTGATTTTTGTTTAGCACTTATCGCGTTTTTTCGGTCTTGAAGGCGAGGGATGGAAGCGTCTCCAAATATCTTACAAATTGTTTCTCTTGAGCCTCCAAGCTTTTGACAAAATTTGATGCATCTTAGCGAATTACACACACCCGATAGCAAAGCGAAAATTCAGGCTTACGCATGATGTCGTTAAGTGGCGCCGCCCTACCGTCATTATTTTGCGCGGGAAAATTAAAGGTCGGGTTCTTTTTAGACAGGTCTCGATAATTAATCGGGGGTACAGATATTTATTATAAAGTACTTACTTGTGTAAAATGATAGTCCTTTCTGGATCGCACGGCCAACTCGGTGTTTCCATAACGCCATTTGCAGGAGTACCAACAGAATGCAAACATCTAACAAATTCCCTGTTATCAATAATCTCTTGCAGGACTTTTTGTCCAATGCGAGTCATAATTCTCATAGAAGCCACAACGTATGCAGAATCCGTTAGTTCAACACCAATTTTGGAAAGAGGTGAACCGATTGGTCCCATGGAGAAAGGAACAACATACATTGTTCTTCCACGCATACATCCAGAGAAGCGTTCCTTGACTGCTTGGTCCATGTCAGCTGGAGACATCCAGTTTCCTAAAGTTCCTTTTATACCATCTTTAGGTGTAGGGATGGTATCTTCACGGCGGTCAGTGCAGATGAATGTGCGGCTTTCCATACGAGCAACATCGACGGGATTGGTTCGTGCTAGCCAGCTGGAAGTAATTTTTCTATATTTAACTTTTCTTTTAATAAATAAAGAGTCATTATTATTAGTCACATGAAAGTCTTTATAGCCTTGGTGGACCAAGGCCGTAAGTGTTATAGATACTTGTTTCATAACCGATTACCGATTCATACTATACAGATGTCATATTTTAATGGACCCAGCAAATATCTCGCTTATTTATTAAGTCAGTAATTTCTTTCATATAACCTGATTTATACAGCAACATGTAAGCTACTTGATGACGGATGTACATTCATGATACCACTTCCGGTTTATTAATAATTAATATCAACTTTGAAATTTCAAATGGCACATACTATATTTTTTTACAAATTTGAAAAGTACATCTAATTTACTTTACAATCATGTAAAATAAATAGTGAATATAACTTAAATTTTTGTGAACATTTATAAAACTAACCTCGTTTTGAAACAAAGTTTTCTTTGAAATATAATGAATAAATCTTCATCTGACATAATTTATTGCCTTTCCAACGTGACAATGTGCACTCAAGTAAGCAGCAATAATTGTTACTCATATTACAATATATATGTCAATTTAGATACACAAATACGTATAATATTTAACAATTTTTTAATATTACATACTTTAATAACAAGTCAACCTGTAGTTCATTATTTTGCCACCAGGAATACATGCCAATTGTATCAGGACTTTGTAGTAGATTAATTTGAACTCAAATGCTTCAACTTTTTTTTGGCATAATTATAAATATTGTATAATGAAAAATACTTTTAAAATAAAACAATTTGTAGTTGCTTTTTTAATAACAAAATTACTCTAATTCAATATTATTGTAAATATTTTCTTCAACTTGTTATCAATTGTTTGTATAAAAATTTTCTTGAACGAATATTATGTATTATTATTGTTTTTTAACAATTTTATTTGTGTTTAAATTACATCAATTTAAAGATGCAAAATATTAACTATGTTTGACAAGAATTATATTGTAGAGTTTAATATTAGCATTAGCCGACCGATAAATTCCTCTAAAACTACCTATAACCTCATTATAATTTGTACCGTACTAAGAAAATAATGCTCACCAGTTTTGGTATTTCGGCAAAGGTTGAATAGTTCCTTGTTGTTGAAGAAGACTAAGCAGATGATTATTTTCTGTATCGCTTCCATCACAAATATGAATCTTCTCGGGTTGACAGAGACTGATGTTTTCTTCAATGTACGTTCGTACTCTTGGCGACAAAATATTCAAGTTGCCACTGACCACGCTTATACCGCGAATATGGTTGAATAACCCTACATTTGGATGAGCCAAGTTCTTAGCAAAGCGGCCAACTTCGCTCGCGTATCTGAAATAAGGAAATAGTGAAATAATGTAAGGTAGGGCAGGATTTTTCCGTTACGAAGAAAAATAAACAAGTTTGATTCGGTTTGTTTTTAATAGAAAGTTCGTGATAGGTGTTGTTACCCTTTCTTTAATATACATTTGCGTCATAGATTTTCCAGATAGCTTATAAAAAATTTACTTACGAAGTGACCTATTTTTGAAATCAATACATCAACACTTTTATGGCGAAATATGTATTGGCTAAATATGCATTTTTAAAATTGCAAATAATAATATTAAATTATAATACTTACTGGATAGATTTCTTTTCTACGATGTCAGGCATTTTTCAATGTATATTATTAACAATGTTAATAAAAATAAAATAAACAATGATTACTTATTACAACAATTCAAGTATAACTTTTATGGTACATGGAATAGTAACCATAAATTAGTTTAAGGTATATTTTGTATAATTTAGGATGAATACAGTCAATTTTAACAAATATTAAAATCAAACAGCACTAATATATTCGATATAATTTGGAATATTTGTACACTTGTTTCGTATCACACACTAAACCAAACAATGGTGATTAGATATTGTTGCGCTTCGCTTTTATAGGAACAAGCGGAATAGTGGTGGGGGTTACAACGTTACCATGGTGGGACAAAGTATAAACATCAATTAGTGCTCTGTGAAACTGAAAGATTATTTTCATCATCTTTGTATTATTGTATTGTATCTGATAATAAAGTAATACATATATTTTTGTTATTACTTGCTAATTTAGACATTAAATTGTTTAAAAAAATTCTGACATCTATTTTTCATAAAGATATTAATTAATAATGTATGTTCCATTGTTTTTGTTTGTCAATCATTATTTTTACCTCTCGCTAAGAGAGGTATTGGATTCATGCTAAAAATCGCATATCCAGATTTTATTGACTAAGCATGTTTTAAGGTCCCTACAATCCGATTTTAACGTTTTTACGATGATGATGTGTGTGTGTATGTATGTGGGATGTTAGAAGGACGATTACTCAAAAACTATAAGACTTTATATTTGTTTAACTACGTATTTCCCAATCGGACATTCATGGAAAGATCTGAAAAGGTTTTGGTAACAATTGGACAACCGGAAGTAGAAGATTCTTGAAAAAAAATCTTTTAAATATTATTTTTTGAAAATTTTTCTTATTAACATTAAAGAAAAATAAATTCTCTATCTGATACATTGAAATATTTTATTATATATTCTGTAGATTTAGCAGACATTAATGAAGACTTTTTCTGGGAAATACATACACATTATATTATTTCTTAATGTATTGGTAGTTAAATATTTAATATTATAGGTATATTACACATACCCTTCAGAAATACTGTTACTCCCGGCAATGAGTTGGAAACATCTCGAAAAGAGTAGGACAAAATTCTTCATATAATGAATTTAAATTAAAAAATATAAATATAAAGAATAGATATAAGTAGAATTTTTAGTGTAGAGTGTAGGTATATAAGAAATGTTAAATACATTAGGGCGCGAGCAGTCATGTGACTTTGTTGGCCTTGACAAGCAGATATGGGGGCCCATGTCAGAATGATAGCTAGTAATTATGTATATAGATGTCAAATATCATAATTTCTCATTCTAAATTTAGTGATTTTCCAATTTCATGTGGTTTATTTTCCTCGACAAGTAAATTCCACACTCCTGGTGACAAATTAACTACGTGAATTTAGAAAATCTTGAAATTTTTACTGAAAAATTCTGACATTTGACATCTATGTACATAATTACTAATTATCATTCTGAAACGGTCCCCCACATCTGCTTGTCAAGGCCAACAATGTAACATGACTGTTCGCGCCCTTTACTTATGTAACCAAAAAGGAAGTGGCGAGAGGTATTGTGCTGGCCACAACAGATTTTTTATATAACTGTTTAGCAGTTCAAAGTCAAAACAAGTCAAAATATTGTTCTTGTTAAAGTGACATTGTCCTTGTCAAAGTGACAAGCGCACACAAATCAGTTGATTCCAAACACTTCAAGGTTACTCGAGTCACGTGTCTGCTCGTGGCTTGTATGTTTCCTTGTTTTCCAATAACAATAATAATGGAAAACAAAATACAGACAACATGTTATGTCTGATCTGGCCCATATCAATTGGACCATAGCTTGAACGTAGAGTTAAATGTTTACATCTCGATCAAAACAATGATGCATTTGTTTATTCAAATATATTATCAAATTTGCAAGAAACCAATTAAAATTTATTGTTGACATGTCAATATAGTACGATTGTTAAAAAGGTACGCGGAACGCAGAAAGTCCTTATCCTCTAACATGGAAAATTCTATTATTATTACAAGTAATTTTTGGCGTCGGTCGGGATCGAATCCGAGTCCCCAAGATTCGCGGCCAGACACTGAGGCACACGGCCAGGAAACCCACATTATGTATGTGAAATAATTTGAGTAAAATACAAGAAACATTCTATGTGGAATTTATATAAAATACGTAGAAATGATGGAATAGATTTTTTTTTCATAATTTTCAAGCAAGATCGGTCTGCCAATAGTAGAGATTTTTTGTCTAGTTTTAGCGTTTGTCTCAATATTTCCGGCATTTTTAAACTGAAAAATTATGTTTCTCGCCTTAAGGCTTAAGGAATACTTAAGTTTTTTGCATTTTTTTATCTAGAAAGCACAGTTTTATGCGTTACAATAATACAATTTCGCATATTAAAGGATAAAGAATTTCCGCGTATTTTGTTTAACAATCGTACTATATTGACATGTCAACAATAAGTTTTAATTGTTTTCTTGATGCAAATTTGATAATATAATTGAATAAACAAATTACGCATCACTGTTTTCCTCGAGGTATAAACATTTGACTCTGCGTGCGAGTTTCGGTCCAATTGATATAGGCTAGACTCAGGAATAATGTTGGAAAACATATCAAATATGGTTTGAAAAATTGAAGAATTAGAAAAAAATGAAATTGTCTGCTTATAGGGTATATCTAAAGTTGAATGTCAGGAGGAGCGACACGTGAGTTCAAGTACCTATTTTTCACTGTCGATCATGCCAGAAAGGGCTAACGACCAGGAATACAGATAAAGAACAATTTAAATTATTTATTTTGTGATTTGTCGTAGTGACAACATCCTATATTATATTTCCAATATTTGATTAGTCCAACGAACATTCCTAGGTACATACTGTAGATAAAATTCCATCTTTAATAAACGGTAACATTTGCATATCTCATTTCAATATTATTATATCAGAATTTTGAGCGCTGGTGTTGGCAAACTATGGCCTGGGAGAAATTATGCCAAAAAATTCACTCTTTTTTTGGCAGCAATAAATAAATGTATGTAAGCTTCATTTATATTTCATATGGTTAATAACCTTTGAACCTTTGAAAATTACATGGCAAAAGACCTTTCAATTTGTACATAACATAAAACTTTAACATGTAAAATCAGACATCCTAATTTCCTGCATCCCTAATTATTTTGAGTAAAAAAGATTCAAATAAAAGTTGTAGGGCATAAAATTCAACATTAATTTTATGTGTCTTGTAATGGCAAGTACCTAGGTATGAAAATGTTGGAAATCACCCCAAAAATAGCTATAGCCATGGAATTGAAACAAAAAATTAACAAATGTTAACGATGTATCTATTTATTTTTATTATTATTTGTCTAAAAATTCGGTGGCGAGTTTTCAATGAATAAACACGTTTTAGGATCCCTACAACACAATTTTACTATTTTTACGATGATGTCTGTACGTGTGTGTGACTATAATTTCGGCCGCAATAACTCCAATACTAGAATTACAAAAATGACAATTTTTACGTATTCCTCTTCCTTACATCCATAATATGCAGACTTGATTAGATTTTGGTTATAATTGGTCAACGCGAACCCTAATTTTAAGGTTTTAACAGTTTGTCTTGTAAAAATGCTGTTAAATATTATTTTTTTCACATTGTTATTATAAATATTAAAGAATATTTTATTATCTATACGAATTGATTACATCATAAAGTTACTATATTAAGAAAATTCTAATTGAAAATGTCAGTGTCAAGTGCAATTTTACTGGAGAATCCTTGACTAGAAATTATCTGTAAGAAATTTGTATAAAATACATAGAAATGACGGAAGGTAATGTGCTGGTCACATCAGATTTTTTCTAAACATATTCTAACATGATGTCCCCCTATTATATGCCTGTCATATAGTGTCAATTATTACAGCATTTACCAGAGTCGTATTAAGACAATTTTACCAACCCCTGATTTTAGAGTTTCCTTCCAGTAAATTCAACTGCGCGTGAAATAAAATATTGATTTATAGTAGGCGTTGAAACACCTAGTTAAATTCTGAGTAAGTTGGTGCAATACTTAAATTAATTAAACAGCAAAAATTCCCAGAAGCACGTATCGCATTCCAGAAAACTGCAAAACTTTCCGTGAAATATATCATTCATGCTAAACGTGCAATTTTGATATGTTACAAGTATAAAAGTTCATGTTATGACTACGTTTTTATAATAAAAACATTTACAGGTGTTTAACAATAACTAAACAAAAGATTTCATAAGAAATCATTATTTTATCCAACATTGGATCCCAATTGATTTTAACATTGCATGCAAAATTCTGCATTTTTTAGCGCCAATGTTAATACGATACCCCAGATAACATTTTACCGACGTCAAAAATTACTTCGAATTTAATGGCACAAATTGTCGCCTGTGGTGCACTCTCCACGCCAACTATGAGTGCCCGTGAGGTGCCGCCTGGTAAGCGCCCGCACGGTACAAAAATTTCATCATTACCGATATCTGTATACAAAGCAGATTGGCACACCCAACAATGGGTAATATGCCGTGATGATATATTTATTTATTGTATAATAATAATAATATATCATCACGGCATATTACCCATTGCTGGGTGTGCCAATCTGCTTTGTAAACAGATATTGGTAATGATGAAATATTTGTACCGTGCGGGCGCTTACCAGGCGTCACCTCACGGGCACTCATTGCTGACGTGGAGAGTGCACCACAGGGGTCAATTTTTGTGCCATTAAAATGCGAAGTAATTTTTGGCGTCGGTCGGGATCGAACCCGGGTCCCCAAGATTCGCGATCAGACACTCAGGCACACGGCCACGAGACCCCCATTATTAATTAAATATTTAGAATTAGAGGTATATAAATATTACATATATCCTTAAGAAATATCGCTAATACTGTCAATGAATATAAAGAATTTTGAATATATTAGAAGAGTAGGAGAAAATTCCTCATAGAACGAAAGAATAGATACAATTTGAATTATACGTACAAGAAATGTTAAATCCGTTAGTTATAAACCCGGGTTCGATCCGGAACGACGCCAATAATTACTTCGAATTTTAATGGCACAAAATTGACCCCTTGACCGAAATCTGTGTACAAAGCAGATTGGCACACCCAGCAATGGGAAATATGCCGTGATGATATATTTATTTATATAACATAAAATAGAAATGGCGAGAGGTCATGTGTTCGCCACATCAAATTTAATTTAATTTTAAAAATCGTAAAAACAGTTTACGCAACAACTTTGCAGTAAAATGAACAGGAGAGCAGGAAATTGCATCCCGTTGAGCCAAATGAATTAAAAAAATTCTTTTTAATATTTAATATCCTAAATAATTATCTTCCATCTATGTATGAAAGAACGTCACTTTTAACAAAAGCAAGGGCGTAACACTTATGAAATTCTTTATAAAAATATTGAATGCCGTGTTATATGACGACATATAACGTCACCCACCGCCAACGTATCAGCTGAACACCAACGTCTACGTCTACATATCAAGTTGTTGACCTTGTTCATAGTCACCGTCTTATCTTGTTGCTACATGACTGTGGAGGCTCGTCGCCTTCGACCGTTCTTATTGGTCAGAAATGGCGGGTGTGTGCCGCTAAGCTGATGCAATACTTAAACAACTTTGCAAAATAACACGCTCAAATGTCAAAAATATTTATTATCATTTTACAGTACTCAGCGTGTCGCAATATATTTAGTTGCAGTTTTCCAAGTAATATATATTGTTATGTACATGGTTTATCATTTAAAAATTGTAAATATGTTTTTCTATGACAATCGTCACATTTTTAAATTTAGCATTGCGATAAGTTTAATTTATATTAATAGTTTGTTATTATTGCCCAAATGATTAGATGTTATTTTAATGTCAAATGATTCGTTATTGTATGACCCATAGACTTCCAACCCAAAAAGTAACTAAGGTACCTGAGGCAAATAAGGCCCAGCATGAATTAAGGCCCATGCAGGGGTGTGGTTTTTACTAATAGTGGAATCCGGATAGTTTCAGTTTCGGATTCAAAATATCCATTTGAGTTATGCGATCCGAAACAATCGTCACATACGTATACACACACGCACACACACACACACACACACACACACACACACACACACACACACACACACACACACATACACACATACACACATAGAGAGAGAGACGCACACACACATATGTACATACAGACATCACCGTAAAAATAATAAGTTCGTATTGTAGGAATTCCAAAAAAAAGCATTTGTCGAGTTATTTTGTACTTTGGATATTTCAGGTTTCAAAATCTGATTTTATTGAATTTACTTCCTAAACACTTCTTTTATTTTGGATTTATAATAAAATATTAGAGGTTTATTCCATTAAATTAAAAAAATTTGTCAAATTACGCTATCAAAAATTGAAGATAATCAGAATGATCGGGGATCTCATCATCTACTTTTCACAAATTGATACAACATACAGAATCCTGTTTAATCATAGTTGCGTCCTGTGAAGGATCATTGTTTTTTTGTCTTTCATATGTTCGCCTCTACATTCTGCAATTATTTAATTATTATAAAATATTGAAATTATTTTAATAAGTTTTGTTATGATGCCATTATTTTATTTATATAGGATTTAGAAAAATGGTGTTTTATACTTTGTTGATATTTTGATAGGGCGATAATATATTTAACAAATTATTTATTTAATCCTCAATTAATTGTAATCGCTTTTCTTTTTATCTTGGTGAATACCTATCGTTATGTTACATTTTTAATGCAGGTATTTTGCTAATTTTGGGATTCACTCTATAGATAAAAATTAATTTATATATTATATGTATTATCCTGTACTTTTTTTATATATACATTTGATATTAATTTGTACTTGTATGATGTATGAAACAAACAAACTAAAAGAGCTTATTTATTGTAAATATTTACATATTTTTTTAATATTATCTCATTGTAACATATATTTTTATATTGTGCCATTGGAGATAGGAAATTTACGCACTTATATATGTACAAAGAATTCGTCAAAAATTACTCATTTAAATTCATTTCAAACACTAAGGTATGGTTTCATAAACAAATGAATCTGATTAAATTTTATGTACTTCCAAAGTAAATTTGATTGTATGAACAAATTCGAATCAGTCTGCATGTTCATATGACATTAAATTCATTGCTGTCAAAAAATCCAATCGCGTTACATTTTCTGAATGTTTCAAATTTACTTTGGAAGTGAATTTAATCATAGATTATTTTTTATGAAACCTGGCCTACATTTTATTTTTCCTATAAATCAATTGGAAACATTTCGAATAATTAGAAGAGTAAGACAAAATTTCTTCATAGAATGAATTTAAAATTAACAACTTTGCTGTGACCAGTACAATACCTTCCGTCAATCCTGTATATTATGTATAAATTTCATACATAAATTTTCTTGTAAAAGATTCTAAATTTCCAGTAAAATTATTTCATAAACAAACTATGCAAATTGTACTTCACACTGACATCTTCTCTAACTTTTCCTATTCGTTAGGGGTCGCTATTTTTTATTTTCCCCGACATTTACTTCAATATCCTCATCTTTGCCACATCCATTTATTTTTTATTGATACTGACATCTGTCAATTTGAATTCTCTGAATATATTAGCAATTTTCATGGTTAGCATAGCTGGCTGATTTATAAAATTTAATTTCTTTAAAATTCTTTAACTATATATCTATGAATAATATGCAATCAAATCGTATAGAGAATAATATATTGTTTATGTTAAAATAACTTTAAATGTCAATAAATCATAATTAACTGTTAAAATCTTGAAATGAGGCTACTTCCGGTACACCAATTATAACCAAAATCTAATCACTTGTTATTCTGGATGTAAACTTGAGGAATACGAAAAAAATATAATTTTTGGAATCGTGGTATTAAAGTTATGCGATCCGAAACTTTCGTCACACACATACAGACATCATCGTAAAAATGGTAAAATCGTATTATAGGGACCCTAAAACATGCTTATTCACTAAAAACTCATCATTGATTTGCTTGACCAAAGACAATATATAAAAATCTAAATATAAAAATATAAGTATAATTTTTGGTGTAGAGTGTAGGTATACAAGAAGTATTAAATACAATAGGGCGCGAGCAGTCATGTGATTTTGTTGGTCTTGACAAGCAGATATGGGGGCCCATGTCAGAATGATAGCTAGTAATTATATACATAGATGTCAAATATCATAAGTTTTCATTCTAAATTTAGTGATTTTCCAATTCCATGTGGTTTATTTTCCTCGACAAGTAAATTCCACATTCTTGGTGACAAATTAACTACGTGAATATTATTCCTTATATAAGATTTGTTTGTCTTGCTTTTATCTTCAATGAATTTATGCGCAAAAGAACAAAGCTGACCACATAATTAAAAATAAATGTGTAGGAAGTGATTTGTAAATAATAATATTACCAAAGTTTATTTTTTTAATACCAATCCCATTGCAATATGGCCTTGATATGACAATCTATTTTAAATATGTATATATGTATATCTAACTCTTATGTACATACACAGATTTTAATTTGACTGAATTTGAAACCAAGTCATAAAATTTCCGTTCGGTAAATTTCCAATACAGTTTAATTACAATTAACTATTTATAAACAAATAACGAACTCTGGTATGTAAATCATAAATTTTTTAATCGCACAAAAATCAATTTGTAGAATTATTTGTTTATTTTATACTTCCTGTACATAAAAAACAACTGTGAAATTATTATTGGTTTTTAAATTACTATAATAAATTGAGTTCGTAAAATATATAAAAATATGCATTAAAAATATACTAAAATATGCTCTTATGCCGTTATGATTAATTATTATTTACCGATTTCAGGATATTAAGCCCTTGTTTATACATATACAAAAGTACTGGTAACTAAGTAATAAATGTATCGGTACGGTAATATTATTACCATACTGACATAACAACCACAGCCTTCAAAATTAAAATAAAATTTAATGAAGATAGAATGCTCTTCATTAATACATACAGATAATGTTAATGTCTCGTTCTTAAGATAGTTATATCGTGAAACCATTTTACCCAGAATTAATTGAAATTTTAAATACATGTCAACTGAAGTATAATCTACCTGCTCTCCAAGTTTTAAAACAATTGACCACGCGGTACCTGAGATATTTGCAATTAAATTTGGCCTTTTTAACACGTGAAGAATAGGAAATGGCAAAATAAACACAACATTTTAAATTATAACTTTTATATCCATACCGACATTTAATCGAAAAACTAGTATGTTATAGAAAACTAATTAACGGATTTTATGTAAAAATTAGATAATTATTTACCACCCAGATTTAATTTTATTGCCTCTAGAAAATACGATAAATAGGTAGAATTATACTTGACAACCATGTACAAGCGTTCCAGATGGAGTATCAGTTAAGTTAACAACGCCCGCTTGGTATTAGCGAATAAGAGGTGATCTTTGGTTAAAGGAATTTCAGACGTACATTCGAAGGAATTTTAAATTGGTATTTTACGTGAAAAGCATGAAAAGTTTAAACAGTATAATACTACTTTTGTAATTTTAAGAAAGAAATATATTAATTTGTTTTGCAGTTTCCATTTGTAGTTTAGAATTAGTATTATATCTCAAAATATCTTATTACTTTTATACCCGAATGTACCAATAAATGTCTAGGTGCGACGTTGCCACAGTTATTCTTCAACATTCATACTTTAGTGTGAGAATATTGAAATACGACCCTTGTGTATGTGTTAGTCAGAGTATATATAATAAAGAAAATATCTGTTACAGTGTTTGATATTAGCTTTAAACTATTTTGATGCAATCTGTGTATATAATATAATGTTAAAAAATATAAGTTATTGCAAATATAAACTGCATTAGCTTAATTTTTTTTTAACATAGGACAAGTTTTTGAATAGATACACTCGAGTGACAAATACCTTAAGCTACTTTTTTATACCCTCCATTTATCAAGTTGGCGCCTATGGCTGCATTCTTAAAACTATACAAGGCCTGTACCTAAATACTAAATAGTTTGTCGAAAAAGGGACCAACAATCTTCTGAGCAACTGGCAACTATTCTACCTGTTCTACCCTTATTGAAGAGGGTAACTTTATGGAAAATTCCATGTACAGTGGAGTAAACTTTCTATCGTAATCACAAAATAAAATGATTTAAAATGACACGTGTAAGTCACCGATCAAGCATACAAACATTTATTTGCAGTATTTCAAGGCTACATAGAGCCATAAAATTCACAGGTGCACGAACATTAAATGTATAAATGATTAAAGTATTTTAATTATGTATATACAAATATAGGCATGCATTTAAAAAATATATGAAAAGTATTTTGTAAGTTATATTTAAATTGGTCATTTTAAAAATTTGAATCATAAATAGAAATACATAAAAAAAAGATTTTTAGATAGATCTATCTGCAACTTAGATATTTTTTTTAGGGAGATAAGATGTTTTTAAAATAAACTTACAGCCAACATTCAGGGAATCAGGAAAAGTCAGAGGAGTTTCCATTTTTTACCTCTCTCTAAGAGAGGTATTGGATTCATGCTAAAAATCGCATATCCAAATTTAAATAATTAAGCACGTTTTAAGATCCCTACAATCCGATTTTAATATTTTTACGTTGATGTCTGTTTGTGTGTGTGTGCGCATGTATGTGGATGTATGTGTGTGTGTGTGTGTGTGTGTGTTTATGTGTGCGGGGACGTTGGAAGGATAATTTCTCAAAAACTTTGTGTGGATTTTATAATTTGTTAAAAATGTAAACCAGCCGAATTATTATTAGTTTGGGCTCGTACTTGTTTCAGAAGTAAATTATTTATATACCAACTCTATAAATCGGAATTCGAAATTAAAAGCACGATTACGTTATCTTCAATATTGTACACATTGTATCATCTCAAATATAGAACAGAATATATAAACTGATTTTTTTGTATTGACAATATTGACATTCACTTTATTTTTGAGTTTAAATCGCTCTTCAATCTGTCTGGTTCACAAGTTCAAAGATTTGTACTAATTAATTCTAAAAAATAAATATTTTCTGTCTCGAACGATAACGAAGTCAAAGTATAAGGCAATGTTATTCATTCATCGCCATATGTTTTATAATAAAATACTTGAAGATGAAAATCATCTTCACTTGATTAAGTTAAAAACGCAGATATATTTCGTTTAGGCTCGCTCTTACCACCTCTAGTTAAAGTTGATAGTGCTAACTAATGGTCATGTTGCAAACTTGTTCTTATAGTTTATTTCAAGTTCATTTCTCTGACTTCCATAATCCTTGCAATTTCGACTACAATAGCGAAAACTGCTTATGGTGAACTAATAGCAATTTTACTTACAAGCTGAAAAAAATTACATAATCTATATTTCCGCGCTTAGTGGCTAATGAACTACAACAAATTGCTTTGTTGTGTTATCGAGCATTGTTAGAATTCTATAAACGAAGGATACCTGTATTTGCAAACACATACTAATATTATTAACAAGTCAGAATGTATAGTATATAAAGTTCAAAATAGAAAAGCCTTTAAGCAAAACGGAACGCATTGTCAAATAACAAATAACATAAATAATATCATTATCATCAATATAAGCACAATATAAAACCGTGATCGGAAAAATATCAGTAAATACCAATAATGAAACTTATTTTTTATGATTTTTTTAATAGATTATATTATAATTAAAATAAATCAACAGGCGATTATACTCCATGTGGAAAATTTATTCTTAATGATACTACGTTTGATAGGAAAGTTTTTGGGGAAGACAAAACAAAAACAAAAACATTGCAGGTATTTGTTAGATAATATATGATATCGTCGCATTTACATGTACATTTGTTAAAAAAAAAAACTGCAGTGATAATACGGGGTGGGGCCTAGAAACTTATTGTTTTTTTGAAGGCGAATAAAATAAAAAGTACTGCTGATAGACAACATCTATTTTTGGATAATTTCAGATTATAAATCATGTAGTTTTAAACAAAACATCTTTGAAGGTAGTAGCCACCTGTTCTCTGTGCACTGATGCAACTGATTTCTGAAGCTCCTCTCTACATATTCCAACATTCGAGGTATTTTCAACCGATTTGCAGATTTCACGAGCCATATCTTCGATTATTAATCATATCACGAGCTTATATTTAATGAGAGAATATAGTTCCTTAGTCACGTGACATGTTTTCCGCCAATCAACATTCAGAATCTCCCTTGTTACAAGCGATGATAAAAAACAAGGAAATTATCACCGTATTTATAGTCGTTACTAAGGGATTTGTTTTCTTTATTTATGACATTGACAGTTAATTTTGAGTATAAAAATAAATAATAACAATAATTCAAACTCCGAAATATTAAATAAAACTCGTAAGTACCATGTTTTAATACAATATGAATATGTATATCAAAAGTTATGTTAAGTTAGATTGCAAAAATTCATTATATTCTCTCATTAAATATAAGCTCGTGATATGATTAATAATCGAAGATATTGCTCGTGAAACCGAAGCAGCACATTTCACTCGAGAATATCATCGATGATAATCATATCACTTGTTATATTACGTATGAGAATATAATGAATACATTATACACCCTGCTAACCTATATTGTATTAAAACATGGTTAATTTTATAATTTCCTTATTATTTTCATCGTTTTTGATATCAACCCAACGATTATCGTACATTTTTATACTCAAAATTAACTATCAATATTGTAAATAAACAAAACAACTATATACCTATAAGATGATAATTTGTTTTTTTTATCTTCGCTGTGATAGACATGTAACTAGAGAGATTCTGAATGTTGATTGGCGGAAAACATGTCACGTGACTAATGAATTATATTCTCTTCTAAGATTCTTCAGCGGAAGCAGAGTTGTAAGGCGGTGTTTGTAAACCTCTGCCGCATAAAAAAATCACATGGCGTTAGGTCGGGCGAGCGTGCCGTCCACCGGATGTCACCTCCAATCGAGATGAGCCGTTAGGGGAACCCGTTGATTTTTTTTTTTTGGGATACCTCAAGGCCAAGTTTCACTAACACCGCCCTACAACCCTATTTCAGCTGAAGAATCTTATTCGGGAGAAAATAATCTGAATGTTACATGTTGAGAGGATCTGCAGAATCAGGAAGTTATGTTGTTTCATTGTCCAAAAATAAATTTTGTCTATCAGCAATACTTTTTATTTTATTCGCCTTCAAGAAAAGGAAGTTTCTAGTAGGGACTCAAAACGAAAAATATTTGGTTTCCACTCGGAACGAAAACGCGATATTTCGTTGCTCTCGTTTCGTTATTTATTAAAAAAAATCGTTTTCGTGAATCGAAATGCAAAATCGGTTAATTTTGTTTCTTTTTAATTTATAATGGATGCTCTTATTTCTGAAGATGAAGTTTACAGTAATAGCTCGCTTCGCTCGCTCGTGTTGTATGCTATACTTTATCTACGACTAATGTATTACATACATTTTTTTTTATAATTTCGTTTCATTACCCCAAACTAAATGATCCATATGACATTGCATTTTTAAAAGTACCTATCCTTTGACTCCACATTGAAAACAGTAAACTATTCTTCATTGTATATTTCAAATACAATAGATCAATAACAAAATCAAGATAAAATAACTTTTGATTAGATAACATATTTGGTGCATGGAAACTTCGATTAGGTTCTGAGAAAGTTTGATTTTTACTTATCATAAGAAAATGGGTGTGTGTCAATAATTAAAACCGATAAAAAGTTATGTTTACACAGTGCAAAGTTCACGGTTTTTCAACAAAAACTAGAGCCATGTGTTTCCTAGTTATACACGTGACTTTGAACCGGTCTAGAACTATATAGCATATCGTAATCATTATCGTATCAATATCTAGTACAAAGAGTAGCATACGTAACTAACAATGACAATTCAAAATTGGTTTCAAAATTCAACAAGATGAACAAGTTGGACCAGGCAACTTTCACTGGATCACATGATTTTTATAAATAATTCATTAATATTTGCTGTTTATCTTTATGCTAGGTATTTATAAAAACACAAATATTTACATGAGATGATACGAGTTTTATATTATTATCAAAAGTAGAATACATTTTTTGAATTATGTGTTAAGAAATGCCCATACTCGTAAAGTTTCAAAACGGCTCGTTACAATTTTTGACTAATAGAATCCAACTTGACAAATTATATTTCAATTTTTCTTTCAATGTCGACTGTTTTCACGCAGATTTAGTATGAAGCTTGAATGAAAATTATTTAGAGTAGGATCTAATTTGAAAAAAAAAAAAAACGTTAGAAAAAGTGTTTTAGCCTTGCTATGTAACACAGTAGAACTTTACTATTAGAAAATAAGTAGATCAATAATTTGTTTTTAAATACCTAACATGCAAATTGATCTAAATTTAGATTTATTGTTGACTACGATAAAAATAGAATATCAACTCATACAGGGTGTAAAAATTAAACGAACTACTTCAAATAATTTCTATATTATGAAAGATACAGTAAAATACTATAAGACAAAGTTATAGACGAATGAGGAACATCCTAATAGAGAAGAAAATATTTTTTTTAAAACCAGTGGTGTTCATGTTACAATACAAAATAAAAAAAATGTAATGTGGCTAGCACATTACCTTCCGTCTATCCTGTGTATTATGTACAAATTCCATACATAAATTTTCTTGCATCCTATATTTCCAGTAAAATTATTTCATAAACAAACATGCATATTGCACTTGTCACTGACATCTTCTTCGTTAGGGGTTGCTGTTTTTTTATTTTCTTCTTACACTCATTTCTGTTCTACGTGTCGTCCTAACCTAACCTAACCATAAAATTCAATCAAATCGTGTAGAGAATAATATATTCTTTAAGTTATAATAACGTTAAATGTCAATAAATGATATTTGAGTTTTTTCAAGAAAAACTATTAAAATCTTCAAATGTAGGTACTTCCGGTTTACCAATTATTACAAAAAACTATAATCACCTCTTCTTCTAGTTGTGAACTTGAGGAATACGAAAAAATTATAATTTTAGGAATCGTGGAATTGAAGTTATGCGATCCGAAACTTTCGTCAGACACACACAGACACACACAAACACACACGCACACACACATACATTCGTATATACAGACATCCTCGTAAAAATGATAAAATCGTATTATATGGATCTTAAAACGTGCTTATTCAGTAAAAACTCATCATTGAATTTTTTGACCAAAGACAATACCTTCCTTACCTAAAGGTGACGGAAGGTAAAAACCGATCGTCCAATATATATATATATATATATATATATATATATATATATATATATATATATATATATATATATATATTTGTTTTGTGACATTGGTTGTTCGGGATATAAAATAATGTGTGTTTAGCCGATTTTTTTTTGCCAAAAACTGATATTGCTAATTCTAAAAACATCATATTTCCTCAATGTGTTGGAGTATGAATCTTATTTATAATTTTTTTAACTTCGCTTAGTAATAAAGTTATGAATGACGTCTAAACGAGCTTTATTTTCAAATAATAATTTGTTATGTCTCCTAATTTCATATTTTTAAATATTATTATTTGGCTTAATTCGTAATTTTAATTCTTACATGGGTTTGCAAACATTAAAAATCATAATATAAAAATAAATTTTAAACAATGTTATTGTATAATAATTTTGATTTATATTTACTCACGAACTATGCTTGTGATGTGGCCTTGAAATATTACAAAGAAATGCCTGTATTTGTCACCATAGAGGTTAATCTTTGACTTATATTTTTAATTTCTTTGTTTTCATAAAAAAATCTTAGGCCCGGGATTTTTAAGTTAACAGACAGTTTAACCAGCCAAAATTCGCAAGCGGTTAAAACAAGTGCAAATTATAAGTCTGATTCATGAAAATAAACAAAAGAAAAACACCGGAAGTGTGAAATGACACAAATAGAGGACGTAAATAAAAACTCTATTTTAAAAAATACAGTATTTATAAAGTAGAAAAGAAACACAAACTAAAAAATAAATACTATTTCCAGTAAAGACTAATTTCCTTGTCTCGTCGCTCGTCATAAATATATAATTTTATGGAGTACTTAAGAACAATGAAGTAAGGAAATTTCCATATGTACTATCTACAACTTTATTTCGATTACAAGAAAACTTAGTAAAAGATAAGCAAGGAAAAATACTATGTAATACAATAATAAACAAGGAAATAATTTGTAGGAAAATAACAATCGTTTCGACCAAAGTTCGAAATCCATTTGTGTCTTCATTCGGTATGAGTAGTTTTACATTTCAGAAAAATCTGTTGTCATATGACATTGTTGGCCTTGACAAGCAGATATGAGAGCCCGTGTCACAATTAATATGCATAGATGTCAAATGTCAGAATTATTCATTAAAAATTTCAAGATTTTCTAAATTCACGTAATTAATTTGTCACCAGGAGTGTGGAATTTTGTCGAGGAAAATAAACCACATGGAATTGGAAAACTACTAAATTTAGAATGAAAAATTATGATATTTCACATCTATGTACATAATTACTAGCTATCATTCTGACACGGGCCCCCATATCTGCTTGTCAAGGCCAACAAAGTCACATGACTGCTCGCGCCCTATTGTATTTCACCTTTGTTATATACCTACACTCTACACCAAAAATTCTACTTATATTTATTCCTTATATTTAGATTTTTAAATTCATTCTATGAACAAATTTTGTCCTACTCTTCTAATTTTTCGAAATGTTATTATTATTCTGCTAGCCAAGCTCGCGGTTTTCTCGATAGATGGCTCTGCATATGGTTAATTACCTCTGCAGGCTTCATATCTTTGTGAGATGTTTATCAACCTTCTCAGTGCACCCTAGAGGTTTCAGTGCACCACACTGATGAGCTGCAATAACAGCGAAACGCGTCTGTGGTTCTGGTTGAGTGGGTCAGGCTCTGATAAATGACCGAGAGGTTGATTCAAAGACTGAAATCTAGTGGAAGTTGCCAAGTGTAATTTCATTTAAATATTTTATTTAAATATTATTACTACAGTTTCGACAATTATCGCAATAATTGTAGTTTGTACAGTTATATTTTTTGTATAACATCTTTCAAAACTTTTTCTGGCAATTTTAATATGGCATATTATAAAACAACTATTATGTATTTATTACGTCCAGAGAAAACCAGACCTTATTTAGTAATAAAATTTGGAGTGTAAAATTTTTCTGAAAACTTTTGTTACATATGTTACTCTATAAATCATACAGAAATACTTTTTTATAGGCCTAAGCTGGCAAAAAGATAGGGACTTTTATGGTTATATGTTGGTTTATTCTGGTGTAATGTTCCTACTAACGGTCTATATTTTCATGTTGTTAATAACTGTTTATTATGTGAGAAAAATATAGTAAAAAAAAATGATGTGGCCAACACAATATCTCCCGTCATTTAATTCTTATTAATTTCAATACATATCTACATATTTACTAATGCTGCATACTATATTAAGTTCCTTTCCATATAACTATTGTTCTATTTACAATTTTCCTTTTAAAACGTTACTATTATTAATTTAAAATATAATATATAACCATGGAGATGTGTTTAAAGTATATGCTCCGAAATATAATTTTTATAATACTTTATAAATTTATCCATAGAAAATACAGAAAAAGTTTTAAAGCAAACCTGTAGAAAATGGAATAATCTTTAATTTTTATAATAACAAATTGCGAAAAAATTACATTTAAAGGTATTTTTTGAAGAAAACTATCTTGAGCTTCAAGTAAACTGCCGTTTCCGGTTATCCGATTGCCACCAAAATCTAATAAGTTCTTTCCATATTAGAATAAGGTAGAAATATGTGGTTTCAAAACTTTCTGATGATAGTATTTGAGTTAGAGCTTAAAGAGGATCCACACACACACACACATACACACACACACACACACACACACACACACACACACACACACACACACACTGCAATTTGCAGCAGGTTCCTATACCTCCCTTACCAAAGGTATCGGGATGTAAAAATATAGGATATATTAATCCAATGTTTACATCAATAAATAATCAGGGATTATAAAAATATATGATATCTTTGTGTTTCCTATGAGTAATATGTACCTACATGCATGTTACTATGTTCATTATCTCTACAAATAGTCCATGAATGGCTCGCTTCAAAACAAGTGGATAGATAATGTAAAAAGAAGTTGAAATTTATAACCTGACCTTAGACACACCTCTTCCTACGAGATATCAAAGTATCAAAATATGTCGATAATATAATATGCAATCACTTGCACAATATATTTTGCGAAGAAGAAAAAATCCACTTGATATTACTTGTTATTTGTCATTGTTTACCAGCTCGATTCGCATAGAAACGATAGATCTTTCTTCATAGCAACGAAATCGATAGTTTGCAAAACTTGTGAATCCGGTTATCAGTATAGTGACGTTACATGTTTGCTCTAGTGACTATTGTGTATGAAAAATATTTATCATAAACATATTATGCATGTTATATCATTATTTATTTATTTATATTATTGCAATTACAAATGTATGATATTAAAACTATAGGTATCCCCACACATTATGAAATATTCGTATTTTTACCTCCCGCTACCCTTGATAAGGGAGGTAAATGACCACGTTTTAAGGTCTTTATATTCCAATTTTAACATTTTCACGATGATGTCTGTGAGTGTGTATGTGTGTGTGTGTATGTGTGTGAGTCTTCTGGGCGCTCTAAGCTCTAACTCAAATACTATCAGTCAGAAACTTTTGAAACCATGTATTTCTACCTTATTCTAATATGGAAAGAATCCATTAGATTTTGGTGTCAATCGGATAACCGGAAATGGCAGTTTACTTAAGCTCAAAATAGTTTTTCTTCAAAAAATACTTTTAAATGTTATTTTTTCGCAATTTGTTATTATAAAAATTAAAGATTATTCCATTTTCTACAGGTTTGCGTTAATACTTTTTCTATATATTTTATGGATAAAGTTATAAAATAATATGAAAATTATATCTCGGAACTTATGCTTTAAACCCAATTTCATGGTTACACAGTTCAGGTCAAATGTATATGTAACTAACAGATAAATGTCACTGTCAAAAATATAATGATTACAAATTAATAACATTAACGTTTAAAAAGAAAATTTTAAATAGAACAATAGTTACAGTAAAATTTTTGAAAGATGTCCGATCAAGGGCACCTGTATCACGAACGAATTAACAAATAGGCATACATTTATCTCTTTCTTTTGCAAAGGCTGTAAGAGTGTGTGATAAGGATGGATATAACACGCATGTCTTTCAAAAATTCATATTGTTTCGACTAAGTTAGGACATTCCATTTATAAACGATGCTCGTTGTTGATAATACTTTCGCTGTAACGTAAGTTTATTTATTAATTCAGATACATTACCTGGATTCATAGCCGTACGTATAACGTTATATTCTGTCAGAGTCACTGACACTGACATTGTGTCAGTATCGTGTTTTTAACATATTTGGTTTTACATTTGCTTATAAATTTACTAGTTGACTTATTTTTGAATTTTGAATGCTTTTCCTGTAATATATATTTTTATACTAATAAAATAACAGTAGTATCTTACGTACCCTCATAGAAACTAAACAAACGACACTACTGAATTTGTGATGATGGGCGGAGCAAAAATCTGAATTCATACAATACGTAGACAACCTTGATCGGACATCTTTCAAAATTTTTACTGTATATGGGAAGGAACTTAATATACATAATTTCTAATATTAGTAAATATGCAGGTATGTATTTAAATTAAAAATATATATATATATATTATCACGGCATATTACCCATTGTTGGGTGTGCTGATCTGTTTGTATACAGATTTCGATAATGATGATGACACAATTATATCGTGCGAGCGTTTACTTAGCGTCACCTCATTGCTGGCGTGGAGTGTGAAACACAGGGTACAATTTTCTTCCCTTTAAAAATCTAAATAATTGGCGTTGATCGGGATCGAATCGGGTTCCCCAGATTCGCAACCAGATATTAGGCATGCGGCACCGAGATCCCATAGGTATGTATTTAAATTAATAAAAATTAAGTGGCGGGAGGTATCAGATTTTTTATTACTTATTTAAATCCCTTCCCTTATCCCCCACCTGGCTACGCCACTGGTAATAATACTCTTGTTTTCCCCAATTATAAATATTAATCTTACCTAACGAACACAACACGCACCCACAATGTGCATTTGTTTATTGACGATAATATTGATATTGTTTTTGTTATTTGCTCATTATATTATGTTTTTCGACTTTACTGGTAGGTACAAGGTTTTTGCTATGATATTGATGTGGAACTTTCTTTATGATTAGATTCTGAGAATTTACTAAGGTTAATATGTGTAAGTATTCGTCGGTAAAAAAACAGTAAATATTTTTGTTAATTTCAATTATAATAATAATTCACAGTGTAGCTATAAAGATATGGGGCTGATTTTCTGTAGCGCCCACACGGTACAAATATTCATTACCGATATCTGTGTACGAAGCAGATTGGCACACCCAGCAATGGGTAATATGCCGTGATGAAATATTTATTTATTTATTTTATTTTATCAACATCGGCCTCAAATACGGAAGAATATTTTACGTTATTATTTAAAGAGAATGAATACTTATGGAAAATATTACTATTAGTTATCGAGTTTTTTTATTACTTCCCGCTACCCTTGGTAAGGGAGGTATAGAGATCGTGCAAAAAATCGCATATTGAGATTTTGGTAAAAGACCACGTTTTAAGGTCCCTAAAATCCAATTCTAACATTTTCACGATGATGTTTGTGTGTATGTGTGTATGTAATGGGATTTATCCTGTAGAGTGGTTAACAATAAAATAAAATAAATATATTACCCATTGCTGGGTGAGCCAATCTGCTTTGTACATAGATATCGGTAATAATGATGACATATTTATTATATTTATTGTTTGAATTTTAAGGGCCTTTTGTACTCTCACTTTTTACACTCCCAATCATTGACAAATAATAAAGGCTCTGATTTAACCAGAATTAAAATATTTTAGAACGACAAAACACATGCATCTTTTATTTTTTACACACTGTTGACAACTACTACTAACCAACTTGAAAACATATACATATTCTTCTTCTTGTCTGAAGTCGAATAATATTACAAAAGAAATACAAAATAAATGGCGGCAAACAATATCGAATATAATATTTTAACACTCCCACTTATTCGATATTGTTTAAATTAACAATATTGAGCATCTTAATTAACATATTGAACAAATCTTTAGTTATAGGCTTTGTTAGTATGTCTGCAAGTTGTTTTCTTGATTCAACATACGATAATTTAATATAACCTTTCTTGCAAACATCTCGAACAAAATGGAACCTGACATCTATATGTTTGGTTCTTTTGTGAAATTCAGGGTTTCTTGCTAATTTGATGGCTGACTGATTGTCTACGTTAATAACAATTGTTTGTTGGGGAAAATTTAATTCGGACATCATGGACTGCAGCCACAGTGCTTCCTTTGTGCCAAGTCCCAATGATATGTACTCTGCCTCGGTAGTTGATTGAGCAACAACACTTTGTCGCTGGCTTGTCCACGAGACAGGGCCTCCTGCTAACAGAAAAATATAACCACTAGTAGATTTTCTTGTTTCACAACACCCCGCATAGTCTGCATCAGTGTAACCGATCACTTTTATATCTGTCACAGTCCCGTACACTATACCGTAGTTCAATGTTTGTTTTAAATAACGTATTATACGTTTAACGGCTTGCCAGTGTTCATCAGTCCACTTGTTTAAGAATCTGCTTGCTTGACTCACTGCATACGCAATGTCAGGGCGGCTTACGGTAGCCAGAAAAATCAGCGAACCGACAGCTTCGCGATATGGTTCTTTTCTAGTACACTCACTCACTTTATCATTTACAGTTTTAAGATGCAGTCCTGGTTCAGCAGGTATATTAGCAGATTTGGCTTCCGTCATGTTGAAAGTTTTAATTATTTTCTTAGTGTAAGCTTGTTGACTTATCATGATTATTTTCTTTTCCCGATCGCGCACTATTTCAAGTCCAACAAATTGTTTTGCTTCACCAATAGTAATTTCAAAATCTGTTTTTAATTTTGTCAGCAATTCATTTATTGCTTTTTGCGATGGAGATGCAATTAGTCCGTCGTCTACATACAGCGCTAGATAGATTGACTCACCATCAAACTGTCCGACAAACACGCACTGATCACTGTTCAACTGCTTGAATTTATACTTATTTAAAAAGTTCACAAATTTAATATTCCAGCAACGTGGTGCTTGTTTTAAACCGTAGAGGCTTTTATTCAGCTTACAAACACTATTTGGTTGTTCTTCGTTGACAAAACCGTATGGCTGCTCCATATATATTATTTCTTGCAGTTCCCCATAAAGGAATGCAGTTTTGACATCGAAGTTTGCAAGTTCGTAATCTTTTGCTGCTGCTATGGAGAGTAACAAACGAATGGAGTCGTACCTCACAACTGGAGCAAATGTTTCTTCAAAATCGATTCCTGCTTGTTGAGTAAACCCTTTTGCTACGAGTCGTGCTTTAAACCTAATTGGATTACAATTTGAGTCAGTTTTAATTCGATAAACCCACTTATTTTTAATTAAGTGACAGTTTTCGGGTATTGGGACCAATGTCCAGGTTTTATTTCTATGTAGAGCATCAATTTCTTCTAGCATTGCTGTTTTCCATTCTTTGTTGTTATTACTGTTCACAGCTTCTTCATATGTACGAGGTTCTTCTGTAACTGCAGCAAAAGCTGCTGCTTCATAGTAGTCTGGACGCCGTAAGTTCTCTCTAGCACGTAAAGCACGTTGATCTTGATTTTCTTCCAGGTTTTCTTCTGTTATTTCTCCAACTTTAATTTCAGCTTCTTCCTCTTGCTCTTCACAGTTTCCAAAGATAAGCCGAACATTTGTAACTTCTTTATTTTTGTCTTCTATCATCTCATTTTCATTGAAAGTTACATCATGACTAATTTCAATTTTTCTACGCGTTTTATCCCATAATCGATAGTTTTCTGAATGTCCTTCGTATCCTACAAGCATTAATCTTCTACTTTTTGGCTCCCACTTCTTACGTAGCTGCGGTGGGATAGACATAAAGGCTGTACTTCCAAACACTCGAATGTGTTTAACTTCAGGTTTTCTATTAAACCATTTTTCATACGCGCTTGCACCGTTGACTTGTGATGATAATGTGCGATTTAGGATGTGTACGGCAGTATTGACAGCTTCAGACCATAGTTCTGTTGGCACATTTTTATGAAAGATCATTGAACGTGCACTTTCGACAATTGTACGCATTTCACGTTCTGATCGCCCATTTTGTTGAGGCGTATATGGGGCTGATGTTTCATGAATTATCCCTTTACATCGTAAATACTCTTCAAACTCAGTATTCTTGTATTCGCGCCCGTTGTCGCTGCGCAATATCTTGATTGCATTACCTGTTTGAGTTTTAACCATAGCTTCATATTCTCTGAATCTATTTAGTACTTCGGATTTATATCTCATAAAAAAGACAGTTCTGTAGCCAGTACAATCATCCTTGAAAAGTACAAAGTAACGAGATCCACGAGGCGATTCAATACTCATGGGTCCACAGACGTCACTGTGAACCATCTCACCTGGTTTATCAGCTTTTGGTCGTGTTGAAGTGCGATGTGGTTTGCGTGCTTGTTTTCCAAGTTGACAAGCTTCACAGAAGGTTTCTTCGTCGTCATTAATTTGTAGACCTTCCACTGCATTACTTTTACTGCTATCTTTTATTGATTTGAAGTTTATGTGCCCTAGACGTTCATGCCACAATTTTAATGATTCGCTTTTGGCAACATTACATTTATATACAGGTTTATTTCTAAATAGCATCTTCCAGAGATTATTGTTGCGAACACCCACGCATGACAATTTTCCATTTTCATTATGAAATTCACACTTTTCTGGATAAGCATGAAAAGTGAATTTTTTATCGGTCATGACACCAACTGAAAATAAGCTTCTTTTTAACTCAGGAATGAATAATACATTTTCAATAGTTCGATCATGCCACTTGCCATTTACAAGAGCTTGTATTTCAATTGTTCCTATCTTCATGGCTGATATTATTTTATCATTTGCGACTTTAACTAAAATCGGCTTTTCTAGTGATTTTAATTTCGCAAACCAATGTTTCTGATTTGTCATGTGCACACTAGCACCAGAATCACAGATCCAACTTTGCTGATCATCTTCTGAAGTTGTTGAGTAAAATTTGGATATATCTGTGTTATATGCTGATTCAGTCTTCTTTGCATCTTCATCAGCAATTCGTTTTCTGCATTCGCGAAACCAGTGGCCTTTCTTCTTGCAATAGTTGCAGTTTGTTGTCTTCTTTCTTTCAGCAATATTTTCTTTCTTTCTTTCAGCAATATTTTCTTTCTTCTTATCCTTTGCTTGACGACCATAATTTTTAGTTGATTGATTTTGTAGCTTCGTTTGCAAGGCTTGAACTTGCAAAGCTAATTTTGTAACTTCATCTTCACTCGTTGTCATTCTAGATTCTTCTTTTAATAATCGTGCAGTTAAATTGTCAAATGTTTGCTGGTCAGAAGATACAGAGTCCCAAGCAGTTCGAAATGCATTGTACTTTGATGGCAAACTGCTTATTACTTTTGAGCATACTGCACTGTTACTTACAGTTTCATTTAAATCTTTTAGCTCCTTTACTAGTGACTCAATTTTCGATACATGTGTAGAAATTTTATCATTTTCAGCCATTCGATAATCATAGAACCGCTGCCACAGAAGTTCACGAGAAATCTCAGTTTTCTGTTCATGAATGGATTTCAGCTTTGACCACATGGTCGCTGCTGTCTCACAATTAACAAGACATTGTATTTGATCTTGTGTTATTGTTGTAAGTAAAATTACTTGAGCTCGGGCATCTTTCTCATCCCATTCTTTCCATTCTAGTTTTGTTCTGTCTTCTGGTTCAGTTTTTATGCCTTCCACAATGTCTTTTAACTTTTCAGCCTTAAATATAATCATTACACTAAATTTCCAGATCTGGAAGTTTGTGCCGTCAAATTTAGTCAATTGCGCTAGTTCGTGCTTGGTCGTTGACATTTTGATACTTTATTCTTTTCTTTTAAAGACAGTACTTCAATTTCTACCCATTCGCTAGTATGCAGTTGTAGTGTCTGGGCCCATAACCATTATATTTATTGTTTGAATTTTAAGGGCCTTTTGTACTCTCACTTTTTACACTCCCAATCATTGACAAATAATAAAGGCTCTGATTTAACCAGAATTAAAATATTTTAGAACGACAAAACACATGCATCTTTTATTTTTTACACACTGTTGACAACTACTACTAACCAACTTGAAAACATATACATATTCTTCTTCTTGTCTGAAGTCGAATAATATTACAAAAGAAATACAAAATAAATGGCGGCAAACAATATCGAATATAATATTTTAACAATATTTATACCGTGCGGGCGTTTACCAGGCGTCACTTCACGCGAATCTGGGGAATCGCGGATTCCGACTGATGCCAAATATTTTAGAATTTTAAATGTCAGAAAATTGACCCCTGTGGTGCACTCTCCACGCCAGGAATGAATGTAGGTAAGTATATAAATAAATAGGTAAGATAATAAAAATATATATCAACACGGCATATTACCCATTGCTGGGTCTGCCAATCTGTTTTGTACACAGATGCCGGTAATAATGATGACATATGTGTACCATGCGGGCGTTTACCATGTATAACATCACGAGCACTTATTACTGGCGTGGAGAGTGCAGCACTGCGGTAATTTTTGTGCCATTTAAAATTCGAAATATTTGGCGTCGGTCGGGATCGAACCCTGTATTTAAATTGAATTTAATTTTAAGTATTTACAAGAATAAAAATGAAATGAAAAAGGAAATTTAACAAAGAAATTATTAACTACTTCCAAATTTCAAGAAATATTAAAAGAAAGACCATTATTTTTATTTTTTAACAAATATCATTCATTCATTAGATAAATCTTAAAAACCATACGCAGTACCATAAATTAAAAATATTTCTTTTATCTGTCTATGGATCACTAATTACTAAAGACAACAATGTGAACTACGCAATTAAAAAAAATATTCGTAGTCAATGTGAAGTATTATCTGAAAAAAAAGTCCAACTATGTGAACTTCAGTACGAAGAAATTGATATAAATATCAGTCTATTATTGGGTGTAAAATACAAGATTTAGAGTTCATAGATAATAATTTGAAGCAAGTAAACAAATTTTTGATTTTAGCTAATTAACAAAATGCATATACTTCAATACGTATGTAAATTGAAGAAACTAATGACTGAAAACATTTAAATCATTGGTATAGTTTGGTTCACGAAAGATGACTATTCAAGGTCACTTGTTCGAAGAAAGAACACACAGCACTTTATACAGTAGTAGCTTAACAACATTTCATGTTAGAAAGAGAAAGATTATTTGACGTATGTCTATATAGCTTATGTCGTGTGACAGATATACGTAAATGGTGACATTACTTTCTAACACATTACAAATAATAATGACGTATGTCGAAGAATTACAGATATCTAATTATCTACTGCACAGCCCTCTGTCCTAATAGTTACCCAGTGACGTTGGCATTTAAATCAAATTATTATTCCATGGTTTTTCTCAAGTCTATGTTTTTGGGTTTTGCAAATACATAGGTGAAGAGCATAAATCTTTGAGAAAGGCATTATTTAAAAACAAACATAATTTTCAAATAAATTACACTTATTTTTTTGAGTTAAAATATATCCATAAATATTTCATGTTGCACGTCTATGTATACGAAATGCAGTGAAGTTATCTGCTAGTAATATTATACCATACGGTTAGTAAATGACCTTGAATTGTCATCTTTCGTGAACCAAACTATAGGTATAGTATTCAGCCAAATGATGATAATATAAAAATCTGATGTGGCCAACACAATACCTCTCGTTACTATTATTATTTGAAATGATTAGTTTGTTGACAGTGACATATATCTGTCAGTTACATACATTTGATATCTGAACTGTGTAACAATGTAGTTGTGTTTAAAGCGTAGGCTCCGGAATTAAAATTATAGATAATTTTAGAAATTTATCCATAAAATATATAGAAAAATATTAATGCAAATCTGTAGAAAATTTAATAATCTTTAATTTTTATATAACATAAATCTCGAAAAAATAACATTTAAAGGCATTTTTTTGAAGAAAAACTATTTTGAGCTTCCAGTAAAGTGCCATTTCCAGTTGTCTAAATTACCTCAAAATCTAATAGTATTTGAGTTAGAGCGAAACACACATACACACAAACGTCATCGTGAAAATGTTAAAATTGGATTCTAGGTACCTTAAAACGTGGTCATTTCATCTCGATATGCGATTTTTAGCACGATCCCTATACCTCCCTTTACCAGAGGTAGCGGGAGGTAAAAATAAATATAATTAATTTTTATTTATGGAGTGAATTATGGCTACTATAATTAATCGAAAAAATTTAAATAACGGGTGTATATTTTTACAGGAGTGGAATAAATTTATAATTTAATATAATATATTGAAAATTTAAAAATTGAATTACATATCTTTGAGTAATTTGATAATTAAATATGGCAATAACCTTTTCTGACCTATGATTACTGAAACAATCATAACATATTTTTATTGGCTTACGAAATAGGAGTGTGTGCAAAGCAGCAAATAAGATAAGCCCGTTTGGATTGGCCTTCTTACTCGCATATCAAATAAACCGCGGTCTTACGTTTTTATTTTTATATTTTTGTTTACCACGTCTTTTTGAGTCTGTAACTTCCGACAAATAATAAATTTACATGAGATGTTGTCATAGTAATAAATGATTTGTTCTGGCATAATATGTTTTGCATAATTTAAAATTTTTACAAAATGATTTTTGTAATTGAAAAAAATATCGTCTAGTAACATATTAGTATATAAGCAGAGTGTACATACAATTATTAATTATCTAGTACAAGTCAGTTAAGATGAGAAAATAATCGAGAACGTATTCTCATCTTATCAATGTTTTTTGATTTGATTTCAAAACAGGTACCTATACAAATATTTAATTTTTAATTTAGATAAGTTCGATAAAAATATACAAATAAATATCAAAATATAATCATATTGTAACTCGTCTATAGACAATTTAATATACCTACTAAGCATGTAAATTTAAAAGATACAATGGTTTGTTAACTTTATTCAAAATTTAACATTTACTTATTACTTTTTAGTATTAAAAAAAATATATTACCTTCTAGTTAAAATCACGAATATGGTCATTTTGTAGATAAAACAGGAAACAAATGGAAAGAAATCTGAAAATAAAAAAATGTTAAATAGTTTTGTTATATTAGAACACTATTTGAAATTAAAAATTATAATATTTTAATTTAATTATTTGTAGAGTATACCGCAAATACTGTATAGTGTATATGTATACTATCAACAACACTTTTTTCAGTATTTGTAATCAAGTTGTCAAAACTAAGCAACCAGCACTACATAAGTATATTACAGGCAAACAACTGATTTCAAAGAATATGAAAAAAAAATGCAATGAAATCAAGTAGAGAATGAAATACTCGTATTCTTTAAAAAAATTAACAACATAAACTGTCAAAAATTAATATTTTACTGGATTTTTTCAAAAAAAGCAGAAGAGCTTCAAGAATAGATACTTTCGCTTGACCAATTGAGCTCTTAGCAAAATCAACCTGTCCAGTTTTACTTCTCGCTGAGAGAGGTATTGGATTCATGCTAAAAATCGCATATCCAGATTTTAATAATTAAGCACGTTTTAAGGTATCTACAATCCGATTTTAATATTTTTACGATGATGTCTGTGTGTGTGTGTGGATGTATGTATGTTCTCAAAAGAATATATTGGAAGAATAATAAATAATTTAGTAAAAGAAGGTTGAAGAAACAGAGGAAGACCAAAGATAAGATGGAAGGACTGTATTGCGGAAGTCTGAACTGAATGAGAACAGCACGCAAAACGGAAAATAAAAAATAACGGCCCCTAACGAATGGGAAAAGGTAAAGAAGAAGATGTCAGTGTCAAGTGCAATTTGCATAGTTTGTTTATGAAATAATTCTACTGGATATTTAAAATCTTTTGCAAGAAAATTTATGTATGGAATTTATGCATAATACACAAGATTGACGGAAGGTATTGTGCTGGCTACAACAGATTTTTTTCTTTATATTTCTGTAACTTACTTTACCTAAGAATCATGTTTAAATATTAGTAAAATATTTACTGGATGATAAGAAATAGATATAGCAACACTGATGGTATTTATAAGACGTTTTTGTAACAACGGTTCTGGTTCAAACATTCGTAAAATTTGCTGAGTTGAACCCTAAACCCGAATTTTAATATCCGGTTCGGTTCCGACTCGGTTACAACTGAAAAATATAGCTGAGGTTCGGTTCTGGGTTCGCTAAAATGATACGGTTTGGTTAGGGTTCGATGCTTTGGGGCGAACTAATATGCAGCGGGGCTTGTATATGCAACCAATGTTACACATATGTATACATAAGAGCCTATCTGTTAGATATATGAAAACATATTGTTGAAAACAATGACTCCTTGTAAAATTCAATTCGGTATTATTGGTGTAAGTTGTATTAAATTCAACAGGTTTTCACAGTATTTTATATCTTATAAATAAAACATTTATAGGAAAACAAACAATTCATAGCACATTCTTAATATATATTTCTTGACACAAATCATACTAATTGACAGTACTTACATTCACTATCACTAAAACTAATTTGTAATGTGTAGGAGGAAACGCGTAATAAAAACTACTTGCATATCAATCAAGACATCTCAAAATCTGTGACTGGTTCAGATTCATTGTGTAACTAGAGTAGAAAAGGCTTCATTATAGTCATTCAAACATTCATTCAGTGTAGTCTACTGTATACACAGCATCTATGTTGATCTGGTTGACTGCATGATGTGTTGGCAGCTGACTGAGTTACGACAGTCACTTTCATTGATCTACGCTAGGAAAAATACATGGTTGAACTAGAAAACATTCACTTTCGATACCGTTGGATCGCCTTGAACGTCATGAACATGACGCCAACTAGCGGAATTTAAAAATCAGCTGTTCCTAGAGTTGTTTACGTATGCATTCAGTGTCAACATGTGTACTGACCGTAGACACACATTAAAATAACTATTATGTATGGAAATTTTTCTTTATGGGCTTTTTATTTTTTACTTCCTAGGAATAAAATTGTATAATACAACTGTATGATATAATGATGCTTTTAAAGTTCAACTAGTTCATTAAATTGTCTCCAAAAGATTAGAATGTTACATGTTTTAGAGATTAGATGAAAAGCATCCCTGGATAAGAACAATAAGGCGCATGGACTGTGTCACTTTCTCACATTAAATAGACGTAGTACTGGTTGCATTGGGGCGTTTTGTAATCAAAGGTTAATAAGATTAAAGAAGGGGGGGGGGGAACGAATGCAGCATTGGATAGCTGCAAGTGTCTACTATTCCGGTACGAAAACACGTTTTTGTAGCTGTAGTAGTATTTTTACCTCTCGCTAAGAGAGGTATTGCATTCATGCTAAAAATCGCATATCCAGATTTTATTGAATAAGCACGTTTTAAGGTCCCTACAATCCGATTTTAACATTTTTACAATGATGTCTGTGTGTGTGTGTGTGTGTGGATGTGTGTGTGTGTGTGTGTGTGTGTGGGATGTTGGAAGGACGGTTACTCAAAAACTATAAGACTTAAAATTTGTTTAACAACGTATTTCCCAATCGGACATTCATGGGAAGATCTGAAAAGGTTTTGGTAATAATTGGACAACCGGAAGTAGAAGATTCTTGAAAAAAAATCTTCTAAATATTATTTTTTCAAAAATTTTCGTGGTAATATTAAAGAAAATTAAATTCTCTATCTGATACATTTAAATATTTTATTATATATTCCATAGATTTAGAGATAAAAGAAGTATAATATATAAAATAATCTGTTGTAATAAATTTGACAGCCGAAAGAATGCCATGAAAAATAGTTGATAATTTAAATTATTTGTAACTGACAAATAAATGTCAGTGTCAGAAATAATGAGTAATGAAAGAAAAATGTACTTGGAGAATCCCTTAGTTCTTGATCTGTGACTATTATGGAGATGACAAGTCTAGGTTGAAGGACTTAAATTTGTTTCAAACATTATGGGACAATGTACACCAGTACTATAGACTAGAGTAACTTTGAATTGCGAAAAAGCTATCAAATTCTTCTCAAGTAAGTTGTAAATATTGACAAAATTACACATCGATATAAGAATAATCGGAGTGCAATCTATCCGCCACTTTATTAAAGGGAATTAGTGTTATTTAGATATAACATGTATGAAAAAATAAAATGTAAAAGAAGATATGTAAGAATAGATGCACAATCCAGATATATACATTTTAGACCGCCCAAAATTAATGTTTTTACTAGAAGAATATGAAGAGAAAGTAAACAACGTTGTTCGAATTGAAAATTGCAGTTACCAGCCTAATATTTATATATGGTAAACTCTACTTTGTAATTTATTGTAACATAATTTATGGTAAAATATCTTCATGTTGAGACATGCTATTATTGAATAATAAAGAAGTTTATACGTCATAGATTTATATGAATATATTATTTGTATTTATAAAAATATTCTTTGCTTTATGCATACAGCCAGGTAAAATATACGGCGAGAGGTTATGTGCTGGCCACATCAGATTTTTTCTATAGAACGTGTTTTTTTCTCGTGCCGATAATAATGTGTGACGAAAAACACGAGCAACGGATCAATGTGAAATATCTCGTTAAATTAAAAAAAACTCCGACTGAGTGCTATAAGTTGTTGAAAGCGGCCTATGGTGAGAATTCTCTATCTCGTGTGCGTGTTTTCCAACGGTATAAACGGTTTTCTGCAGGCCAAAAGAGCACCGAAGATGACCAACGTCCAGGTCGACCTGTCTCTGTTCCAACTTCTCCGCAAATAGTAAATAGTGACCAAAATCAATGAAATTGTGCGCGGAGATCGTCGTACGAGCATTCGGATGATTGCTGAGACTCTAAACGCCGATAGAAAGAAGAAACGGCCGGAGTTGTGGAAAAACGCGCTGTCTGTGCAGCGTTATTTAGCCGCTAGAGGCAGCCCAGTGCTCGAACACGCGCCGTACTCGCCTGATTTAGCACCCTGTGACTTTTTTCTGTTTCCGAAGATCAAGTCTGCCTTAAAAGGAACCCGGTTCGAGTCGATGGAAGAGGTGAAGTAAAAATCGGCGGAGCTCCTAAACGCTCTTACAAAAGAAGACTTCCAACATTGCTTTGACCAATGGAAAAAACGAATGGAACGGTGTGTGGCGAGGGTAGGGGAGTACAGTAAAGGGGAGCATTCGATTATAAAATAATTTTTAAAATAAAATTCTTTTTCATAAGCAGTCTCGTTATTTAATAGCCAGACGTAGTACTGTATTCATTTCGATAAAAAATTATCAATAATTATTTGAATGAAAATAAAATACAGCACCCTCAATCAGAAGACAATATTTATTTTGATAATAAATATATTAATATATTGATACGGCCAGTATATATGTCCATGATTGAAATATCTGAATAAAACTACTATTCAGTAAAATAAGTTCAAAGACCTATATACGTTGAGCAATGGCTCATTTGATTCTATCTTATCAGCACCAGACTTAATGAATTTTTTGTAATTGTTAATTTTATTTTATAGTTTTATTCACTCAGTTTTTACAAATTCAAATGAGATAAAGATAATTGTTTAGTCTAGTCAATTGTATTTTATTAATAACTATATTTTGAATCTTTCAATTTTTAAAACAAAAATAGAATTTTAAATACAAATTCATTTTAAATATGTACATAAATATATAAATACGTTTCTTTTTATATTGGAGATAAATTTAGAACTGTAGAAAAGAGGTATTATTTTGTTTGTAGAAAATTGATAACGGTCAAATTTGTATCCGTAAGATTTGAGAGTACTGCATTTTACACAGTGTCCAAAAACAATAAAAATAAATAATTATATTTATTATAAATATAAAAAATACTTTGAAAAACGCGAGAAACTATAAAAAAAAGTTAAGATATCACTTCCATTTTGGTACATTTCAGCAGGATAACAATAAGAATATGCCTTCTAAATATTTATTAGATATTTTACAATTTGGATATTTTGAAAAACTCACGTGATCTGAAACATAATGTGACGTCAAAGTACATAGACCTTAACATGTGACACACGTTTGTTTTCTATTTTACTAACCATCGCCTACTTTTATTATATAAAAACCTGGTGATGGTCAACTGTTTCCCTATTGGCTGTGTGAAGAACGTCACAAGAGTGGGGGGATTGTTTTTCATAACTATTTTTGGCGCCATTCTTTTATTTATTTACGAAAATTACAAAAAAATATTACTACAAAACATATTGCATAAACTTTCATTTAAAATACTTTTCGAAGTTACATATCTATCGCAGCATACAGATTTACAAATTTAAATATTTTCTGATATTCTGAAAAATTGAAAAATGAATAAAGGTGTCAACTTGAAAAAGTAGAGGGGCACATTGAAATTTCAAATCAAGTACTTTTGAACATTTTTGAAAATTATTATTGCGTCATAAATTCGTATACATTGACGTGTATTTTAGCGTTTTTGTGTTTCGTATTGATTTATGTGATTTATCAATAGGTAATGCCAGAAAAATTATCAAAAAGAGCTAGAATAATGGTCTTGCTTGTTGTCTGCATGTGTGTTTTTTGATGCAGAAAACGACAGTTTCCTAGTTCGTATCATCACGGATTATAGAGCGAATTGAACTACCTATATAAACGAAACATTATTGCGCAATTTCTTATACTTTTATTCACTCACGTGGGGGATCCCCAACAAATATGGCGGAAAGGGGTGGATGATAATGATAGTTTATAACATATTTTTCTATGCAAATTACGGGTAAATATTTTATTAATAAATTATTACATAAATTTTTATAAAATCATAGTTAAAATTGGTGATTTTTTTATATCTTCTGTGGATTTAGTTATGGTAAACAAAATCTTGAAATAATCAGCTTTTGTAAATACTTAATTAGTGTTTCGAAGTACTTGAAGTAAACACTTTATATTATAAAAAATTCATGTTATTGTCTAATGTTTATATTTGATAAATAAATATCTGTGTCAATAATAAAGAACAATTTGTTTTGTACTAAAAATATATGTTTTTGAAAGAATTGTTCTGTACTGTATGTATATACAATAAAAATGGAATATATATTTTTAATTTAAAGAGATAGAAGATATGCGCAATGGTATCTGCGCATAGTAAGCTAACAACTAGCGGGAGTCATGGTTATGGGCTTGTTATGAGATCCGCGGCGTTTTTACCTTCCGTCACCTTTAGGTAAGGAAGGTATTGTCTTTGGTCAAAAAATTCAATGATGAGTTTTTAGTGAATAAGCATGTTTTAGGGTCCCTATAATACGATTTTACCATTTTTACGATGATGTCTGTATGTATGTATGTATGTGTGTGTATGTGACGAAATTTCGTATTCCTCAAGTTTACATCCAGAAGAACAACTGATTAGGTTTTGGTTATAATTGGTGAATCGGAAGTAGCCTCATTTGAAGATTTAACAGTTAAATTTGATTTATTGACATTTAACGTTATTATAACTTAAAGAATATATTATTCTCTATACGATTTAATGGCATTTTATCCTTCATATTCAATGGATATAGAGTTAAAGAATTTTAAAGAAATTTAATTTTATAATTCAGCCAGCTATGCTAAACATGGAAACTATTAATATATTCATATAATTCAAATTGACAGATGTCAGTATCAATAAAAAGTAAATTAATGTGGCAGAGATGACGATGTTGAAGTAGATGTTGGCGAAGTCACGGAAAGATAGGTAACGAAATAACAAATTTCTAGAAAGATACAAGAGAGATGATAACATTGGTTTGAAAATGTCATGAGGGGAAATGAAGAATGAATGTTTCGTAATAGAAGGTTGAAGAAACAGAGGAAGACCAAAGATAAGATGGAAGGACTGTACTGCGGAAGACTTGAGAGAAAAGGAACTGAATGAGAACGACACGCAAAACAGAAATGAGTGGAAGAAGAAAATAAAAAATAGCGATCCCTAACGAATGGGAAAAACTAAAGAAGATGTCTGTGTCAAGTGCAATTTGCATAGTTTGTTTATGAAATAATTTTACTGGAAATGTATTTTTTTTAATTTGGAAGTAAAATTTAATCATATTTTTTTACGAAACCGGGCCTAAATCAAATATTTGTTTTAAGTTACATATATGGAAAACAGATTAATTTTTGTTAGTACGTTCACAGAAACATAAGCATTAAATGAAATATGCACATACATTAAATTAAATATTTAAATTACAGTAACATAATTGCTCCATAAATGTTGTGCGCGATAAACTTTCTCAAATTTAACAGTTTTCCTATTTCTTAAACAAAGTATGAAGAAATACAAGTGTGTATGAATAAATAAATCATTATTTTAACGGAGCATATAATCATAAATGGATTTGATTATTAGATATTGACACTTTTGCAATATATGTTAGTGTGGCAAGATATTTGACCTTTAGATTGTATTTCTGCTTTGATCATTGCATTAGTTTATATTATTATTATTTGCACTCAGTATAAAATGATGAAATAGGGTTTTAATAATTTATGTAATTTAAAAAAAAACCACCCACAGTGTATTTAAACTTTTACACTAAATTTTAGATAATATGTAAATGAGGATATTCTTATCAGTGTTGCATCATTGTTGCTTCTATAGATAACCTACACCAAATAAAGATACATCTGTTTCTTAGCAACGATACAAGACGCGGCATAAACAACTTATTAATTATTAATTACAACAATTGAATGAATAAAATACGAATACATTTAATAAATCTACAAAATATTGTTGCTATTTTAATTTTTAAGTATTAAAACATTATTTATAATATAGAAGAATCGTATTTTCGTACCTTGCGCTCTTGTGTGACTTTTGTTGGTTAGGACGCGCCACGCGGGATCTTCGCTTCTTCGCCTTCGTCCGAGTATAAAAACCAGGCAGCAAAGCAAATCTTGTGTCAAACTTCGGCACTGGCCTACACAACTAGGAGATATGATCCAGACTGTGTACTGTACGAACTGGAAGTAAGTTTTGATATCTGTTCTGGTCGTCGTCTGTTTTGTATGGGTGTCCCGCTGACGTTTGACGTTCGTTGTCTGCATTGATACCCTTCAAGCTATATCATGTTATCTACATGATATAGTTCAAGTTCACGTTTATATCACCTGTGATGTCTTTTGTATATGCACATCTGCTGTAGTGTTTGAGATAGCGATGGAACATTGTGTCATAAAATTTAATTATAAGTACTGCAGTTGCAATGTTACAAAAAAAAATTATCTTTCGGTAAGAGAGGTATTGGATTCATGCTACAAATTGCATATCCAGATTTGAATGATTAAGCACGTTTTAAGGGCACTACAATCCGATTTTAATATTTTTACGATGATGTGTGTGTGTATGTGTGTGTGGGGAGGTTGGAAGGACGATTTCTCAAAAACTATAATACATAATATCTGTTTAACTACGTATTTCTCAACCGGACATTACTAGGAAGAACTGAAATGGTTTGGGTAATAATTGAACAACCGGAAGTAGCAGATTCGTAAAAAAAATCTTCTAAATATTATTTTTTGAAAATGTTTATTCTTGCTTATTAAAGAAGAGTAAATTCTCTATCTGATACATATAAATATTTTATTATAACCTTTATATATTTAGAGATAATAAATCTCACAGCCCAAATAATTACATGGAAACCAATTGAAATATTAAAATGTTTGAAACTGATACATAAATGTCTGTGTCAAAAATCCAGAGACATTACCGAAGATTTTTTCTGGGAAGTACATACATTATATTATTTCTTATTGTATTAATAGTTAAATATTTAAAATTATATGTATATTACATATACCCTTGAAAAATACTATCAATCCCGACAATGAATTGGAAACATTTTAAATTTGTTCATAGAATTGATTTAAAATTGAAAAATCTAAATATAAAGAATAGATATAAGTAAAATATAGGAAATGTTAAATACAATAGGGCGCGAGCAGTCACGTGACTTTGTTGGCCTTGACAAGCAGATATGGGGGCCCATGTCAAAATGATAGCTAGTAATTATGTACATAGATCTCAAATATCATAATTTTTCATTCTAAATTTAGTGATTTTCCAATTCCATGTGGTTTATTTTCCGCGACAAGTAAATTCCACACTCCTGGTGACAAATTAATTACGTGAATTTAGAAAATCTTGAACTTTTTAATGAAAAATTCTGACATTTGATACCTATATACATAATTACTAATTATCATTCTGACACGGGCCCCCATATCTGCTTGTCAAGGCCAACAATGTCACATGATTAGTCGCGCCCTATACTTATGTAACCAAAAACGGAAGTGGCGAGAGGTATTGTGCTGGCCACAACAGATTTTATTTTCTCGAAATGTAAAATTGGGAATCTAAAGTCCCTAGATTAGGAAGTAGCGCGATTTATTAAGCCTCTGTAATATACTATTAAACTATAAACCGCTAAAAGGCACACAAAAAATGTCTGGATCATTTTGCAATCTGCATGCGTGAATACGATTCCTCATGTGCATACGTCAACTGCATTCGATTCGTTATTGTTATTTGCTTATCGGCTGTGCGCGCATGTGCTTTGAGACACGTGTCAACGGTACTTTAAAAACACGCCTCGGAGCAAATCTGTGTATAAAGCAAATTGACACATCCAGCATTGTGTAATTATTATTGAGTCGGTTTCACATTTTTAAAAAAGTATTTAATAATATTTTTTTATTTTCGTACATAATGAAATAAAAATATTGGCGCTAGAAATAGTAATAAAAACAACCTCCCCCCACTCCTGTGACGTCGAATACATGCAGCAAGTCATTCATAGCCAATAGGAAAAAAGTTTTTTCAAAATTTCAATAATTAATCGTAAATTATCTAATACATATTTTGTGATATTTTCAAATTTGAGGCTATTTGAAGAACAATATTTTAAAATTTAGTACGTAGAAGTCTTATAAAAATTCTTGCCACAGCCCTATTATAATTATAAAATTATTTTCTTTTTTAATATGGGGGTGTCTGTTGGAAATTACAAGCCCAAAAACATGTGGTAAATAAAAATACAAAAATAATAAAAACGGATTACAACGGTTATATTTAATATCCGGTTTAAAAGGCCAATCCATATGGACTTATCTTATTTGCTGCTTTGCAAACACTCCCATTTCGTAAGCCAATAAAAATATGTTATGATTGTTGTCAGTAATCGCAGGTCAGAAAAGGTTATTGCAATATTTATCAAATAATTGGAAGATATGTTTATAACTACATAATTCAATTTTTAATTTTGCAATATATCAAAGTAAAAATAAAATGCTTCAATTATAAAAAAAATATTTAAAACTATAAATTTTATTTTTATTGTAGTTTCTATTTAAATAAAATCAATAAATATATTATCACGGCATACACAGATATCGGTAATAATGGAATATTTGTACCGTGCGGGCGCTTACCAGGCGTCACTTCACTGGCACTCATTGCTGGCGTGGAGAGTGCGCCACAGGGGTCAATTATGTGCCATTAAAATTCGATGTAATTTTTAGCGTCGGTCGGGATCGAATCTGGGTCCCCAGATTCGCGACCAGACACTCAGACACGGCTATTATTATTGGTGTACAGACGACCCATGATGTCACCAGAATCCTCTCATAGAATATTTCGAACTATTTTCCGTATTATTCGGTTGTTTTTAGAACAAATATATATGTGTATGCTCTTCGATTTTTTTGTACGATGTTTTAATAAAATAACTGAATGTTTTATACGAATGTATTTTGTGTACATGAATTGTAACAATGTCATTTGTATATATTACATTTTTGTTGTGTAATTGTTGTAGACCCTAAAGATGATACAAGGGTTCACCGAAACATCGGTAAAGTAGAATAAATGTTCTTCGACTGAGCTTTCGAGTAATTGATAACATTTTTGCTTTCATGAATTATTTTAAGATTAGTTAATTCAAATTTAGTCAATCAGACAATAATTTATTGGTTGTCTATACACAAATAAGTGTTTAAATTATTATATAATCAGTAATCAGATGATAAGATTAGATTAAATTCTTGAAATTAGCAATATAAAATTATTATGATTATGAATGTTTTCCTCCAATTTATTGGTGATATTTATAAACATTAAATTGTTATTATTCGTAACATTTGATTTATAATTATTAATTTTCATTCCTAAGCTGAAAATTCTGTACAATAAATGTTTAAATACCAAGTAAAGTATGTAAACTAAGAAAAGACTCGGACAAATGTTTGACACAAGCTTAATTCAATTTTAATACTACAAATAACGGCATAATTTTCTGTTACCAATTTCTGTTTGATACTTCAAACACAGGCATTATACCATAAATTATTCAAAAATTGTCTGGGTTTCCATATTTCTTGGAACATAATAATTATCAGCACAGCAGGTAATAAATTCATGGATATTCCATATTTTAAAAGAATTATAACTGTTTTGTCCTACTTTGAAAATTGATTTTCCAAATTGGATCTAGGATAGTTAATTTCTTTGACTTCCATAATCTCCGCAATTTCGACAACAATAGCGAAAACCGCTTATGGTGAACTTATAGCAATACAAAATAGGTTTTACTTACAAGCTCTTTTGGTTCATAATCGCTTACACGATACAGGGTTTTATATTTTAGTGGACCCAGCAAATATCTCGCTTATTTATTAAGTTAGTAATTTCTTTCATATAACATGATTTATACAGCAACATGTAAGCTACTTGATGACGGATGTACATTCATGATACCACTTCCGGTTTATTAATAATTAATATCAACTTTGAAATTTCAAATAGAACATACTATATTTTTTTACAAAAGTACATCAAATTTTTTTTACAATCATGTAAAATAATCCATATGTTACATTATTAAAAAGTAAAATGGCGGGAACTTTTTACTTCCTTGTACGTAAGTAAAGCGGAAATATCCATTTTGATCATCCCTGAATCCATTTTGACTAATTTCGTCGTGACGTCTGTAAGTACGTACGTATCTCGTATAACTCAAAAACGGTAAGCCGTAGAAAGTTGAAATTTTGTATTTAGGACTGCTATAACATCTAGTTGTGCACCTCCCTTTCTGGTTATTACACAATTTCCAGAAGTGGCACTTTACATGAAGCCTATAATAGATTTTAATGAAAAACTGTTTTAAAATATAATCCAAAACTTTTCAAATTTGGTATACAAGACTTTTATGTCAATCGAAATAACTTAATAAATTTTGGTTAAAATAGGCTAACCGGAAGTGGTACATTACTTGAAGTTGTTAACAGTTTTTCTTGAATAAAATGATTTTATTTTGATTTTAGAAATAAATGCTTCAAATAAAAGTTTTAGAGAATTAATTTCTACGTCTAGCACATCAAGTATTATTAAATTAGCCCTTTTTATAAGCGAGATATGTAAATTTAAAAATTATATACGTTTTTGTTTTTGTAATAAAGCTTGCTATGGATTAGGACAAAAACATAAAAAAAATGTTCATGTCAAATTACATTAAATACGTGCAATTTTATGATTCGTACAATAACAAATATTATATTTTTATTGTGAAATTAGTCATATTCATTGTTGTAATCAAATATTTCTTTGTTGTAATCAAAACTCTCTTTAAAAACTCCCTTTATGGTCGCCATATATATCTTACTGTTTTGAAGTTAAAATTAATATTTTGTAATTTATTTATTTAAAAAATATGTAAAGTTTAATAATCGTACAAGGAAGTCGTGTGGTGTCCACATCAGATTTTTTATACACCTAGAGAGAATAGTGAGCCATGACTGTGGCTTTAAATAAAACAATTGTAACACGGGAATAACGTCTAAAGGATTGGCATTTGTACATTTAAGAATCAAATTCAGATTATCACGAGCATAAAATTATGCAAAGAAATTAGAGCAAAAAAATGAATACATAATATAAATTGTCCAATAAAACTTACATGTGTTTTTAGGGTTGAAAGAAATGGATATCAAAAATTATTTTTTATAGTATTATTATTTATACATTTTTACAATGAGCATATGCTTCTTCTAATATCCTTTTCCTCCATACTTCATAACTTTCTGTTTCTTCTTCCATATCCTTTATTTTTTGTACCTCTTTTTCTTTTTCTAAATACAAAATAAACAAAATGTTATAAATGGACGTTGTTTTATTTACAAATTTATTACCTATTTCCCGTGATTTTTGTTCTAAAATATTAATTATTCCTTTTTTCTTAGATTTTTTCACCATATCAACAGTGAAATTTTGTTCTTGGACAAATTTACTGAATTCGCTTTCCAACTTAGTCCATTGTTGTGGTTTTAAAGTACTCATAGATATAAAATCGCTCTTTTTTATTGATATTTTTTGTAATCTTTAATAAAATATTTACAAAATAAAATGTAGTCAAATAAATTATAAATATTAACATACTTGCAAATTGTATATACAGCAACTACAGCATATTGTGGGTGATTAAAATCTTTATTAATAATATCACGCTCCTTATATTTTTGTAGAAGCATTTCTGCATGTTTACTAGCTTCTTCACAACTGAGTTGAATGCATATTTCATGAACAGATTTATTTGTGTCTACTTGAAGGATATTTTTAATCAAAACAAAGTTTTTTTGATACTGAGGCTTGGTAACAACAGAAAGTTTTAAAGCCATAGCCTGTAAAGAAATATATTTCGATAACTAAACAATTAACTTGGCTATGAAACAAAAAAAAAACCAATGCCTAGTTTACTTTGATCGTAGCGTACTTTGATCGTTCTGTATGCGTGTGTACTAGGTTGATTTATTTACTTACTTTATCAAATTTTTCTCCCAATTGTGAAGTAGCTATGTCCAAACATATTATTGTTTTCAACATTTCATTTATGGCAATACTAGATTTCATATTAATATTTTGAATGTATTCATTTGCCGTTCTAAAATTGTAAAACATAACCTTACATTTTATAATCTATAAAACATTAACTTACGATAATGTGTCTGGATTATTTATTCCAAATTTCTGTGATATTTTGAGTAACACTTCAGATAACTGATTTGCCATTTTACTATTTAATAATACTTTAATATATTTCACCAAGTATATTGAATCAAAACCGCGCGCTTTCAGTAACCAAGAACTCATCAGCAGCAAGACAACAACATGCACAACACAAAAACAAGTGAGCAAAGTGAAACGTCGCGACATCTATGAAGAAATACCGAAAGTACATATGAAACAAACAAATGAACGTTGAAATATTTGACGAATGAGAGCGCTGCTTGGCTCGAATTCGTCTCTCGCATATTATTTCACAATTCGAAATGATTACAATTCATTTTCTGATTACAGTTTTTCATTATTTTTACGACTAAGTTAAAATTAAATTTGTAGAGGGTACTTTTTTTCAAAAATCGCATTCCGGGAACATGAATTTTTTACATTCCTACAATAAAGCATTAGTTACACGGTACACAAAATTAAAATCGTATTATTTACAATTCGGGCTGTTACAATAATTATTATATGACTTCAAGTACTATTTTTTTTAATTGTTCTTTAAACTTAAATTTGACAATATCACTAAATATTGAAATTTGTATAATATTTTTTTTATGAAAATTGAGCCAAGAAAAATGAATTATAAAAATTATAAGTGTTATGTCAATATTATATATAATAATTTTCATTTGTTTTATATTAAATGTTTATTTATATAAAATATATTATTAGTACAATATTTACAATAAATTATTGTTAACAATTACTGGTTATAGTATTGATAAACAATTATGTACAAAATATCTTATTAATAAATAAAATATATATACAATATTATATTTATTTAACCCCTACAATATATATAATAACAATATTTAATTGAAAAATAATAGTATATAGTCATAAATTCAAGAAATACCAATATTTATTTATTGGAATTTAGGCGCCAGCGCCTATCATATTTCGCATACCACAAATATTTGTTATCACACATTAACGTATTCAGAAAATTTTGTGCTTGCCAATATTTCATTATATCTTCTTAATAAACGAAGTTTGAACATTTATTTTGCATTTTTTATAAACTATTATCTTATATTGGTTGAAATAAATATAAATTTTAGTCCAAAACCTTGTTAAACGTTTTTTGAAAACAGTAATTTTTAATTACGGTCCTGGTTTTTGTGAAGGTTAAATTTGTTTGTAAAACAGGTGGCGACATCATGTGCCACAGTAAACTAACAACAATAAAACAGGCAACAAATGTTTATTTTACAATATAATAAACAATAAATCATGTATCAATCAATATATTATTTATTAATTTGTTTAAAATAAATATTTAATAATTTTTTATACGTCAAATGATCCACATTTAAATGATATATGTATGAATCATTTTTCTTGCCGCCTAGATCCAATAAACATTTCTAGAAATATGATTGGTCAATCGATATGTCATTATTATTGATTTTCTCCCATTTACACGATACATCAACGTACTTATATACAACACAACATTAAAATATAGTTTATAATTTTGACCACAGATTACAGCAGCAGTATTGATTTAGTATTAACAATTTTGAGAAAATCCATTTTTTGGCTAAACCAAAAGATTTCGACTATGTTTGTCATAATCAAATAAATTTGTAATTAAAAATGAAGGCTAGTCTTGTAGAAACTTTTTTTTATTTGGGCTTTAATTTCAGAAATATTGAAGAAAAATAAAAATTGTTTATTTTTCGCAAACTAATTTTTTTACAAAATAAATTTTGCAATAAACTCTATTTATTTTTTGTTTTGTTTATGTTTTAACCGATATTTTATTTTATTTACGTACAGTTCTTCTGAAAATGATTTATTTAACTAAGCATTTATATCTTCAGAAATAGAAACTATATAATTAAGATTAATACATAATTTATTAAAATGGAATATTTTGAGAAAATTATATTTGAAACTTTTGTCGATTTAAGGCCTCAGTTTTAAGAGAACAATTTTGGAAAATCAATGTTGTAATATTCAACAAATGTCAGAGATTGTTTATAATTATTGTCAATAGGTGGCCATACCAATATTATATTGGAATTATAGATTCTTAGATGATTAAATAACGCCTTTATTTTTCATTTTTTAAAAAAGTTTATTTGAAGAAAGTTACTCAGAATTAAAAGTTACATAATATTATGCGTATATTTACCTCATACGAAATACATTGGTTCAGTACAGGGCAGAATATATAGGATATATATATTATACAATTTTAACTTTTAAAATTAATGTTTGTAATTGTAATTATATATTTTTTTTAAATAAATTATTGAATGTTTCATTGTTACAGAGTAAACGCATATTTAATAATGTATAACACGAATTCGCCCCCAGTTGTAAATAATGGGTTGGAAACAATTCTAACTTTTAAAATTAATGTCTATAAATGTAATTATATAATTTTTACCTTCCGCTACCCTTGGCAAGGGAAAATATATATCATCAGCATATATTATCGTTTCTCTAGTTTCTATGTATTTGTGGCATATTGTTAATATGAATTAAAAATAACAGTGGCCCTAAAATAGACCCTTGGGGTACCCCAGATCATATATTTCCCTATCCAAAATATCTAAAATGAATTAAAGATATCCGTATATAATTTACTATTGGACCCCTGAATAAGGAGTGATATATTCCTTACCAAAATGTCCGTAACGTCTGCTATTTTTGTTGCATATAGTGAGCCATGGATTTTTAAAATAGGCATTTCCTTCGCAAGGGAATGTGAAATGAGGTTGGTAGGACACATTTGCAGTGAAAGATTTGTATGAATTAATTTAGATCAGTCATTACATTACAAGTGGTATGCATGAAGCATAAATGATGAAGCGAAGTATTGCTACTACCATTGCTCAACTCAGGAATGGGAGCGAATGGAGAATAGATTGATTTCAGGACGAGAGATAACGGAGACTCGCCTACGTTACATCCCGCTCGCCTCTCATATACATTCGAGTACATGGACGCAAAATGAATAACAATTATATGCCTATACGAGTAGAAAGATTCATGATACTATAAAAGAAGTTGTATTCACATTGAAAATTCAACCATAAAATTGTCTTGAGCAAGAATTTTTATGTTTTGTCTTAAATATAAATAAATAAGTATATCATCATGGCTGATTACCCATTTTTGGGTGTACCAACCTGCTTTTATTCGCAGATATCCGTAATGATCAGGGCAGGACATCGAACCCGCCAAAAACTGGGTTCGGTTCAGGTTAATTTATTTTTTGAGTGATGGATTTGGGTGCGGTTCTGGTTCAAACATTAATAAAATTTGCGGTTTAGTTCCGGATTCAGGTATTTGGTTCAGGTTTGGTTCGACCTAATGAAAATTGAATTAATGTTTCTTTGAATAACAATCTTTATATAGAAATAATTTAAAATGCGAGCCAAAATTTACGCAAGACAAGAACACGAACACAATTTTCACAAACAGACAACACAGGCGTCGATAATTGGCTGTATTACAATTACGCTTACGTTTCGTACTCAAAATAAACCTGAACCGAAGCTGAACCCTGAACCCGAATTTTAATACCCGGTTCGATTCCGACTCGGGTTCAATTGAAAAATATATTTGAGGTTCGGTTCCAGGTTTGGGTTCGCTAAAATGTTACGGTTTGGGTCCGGTTTTGGTTCGGTTCAGGTTCGAAGCCTTGGATCAGGGCATTGAACCCGAACCTTAACCGAACCAAAACCGAAACCAAACCGAAACATTTTGGCGAAACCAAACCGAAAATCATTTGAACCCGAGTCGAAATCAAATCCGGTATTAAAATGCGGGTTTAGGGTTCAACTCCGGGTCAGGTCCATTTTCAATTCAAAACCTAAGGGTAATCGTAGTAAATCTGACAATCGACGCCTTCGGCGTCTGCGTTGTTGTCTGTGTTGACTTTCCGAGAAAATTGTGTTCATTTCTTATCTTGCGTAAAATCCGGCTCACATTTTAAATTATTTGTATATAAAGATTGTTATTCGAAAAACATTAATTTAATTTTCATTAGGTCGAACCGAATCTGAACCTAATACTTGAACCCGGAACTAAACCGCAAACATTATTGTTTGAACCAGAACCGCACAGGAACCCATCTCCAAAAAAACAAATTAACCTGAACCCGAACCGAACCCAGTTTTTGACGGGTTCGATGCCCTGGTAATGATATACGTATTTGTACCAAAAAGGCATCACATGCGTCACTTTTTAGCTCTCGCTAAGAGAAATATTGGATTCATGCTAAAAATCGCATATCCGCATTTTATTGAATAACCACGTTTTAAGATCCCTAGAACACGATTTTACATTTTTACGATGATGTCCGTGTGCATTTGTGTGTTAGGATGTTGGAGGTTCGATTTTTCAAATTCTATAGAACTAAAGACTACGGATTCCTCAATTTAACATTAATGGGAAGAGTTGAACAGGTTTTGGTAACAATTGGATAACCGGAAGATGTATCAGATTAAGAATTTAATTTTTTTATTATTTGTTAATATAAATTTTCAAAAAATAATAATTAAAAAAATATTTTTATGGAACTACCACTTCCGGTTGTACAATTGTAACCAAAACCTTGTCAACTCTTGCCATTAATGTTAGATTGAGGAATTCGTAGTTAAATACGTCTTAAGCCTTAGTTTTTGAGAAACTGTATTTCCAACATCTTTACTTACACATACGCACATACACACACACACATGTACACAAGGACATCATCATAAAAATGTTTTAAGTAATCGGATTGTAGGGACCTTAAAACGTACTTATTCACTAAAATCTGGATATGCCATTTTGAGCACGAATCCAATATTTTTCTGAGCGAGAGGTAAAAAGACTAGGTAGTAGTAGTGTTAAGGATTGATTTTAGCCAAATTTAATCTTGAATAGTTGGACTCATAACAGCTAAGTACCTACATAGCCATAATAATATAACAAGGGTTGTTACAGAGGTGGTCTTGGATTTCTACTAACGATGACCACGACTTGATTAACCGAAGGACGAACACACATTCACTTATCTTTGATGGCCGATGAACATTTACATTATGGACACAGACATTATTAATATTACTAACTTCTTTATTTACACATATTTACACTAACACTAATCAATTATTAACTATTAAACTTATTATTATTGATTACCAAACTAAACATAACTAAATCAAATGAACTAAATAAATAGTTACATTGTAACTCAGCAGGCAGGCGTTTAGCCCGCGCCAGAAACTAAAACGCAGAGCTCGTCGACATGAGTATCTAAGACAGACTATCTCAAATAAAACATTACTTTCGTGAGAGGATTATCTCTGAGGGGTTGAAGAGGGTATCATATGGCATCCATATCAAAATATCAGCCCTGCACGTATGCTTGCAATAACTTCTAGACTTTATTGTCAACAAATAACTGTCTAGTCCGTTGGCAGTCATTCTAAACAAATCGCTTTGGGAAAAATGATAATTATTTCTAAACATAATTTTGTCGAACAAAGATAACAAACTTGAAATATTGATCCTGAAACTATAATTTAGAAGAGTGTATAAAAGTTATTTATTTGTTATTGTTCGCCTTGTCACAATAACAAGTGCGCTTAATGAAATATTGAAAAATTCAAATACGGTTCCGTCTCCTACCTCCAACACTTAACGATTATAATCTTAGAAAAAACTTCCTACTGTGAAAGTAAATGTCATTATTTTATAAGTAAGATAAGCTTTACATCAATTCTGTTTCAAAGAGCTACATCAACCAAGGTCTTTGATTGGTGGAGAGAAAACTGGGCGTGGCCAAGCACCACAGCATCCCGTTTGGGAGTGGTCCATCGCTTACAGCTTCCTCACTCTGCATTGCTCGCACGTACGGCGAATCAGTGCAGAGCGTGTGGGCGAGCGAACACACTACACTCCTCACAGAAATACATGTCGTCCTTGTTTCTGATATTTACTACATTTTATCCTTTTTTCCTGCTGATCCTATATAAAATATTTTCAGTTGTAAATATCTAAGAAAAGTACTTATGTGTTATTTCGTATTCAACAAGTTAATTCAGTCGAATCGGTTGTGGATTAGAATACGAAATGATGAGAAATGATCTTTCTTCCTTAGAAACATCTCTACATGCATGTGTATTAGAATATCAATTGTATGGTGACAAAACTTTTAAATAAGTAAAATGCACCGTGAGATTTGCATATTCTATTTTAGGATGGCCACTTGATTTAACATCATTCGGTCTATAAACCAGATAGGTAATAGATAAATAAATATATCTGTATAATTTGTTGTTTTTATTTATTAATGATTATATATCTCTTCCTGTGAGAGTTAAGACATTGAGGGCGCCTACTATAGGCGTCACTTCACGGGCTCTCAAAGCTGCTATGAAGAGGGCACGAAAGGGGTCACAAATATTAACATATTTCAAACATGCGATGTACGGGATTTAAAATTGAAACAATTTTTTACCTTCCGTCACCTTTAGGTAAGGAAGATATTGTCATTGGTCAAAAAATTTAATGATGAGTTTTTATAGTGAATAAGCATGTTTTATAGGGTCCCTATAATACGATTTTACCGTTTTACGATGATGTCTCTATGTATATATATATATATATATATATATATATATATATATATATATATATATATATATATATATATGTGTGTGTGTGTGTGTGTGTGTGTGTGTGTGTGTGTGTGATGAAAGTTTCGGATCGCATAACTTCAATATCACGATTCCAAAAATTATAATTTTTTCGTATTCCTCAAGTTTACATCCAGAAGAACAACTGATTAGATTTTGGTTATAATTGGTGAACCGGAAGTAGCCTCATTTGAAGATTTAACAGTTAAATTTGATTTATTGACATTTAACGTTATTATAACTTAAAGAATATATTATTCTCTATACGATTTGATTATATTTTATACTTCATATTCAATACATATAGAGTTAAAGAATTTTAAAGAAATTAAATTTTATAAATTAGCCAGCTATGCTAAACATGGAAACTACTAACATACTCATATAATTCAAATTGACAGATGTCAGTATAAATAAAAAGTAAATTAATGTGGCAGAGATGAGGATGTTGAAGTAGATATTGGGGAAGACATGGAAAAATACAAGTTTCTAAAAAGATACAATACATTGGTTTGAAAATTTCATGAGGAGAAATGAAGAATAGATATTGGACGAAGACCAAAGATAAAAGATAAGATAGAAGGACTGTATTGCGGAAGACTTGAGAGAAAAGGAACTGAATGCGAACGACACGTAAAACAGATATGAGTGGAAGAAGAAAATAAAAAATAGCAACCCCTAACGAATGGGGAAAGCTGAAGAAGAAGGAGATGTTAGTGGCAAGTGCAATTTGCATAGTTTGTTTATGAAATAATTTTCCTGGATATTTATAAGGACATGCTAATTAAAAAAAGAATTAAATATCTGGGGTGATCTATATCTGAAAAATCTGAAATACTTATTGAAGTTACTTGTTGAAACACCTTCATATATCCATTGATGATGTGTGCGTGTGTAACTCATACGTTGCGTATTGCATATGAGAGATATAATTTGATATGTAGGAGAATGATATGTTTTATGTGATTTGTGAAGTGAGACCGGTGTGCAGATGCAGCCGAGTGAGCGTTCGCCTCCACGATAACAACCTCTTGTGAAAGCAGCTTCCTGGTCCGTTGATGCGGAATGTCCACGGCTATAATCTGCTCGTGACCAGCACGCGTCACCACCATGCTGCTTGCTCTAATGACAGGCCGCGGCTGCATCATATACCTACATTCATCTATATTTAAAATCTTCTTTATTCCACTACAATATACAAATGTACCGTTTTCCACATTTTTTCATCTAATTCTGACTTTATAATAATGTTCTACATTCTTTGAGCTAGTTTTTATCCATCATCTATGACTAAGATATTGTCTTATAAATTATATGGTACAATTAGAGTGATACGAAGAAATTATAATATGATTAAATTTAAAATCAGGACGAAAAAGACTAAGAGAAGTTTGGAATGGGATCGTGAAGAAGTTACTGAAAAAGGAGCTACAATTCAAATTTTATTTTTTAAATAGACAATTTTTATAGGGATCGTGCTAAAAATCGCATATCGAGATTTTGGTAAATGACCACGTTTTAAGGTCCCTACAATCCAATTTTAACATATTCACGATGATGTCTGTGTGTGTGTATGTGTGTGTGTATGTGCGTGCGTGCGTGTGTGTGTGTGTGTATGTGTGTGTGTGTGTGGATCCTGTTTACTCTCTAACTCAAATACTATCGTTCAGAAAATTTTGAAACCTTGTATTTTTACCCTTATTCTTATATGGGAAGATGCCATTAGATTAGTAAATCAGATTACAGAAAATGGCATTTTACTGGAAGCTCAAAATAGTTTTTCTTCGAAAAATACCTTTATTTGTTATTTTTTCGAGATTTATGTTATATAAAAATTAAAGATTATTAAATTTTCTACAAGTATGCATTAATACTTTTTCTATATATTAAAAGTCTTCAGTAATGTCTTCGGATTTCTGACACTGACATTTATCTGTCAGTTACAAACAATTTAAATTTTCAACTATTTTCCATGGCCATTCTTTCGGCTGTAAAATTTATTATAACAGATTATTTTACATATTATATTTCTTTTATCTGTAAATCTATAGAATATATTGTAAAATATTTAAATGTAACAGAAAGAGATTTTATTTTTCTTTAATATTATCAAGAAAAAATTTCAAAAAATATTATTTAAAAGATTTTTTTTTAAGAATCTTCTACTTCCGGTTGTCCAATTGTTACCAAAACCTTTTCAGATCTTCCCATGAATGTCCGATTGGGAAATACGTAGTTAAAAAAATTTAAAGTCTTATAGTTTTTGAGTAACCGTCCTTCCAACATCCCACACACACACACACACACACACACACACACACACACATACACACACACACACACACATCCACACACACACACAGACATCATCGTAAAAATGTTAAAATCGGATTGTAGAGACCTTAAAACGTGCTTATTCAATAAAAACTGGATATGCGATTTTTAGCATGAATGCAATACCTCTCTTAGCGAGAGGTAAAAATTAAATTAAACGGGAGGTATTGTGTTGGCCACATCAGATTTTCTTTACTTGCATCCTCGTAATTTTTCTCATGTCCTACATAGGTTGTGAAACATTTACATCCACAGTATACATACAGAAGTTAAGAAGGCTATCGTCTCGTAATCGTAAAGAAAAGCTTGAAAGGCATTTGTGCCTGATCAATATGCCGATGAGCAGCCGGTGCATCGTTGTCACGGTTCTCGCATGTCCGACCTGAGTCCGAGACCCGTGGCCGGGAGCCGAGACCGGAGAGATCGATGGGTGGAGAAAGACGTGACGGAATCCGCATCCACGCATCGAAGGCATAGCCATCCACGCAAATGTAGCGTTAACCGAACTCGCTTATGTACCGTATTTAGTAGATATAACTGTTGTTAAAAAGGACACTTACTCAAAATTATATATGATCAGGATCGACATTACATTTCGTAGACGATTCTCTAAAATATAGGTATTGAAGTTGCACTACTTCAGAATATAAATAAACCAAATTGGTAATAAGGAATAGAGACACATATATACAGAAATGGAAATATCTATTCTACAAGAATGTTGGCAAAACATTAAAAGAGAAAATGAAGATGAAAAATATGATGTGGCCAACACAATACCTCCCGCTTAATTTAATTTTTATCCATATACTTAAAATTAAATTTAAATACCGGGTTCGATTCCGACCGACGCCAAATATTTCAAATTTTAAATGACATAAAAATGACCCCTGTGGTGCACTCTCCACGCCAGCAATAAGTGCTCGTGAGGTGACACCTGGTAAATGCCAGCACGGTACAAATACGTCATCATCTTTATCGAAATCTGTATACAAATCAGATTGGCAGATCCAGCATGGGTAATATGCCGTGATGATATATTTATTTATATACTTACCTATATTCATTGCTGGCGTGAAGAGTGCACCACAGGAGTCAAATTTGTGCCATTTAAAATTCTAAAATATTTGGCGTCGGTCGGAATCGAACCCGGTTTCCCAGTACGCTCGTACGGTACAAATATGTCATCATTATTACCGACATCTGTGTACAAAGCAGATTGGCTCACCCGTCAATGGGTAATATGCCGTGATGATATATTATATATTTTTATTATCTTACATATATACCTACATATTTACTTAGGCTGGAAACTGTATTAAGTTCCTTTTCATATAATTATTGTTCCATTTACTATTTTCTTTATAAAACGTTAATATTATTATTTGAAATGATTAGTTTGTTGACAGTGACATATATCTGGCAGTTACAAACATTTGAGATCTGAATTGTGTAACCATGTGTATGAGTTGTGTTTAAAACGTAGGCTCCGGGATTAAAATTATAGATAGTTTTATAAATTTATCCGTAAAATATATAGAAACAGTATTAATGCAAACCTGTAGAAAAATTAATAATCTTTAATTTTTATATGACATAAATCTTGAAAAAATAACATTTAAAGGTATTTTTCGAAGAAAAACTATTTTGAGCTTCCAGTAAAGTGCCATTTTCGGTCATCTGATTTACTCCAAAATCTAATGACATCTTTCCATATAAGAGTAAGGTAGACATACTAGGTTTCAAAATTTTCTGAACGATAGTACACACAAATACACACACACACGTATACATACATACATACATACACACATACACACAGACAACATCGTGAAAATGTTAAAATTGGATTCTAAGGACTATAAATCGTGGTCATTTACCAAAATCTCGATATGCGATTTTTAGCACGATCCCTATACCTCCCTTACCAAGGGTAGCGGGAGGTAAAAAGGTGATAGCAGAAAGTTACTCGTATAACATATCTATTAGAAGATACAATACTGAAACATAAAAGCAGTATAGTAAGAAGATGATTTGTTGACCTGTCGATAGGCCGTCCCTCTTCGAAGAGTACAGTTAGTGTGAGGTATGCTTTGATTACTAATTACGTCCACCAGGAAATCGTCTCCTGTGCTATCGGTCATCCATCTTGCACTGCACTTCGTCTCTCATATCCTCTCCTCTCTATACAAAAGCGATATGCCAACGTCAACCAACGCCAACATTTTTATTACTTTGTTGTTCGTTGTCTGATGCTGTGAATGTTAATTTACTGTTTGTGGATTTTTTCGAATTCTCTTAAATAGTACCTTTCCATAAAACATAGCTAGGATCGCTAGAAAGAATATATTTAATATAGCAGTAATTGCAATAAAATATATAATAACTTCTTGTATTATTTTATATGTTGTTAAATTCTCTTGGAGGTACATTTTATATTTTTATTTTGTAATTCACTTGATGATATACCACAATAATAATATAATAAATAAATAAACACACAAATAAATAAACTTATCGATTTCGGTTTATTAAACCATCATCAGAGTTATAATATGAAAAATTATAAATAAATAAATTAATATAAATATATATAAAAATATTTGACATAACAAAAGATAGAATGCATATTACCGTATCTATTACTAAGCTATTCAATATATTCTTCATTTCTCCTCATGACATTTTCAAACCAATGTAATCATCTCTCTTGTATTTTTCTAGAAACTTGTAACACTAGAGTTATTTCCTTACCGTATCTTTCCGTGTCGTCCCCAACATCTACTTCAACATCCTGATCTCTGCCAGATTCATTTACTTTTTATTGATACTGACATCTGTCAATTTGAATTATATGAATATATTAATAGTTTCCATGTTTAGCATAGCTGACTGAATTATAAAATTTAATTTCTTTAAAATTCTTTAACCCTGTATCTATTGAATATGAAGTATAAAATGCAATCAAATCGTATAGAGAATAATATATTCTTTAAGTTATAATAACGTTAAATGTCAATCATTCATATTTAACTGTTAAATCTTCAAATTAGGCTACTTCCGGTTCACCAATTATAACCAAAATCTAATCAGTTGTTCTTCTGTCAATTTGAATTATCTAAATATATTAGCAGTTTCCATGGTTAGCATAGCTGGCTGATTTATGAAATTTAATATCTATATAATTCTTTAACTCTATATCTATTGAATATGAAGTATAAAATGCAATCAAATCGTATAGAGAATAATATATTTTTTAAGTTATAATAACGTTACTTGTCAATAAATCATATTTAACTGTTAAAAACTTCAAATGAGGCTATTTCCGAGTTGATCAATTATAACCAAAATCGAATCAGTTGTTCTTCTGGATGTAAACTTGAGGAATACGAAAAAAATATAATTTTTGGAATCGTGGAATTGAAGTTATGCGATCCGAAACTTTCGTCACACATACACAGACACACACACACACACATATATACAGACATCATCGTAAAAATAGTATAATCGTATTATAGGGACTCTAAAACATGCTTATGCACCAAATTCACAATACCTTCCTTACCTAAAGGTGACGGAAGGTAAAAATTGGTGGTGGGATCTGGATAGTTTCGGTTTCGGAATCAAAAATATCCGGATAATTGAATGTGGAACTATCCGGATCTCGGATCCAAATCTCAGTATCGAATTTTGAATCCGGATGTGAGTATCGGATTTTGGATCCGGATCTGAGCATCGGATTTTGGATCCGAATCCGAATATCGTATCTTGGAAACGGATTTGAGTATCTTATCTTAGATTCGAATATGAGAATGAGTATCGGATTTTATATATGGAATTTCAGTATCCGGATCGATTCTCGGATTCGAATATTCTCAGTATTGAATCGTAAATTCAAATAGCATCGGGTCTCATCAAAAGCACATAATAAATTAATGAAATTAATTTGGATCCGGATCCGTAAACAAAACATCGAATCCGGATCCGGATCCAAGTCCAGATCCGGATCCAGTCAGGATCCGAAACCAAATTCGAATTAAATTTTCGGATATCCGCTTCTATATGCGAAGGTCGGATATCCGAGGATCCGGATATTTTGAAATCCGGGTTCCCGGATCCAAGTTTTGTCGGATCCTCACAGCACTAGTAAAAGTTGACTATAATTTATGTTAGTTATTATTTGTATCATAAATTAATAAAATGAAATTAAAACGAGTTAAGAGTTAAATGCTTTATCTGCATGTAGTTCCCTAGATGGGCGTATTTGTTTAACGTAGGCTTGACCATAAAGCAATGCCCCACTTATTGATGTCGTACTTATCGGCGAGGCGAGAATGAATACACAAATAGAAATCCAGCGCGTATCACGATCTACAGTTTGACTAAACGAGTAGCTGGATCTGATTCCTGAATGTGATCGGATCCGTCGACCAGCGGAACTTGGCGACTTGGCCGAAAGTAGGTATCACTAAATATGTCTACCATGTCAGAAAGAAAGGATGCCTTTGCTTCACCCAATCAATACGTGACTATAATTAATGTGCGGTGCGGCTTTTTCATTTCAGAAATATCTATAAGCCACTGCTTGATTAAACATTCGATTACAAACTTTAAGTCGGTAGTAAAGTATTCTTTATTATAATATTAAAAATTATTTTATTTAAAATGTTATTTCGCCTAATATACATGGTTTAGCGAGCAGATATGCCTCCTCACAGAATTCGCGCCAACAGTATAGGGCGTGAGCAGTTATGTGATTTTGTTGGCCTTGACAATCAGATATGGGGGTCCGAATGATAACTAGTAATTAGGTACATAGACGTCAAATGTCACATCACCAGGAGTATGGAAATTACTTGCCGAGGAAAATAAACCGCATGGAATTGGAACATCACGAAATGTAGAATGAAAAATTATGATATTTGACATCATTACTTATAATATAGCTCTTATTCTGATACGGGCCCTTATACCTGCTTGTCAATTCCAAGAATGTTACATGACTGCTCGCACCCTATTGTATTTAACATATCTTTTATACCTACACTCTACCCAAAAATTCTACTTATACCTATTCTTTATATTTAGATTTTTTAAATTTAAATTCATTTTATGAAGAAACTTTGTCCTACTCTTCTAATTTTTCGAGATGTTTCCAATTCATTGTCGGGATTGACAATATTTCTGAAGGGTATATGTACTATACCTATAATTTTAAATATTTAACTATTAATACAATAAGAAATAATATAATGTATGGACTTCTCAGAAAAAATCTTCAGTAATGTCTCTGGATTTTTGACACTGACATTTATCTGTCAGTTACAAACATATTAATTTTTCAATTGGTTATGAGATTTATTACAACAGATTATTATATACCTTATATTTCTTTATCTCTAAATCTATAAAAGATATAATAAAATATTTATATGTATCAGATAGAGAATTTACTCTTCTTTAATATTAGCAAGAACAAAAAATTTAAAAAAATTATATTTAGAAGAATTTTTTTAAGAATAAGCTATACTTCCGGTTGCCCAATTATTATCAAAACCCTTTCAGCTCTTCCCAGTGATGTCCGATTGAGAAATACGTAGTTAAACAGATATTAAGTATTATAGTTTTTGAGAAATCGTCCTTTCTACATTCACACACAAACAAACACACACACACATACACATTTAAAGGATTTGTGAAAAATTCATGAACCTTACTGGGATTATATTAAGGTATACTCGTATCTAGAAAAGTTAGCTACAAGCTAAAAAATACCAAATATTGAGAAAAACAGTAAATAAAATCTAATAGCGTTGTGCATTTCCGACATTATCCGAGTAATGAGTATATGTTGGAAAAGGCAAATCTGTGCTAAGATGGCTACTGTTTACGTGGTTTCCTGTATGACATGTAAGTGTTATGCTCCAGACAGACACGCATTCGTTAAGCTTTATGCAGAATCAATCACTGTCTTATACTCGTATAGAACCGTTATGTAATTAGCTATTAGAATGATCGTCTTCGATTGTATACTCGCTATATAGGTAAGTACCTACGTATGTGTTGTGTTTATGTATTATTGAATATAATGGCGCCTATATGCAACCAATGTAATAGTTATTTATGTATTAAGAGCTCTAAGCTAGAATATTGTCTACAAGTCTGGAATGTATCATAAATATATATCTAAGATTGAGTCTGTCCAGCATAAATTCATCAAATATTGTTATTTTAAAATATATGGACAATATCCTAACTTTACCCATAATTATTCTGTTTATTGCCTGAAGTTGGTGCCATTAAGTAGCAGAAGAAATTTACAATTATCTCTCTACTTATACAAATTAATTAATAATTGTATTGATGACCCATGTAGTCTTGAGCTAATACCATTTCACGTTCCACGCGTCACTTCAAGAAATAAAGTACCATTTCATTGTAAAACAGCTAGGACTATTTATGATTTGAAATCTCCAATAAGACAACTCTGTGTAGCATATAACAGTGTATCATGTACTATTGTCATTGACATACTTGGCGACTCCTTACCTAAATTTAAGAATATATTAAGAAAATATTTTTTGTAATGTCACTTGTTAAATTTCGTATATGTATTTCTGTTCAACTCATTCGTTTCTGTATTTGTGTCATATGATCGTCCTGTACTTGGGATCTTGAATCTTGTTGGATTGATTAATAAATAAATAAATTATAGCACGGCGGAATGCTATAATCTTGAGCCCGTTGAACATACAATGTTTTATTTTATTTTGGTTCTCAAAATTCAAAGATTCGCTAAGTAGATTCCTATAGGTATAAAATTGTAAATTATTATATTTAAACAATCTACGGGTTATTTGTATTTATACATAGTTAAATATAAATATATTATGTATATTATTGTATGAGAAGGATTATCAGACGCCACCTCATAGGCACTCACAGCTATATTGGAGAAAACACCATAAGAATTATTTTAAAAACACATATAAAACATCATTTGTATGTTATATTTATTATTTTTAAACATTCTTTGAGACTAGTAGTATAATTTTTTGTTGCTTGATGGCAGCACCAACTTGTTCAGATTCGCTATTTTTATAAATAAATTCACTAAAATAAAATATTTATAAAATTGTGAAATTATGATTTTCAGCGCGCGTTAACATAAAAGCGTAGCAGACTTGCATAAACCAAAGTTCTATTTTTAGATTGTTACTTGTTAACTTGTGTTTGAAATTGAAATATATAGAACTACTTTTTATAGATTAGAAAATATATTTAATTAATATGTACAAAAATTACTACGCAGAACATGCGAGATTTTGCACTATTTTCTATCAATTTTTGTGAATAAAATACATATAAAATTAATTCAGAAATGAACACAAGATGGTACTAGAAGTTTCGATTCTATTTTACATAGAAATTAATTAAAATATTAATTTAAAAATTACGAAATGGGGACATTGGTTGTTTTTACACTAATCAGCACTAATTTAAAATTATTTTGTGACAATAATATATATTAATTTCTTTCGTATGAGAAAGAATTCGAAAAGATTTTTGAGTGGCCGTGTTCAAAACATGAATTTATAATGTCTGACATTTATCCATAGACATTGATTTATTTGTATATCTGTTTCATGGCAACTGTATAGGCCCTTGGGCGATAAACGCCAAATTTCGCCCGTTTATGAATGCAAATAAATAAAATAATATTAAATAAATATATCATCATGGGTTATTACCCATTTCTGGGTATGCCAACCTGCCTCTATGTGCGTGTGTAGTAAAGTGTTAAAAAATTACATGCAATGTAGTATTATTACATTGGTATGCTGCAGTGTATAAAAGAACTTCAGATAAACATTCTTATAGTGTTCTCTTAAAGCTTAGGAAAATTATAAATGCGCGTACATACAATAACTGTATTTTTCACATTACTGTACGTGAATTTTATTTCCGGTTTTAAAATCATCTTCATATATTCACCGAATAATGTACGACCTTTGGCCGGGGAAAAAAAACTGGCATACTTGGAGCGTTGGAAACCTAATCACCCTCAAAGTAGTCTCCTTGGGACTCCACACACTTCTCCCAGCGGTGCCGCCATTGTTGGAAGCATTCGAGAAAGCCTCTTTCGGAATGGAGTTTAGCTCGGCTGACGTTGCAGCCATAATATCCTCTCTTGTCTGAAATCGCGTTTCTTTCAATAGCCTCTTGAGTTTGAGTAACAGCCAGAAGTCGCAGGGGACCATATCAGGAGAGTAAGGAGCCTGTTAAACCACAGGAGTCTTGTTTTTCGCCAAAAAAAGTCTGAATCAAGTGCGGGGAATGTGCTGGAGCATCAATTGAAGAAACTATAAATTATTACCTTCCGTCACCTTTAGATAAGGAAGATATTGTCTTTGGTCAAAACATACAATGATGAGTTTTTAGTGAACAAGCATGTTTAGGGTCCCTATAATACGATTTTACCATTTTTACGATGATGTCTGTATGTATGTATGTGTGTGCCTGTGTGACAAAAGTTTCGGATCGCATAACTTCAATACCACGATTCCAAAAATCATAATTTTTTCGTATTTCTCAAGTTTACATCCAGAAGAACAAGTGATTAGATTTTGGTTATATATATAACTGCTAACATATTTAGATAATTCAAATTGACAGATGTCAGTATAAATAAAAAGTAAATTAATGTGGCAGAGATGAGGATGTTGAAGTAGATGTCGGGAAAGACACGGAAAGATATGGTAAGGAAATAACTATAGTGCTACAAGTTTCTAGAAAGATACAAGAGAGACGATTACATTGGTTTGAACATGTCATGAGAAGAGATGAAGAATATATTGGAAGAAGAATGAATAGTTTAATGATACTATGAGAATATGAAAAAGCCTTAAGAAGAAAGCCATTCTTCAAAATTTCCAAATTTAAATTAGATGTGAAATACGAGTATGATCTGAAAATTACAGATCAACCTTAAGAATTCAACTTATATTTTTCTCTCAGTATATGAGTATTAGAAATAATATTTTTCGTGCATTAATATACAAGGTATAATTCATATATCACGATAGATAGAGAAACATCTGTTTGCGTATAATATAAAAGAACAAATGTGTCATCCTACTTTATCAGGCTTCCTTCCTGCATCACGTACGCGTAACGGAACATCTGTCGGCCGTCATACATACTATCACAGATTCAAAACACTATAGTGTTTTGAATCTGTGATACTATACATACGATACGAGACGAATGAGGCGAGAACCCATTCTGATTCCATTCAATATTTAGAGAGACGCGTTGGCGTAGGCGGTGTGGTAGCGTTTCTCCTTTTACACTTCATCATGCCTCCTAAATTAATGAGCAGAGCTTTCATATTACGGAGCACGAAACCAATGACAGGGCTATGAATATTTCAGAGAGTGGTTGACTTCCAGTTAAGTTTGTGGAGTGGACAGTTCAAGAAATTATAGGAAATATCAAATTTCGTCAGTTTTCATTAAATCTACTTCTTTCTTACATCCCTGATACCCATAGCCGGGTTTGGGATTTCTTTTTTACCTTTCACTAAAAGAGGTATTGGATTCATGCTAAAAATCGCATATCCAGATTTTATTGAATAAGCACGTTTTAAGGTCCCTACAATCCGATTTTAACATTTTTACGATGATGCCTGTGTGTGTGTGTATGTGTGTATGTGGGATGTTGGAAGGACGATTACTCAAAAACTATATGATTTTATGTTTGTTTAACTACGTATTTCTCAATCGGACATTCATGGGAAGATCTGAAAAGGTTTTGGTAACAATTGGACAACCGGAAGTAGAAGATTCTTGAAAAGAAATCTTCTAAATACTATTTTTTGAATTTTTTTCTTGGTAATGTTAAAGAAAATTAAATTCTCTATCTGATAGGTACATTTAAATCTTTTATTACATATTCTATAGATTTAGAGATAAAAGAAATATAATATATAAAATAATCTGTTGTAATAAATTTTACAGCCAAAAGAATGCCATGGAAAATAGTTGAAAATTTAATTTTTTTGTAACTGACAGATAAATGTCAGTGTCAGAAATCCGAAGACATTACTGAAGACTTTTTCTGGGAAGTACATACATTATATTATTTCTTAATGTATTATTAGTTAAATATTTAATATTATAGGTATATCACACACCCATCAGAAATACTGTTACTCCCGACAATGAAATGGAAACTTCTCGAAAAATTGAAGAGTAGGACAAAATTTCTTTATAGAAAGAATTTATACCTATATAAAAAATCTAACTGTAAAGAATAGATATAAGCGAGAATACAGATCGAAGGAAAACGATATTTAAATGTTATAAACGCAAGATGAAAGTGAAGATGGTCTCCACTCTGCAACGTAAAATACAGAAAAATTGTATCTCATCGAAATAATGAGTAATGAAAGAAAAATGTACTTGGAGAATCTCTTAATTCTTGATCTGTGACTATTATGGAGGTGACAAGTCTAAGTTGAAGGACTTGAATTTGTTTCAAACATTATGGGGCAATGTACACCAGCACTGTAGACTAGAGTAACATTGAACTGCAAAAAAGCTATAAAATTCTTCTCAAGTAAGTTGTAAATATTGACAAAATTACACATCGTTTTAAGAATAATCGGAGTGCAATCTATCCATCACTTTATTAAAGGGAATTAATGTGTTATGTAGATACATGTATGAAAAAATTAAATGTTAAAGAAGATATGTAAGAATAGATGCACAATCCAGATATATACATTTTAGACCGCCCATAATTAATGTTTTTACTAGAAGAATATGAAGAGAAAGTAAACAAGAACGTTGTTACCAGCCTAAAATTTATATATGGTAAACTCTACTTTGTAATTTATTGTACATAATTTATGGTAAAATATCCTATAGATTTTGTAAATATATGTGAAAATTGTTTTATGTTGAGACATGCTCTTATTGAATAATAAAGAAGTTTATACGTCATAGACTTATATGAATATATTATTTGTATTTCTAAAAATATTCTTTGCTTTATGCATACGCCAGGTAAAATATACGGCGAGAGGTTATGTGCTCGCCACATCAGATTTTTTTCAAGTAGCGACTATGAATATGGCCCCTAATCTACACGACAGGCAAGATATTTACATACATATAATAAAGTAAATATGTCGCCACGAAATTAATTTTTGAGTCTATTCGCAGATTTCTTATAGAAATGAATTTTCTTGTTGTAACGCCACTGACATACGGCGTTAACCTGAAGCCAGGGAAATGCAGGATGCTCGGCACTAGGCAGTCGAGATCCACATCCTATTACTGTGATCCGAATCCTGCCTACAGATTCACGTTACAGGATTAAATCCCAACAAGGATTCTTCTCTATAGCATAGCATAGCGTGTCTTCGCGTGTCCTCGACCTCGTCTCATATTACAACGCCAACGCCCACAAACATAATGTATCTGCGAGGTGCGTCCAAAAACTAAATGAGAATCAATCTTTTTTATATGCCTCCGTCCGCGATCGTACTGTTTCTGATTAATTTTTAGACCAAAATTTTTAGTTAACTTTCCAATCCTTACATGAATGTTTCCTTGGCGATAAATTGTATATTTATTTCTTATTTACTTGCAATAAAAATAGTATATTGTGTTATTAAGAGCAAAGACTAAAAACGAAAAATCCGAACGAAATCGAAAAATTTATTAATGTTCCCACCTAAATATTTTCGTTTTTGTTTTCGTTCACAGTAGTTAAATACCGGTTAATACCGGTTATAACTATTAATGAGTAACAATTGATGAAAATTTAAAAAAAAGTTTTTTTTTATTAAACATGAAAATAAAACATACATATAAAGGAAAGATATTACATATATAAAAATAAGAAGAAAAGCTTACACTATGGCCTGAATTTTTTACATTAAAGAATAAAATATTAATTACATTTTATTTAGTATTTAATAGTACGTTTTCAAGCAAATCTTCCTTTATGTTAGTTTTCTTATATAAGTACTTAACATAACTAATAAGACGAATACCGACAGTGTGTGCAAATGAAAATTATCGCAGTCAGTGTTCAATAGATGAAACTACGAGTATACCGTTTAACCTAACACGTAACAGGGTTAGCTACGGGAGAGTTACTTTGAAAGTCTGCTTGTTTGCTACTCAAATATCTGAAAATTCAATAATATTTGCGTGTAAAATATTTGCTGTAAATAAAATAAAATATTAAATAAAATAACGGTTAAAACCAGTAACCGATGTTAATTATTTTGTTTTCAATCAGGAACGAATAAAATATATTGCGTTTTCGTTTTCATTCTTATAAAAATTTCAGTTTATTTCGTTTTCGTTCTCATTTCGTTCTTAGTCCCTGATTAGGAGTAAAAGTGATAATTTGTGTGGCGAGTGTGGAAGTATGCACGACGAGCGAAGCGAGTCGGACAATTGCATGCTTCTCCTCTTGGTAATATACATAAGCCTTTGGCTGTAATGAAATATTTCCCACCTCGGATGTAATATACTATTATTTATTCTTTTCTTCAGGGCCTCGAAAAGATTTTTGTAACCAAGATGAGGTTCACAAGCTTCCAAGTCTCGCGTACGGCTCGTAATGGAATATGCTTGCTAACCAGAAAAGTAAAGAATTTGCCTTTGGCTCGAGTTCATAGTTTTAATTTCCTATTATAAATTTCATATGGAAGAGAAAAAAAAAATTGGTTAGTATAGTATATGCCCTGCCCCTTAAAGTTTTTACCAGAAGTTGTGGTAGACGGTATACCTATACATCATCAGTTATTATCATAAAACGGACTCTTAATTAAAATTAATGATAATAAAATTAAATATGGATGTAGGATTTACTAATAAATCTCGCGAACATCGAGAGTCCAGAGTTTGTTTTTCGTTAATTTGTTCCGCACCTAAATTTCATTAAAATGTAGTAGAAAATTTACAGCCTGAATTATTAAAAATTAAATTGTAATCCCTGTTCGCAAAGCAAACACATATGAGTAAGATCGTTGTTCACTAATTAAGATGAATTCTTAATTAATTCTCGTATCTAAAAACGTTCACTTACCTTTCCATACAAGAGTTCAATATCCGATTATTATTTATTTATCTCTTTATATTTAGATAACTCTTATAATTTATTTAAAAGATATATTGTTTTTATGATTTGAAGATACAATTCTTTTGATGTATATTTTATTACGAATGATATTATAATTATAATGTAGTCAATAGTAGGGCGCATTGACATGGTTAGTTATATTCGTCTTAAGTATATGTACTGCTGGTTGTATTGCAGTTTTCTGTTACCTCATTGATTTCAGTGATAATGAAAAATAAATATTATTGTCAATGTGAAGTGCAATTTGCATAGTTTGTTTATGGAATAATTTTACTGCAGATTTAGAATCTTTTGAAAGAAAATTTATGTATGGAATTTATACATAATACACAGGATTGACGGAAGGTATTGTGCTGGCCACAACAGATTTTTATTAATGTATTTGAAAAAAATTGAGAATAAATCCACCTCAAAAAAATTCTGGAATCACTACTGGAGCTTTCGCATTTTAATAAAAATTTCCAGTAAATAAATCTGAGTTTTATTATTAGATGTAATGTTACAATTTAAAATGATAAATTAGAAATCTATTAACAATACAATTATCTGTGCAACCAGTCATAACCTAAGCGCTTCCGTAGAATGAGCAGTTTCCGTATTCCATTCATGTAACCATCTATTATGTTGTCGATGACTGTGTCTTTCAACTTTAAAATTGGTGTACAGTGTACCCATCTATGCGTTACTTATCTAAATGAAGTACAATGAACTTCATCTCAAGAATAATAGAAAATTTTGTTTATCAAAGTCCAATAATATGTGCATATCAGATAACAGTAATATATTAAAAAATAATAAAATTTTATTGTTTACAATTTATTGTTTATGACACACAAAAAAGATATGTAAACAAAGGGATATTTTTGTTATGAATCAATGGTCATATTACATGTTCATATTGCAATTCATATCAAGATTTCTCTGGCTGTCTGAGTCAGAACCGTATTTCATATTAATATGAACCGTTACTATTTAATCCCAGTAACAAGTTTTGTATAAAAAAATCTGTTGTGGCCAGCACAATATCTCTCGTCACTTCCATTTTTAGTTGCATAAGTATAGGGCGCGAGCAGTCATGTGACATTATTGGCCTTGACAAGCAGATATGGGGGTCCGTGTCAGAATGGCAATTAATAATTATGTACATAGATGTCAAATGTCAGACTTTTTCATTAAAAAATTCAAGATTTTCCAAATTCACGTAGTTAATTTGTCACCAGGAGTGTGGAATTTACTTGTCCAGGAAAATAAACCACATGGAATTGGAAAGTCACTAAATTTAGAATTAAAAAATTATGATTTTTGATAATACTGGTTCAAATTCGATCTACGAGGTCATGGTAATACTCAACTATCTCTCTCTTCGAGCTTGCTGTCTTTGTCTAAAAAGAAGAGATGTGGATAAATAGAAAAGATGAAAGGTGCCGGTCCTGTAAAACCGCAAATATCGTATGAGACGCATGGCGCGTGCGGATGGCTGAATCAGCACGGAGTTGCCGTGAATCATCTGCAACACCGACTCACCGTCCTGCGCCAAGGACACCTGCAGATCGATATACCAAATGTCCTGCTCTCAAATACGACCTCTATCAAAAAACAAATCCAATTTATTTGTCACCGTAACTTTCTACTAAGATTCCAATTAGAATTTTGTTAAATTCAATAGACTTCGTCGCTTCTTATTTCTTATAATATATTTTAGGACACCCTGTAACCTATAATCCAGTTATATGGAAAGAAAAACATTAATGGTATAGTCAGACATTAATGGGAAGAGCTGAAAAGGTTCTGGTAATAATTGGACAACTGGAAGTAGCAGAGTCTTAAAAAAAACTTATTTAATATTATTTTTTGAAAAATTTTGTTCTTGCTAGTATTAAAGAAGAGTAAATTCTCTAGCTGATACACATAAATATTATATCTTTTATAGATTTAGGGATAAAGAAATATAAGGTATATAATAATCTGTTGCAATAAATGTTATCACTTTAATTCTAAGTATTCTTATGTTCATTACCGTCCCTGTAACCTGTAATTGTAATTTGTAAGTCTGCTATTCTTTAATATGTTATTTCCTCAAAAGTAAACTATGTTTATTTATCAATTCATATGTTATTTATTTAAATTTGACAACTATTGATGGTATTTTGTAACTTTATTCTTATGTTACCTAGTGTGTTCTAGTGACATTTGGAGCGATATTACAGGTTTCTTTTATACAATTTACTTCTTATTCGTTGATTCTGTATAGTTTCTATGGATATTTATTTATTTTATTTCTACGCCGGGAGCGTAGAAATTACCTACTTCTACTCCAGCGGCGTAAAAATTAAACTTGTATGTTGTGAACCAAGTCACAAAAGATGCTACTTTTATGACGTTTGAAGAAAAACGCTATTTTTAGAATAAGAACAAGATTATTTTACTATACAGAGCAGGTACAGTCCATACGATGTAATTTGGCGAGTTGGGGCAATTCACATTATCACTGCGGTAATGGGAAAGTTATAAAATCCATAGGCGTACCGAAGAAAAATGAAGTTCAATAAAATTACGAATATTACAAAAAAAAGAAATTATTTATACAAAAAGATATATTACACATATTGGAATGAATTATTTATTATATATATATATATATATATATATATATATATATATATATATATATATATATATATATATATAAAAGTACCTGACACCCCGAGTTTGAGTGTATTAGAATGAAATTTGCTTTGTGTAAGGCAATGAAACATTGTAAAATCACTATTTCACTTCTGAAGCTGTGCGGCATCGAAGTAAAAGTAAATATTTGACAAAACGCAACTTAGGAATAGTGAACTGAATTACATTCTTTTTGATCGCCAAGTTAAATCGTATGGACTGTAGACAGGTAGAAGAACCTTTCAATGTATGAATGGTGCGGTGTAAATAATGGCCTGCTGGCATCCAATATTATACAGTAAACACTTTATTATAATTACGATATTTATAGTTTTTTTGCTGGACCTGATAGAGTCAATTTTTCTCACTATACGTAAAAATTTGAAGACAGCTGTAGCCTACATTTATTTTTAGAATAAAATAAAATTTGGATCTAACTTGATCATGTGTTTTAATATTAGCATGCTATATCGGTTGCAGACATTAGTGAGGAGCCCGCATGGTGCCGATATGAGGGCTGCCTTTGGCCTCTACAAGGACACAGGTGATACAGACATGTGGCTGCAACACCAACACCCTCATCACTACCTACATGGTTATATGTGTACTTTGTACTTACAGTATCAACAATACCAATATTTCCAGAAATCTTAAAATCTGCAAAAGTAATTCCCTGCATAAATAGGGCGACAAAGAATTATGATTATACATAATACTTAAAATATATGGCCTTCAAAACATCCTAATAAAACAGTGACCCAATTAATAATAATCATTAATTTGTCCAATTTGCATATTTTTTCTGAATATGTGTGTTGTTTTGCAGGCATCCAATTATAAGAATAATGAAGATGGTACGAAGCTGAAGAAGCAGGTGACGGTCCAGCTGCGCTCATCAAGCTATTAACCGTGACCGACCATCCGCAACTCTCAATTTACTCACATTTCTCGAATAATCAGCATCTAATAAAACACGTATCATTTAAGATATAACGAGTAGTGGTGGTTTAATGGATAACTCATTTACATATATTGGAGCAATGAGAGCAAATCCATCGAAATAATTATACTTAAGGATCATTTGGAAACTAACGCGAAAATAACTGCAAACACAACGCCTGTTCGATGACTTGCACTAAGTAGTTTCAGTTTTTTAATTAATTTTATCCCTGCGTTAGACAGAAGTGAGAAAAGTTATCTTTTATAAATTATATTTTTTTAATTCATTGGAATTTTGATGATCTCATTTGTATTTATCAAAAAAATAATTAATAAATAAATAAATATTTCATCACGGCATATTACCCATTGCTGGGTGTGCCAATGAGTGCTCGTGAGGTGACGCCTGGTAAGCGCCCGCACGGTACAAATATTCCATCATTACCAATATCTGTGTACACAGCAGATTGGCAAAAATAATTAGTTTTTTAAAATAATCGATTTTTACCTTCCGTCACCTTTAGGTAAGGAAGGTATTGTCTTTGGTCAAAAAATTCAATGATGAGGTTTTACTGAATAAGCACGTTTTAGGGTCCATATAATACGATTTTACCATTTTTACGATGATGTATGTATGTATGTGTGTCTGTGTCTGTGTGCGGTTTTTAGCACGATCCCTATACCTCCCTTACCAAGGGTAGCGGGAGGTAAAAAGTTACCAATACCAGTATATATTCCTGAAACGTCTGAAAATCTGCTGCATCAAATTATAAGTTAATGTGACATTGGAACCCTAAGTGTTCTATTATAATTTGAATATGTGAAATTTCAATCTAATAAAAATGTATAACTAATATACATAGATGTGAAATGTTAATGTACTCATACTTGTTGTATACAATTGTATTAAATCAAGCTGAAAATTTGATTTGCAGATCACCTATAGAAGATAAAAAGGTCGAAAGATTATGGCGTGAGAAATAATCGTCTATGTATTGTTATTGTTTCGCTAACCTCTGTTTTGCCACATCATATTCACGTACCTAATTACAATATCAAAACTATTCAATTTAAACTTTATTCAATTTTATGTATACAAAACTTTTACATTATAGTGTATAAGATTTTAATAAATAATACATTGTGTTACTGGTTATATTTTCTCTCAAAGCGAGTGGTATTAAATAATTAATTCATTTACTTACTTATATTAATGTGGTCTGCACGACATCTTTTCTCAACTTATAATAATAAATATGTCATACTTTTTAGCGTCGATTCTCCATATTAAAAAGATAAAAAAATTACTACTTATATTAGTTTTCAGCCAAGACATGAAAACATTTTAAAATTATTTGATATAAATTTTTGGACGATATTATTACAACAAAAAAATATGTCTCTTCAAAGACACATTGTTACATTTTCTAATAGCACAATTTATGCTAAGTGGCCATCTTTCCTAGAAATTTTATCTTAAATTACTATGTACAATAACACTTTTTTAAAAGCAAATTTTTTTCAATAAGCCAGACATCAAATTTAATCAATTCAAGTCTTTAGCACGAGGGGTATATGTCAAGATTATTTCATAAATTCATAGTACGAACTTTCAATGCAAAATTATTTTTCTTCAAACATAGATATTTGAAGAAAAATATCTACTACTGAGACATTACATTTTATGTAAATTACGTTTGCTATGGAGACTTATTTGTTCACTTTTTGTTATAAACATTGAAGTGAAAATTTTCACGTTTTGACGTTTAAATAGGAACTGTGCAATTTTATATCCTCCTAGTGTGCAATTAAGTCGGAATTTGAAGTATTATAATGTACGCCCCCTGAAGTTGTTCAATTGGATGGAAATGTAACAGTGTGGCTGAAAGATATGTTCAGGAATCACTGCAAAACAATATAAACTTTTCTTATCATTTTAATTCTAAGTATTCTTATGTTCATTGCTGTCTCTGTATAAATTTAAAGAAGTGTAGTTTCTATGAATATTTATTGCCTTCCGTCACCTTTAGGTAAGGAAGGTATTGTCTTTGGTCAAAAAATTCAATGATGAGTTTTTAGTGTACAAGCATGTTTTAGAGCCCTATAATACGATTTTACCATTTTTACGATGATGTCTGTATGTATGTGTGTCTGTGTGTGTGTGACAAAAGTTCCGGATCCCATAACTTCAATACCACAATTCCAAAAATTATATTTTTTTCGTATTCCTCAAGTTTACATCCAGAAGAACAAGTGATTAGATTTTGGTTATAATTGGTGAACCGGAAGTAGCCTCATTTGAAGATTTAACAGTTAAATTTGATTTATTGACATTTAACGTTATTATAATTTAAAGAATATATTATTCTCTATACGATTTGATTATATTTTATACTTCATATTCAATAGATACAAAGTTAAAGAATTTTAAAGAAATTAAATTTTATAATTCAGCCAGCTATGCTAAACATGGAAACTATTAATATATTCATATAATTCAAATTGACAGATGTCAGTATCAATAAAAAGTAAATTAATGTGGCAGAGATGAGGATGTTGAAGTAGATGTTGGGGAAATCACGGAAAGATACGGTAAGAAAATAACTCTAGTATTACAAGTTTCTAGAAAGATACAAGAAATATGATTACATTGGATGAGGAGAAATGAAGAATTATATTGGAACAAGAATGAATAGTTTAGTAATAGGATGTTGAAGAAACAGAGGAAGACCAAAGATAAGATAGGACTGTATTGCAGAAGACTTGAGAGAAAAGGAACTGAATGATAACGACACGCAAAAATAGCGATCCCTAACGAATGGGAAAAGTTAAAGAAGATGTCAGTGTCAAGTGCAATTTGAATAGTTTTTTTATGAAATAATTTTACTGGAAATTAGAATCTTTTGCAAGAAAAATTATGTATGGAATTTATACATTATACACAGGATTGACGGAAGGTATTGTGCTGACCACAACAGATTTTTTATTTTAAATCTACGCCGGGGGCCCTACTCCTACTAACACACAGACATCATCTTGAAAATGTTAAAATTGGATTGTAGGGACCTTAAAACGTGGTCATTTACCAAAATTTTGATATGCCATTTTTAGCACGATCCCTGTACCTCCCTTACCAAGGGTAGCAGGCGGTAAAAAGCTGGTTAAGGTTATCCAAAAAAGCCTACATAATTTTTCTCTTTATGCGAGTACTAATATGAATATATTTCATCAATGAGTTACTGTAAATGTTCCCGTTCCAATAATATATTTAAATTAATTTAAATTTTAATATGTATTTTTTCAATAATACATCCAAAACAAAAGGTATTCTGTTCAATATGTATATAACTGTGAGAAAAATGAACATCAATAAATAAAACTGTCGATTCTTTAAAAGAACATAACCCTATTCACCTCGTCAACAAATAAAGCCTAGTAGTTTATTAGATATGGAGTATACAACAGAATTTTATTCTGCATCTGCTTACTAATACAATAACAATAATTCTATCAGAAAACAAAGAGAGGAAGAGGGAATGAGTTCGATGTCGCGGGCGCAGATGCCTAAGGGGCGCACAGGTCACAATGTGTCGTCCTCAACTGATTTGAAATTCTAAGTACCGGCCGAAGTCGTAGATGCGAACAGGACATGATGATGCAGATGGCGAAGACAAAAGACAATAGCGATGTCATTGCCAGTTCACATTTTCATTATGCTATTACATTATTTGCTTATCAGATTGTTAACTTTTATGACCAATTTTTAGATTTGGCATAAATGTTTTCATTTAAATAATTATTTTACATGTCTGATTTTTTAATTTTATGTAAATAAACTAGGATAAAAACCAGTTAAATTTAACGGGCATATAGAATACAAATTCGGGTTTAACAAAACTTATCGCTATAGCTATGAATTTAAAAAGATACATTATATATTTTTCTGTTTCTTTGAAAGTTTAATATACCGAGTGGCTATTAAAAAACGTATACTGTTCGAAGATCTACGAGGGTCATTCAATAAGTAAAGAGACAAATTCTATAATTTTAAAACTATTCAATGAATGTGTACAATCTTTTCAGGGGTGTTAGTTGGCAACCTTGGGATATGCTCTGATCAGCTGTTTCACCATTTTATGTCAACATAACCTCAAAATTTTCAGTTCACCATGGCAAGTCCACTAGAAGATTGCACCTTAGAAGAGCAGCGCTCAGTCATTAGATTTTTAGTCGCAGAAGGTGTAAAACCAAGTGAATTTTTTTCTAGAATGTTAATACAGTACGGTAAAAGTTGTATGAACCGTGGAATTTTTACAAGTGGGTTGATCGGTTTAAAAGTGGCCGAACAAGTGTAGGTGATGAATCCCGATTTGGACGTCCAGTGGAAGTTTCTGGTCCCTCGTTGGAATCGAGGATTGACGGACTTATCAATAGCCAATACTACTCTGAGATGCTAGAACACAAAGTTAGACCAGCTATCAGGAGCAAACGCCGTGGACTCTTGTCAAAAGGAGTCATTCTTCAGCAGGATAACGCCCGCCCTCATACAGCCCAGCTAACCCGTGATAAGCTTCAAGAATTGGGTTGGGAGGTCTTACCTCATCCTGCCTACAGTCCCGACCTCGCCCCATCTGATTTTTACCTGTTTGGACCACTCAAAGACGCCCTACGTGGAAAAAGATTTGCTAACAATGAGGAAGTTAAGGAAGCGGTGCAAAAGTGGCTTCGGGGTAAATCGAAAGGGAATTAGGAAGCTGCAAGAAAGATGGGACAAGTGCATAACTGTGGGGGGTGATTATGTTGAAAAATAGCCTTAATTTTAAAAGATTGAAATAAACCGTTTTTGAGCTATAGCCATTTGTCTCTTTACTTATTGAATGACCCTCGTATAATTCCGGAGTACGTTGAGATATCCATTTAAAAATTTTATATCTTGCAGACAAAAGTTTGAAAAGTATTCCTAACAAATTTGAAATATTTAGGCCCGGTATTTTCACTTCCGAATAAAGTTTCCAATAAGTATTCGTTAAATAAATTTATTCTATATATTTATTCAACGAATAACTCCATTGAGTCTTTTCACACATTTGACAAAAGCAAATAGCTATCTGTCGAATAATTTTAACATTCGTGAATTGGAAATCTTGCAGAGTGAATTTGTGTCAGTGGAGAAGGATGGAGTTTTGCGTAGCCACGTTAAGCAGACAAGGATGAAATGTGTCACCTTCTTTTGAATCCGTACTTGTCAAAATTTTGTTTGACATCCTTAATGTCATCTATATCCTTCTGCATTTTTAGCCCCGGGAGAGTGTAGTTTAACAAGTAATCTATTGCAGTAATCATACGCGGTAAACGAAATATATGTATATTGTAAAAGTGTGTTTATAATTTTTGTATATTCCTTTCAGTTCGAGGTAAATGAATATTGTATAAAAGTATTCAAAATCCGAAAATATTTTACTATATAGCATCAAATGTCAGGATCTTTATGATTTACCCAAGGAGGGATTTACCTATGTATGCAAGTGCCTAGGCTACCTCCGGTGCGGTGTAAATGATTGAGCAAAGTGCGAAAGACGTTGGGCAAGGGCTGTTCTTAAAGCCCAGTGGGGTATGACGATGGGATGTAACGTAACGGACGTCGGCGATCATTACCGCGCGACGCCTGATGACTTCCGGGCTGCTGGTCTACGCAGTCGTTACGTAATAAGCAACAACTCATATAACATAAATCTGATGTGGTCAACACAATACCTCCCGTTTAATTTAATTTTTATTTGTATTATTGTAAATATTTAAAATTAAAGTTAAATACCGGGTTCGATCCGGACAGACGCCAAAAATTTCGAATTTTAAATGGTGGTGCACTCTTCACGCCAGCAATAAGTGCTCGTGAGGTGACACCTGGTAAACGTCGGCACGGTACAAATATGTTATCATCGTTACCGAAATTTATGTACAAAGTAGATTGGCACACCCAGCAATGGGTAATATGCCGTGACGATATATATTTTTATTATCTTACCTATATTCCTACATATTTACTTATGCTGGAAACTGTATTAAGTTCCTTTCCACATAATTATTGTTCCATTTACTATTTTCTTTTCAAAAATTTAATATTATTATTTGAAATGATTAGTTCATTGACAGTGACATATATCTGTCAGTTACATACATTTGAGATCTGAATTGTGTAACCATGTGTAGGAGTTGTGTTTAAAGCGTAGGCTTCGGGATTAAAATTATAGATAGTTTTATAAATTTATCCATAAAATATATAGCATGTAGAAAATTTAATAATCTTTAATTTTTATATAACATAAATCGGGAAAAAATAACATTTAAAGGTATTTTTCAAAGAAAATCTATTTTGAGCTTCCAAAATCTAATGGCATCTTTCCATATAAGAGTAAGGTAGAAATACAAGGTTTCAAAATTTTCAGAACGATAGTATTTGAGTTACAGCGTAAAGAGTATCACACATACACCCATAAGCACAGACATCATCGTGAAAATGTTAAAATTGGATTATAGGGACCTTAAAACATGGTCATTTATCAAAATCTCGATATGCGATGTTTAGCACGATCCCATACTTCCTTTACCAAGGGTAGCGGGAGGTAAAAATCGCTAAGTACTGTAGGTATAGTATATATCTCAAGTATTTGAGTCAGGAAGCTGTCAGGTGATACGTAAACATCTTGTTAAAAATCTTTTAGTAAAATTTTACCTGCTAAATGAGCAACGAAATGCATTCCACAGATTTTCAGCCCGACGTATCTTTCACTTCGGACAATGATTTACAATCATAACCCCTGTAATCATCCGAAATTCCAGAAGTAAATGGACCAGTAAGGTCTCGAGACTTAAAACAGTAAGTTGCTGTTTACTCAAGTTGTTATATCATATCTAAATATATCTTAAAAGTGAAACAGGTTCGTTTAACTGTCCGCATGCCTTTAACAAGAAAGGGTGGTGCGTTTCTTGTTAACAGAACACTTTTCTGCCGTTATCTTGAGAAAGCTGGAGATCGGACACTGGCCTTGGGAATTATGATGAGGCAATAATATATTTTTAAAAGCGCACACATTTTTTCTAACGAAATAGATGAGCTATTGGATGGTGTGTTTATACAGGTTTAACACTTCACTGCGTATAAAACTCTTTTTTTATTTTTATACATTTCTATAGTGCGACAAAATTTAATGCTTTTTTACGATTTTGCGGAAACAGTAATTTCAGTAATAAATATCTTTAAAAGTCATTTTATCGCGATTATGTTATTATAAAAATTAAAGATTATTGAATTTTCTTCAGGCATACATTAATAATGTATAGGGTATTTATTAAACATAGGGCAAAAATTAAAGGGATTATTCCCTGGACCATTCTAAGATGATTTTGTCCTTTGATGATTTTTGAAAAGCTGCTTTGTTTCGAAGATACAGGGCGAAAAAAATTGTCGACAATAACAACATTTAATAACAAAAATTACATGTAAAGTTTCTTAATCTACAAGTACTGTTGAAAATGACTACCTCCAGCTACGATGCAAGAATCCGCCTAGCTTGTAATGAATTGCCATCTGCAAGTCCATAAATGAAATGCATGTCAGCCATCTCGGCGTTCGTATAGCTATTCATGATAAGAGGACTTCACTAACAAAAGTTTAAGTATTATAGACAGAAAATACACGTCAAACAGGCAAACGTCTCAACAAATTTGACACATAACTTGCCTGCTGTTACTAGACTAATAATTTGAAAAATATCAAAATTGGTTTTGTCGAATTTTTTTTTTTGCCTTGTATCTTCGAAACAAAGCGGCTTTTCAAAATTCATCAAAGGACATAATCATGTTAGAATGGTCCAGGGAATAATCCCTTCAATTTTTGCCCTATGTTTAATAAACACAGAAGTTATTTCATTTCTACTCGTAGAAATGAAATAACTTCTTTGATAAAAACATTTTATGACAATGACAAATTTTAAATGAATTATTTTTTTCTACGTTCCGTCGCCTTTAGATAAGAAAGATATTGTCTTGGTCAAAAAATTCATAGTCAGTTTTTAACGAATAAGCACATTAGGTAAAAATCGAAGACGATCCAAAACACGTGCAAGCAAAGCAGCTGTCAACAAGTAAGTGAACATTCAAAATGGCCGAGCTTGTCGACATAAGTGAGAGACATGAGTACCAACATAAAGCCACAAAAAGATCGAAATTCGAATATACGTAACCCGCGAAAATTCAAAATTCGCGATAGTTTTTGAACACACCTCGTATATATATATATATATATATATATATATATATATATATATAGTTTTTTAAAAAACACACACACACACACACATACACACACACACACAAACACACACACACACACATACACAAACACAAAGATATCATCGTAAAAATATTAAAATCGGATTGTAGGGACCTTAAAATGTGCTTATTCATTAAAACCCGGATATGCGATTTTTAACATGAATCCAATACCTCTTAGCGAGAGGTAAAAATGTGGTTCATCGCTCACTGGATTACTCTATAAGAAAAATCAATGTCTAACTATGTAAAGGAACTTGTGACTAATACGTTCCCTAAATATTTTCCCCTATTTTTCGAACACCCCGTACAGAATCGAGATTTGGTCTATTTTTGTCCCAGAACCAAGAACCGAGTAGTTTCTATCCCAGAATCGAGATTCGAGTTATACCCAAATTTTGGTTTGTAGAAAGCAAAATTTGATGATGATGTAGTCCAGGTGTATTGTATTAGTGATGTGGTGTGGTTTCCTCCTCGAGATGATGAGATGAGCAGTAGAGCCGAGCAGCTGTTCAGGTGCAGCGGCCGCCACGCGAGGAACAGAACAGAAGGCACACGGCACGCGCCCGCCACTTACAACCACGTGCCAGCTTCAGCTTCCTCAGCTGATACTTCTTATAACAACCACTTTCATTGTTTCTTACACTCACGACGACTTGATGTTACTTCAATGAAAAGTATAGATTAAACTAAATAAGCATATATTTATCATCCATGCATTGTTTATAGTTTCTATGACAGTAGGAGCCATTGGATAGATTGGCCAGTTGGTAAAGCATTACCCCGGCAAAGTAAAATTTCAAAAACTGGACTGATAGGGCCAAGAGTAATTGCTAATTAAACCAGCTTAGCTTTGTTTATTGATAGGAAGAACTGCATAAAAGAACTGGGAAAAAAAAAATGAAACAAGATGTTGCGGTTTATTTCCCGGTCAAATTACGCGTCTTGTTCCAATTGTCGGGAAGAAAAGTGTTCACGGTCCGCGGATTTATAAGGGCTGAGCTACACGGATTTGAACTATATAACCCATAAAACTTGTGACAGATTCGCATCGTCACACTCTATATTAATTTATTTAAAATTACATTTATTACCGCGGTTACAATGTCGTTCTATTTTATTTTTTGCCGTTGGTTGTACGGAGATAACATATACCCATATAGGATCCCCTCGGACTTAAAGGATTAAATAAACTGGCAATATCAATTGTTATTATGTCAAGGGCTATTTTGTCGGGTACCACCGTGATGTCTGGTTGTCTGGTCTCGCCCGCACGGTGTTAGTCTTAGCGGTTGCTTTGCTGCTGGTGGCGGCTGCAGAGGAACATCTGCAGAAGCAGCACGTGCCGTAACACCTGTCCAAGACACAGACACACCCACTCACAGTCTTCACCGGAATTCCTAAACCGCCAACTCTACTTCTTACTTATCCTCAGTAAATACATAATATTAATAACTATAATTTTGACTATGTTTTCGTTTTGTATCGCTTTAATAGGCTTATAATTATAAAGCATTTGAGACTGATACTAAAACGTTCACCCCTGATATGAATGTTGTCCTAAGAGATCTATTCTAAGTGTTAACAAATAACAACGCTATCTATAAATTGACAGCCAAACTATCTTTCACTAACATTCATCAACATCCCCTTCAAATTTTATAATATTGGTTCAGTACAGTTCTCGTATGGGCATAGTTTGTTGACCTCTTAGATTTTGTGTTTGTGCAAAGATCCAACCAAATCGTTTGCTTTGATCTAAAAAGCATTTGTAGATGTTTCATTGACTTGTTGCAACGTTTTTGACCAAAGAGTAACCTACTGCCGTTTCACTTTCATCGTAATTGGAAAAAAGAAAACATTTATTATATCCCAAAATGGAATAGATTCTTTATAAGTGGTTTTTAAAACAAAAAAAAAAAAAAAACAACATACACCAATTAATGAAGAGATCAAAAGGAAAAAAAATGCACCCAAAATTTTACAATACAACTTCATTTTCATGCTAGCAATGGATGGCAAAAGATTTTTAAAATTCGCTATGTTATTCGATTTTTTAAAATATCAGGGCTGCTGAAAATGTATATGAAATAGTTTTCTAAAATCCTAATTCTAAAAATTAATATTTTGATATTTAACTTGTATTAAAGTAATTAAAACCAATAAATACGTTTAAAATTATATTGTTGTTTATTTATAAGGAAAGTCCTAAAACTTTATAGCCACACTGTCTATTTTAAATGTATTTTAGGGGGCAAGATATACGAGATAAATAATCAAAGTTTCTAAATGAACGTAAGTAGAAACCCAGATTGAAATTGAATCTGGGAGTGTGGGTGGCATCACCAGGGCGTATAGATTGTAAGGGGATGATGTGTGCACTGATATTTGCGTATCCCACGAGGGAGTAGACCCACGAGATGACGTCGTTTCGGTCCAGTACACGCATGAAGGGAAGGCCATCCACCCCTTGACATTTTACACTGCTTTGTCACTGGAGTATTGCTCACATAAAATTATTATTTTGTAATAAAAATCATACACCATTTTATTTTACATATACCTATGGGGTCTTGTGGCTGCGTGCCGAGTGTCTGGTCGCGAATCTAAGGAACCCACCAGCGCCAAATATTTCGAAATTTAAATGACACAAAATTGACCCCTGTGGTGCTCTCTCCACGCTAGAAATGAGTTCCTGTGAGGCGACGCTTGGTGAATGTCCGCACGATACAAACATGTCATTATCATTACCGAAATCTGTATACAAAGCAGATTAGCACACCCAGCAAAAGCTAATATGCTGTGACGATGATATATATATTATTTCCTTTAACGGGCATATGTATTTTATATGTTTTGTAGAATATGCTAGCAATGTAGCAACAAATTCCATATTTTTATATCATCAAGAAATTTATGATTATTTCTAAGTTATCAGAAAATGTAGCGCAGATCACCGTTAGGTTTTTTTGTCTAAAACATCTGTTGTACCAGAAAATAGTGCAGAGACAGAGAATAGAATTAGATTATGTCTGTATAATATGTACATATTGTAAAAGATGTGGCAGACATACAAAGATAAATACATAAAGATACCTGTGCTTTGCAGTGCCAGTGCTAGCGCTGGTTTCAAGATGTGATGTGTTGGACATTCGGCAGACGTAGCCAGATACGATCTGTGACTGTTACGTTAGGATGACAGAAGGTTATGATGTTGAAACGGATGCTGAAAGATACCGTTGGCATACCAATGGACAATGGACCCGAACTATGAATTTCAATTTACATATTACACCGTATACAAATTTATAAGAAACAACAGAAATTAATCCGTCGTTTTTACCTTCCGTCACCTTTAGGTAAGGAAGGTATTGTCTTTGGTCAAAAAATTCAATGATAATTTTTTACTGAATAAACATGTTTTTTCTATTTCGGTGTTCTTATGTTTCTATAAACGCACTGTTTTGTACTGCAAACACGACGTTTAGAAGATCTATAAGCGTACTATTTTTGGCGCCTTTCATGTTCTAGAGTTGGTAGTCATGCTTTCATAACTGACAGATGAAAGGTAACCTCAAAATGGTAAGTTGTTGATAATATTTCAACATATTACTTTCAATTATGGATTTTTATACTTTCTTTAGGTGATAGGACTAGAAAAAAATATAATATTAATTTCACAACCAGAATCAGACCTTGAATCATAAATACAATACACCTTGCAATACACTAATTAATCAATAGTTGACAAAATATGAAATTTCAATTGTTAGCGAGAAGCGTTACCAACATAAACATAACTAACAAAAAAATACCTAGTCATAATTAGATGTCGCAATTTAAATAAATTTAATCGTAAAAATACCTCAATAGAAAAAATAGTATAAAAAACACGTATCATAAGGCCTGTTGACGCACTCGTCCTTTGTAAAACTCGCCTAGCGGCTCGTTTTCCAAACTTGGACTCGTACGTTAACAGATTGCCTTATGATACTTGTGTTTTAATGTACTATTAGGGTCGTTATAATACGATTTTACCATTTTTACGATGATGTCTGTATGTATGTATGTGTGCCTGTGTGTCTGTGTGTATGTGACAAAAGTTTCGGATCGCATAACTTCAATACCACGATTCCAAAAATTATAATTTTTTCGTATTCCTCAAGTTTACACCCAGAATTAACACTTAAATATAATTTATTGACATTTAACGTTATTATAACTTAAAGAATATATTATTCTCTATACGATTTGATTGCATTTTATACTTCATATTCAATAGATATAGAGTTAAAGAATTATAAAGATATTAAATTTCAGCCAGCTATGTTGCTAATATATTCAGATAATTCAAATTGACAGATGTCAGTATCAATAAAAAGTAAATGAATGTAGCGGAGATGAGGATGTTGAAGTAGATGTTGGGGAAGACACGGAAAGATACGGTAAGAAAATAACTCGTGTTACAAGTTTCCAGAAAGATACAAGAGAGACGATTACATTGATTTGAAAATGTCATGAGGAGAAATGAAAAATATATTGGAAGAAGAATAAAGAAATAAGTGGAAGAAGAAAATAAAAAATAGCGACGCCTAACGAATGGGGAAAGCTAAAGAAGAAGAAAATAACTCTAGTGTTACAAGTTTCCAGAAAGATACAAGAGAGACGATTACATTGGTTTGAAAATGTCATGAGGAGATATGAAGAATATATTGGAAGAAGATTAAAGAAATGAGTGGAAGAAGAAAATAAAAAATAGCGACGCCTAACGAATGGGGAAAGCTAAAGAAGAAGATGTTAGTGTAAAGTGCAATTTGCATAGTTTGTTTATGAAATAATTTTACTGGAAATATAGGATCTTTTGCAAGAAAATTTATGTATGAAATTTATACATAATACACAGGATTGATGGAAGGTATTGTGCTGGGCACAACAGATTTTTTACCTTCCGTCACCTTTAGATAAGGAAGGTATTATCTTTGGTCAAAAATTTCGATAGTGAGTTTCTAATGAATAAGCACGTTTTGGGAATACGAATTTACTATTTTTACGATGATGTCTGTTAAGTGTGTGTGTGTGTGTGTGTGTGTGTGTATGACGATCCTCGAGGTTAGATCCATATGTAGACGTGATTAGATGTTGGTTATAATTAGCCCACCAGAAGTACCCTCATTTGCAACGTTTAACAGTTTTTCTTGAAAAAAGTAGTTAAATATTATTTATTGACATTTAACATTATTATAACTTAAAGAATATATTATTCTCTATACGATGTGATTACATTTTATAGTTCATATTCAACAGGATAAGAATTAAATATGTTAAATCATATCTTCTTTCAAATACTTCAGTTAAATGAAATGACTAGAAGAAAACATTTGTCATTTCTCTTTGAAGCTCTATTTATGACGGTTCCAATTCCAATCTCGATGTAATAGTTAATTACAGTAGTGTTTCTGCATTCTTATTGTCATGTTCATTTGTAAAGGCAGCCAACAGCCAAGAAGTCTTGTTGTGTGTTTTTTTTTTCGGACCTCGCACGAGTTAGTTGAGAGTGAGACATGTGGAATACGACCGTTACGGACCTGGGGCCGGTGAACTGCAGCCGAAGCGGCTGTTGCTGCTGTGCACGGCGCGGCACACGACACCCAGTCCAGCCAGCCTTTATCTTATTAAGTGATTATTATTATTAGCTGATGTTGCTTCTGCAAAAGAACAGACAATGCAGCTATGTTTACAAAGACGACTATACACACAATGCATCTTAAGACTTCTTTAAGTCCACCAAGTTTTGTACTATTTAGAACGTAGTGCAGTATTTACCATATTTTTACCTTCAGCCACCAAGGAAGTTATTGTGACAAGACGAGCAATAACAAATAAATAACTTTTTATAATGTTTTCTAAATTATAGTTTCAGGAATAATATTTCAACTTGTTATCTTTGTTAGTCAAAATTCTGTTTAGAAATAATTATCATCTTTTATTAACTGACTGTTTAGTCTAGCTGTCAGAGACATTGAACAGTTATTTGTTGACAATTAAGTCTAGAAGTTATTGCAAGCCTACATGCAAGGCTGATATTTTGATATAGATGCCATATGATACCCTCTTCAACCCCTCAGAGATAATCCTCTCACGAAAATAACGTTTTGTTTGAGGTAGTCGATCTTAGACACTCATGTCGACGAGACATGTAGTCTGCGTTTTAGTTTCTGGCACGGGCTAAACGCCTGCCTGCTGAGTTACAATATAACTATTTAATATATTTGCTTTAGTTATGTTTAGTTTAGTAATCAATAATAATAAGTTTAATAATTAATAATATAGTTAGTAAAATATGTGTAAATAAATAAGGAAGTTAGTAATATTAATAATGTCTGTGTCCATAATGTAAGTCATCATCATCGGTCATCAAAGTTATGTGTAAGTGTATGTGTGTTCGTCCTTCGGTTAATCAAGTCGTGGAGCTGAGTAGACCACACTGAAGAGCTCCAATAAGAGGGAAACGCGTCTGTGTTTCTGGTTGAGTGGGCCAGTCTCTGATAAATGACCGAGAGGTTGATTCAGAGACTGAAATCTTGTGAAACGTGCCAAGTGTTTTTTTAAATATTATTAGACAATAACCTTAAAAAAAATTGATATAAAATCTCTTGCTCGATTTCTCCATCTTCTTTAACTACGATAGATATGTTGTACACATGAAAAAACCGTACATTTCTGTTTATGAAGTGGCTGTTATCAACTAACTTGGAGGTAGGTACGGTAAATGCGAAACTTTTTGATAGAATCTTCTACTCATACATAAAAATTAAGTTGTTGGAAGATGTCCGTTAAAAATTGAGGTGGTCGGTAGCGGTACATGTGTAGAACCATATGTGAGTGGCTCGCGTGGCCAGCGCGACAGATGATGCTGTCCGCATTGTAGCGGCAGTGTTGGTGGCAGATGGAAGGCGCTCGGTCGCTCTTTAGCTCAGCTCGCCTGATGAAATGATCATTGTTTATCTGCAGGGGCGTCTGCGTCCAGCGCGACCCCGGTCACGGCCGAGATATCACCTGCCTATAGCCAACATCACCAGGACCGGATCAAATACTCATTACAAATTTATAATAGGCAATTAATAAGTTGAAAATGATTTCCAATTTTCATTAAGCACAAAGGAGACACCAACTATAAAAAAATATACTCCTATAGTATTTATCATCTATTACCCATTAATGGGTACATTTCTTACCCTATATAAATACCTACTTCGCGCATTTACAATTTTAAAAATCTGTTGTGGCCATAACAATACCTCTCGCACACAAAATGTTTTAAATTGATTATTTGAGCAAGTTTTCTCCATTGCTTCTAAATGTTCGATGTTTTTCCAATTCATTAACGGATTGGCGGTATTTCTGAAGGGTGCATGTAATATACCTATAATTTTAAATATATAATAAATAATACAAAAAGAAATATTAAATATCGTTCCCAGAAAAATCCTTCAGTACTATCTTTGAATATATAATACATATAAGAACGGCAACGCATATGGCCTAGCAAGATACTATATCTGTCTCTTTTTATTCACAAAATTATTATAGATAGCTAGTGACTCCTACCACAAAACTGTGAACTACGATAAATCGTGTTGACAGCATTGCCAAATAGTATTTGTTAGAAGTATTCAATAAATAATAATTCAAAAATATTGTTTCATAATAACCAGATAATATATTTTGAATCTTCAATGTACCTGTATACTTGTTTTACAGTAGCTAACTTAAAAACCTTTTTAAAATCTTATCTTGTTGTTCTAGCTACGTGGCAACACTGTGTAACATCCACCTATTATGTATTTTTTGAACTAACTCAGAAATAATTCGTATACGGAGGAATAGATGGCACCTTCTCTCGAAATATTTAATCTAAATACATTACGTTACCGTTCTTGTATTGTATTATATATTCAAAGGTACTATCTCTGAATTTTTGACACTGACATTAGTGACATTTATCTGTCAATTACAGACATTTTAATTTCTCAAGTAGTTACCATGGAGATGTTTGGGCTGTGAACAGGCTGTGGGATTTACTACAACAGATTATTTTATAGATTATATATGTATATCTTTAAATCTATAGAAGGTATAATAAATATTTTAAATGTGTCGGATAGAGAATTTTATTTTTACCTCTCGCTAAGAGAGGTATTGGATTCATGCTAAAAATCGCATATCCAGATTTTATTGAATAAGCACGTTTTAAGGTCCCTACAATCCGATTTTAACATTTTTACGATGATGTCTGTGTGTGTGTGTGTGTGTGTGTGTGTGTGTGTGGATGTATGTGTGTATGTATGTAGGATGTTGGAAGGACGGTTACTCAAAAACTATAAGACTTAAAATTTGTTTAACAACGTATTTCCCAATCGGACATTCATGGGAAGATCTGAAAAGGTTTTGGTAATAATTGGACAACCGGAAGTAGAAGATTCTTGAAAAAAAATCTTCTAAATAATATTTTTTGAAAATTTTTCGTGGTAATATTAAAGAAAATTAAATTCTCTATCTGATACATTTAAATATTTTATTATATATTCCATAGATTTAGAGATAAAAGAAGTATAATATATAAAATAATCTATTGTAATAAATTTGACAGCCGAAAGAATGCCATGAAAAATAGTTGATAATTTAAATTATTTGTAACTGACAGATAAATGTCAGTGTCAGAAATAATGAGTAATGAATTAAAAATGTACTTGGAGAATCCCTTAGTTCTTGATCTGTGACTATTATGGAGATGACAAGTCTAGGTTGAAGGACTTAAATTTGTTTCAAACATTATGGGACAATGTACACCAGTACTGTAGACTAGAGTAACTTTGAATTGCGAAAAAGCTATCAAATTCTTCTCAAGTAAGTTGTAAATATTGACAAAATCGGAGTGCAATCTATCCGTCACTTTATTAAAGGGAATTAAGGTTATTTAGATATAACAAGTATGAAAAAATAAAATGTAAAAGAAGATATATAAGAATAGATGCACAATCCAGATATATACATTTTAGACCGCCCAAAATTAATGTTTTTACTAGAAGAATATGAAGAGAAAGTAAACAAAGTTGTTCGAATTGAAAATTGCTGTTACCAGCCTAATATTTATATATGGTAAACTCTACTTTGTAATTTATTGTAACATAATTTATGGTAAAATATCTTCATGTTGAGACATGCTATTATTGAATAATAAAGAAGTTTATACGTCATAGATTTATATGAATATATTATTTGTATTTATAAAAATAATCTTTGCTTTATGCATACAGCCAGGTAAAATATACGGCGAGAGGTTATGTGCTGGCCACATCAGATTTTTTAATACATATTTGTATTAACATAAATTTTCAAAAAATAATATTTAGAATTTTTTTGTTAAAATACTACTACTTCCGGTTGTCCAATTGTTACTAGAATCTATTCAACTCTTCCCATCACAGTTAGATTGAGGAATCCGTAGTTATATAGGCCGTGATGGGTGGATGGTTGCAACTATTTCTCTTTACTGATGCATGTTTTCCTTAATTTATTAAATTTTGCGTGTAGACTACGAGCCACCCCAAATGGTGCTGCGAGCCTTATATGGCCCCCGGGCTGCCCGTTCCCCACACCTGAATGCAATACCAATCAACAAATTGTCACCAAAAACCTTAAAAGAAAGACGCTTAGTATCAATAAGCGTGCTAGAATAATGTCATTCTTATTCGAAAACAGATAAAGACTATTCTAATGGTTATTTTGTAAGTTGTTGGAGCTACTTAGAAACAAGTCTATCTCTCTGTTTGTCATTGTGTTGGGTGTGTAGACTGCTGTCCAGACTCCCCCATAATACAAAGAGATGTAATAAAATAAATCACCATAGTGGCAGCATGGCACCACGGCACACGGTGCAGCAGATTGATTCATTTTATGGAGAAGCGAGAAATATGCTGGCGCTTTTTATACCCCAAGTTAATGGGCTGCAAGACAAAGACTACAACTTCTGTCTGTCACAGAACTTCTTACGTACGAGTACTATTACAGTACTAACTAATTATGCATATTTTTATATTCTACTTATATTTATAACCTACCTGCATATCTACATATCTAAGTTTCTTTTATTGATAAGTACTCCATGTAGATTGTTATTTGTGCTTTTTAACGTTAATATAATATAAAAATTTGAAAATGATACTGGTACAGTTTCTTCATAAAATTAATAATACAAAGTGAGCAACAAATATTATTATTAGTTAGTTGGGAGGTCCGAAACCTAGGTCCTTGTTGTATTATGCGTATGTATGTGCGTGTGTGTATGTGTGCCGGGATGTTGGAAGGACGATTTCTCAAAAACTATAATACTTAATATCTGTTTACATATTTCTCAATCAGCTATTCCTAGGAAGAGCTGAAAAGGTTTTGGTAATAATTGGACAACCGGAAGTAGCAGATTCTTAAAAAAAATCTTCTAAATATTATTTTCTGAAAAATTTTGTTCTTGCTAGTATTAAAGAAGTTTAGATTCTTTATCTGATACATATAAATATTTTATTATATCTTTATAGATTTAGAGATATAGAAATATAACAATCTAAAAAATCTAATCTAAAATTAAAATGTTTGTAACTGATAGATAAATGTCAGTGTCAAAAATCCAGAGACATTACTGAAGATTTTTTGTGGGAAGTACATACATTATATTATTTCTTATTGCATTAATAGTTAAATATTTAAAATTATAGCTATATTACATATACCCTTCAAAAATACTGTCAATCCTGACAATGAATTGGAAACATTTCGAAAAATAAGTAGACAAAATTTCTTCATAGAATGAATTTAAAATTAACAAATCTAAATATAAAGAATAGATGTAAGTAGAATTTTTGGTCTTGAGTGTAGGTATACAAGAAATGTTAAATACAATAGGGCGCGAGCAGTCATGTTACTTTGTTGACAAGCAGATATGGGGGTCCGTGTCAGAATGATAGCTAGAAATTATGTACATAGATGTCAAATATCATAATTTTTCATTCTAAATATAGTGATTTTTCAATTCCATGTAGTTTATTTTCCTCGACAAGTAAATTCCACACTCCTGGTGACAAATTAACTACGTGAATTTAGAAAATCTTGAAATTTGACATTTGACATCTATGTACATACACGAGCCCCCGTATCTGCTTGACAGTATTTTTATTGTACATAATACAGTTACAGCAATTTTCATCTCCTGAAGAAGACCCGTGGGGTCGAAACGGTCGAGATTGAAATAATTAAAATAGCTGAATCCCAGAAAAATTGTTTCATTTCATTGACTACCCAACCAAGGAACAACCTTTATCCCACAATTTGTTTATGATTACGTTCTTATAATCATCCTATAATTGGGATAGTATCCTGGTGGATTGATTCATAATAAATAAAATAATTTTTGGCTTCGATTGGGATTGGACCTGGGTCCACTGTTTTGCGACCAGTAATGTCTTCATATTGTTTTATATGTTTTCACACCCGAAACATAATACATAAATTTGAAGAAAGAATATATTGTTTCGTGAATATTGGTAAGAACGAAGTAAAAGATAAAAGTGAAGGCAGGCTCCATATCAAGTGGTAAAGTTCATTGTCCCTTTCGATTGACATATCCGAACATTCTTAGCCGTATACAAATGCATCGCAACGCATGTATGTATGGCTGAACACATGTGTGTCTGAAGGCGTTACGTTTTACGTTGCGTAGGAAAGGAAAAAGCAGCAAGCAACAGCGACACTCTTCCACAAACTAGAAACATCAATTTGCAGAGAACAATTAGCTGACAGATAAGTAACCCATTAAGTTGAAGTCAAGTCGTCTTCGTCCGCCGGCACTGGCAAGGGCTGGACTGGACATCCCATTGTCGCGACATGAGACGAGACGAGCTCGAGCGAAACACAAGATAGTGCGCTCAACAGCCGATGTTCTGTTGTTTGTTTAATTTCCGGTTAGCCACCAGCTCTTCCTGTCCACTGCCTAAGCCGTTGCCGTTGCTATTGGATACACTTAAAAACACATGCCTTCTTCTACATACAGACAGTCGATATTAGTATGACTGATGACTAATATTTTGTAATTCTTGCAAAAAAGTTTTGATCGATCAAATTAAAAAACTTAAAAGTACATTATTAAAAAAAATCTGTTGTGGCCAGCACAATACCTCTCGCCACTTCAGTTTTTGGTTACATAAGTCTAGGGCGCGAGCAGTCATATTCATTGTTAGCTTTGACAAGCAGATATGGGGGCTCGTGTCAGAATGACAATTATGTACATAGATGTAAAAATTTTCATCAAAAATTTCAAGATTTTTTAAATTCACGTACTAAATTTGTCACCAGGGGCCCAATTCTTGAAATTTTTCGCATACGTAAGTGGGAGAAATACGCATACGAACTGCATATTGGTATTCTTGAATCGAAATCGTGTGCTCGTACGCGATAATTCCGTGTGTAATTACATCGCATGGGTATGAATCACTTGAAAGTATCATTCGCACACTAAACTGTGTCTGTCACATTGTCACTGTCACTTGAGTTTGGTGTATTAGTACTTTAATCAGGTCGTATAAGTCAAATTATGATTTTAAGTAATTTCGGGGAAGTTTCATGATCTTATATTTTGCACTTTGAGTATCATTATTATAACATCCGACAAATGTGTGCTCCTGCATTGTTAGAACGATGCAATGGATTGTTAAAGTAGAATTTTAGGTGCCTTTTAACGAGTTCTGAAATCCAAACCTGAAATGGTTTGCAAAATTATTCATGCATGTTTAATATTACATAGTACTTGCACATCTAATATTGCCATATTGCGTGCATAATATAACTATAGAAAAATAATACATATTTAAAATAATATACGTATAATAAATTTTGAATATTGAAATTACAATACTTATGATTTATGACAGCTTCGCTGACAGCCACTGACAGCTTTGTTGACGGTGACAGTTAAAAAACAATCATATGATGAAGCATTCACGTGATACAAATGTTTCGTTTTAATTGGCTGCAACATACCACGTTCGTTTGCTTTCGAGAATCGTATACGTAGGCTTCGACCGGGTTTCGTTTGGTATTCAAGAATACTACTCACGCATATAATACTGTTCGTGCACGAAACAAACCAAACGAATTTTGTCGCGTGCGGAAAATTCCGCATGATTTCAAGAATCGGGCCCCAGGAGTGTGGAATTTACTTGTCGAGGAAAATAAACCACATGGAATTGGAAAATCACTAAATTTAGAATGACAATTATATTTGACTATGTACATAATTACTGGCTCTCATTCTGACACGGGCCCCCATATCGGCTTGCCGATGCCAACAATGTCACATGACTGCTCGCGCCCTATTGTATTTAACATTTCTTGTATACCTACACTCTACACCAAAATTTTTACTTACATCTATTCTTTATACCTATAATTTTAAATATTTAATTATTAATACAATAAGAAATAATATAATGTATGTAATTCCCAGAAAAAACTTCAGTAATGTACCTGATTTATAACACTGACATTTATCTGTCAATTACAAACATATTCATTTTTCAATTGGTTTCCATGACATTATTTGGGCTGTGAGATTTATTACAATAGATTATTATAGACCTTATATTTCTTTATCTCTAAATCTATAAAAGATATAATAAAATATTTATATGTATCAGATAGAGAATTTACTCTTCTTTAATAAGGAAGAACAAAAAAATTCAAAAAATAATATTTAGATGATTTTTTTAAGAATCTGGTACATCCGGTTGTCCAACTATTACCAAAACCTTTTCAGCTCTTCCCAGTACTGTCCAATTGAAAAATACGTAGTTAAACAGATATCTAGTATTACAGTTTTTGAGAAATCGTCCTTCCAACGTCCCACACACATATACACACAAATACATTCACACAGACATCATCGTAAAAATATTAAAATCGGATTATAGGGATCTTAAAACATGTTTAATCATTAAAATCTGGATATGCGATTTTTAGCATGAATCCAATACCTCTCTTAGCGAGAGATAAAAAGAAACAATATTACTAAATACGAATTTATTTAATTGAAACAAAGAAGATGTGTGTATCCTACAATAAACAATGCGAAGGCCACATAAGACGCACAGATGAGGTATCGAGCCTTTTGGAGAAGGCGGTTGAGGTGACTGGCTTTTGGACAATGATGTTCGTATATGTACATTCAATTCAAACCTATATGTGCACAGCTTTATTATCATTCCAAGATATGATCAGAGATCCAACAAGGTATGCGATTCTGAGAATACTTTTATGATCTGCTTACAATTAAAAAATTAAAATTCAAATCTTGTCTAGCGAAAATGGTAATGTATAATCTTACAAATAAATATGAATAATTTGCATAAAATGGCGTATTTAAGAAAAGTGAATATGATTAGAAGTTAATTTTCATTGTAATTCTGAATAAAGAAAACAATACAGGGTGACACTGAAAAACGGGCCACTCAAAATAACTTTTTTATTTATAATTATTTTTACCTCCCGCTACCGTTGGTAAGGGAGGTATAGGGATCGTGTTAAAAATCGCATATCGAGATTTTGGTAAATGACCACATTTTAAGATCCCTACAATCTAATTTTAAACTTTTCACGATGATGTTTGTGTGTATGTATGTGTGTTTGTGTAGATCCTCTTTACAGTCTAACTCAAATACTATCGTTCAGAAAATTTTGATACCTTGTATTTCTACCTTACTCTTATATGGAAAGAAATCTAATGATTTTGATGTAAATCAGATAACCGGAAATAACACTTTACTGGAAGCTGAAAATAGTTTTTGTTATTATAAAAATTAAAGTTTTCTACAGGTTTTCATTAATATTTTTTGTATATATTTTATGAATAAATTTATAAAATTATCTTTAATTTTAATCCCGGAGGCTACGCTTTAAAGACAACTCCATGGTTACACAGTTCAGATCTCAAATATTTGTAACTGACAGATATATGTCAGTCAACAAACTAATCAATTCAAATAATAATAGTAACGTTTTAAAAAGAAAATAGTAAATGGAACAATAATTATATGGAAAGGAACTTACAGTTTCCAGCATAAGTAAATATGTAGGAATATAGGTAAATATATAAATAAATAAAATAAATATATCATCACGGAATATTACCCATTGCTGGGTGCACGCATTTGGTTTGTACACAGATTTCAGTAATGATGATGACATGACTGCTCGCGCCCTATAAGTAACGTATTTAACATTTCTTGTACACACAAATAATTGAAATTTTATCTCTTCTTTCGTTCTATGAGAAATTTTGTCCTACTATTCTAATATGTTCATAATTCTTAAATTCGGTATTAGCGGTATTCTTAAGGATATAATGTAATATTAACATACCTATAATTTAAATACATATTTACTTAATAATACAATTAATATATATTAAATGTACTCGTACCTCCCAGAACAATCTTCCAGTAATGTTAGTAAAGATGTAGATTTTTGACGCTGACATTTTGCATTTATCTGTCAATTACAACATTTAAATAACTCAACTAATAAAAAATTGAAATGTGTCACATTGAGAATTTAATTATCTTTATTATTTGTAGTACCAAATTTTTTAAAAAAATATTTTGATTTTTTTTTTAGAAACTACCACTTCCGGTTGTTCAATTTTTACCAGAACCTATTCAACTTTTCCCATTACTGTTAGATTGAGGAATCCGTAGTTACACAGGTCTCTAGTCTCATAGAATATAAGAAATCGTACCTCCAACAACCTGTCTCTCTCTCTCTCACACACACACACACACACAAACAATTATTAAAATCGGATTGTAGGGACCTTAAAACGTGCTTATTCAATAAAATCTGCGGATATGCGGTTTTTAGCATGAAGCCAATACCTCTCTTAGAGAGTGACGGAAGGTAATGTGCTGGCCACATTTTTTCTAAAAGCTCCTCAATTGTCCTGAAACTTGAAGGCGAGGTGGTCGTATCTGAACGGTTCGGTTTGAGTAAAACGAGTAGTAATATTGAAAAATGCACATTAGCAAAAGAACGTTGAGTTGCTGGCTAGTGTTGGTGTACCCTGGCGGTTGGTTTGGTAGAGCAGGTCGCGGTCTGGTGACGCGTGAGAACAGAGCAGGCATGCGGGCGCAGCCGCACACCTGTACATCTCGCTCACCTCCACTACTTCCTTCCGGTCCGGTACACAACTCACCCTACACACTCGCTCTCACTTATCCACTACTGCCATTACACACAACATTGGACCTTGCAAAGAGATACACTGGCATAAAATATCTGACTTGGAGCCACTTAGAAATAAACAAAAAGTTGATAACCCCCGTAGATTATGCGAGCATTTTTTATTTATTTCCAATGTATATTAGTTATACTACCCCTATTACTATATTATGTAACCTGATTGGACTAAATAATTGGTCTCGTATCTCATATACGTGCGAGCAAGCGTATCGTGCCATTCGTGTCACCTACGATTTGTGGGAAAGAGCAGGAACTCAAGTCCAGGTGAATCGAATGCTCGTATGTGGACATGTGTTTTCAATTACACTACGAGTACAATCGCTCAGTATGCAGAGTAAAGCGTAGCGTACGATCCCGTATGTAATTTGCATTGAATTTTCAGGAATGATGTATGTGGAAATGATGAATTCACTATTAGTATTAGTTTAAAAACGTCCTAAGTACACACTGAGCCTTAGGGAAGGAACATAACTACTTTAAGGTAGTATACGTGCGAATTACGATTCGTGAGAATCTTATGAAATTTTAACTGCATGTACAGAACATTAATATCTACACATTTAAAATTGATTGACCATCTCAAATTTGAGATAAATGCAATTAAAGATAGCACTTTTTGTACATGTTTCCTATATCAGGCCATAATAAATAACATACAGTAAAATTTTTGAAAGATGTCCGATCAAGGTTGTCTACGAATTGTATGAATTCAGATTTTTGCTCCGCCCATCATGACAAATTCAGTAGTGTCGTTTGCTTAGTTTTTATGAGGGTACGTAAGATACTACTGTTATTTTATTATTATAAAAATATATATTACAGGAAAAACATTCAAAATTCAAAAATAAGTCAACTAGTAAGTTTATAAGCAAATGTAAAACCAAATATGTTAAAAATAAGATACTGACACAATGTCAGTGTCAGTGACTCTGACAGAATATAACGTTATACGTACGGCTATGAATCCAGATAATGAATCTGAATTAATAAATAAACTTACGTTAGAACGAAAGTATTATCAACAACGAGCATCGTTTATAAATGGAATGTCCTAACTTAGTCGAAACAATATGAATTTTTGAAAGACAAGCGTGTTATATCCATCCTTATCACACAGTCTTACAGCCTTTGCAAAAGAAAGAGATAAATGTATGCCTATTTGTTAATTCGTTCGTGATACAGGTGCCCTTGATCGGACATCTTTCAAAAATTTTACTGTATGTAACACGAGGGGGGGTGTTACAGAGTTTTATGCTGATGGTGGCCTTACTCTTCTTCTTTTACCAACGATGACCACGACATGATTAACCGATGGACGAACACACATACACTTACACTTAACTTTGATGGCCGATGATTATGACTTACATTATGGACACAGACATTATTAATATTACTAACTTCTTTATTTATTTACATATGTTTATACTAACACTAATCAATCAAATAAACTAAATAGTTACATTGTAACTGAGCAGGCAGGCGTTTAGCCTGCGCCAGAAAGTAAAAACACAGACTACGTCTCGTCGACATGAGTGTCTAAGACCGACTACCTCAGACAAAACGTTACTTTCGTGAGAGGATTATCTCTGAGGGTATCATATGGCATCCATATCAAAACATCAGCCCTGCATGTAGGCTTGCAATAACTTCTAGACTTGTCACCAAATAACTATCCAATGTCTCTGACAGCTAGACTAAACAGTCAGTTAATAAAAGATGATAACTATTTCTAAACAGAATTTTGACTAACAAAGATAACAAGTTGAAATATTATTTCTGAAACTATAATTTAGAAAAGATTATAAAAAGTTATTTGTTATTGCTCGACTTGTCATACATATTTTTCACTGTAGCTTCAAAACGATACGCACATTTTATTGAAAAACATCTCAGCTTATAAAGATACATAAATGACAAATATTAAAATAAAATATTTTTTTGACCATTTTGTTTAAGAGATATAGCTCAAGAAAGTACGAAAATTTTCACTTTTACAGGGTGGGAAGGGATAGAGAGGAAATGACTGACAACGCTGTAGACAATGCCGGATTAAACCATGTGGAGGCCCTTAGGCAATCGAAATCTTGCCCCCTCCCCAATAAGTTTACGATTTTACCCCCAACAATTTTAATAAAATAATTTTATTATAAAAAAAATTAACATACTTTTAAAACAAATTAATATAAAATATATACCTATAAACATTCAGTTTTCTCAATTTTAAAATACCTACATAGTGAAATCTTTGATGTTTTTTTTTAAATAAATTTATTTGGAAATAAATATTTTTTAAAGGTTTTTCGTCGTTTTTCAGCCTCTACTAAAGTATACGTGTTAGTAATCTACCTATAACACTTTTTGAAAATGGTTTTAAGTTGAAAAACTTTAAACTCTATTACTACGAATTTTTCGTTTTGTGGCATATTACAATAAGCCCTTCATTTATTGTAAATACAAAAATTTTATAGCATCGCTAATCGTTATACAAAAGAACTATTACGAAAATCAACATAAAATGATAAACAATGGTATTTGGTATTATAAAAATCGAGTTGTAACAGTATTGTCTTGTAATATTGATTGACATTTTTTATTATTGTAATCAAGATTCCATTATTGTAAATAAGCTTTCTTTGTTGTAATCAAAAATTCTTTATTTAAGGATTTCTTTATTTGTAATAATGAAAAAATCTCAAAATCAAATCAATATTATTTTAATCTAATGTAGTGGGGCGCGGGGCCCCTAAAAAACGCGGGGCCCATAGGCAATTGCCTAGTCTGCCTATTGGGTAATCCGGCACTGGCTGTAGATTCAAGCGTGTCGATCCCTTCATTTTTTCGCCGATTATTTAGAATTAATATTACTTTTATCATTATTTCCAAAGTTATTTTATCTTCGTTATTATCATTTTGCATACGGTTCCTATGTAAAAACAAATTTAAATGACTATTGCGTATTAATTTTCAATAAAATCATATGTCAAATGGCTTAATTATATAAAAATTTAGAATTAATACTTGTGATCAGGGCGTATTACCAGCTGCTGATTTGCGCAAAATGCTGTTATTCGCATAATTAGCCAACTATTGTACTAAACTCAATTGGTTTTTATCCTAATTGGAATTATAATATCGCAAAGTAATATGCAGGCCAATCAGGCCATGTTAGATATAGTAATAAAACATCCAAATTAAATGTCAAATCTACTATCCAGTCGGCCCCGTGTAATACGGGCTGTAATTAGTATCGCAGCCAACCTGATCAGGACAGATGCGTGTTTCTCAGAGGCGGGAAATGCGTCCAGTGCCTACCTCGATCATTATTACACCTGCGTCGATATTATCATTGTTGTTCGAGTGGGGTGGTGGCGGAGACAATACGCTCACGGGATGATTGATCACTTAACGTACTAAGTTTACAATAATAGTGTTCTGCTTCACTTGATGTTTGGCTATATTAAGTATTATTCTGGGAATAAGCAATTTCAACAATGTTGGGGTCGGACATTACTAGTGTATAGTAGTCATTGATTCATAGTTTATCATTATGAGTACAAAGTATGAAAGTGAAATCGTTTAGAATTTATCCTTAAATAATAATAATTATATTTTCCAACGATCTATAAGTAGTTAGCCATGTTTATTTATATCAAATAGCAGAAATTTATAAATGGGGTCCTCCACAATATTTCTACCTTCCGTCACCTTTAGGTAAGGAAGGTATTGTCTTTGGTCATAAAATTCAATGATAAGCTTTTAGTGAATAAGGAAGTTTTAGGGTCCATATAATACGATTTTACCATTTTATGATGATATCTGTATGTATGTATATGTGTCTGTGTGGTGTGCGTCTGTGTGTGTGTGTGTGACGAAAGTTTCGGATCGCCTATTTATTCGTATTCCTCAAGTTTACATGCAGAAGAAGAGGTGATTAGATTTTGGTTATAATTGGTCAACCAGAAGTACCCTCATTTGAAGATGTTAACAGTTAAATATCATTTATTGACATTTAACGTTATTATAACTTAAAGAATATATTATTATCTATACGATTTGATTGCATTTTATTCTTCATATTCAATAGATATAGAGTTCAAGAATTATAAAGATATTAAATTTCATAATTCAGCCAGCTATGCTAACCATGGAAATTGCTAATATATTCAGATAATTCAAATTGACAGCTGTCAGTATCTGAAATTAAATGAATCTGGGAGAAATGAGGATGTTGAGATAGATGTTGGGGAATACACAGTAAGATACGGTAAGGAATGAAAGAATAAGGGAAATAACTCTAGTTTAAGAAAATTCTAGAAAGATATATGAGGGACGATTACATTGGTTTGAACATGTGATGAGGAGAGATGAAGAATATATTGGAAGAATGAATAGCTTAGTAATAAAAGGTTGAAGAAACAGAGGAAGACCAAAGATAAGATGGGAGGACTGTACGAGTATTGCGGAAGACTTGAGTACGTGAGAGAAAAGAACTGAATGATAACGACACGCAAAACAGAAATGAGTGGAAGAAAAAATAGAAAATAGCGACCCCTAACGAATGGGAAAAGCTAAAGAAGAAGAAGAAGATGTCAATGTCAAGTCCAATTTGCATAGTTTGTTTATGAAATAATTTTACTGGAAATTTAGAATCTTTTGCAAGGAAATTTATGTATGGAAAACACAGGATCGACGGAAGGTGAAGGTATTGTGCTGGCCACATCAGATTTTTAAATTTTTTTTATGAAACTTCGTTTAAACCGAAAGCAATCTATTGCTAGTAACTTTTAAATTTTATTCGTTAAGCTATAATGATTGACATAAATTGATCTATTTCAACACTTATAAAAAATATATGTATAAATACATTTAAAGCTGATCAACTTTGGTTGATGGAAACTGGCAACCTTGGTTGAATCAATTAAGTTATTTGAAACACCCTGTATATCCAAATATCCACTTTTATTGAACGGGAAAAGAAAAAAATATGTAGATCGGCAAAATTTAATATTTGCTTATTGTGTGATTTAAGTAAAAGTCAGTCCAGTCAGATTTGAATATTGTGCATTCTGATGTGAGATGCAATGTCAGCAGCTCAGCAGAATTGTGACGTGTTTGCAGTATTGGCTGTGAGCCAGGCCGCGTGACCTGAAGCTGCGTCGATCCGACAGCCGTTCATCGACCCACCCACAACATCCACTCATCACTTTCGAACCAACTCATAATAAAAGTTACACCAATGAATCTTCTGGTTCTTTTATAAAATTAAAACTATTGAGATAAAAATTAAAAATCGTAAATCTTCCAAATGCGACCCAATCATGTGGGATAGCAAACAGTGTTACAATAAGACAACGGGTCTGAACCTTTATCATCCAATGTACCCCTTGGCCACACTGTGACGCTTCATGTACCCCTGTTCACTTGATGACGTGAAACTTTTTTCTTAGGAAAATAAATATCAAGATTCAAGAAAAACATATATACAATGTAAAAAAAAATATAAGAATAAGAACCATATCTTAAAATAAAATGAAAAACAATAATGAACTACAAATAATAATATAATTCTTTGATAATTGATGTGGTCAACGCAATAATTTATTTAGGTTCGCGTTGAACTATTTATTTATTAATAAGATGTTTCGAATCATATTACTACTTTTTGACAATTTATTATAATCATAAAAATAGGATATAATATCGATCATAACTTTACTTGCTAATAAATGCGAGCAAGAGACGAATAAATTGAAAGCAAATACGTAATACTCTCTAAAAAATAATATAATTGCACACAGCTTATGAGTTTAGATATTAAAATTTATGATTTTTACTTGTGTAAATTGCATGAGTATTATGAAAAATAATTTATACATATAGGTTCAGGTACCCCCGGTAGAGGATTCACGTAACCCTTGGGGGTACATGGACCCCTGGTTCAGAATCCCTGCAATAAGATCTGTCATGCCACTGGCGTGTTGATTTTCACTCTGACATAAATATATATGTCATAATTCGTGAAAAACAAAAACAACAAAGATAAATGATTATGTAATAGTACGGTACGTTTCACGCTACTTTTGTTTAGGCTGTTTCAAGTATAGTTTATGATTTCTTCTTAGATTTTATCGCACGTATAAATTATAATGTACTATTATACCAACACACATTTTAACCTATAATTCTTATTCAGACTACGAACAACAGGTTGCCTTGCTAAGATAGTTGATAAATTAAAGCATTATGAAAATCACTGTCGCATTTATTATAATGTTTTTTTTTCTAGCTACAGAAATATGAGATTATTTAGTGCAATTTATACACTGAAAAAATAGGTTCACATTTATAGTTAAAAATTATTCCCTAATACTTTTTTTTATTAAAATCAGATAATAAAATTAGTCAAGCAGAATTTTTTTCGTTACCTCAGTTTATGTAGATTTGTTTGAGAACAAATTTTTATTTCTAACGAATAGTATTCTAAGTTAGAAGAAAATATTATCCACATTATTGAATTACAAATATTTATTACTATTATAAAAATTATATTCTTTGTTTTAAAAATATATTTTAACAGAACATTTTATTTGTATTACAATATATATTTATTTGGTTTAGAAGATTAAAATGATATTTACTAATATTTTTTTATGACAGCGAATAAATTTTCTGTAAGAGTAAAGATTGCATCCTCGGGTTAGGTAAGTAATATTAAATATATCTTATATAATAATATAGATTCTGTTATTTTGGTAATATATACTCGTATGAGAGGAATTTACTAACACGGTACCAATTTAACATGGGGAGGACAGAACATCGGTCACACCGATTTGTATTAATTTTGTTGATATAAAGTACTTCCCATATAAGGATGGGATGTCAACCTATTCGATGCAATACTGGAAAATGATGAAAAAAGTGTAGCGGCTATCGTTGTTTGACAATAAGAAAACTACGAGAAATTAATGTTGGAGAAGAAGTAATAAAACACTTTGAAGGATTGTTTATAATTTATTATTACTGTTACTGATTACTGTTATTTTACTCAGATGTGTACCATTATAAATAAATATATTCTTTATTCACTATGCATTTATTTATTTCCTATCCCGTAGATATGGAAATAAATCAAAATTTTCGCTGTTATACTAATAAATTAAAACCTAACAATTTGAATTTAATTCACTAGAATAGTAAATGTATTTGTTATTTTAAGAATAAGGTTTACTTGAATTAGAATTTGTGATATTTATTTCAGTAAAAAAAATCACTGAAATAGTGATTTCTGGTCAGTTATATTATTTCAGTAACGCTAGTAAATAATTTTACTAATTAATTAGAAATGCTTGTTTTTGAAATAGTTAAAAATCAATAAAAATAATATTTCATTTTTGTAGGAAATATTTTAGCTGTCACGATATTAGAGTACCTTTTTTGGTACTAGAAGCAACCTTTTTACCTCTCGCTAAGAGAGGTATTGCATTCATGCTAAAAATCGCATATCCAGATTTTATTGAATAAGCACGTTTTAAGGTCCCTACAATCCGATTTTAACATTTTTACGATGATGTCTGTGTGTGTGTGTGTGTGTGTGTGTGTGTGTGTGTGTGTGTGTGTGTGTGTGGATGTGTGTGTGTGGGATGTTGGAAGGACGGTTACTCAAAAACTATAAGACTTAAAATTTGTTTAACAACGTATTTCCCAATCGGACATTCATGGGAAGATCTGAAAAGGTTTTGGTAATAATTGGACAACCGGAAGTAGAAGATTCTTGAAAAAAAATCTTCTAAATATTATTTTTTCAAAATTTTTCGTGGTAATATTAAAGAAAATTAAATTCTCTATCTGATACATTTAAATATTTTATTATATATTCCATAGATTTAGAGATAAAAGAAGTATAATATATAAAATAATCTGTTGTAATAAATTTGACAGCCGAAAGAATGCCATGAAAAATAGTTGCTAATTTAAATTATTTGTAACTGACAGATAAATGTCAGTGTCAGAAATAATGAGTAATGAATTAAAAATGTACTTGGAGAATCCCTTAGTTCTTGATCTGTGACTATTATGGAGATGACAAGTCTAGGTTGAAGGACTTAAATTTGTTTCAAACATTATGGGACAATGTACACCAGTACTGTAGACTAGAGTAACTTTGAATTGCGAAAAAGCTATCAAATTCTTCTCAAGTAAGTTGTAAATATTGACAAAATCGGAGTGCAATCTATCCGTCACTTTATTAAAGGGAATTAAGGTTATTTAGATGTAACAAGTATGAAAAAATAAAATGTAAAAGAAGATATATAAGAATAGATGCACAATCCAGATATATACATTTTAGACCGCCCAAAATAATGTTTTTACTAGAAGAATATGAAGAGAAAGTAAACAAAGTTGTTCGAATTGAAAATTGCAGTTACCAGCCTAAAATTTATATATGGTAAACTCTACTTTGTAATTTATTGTAACATAATTTATGGTAAAATATCTTCATGTTGAGACATGCTATCATTGAATAATAAAGAAGTTTATACGTCATAGATTTATATGAATATATTATTTGTATTTATAAAAATAATCTTTGCTTTATGCATACAGCCAGGTAAAATATACGGCGAGAGGTTATGTGCTGGCCACATCAGATTTTTTTATCAGTGTAGGTATTAGGTAATACTTTTATTAAAATGTTATACTTTGAACCTTAATCTTTTTAAATATTAATTATTGTACAACATTAATGTACCAAAATATTATATGTGTAAAGGGAACCTTTGGCACAAGACTCAAGCTGGTAGCCGGCCTTGCTTCATTGAATATTATAAACAAAAACAAGTATTATATCAAAATGAAAACCATATACTTCTAAACTTGATTTACATACTAATATACAAATACATTATTTATAGGATAATAGATTCTTTCATTGACATTGCAATACAGTTAGCATGTTTCATAATACGATATTATAACAATCCTACCTTTACTGTTGTCAATGTCTGGTTTCCATCTATATTCTTCTAAACTCCATCCATGTCATAATTCCCATATTCATAGTTAATATACAGTTCTTTACACATTGAACTACCACGTACACAATCACAAACATTTTAAATTGTCAAACTGTTTCTAAAGTACTCAGAAAACACATTTTAGAACGCACATGTCACAATAAACCAACTAACACTGTTTTTATATACTGCATTTGGTTTGTCTGACATGGTTTTAACTTGTTCAACATGAAGAAAAAGGAAAAACTAGTCTGTTAATGTTTATATTTATTTTTATAATGAAAATAAAGTTAATAATCGTATTATTATTAATTGAAATAATTAATTAATAAGATAATAATATAAATGATAATATTTGTTTAATTTGACTGTATTCAATACTACAAGTAGCCGATAGATGGCATCGTACCAATTATCAAACATGACAGTTTGAGTAATATCTTTGAAACAGGTCAAATTTTTAATATTAGGAAGAAGAAATACAAGTATATTTATGCACATACAAAATATTATTCTGTATGTAAGTACATATATGATTTTATTCTAAAAATATTACATTAACAAAACATTTTATTATATTTATCGCTAAATAATTTGCTAAGCAACAAATTTATATGTTTAATTCTAGACCTGTGGTATCTTTAGTTTTTAACAATAACAAACTTTAATTACTAGTTATTAAAAATTTGCGATGGAATCAATAGTATTCAAACTTGATCTAATTTATTTCATGTAAAAAAAAATTCATTAATTTAGTAATGACAACAGACATCGTAAATATAATTACGCTAGAACATTATTTCATTGAATTAGTAGAATTTATTTTTCCATATTTTCTCATATTTTTTTTACTTCCGTTTATAGAAAAAATATGTTTCGGTAATCTATATCGGAAATCCACAATTATTCCAATACTTTATAATTTTTCCTTATTATTATCTTCTTAGAAACATTAAAAATGATTTATTTTTCCTGTAAGATTTCTAGTTTACTAACAGCAACTTTGCAGTCGAATATTATTAATTTTATGTATACGAAGGACAACCAGAATTTCTTAGAATTAATAATATGTATAGTTTTTGTTTAAAATAATTATTTTACTAACATAAGTACATTATAATTAAAAAATTTAAATAGCAAAAATTCTACTTATATCTATTCTTTATATTTTCGAATGTTTCCAATTCATTGATAGTATTTTTGAAGGGTACATGTAATATATCTATAATTTTAAATGTTTAACTATTAATACAATAAAAAATAAAATGTATGTACTTCCCAGAAAAAATTTTCAGTAATGTTTCTAGAGTTTTGACACTGACATTTACCTGTCAGTTACAAACATTTTAATTTTTCATATAGTGAGATTTATTATAAAAGATTATTATATACCTTATATTTCTTTATCTCTAAATCTATAAAAGATATAATAAAATATTTATATGTATCAGATAGAGAATTTACTCTTCTTTAATACTAGCAAGAACAAAAAAATTCAAAAAATAATATTTAAAAGATTTTTTTTTTAAGAATCTGCTACTTCCGGTTGTTCAATTATTACCAAAACCTTTTCAGCTCTTCCCAGTAATGACGGATTGAGAAATACGTAGTTAAATAGATGTTAAGTATTATAGTTTTTGAAAAATCGTCTTTCCAACATCCTCTTCCACCTCCCCCCGCCCTACACACACACAAACAAATATTAAAATCGGATTGTAGGGATCTTAAAACATGCTTAATCATTAAAATCTGGATATGCAATTTTTAGCATGAATCCAATACATCTCTTAGCGAGAATGTAAAAAAAGGTTTTGTAACAAAACATTAACAAACATGGATAATTTTAATTTTATGTGAAATACTCAAATTGTTTTTCACTTCTGTTAAATGTTGTATATTACATTTGCAATGTTTTAAGCAGTGATGATATATTGAGAGAGAAATTGAGAATCATTTTAGGCAAGTTATTTTTTTATGGAGATGAATTTGCAATGAAAATTAAAGTTTTAGATTAAGGCAAGATATCTATGTGATTCGGATTCCACTTTAAACTGATGTGTTTTTTATCATTTTCGAAGTATAGTTTAGCCAGCACCTTAATTTCCAAATTTTAAAATTTTATGTTAACAGAAATTTTGGTATAATTAATAAATATTAACATAGTATAATGTAACATTTAATTCTGAATAATTTTCTTCAAATAAACTTTTTAAAAAAATTAATAATAAAGCCAAGAATTAATGTTTTATTTATCAATAAATCCAATACAATATCAGTATGGCCATCTATAGCATAAATGTATAAACAATCACTGACATTTATTAATATTTGTATATGTATTTTCAGAAACTAATATCACAAAACTAAGGCATTAAATCGAAAAAAGTTTCAAATAAAATTTACTCAAAATAACATATTTTAGTAATTTATATATTAATTCTATTTGTTTAGTTTTTATTTGTAGAGATTTAAATGTATACATAAATAAATCATTTTCTCAAAAACAAAATATAAATAAAATAAAATATTAGCTAAAACATATGTAAAATTAAAAAGTAATAAAAGTTTATTTAGAAAATTTCTTTGTATAAAATTTTCCCTACATATAATAAACAAATTTTAGTTCTATCTATTATCTCTGAAACAAAAGCGAAAATAAAAAAAAGTTTCAACAAAACTCCCCTTTATTTTTAATTATAAAATAATCATAAATTCTGAACTCGAGAGAAAAAAGTAAAAATACAATCTTCACACTAAAATACACAAAATTAACTCTTTTTTAACTGAACAGCTGATTAACAATCAAATGACGTTTGTTTAAACAATATTTTATCCCGCGTCTTCCATTTGCACATTTCTTTGAATCTGATTGGTCGATCGATAGATTGTTAGTATTGATTTTCTCCCATTTACACGATACAACAACGTACTTTTTTACAACAAAACATTAAAAAATAGTTCATAATTATCATGATAGATTGCGGTAGTAGTCTCGTTTTGGATTAACAAATTCCAGAAAACTCATTTTCTGGCTGAACTAGCAACTTTTCGACAAAATTTCTAAATAGAAATTCTTTTATAATTAAAAATAAAGGGGAGTTTTGTTGAAACTTTTTTTTATTTTCGCTTTTGTTTCAGAGATAATAAATAGAACTAAAATTTGTTTATTATATGTAGGGAAAATTTTATACAAAGAAATTTTCTAAATAAACTTTTATTATTTTTTAATTTTATATATGTTTTAGCTAATAATTTATGTTATTCATATTTTGTTTTTGAGAAAATGATTTATTTATGTATACATTTAAATCTCTACAGATAAAAACTAAACAAATAGAATTAATATATTAATAACTAAAATATATTATTTTGAGTAAATTTTATTTGAAACTTTTTTCGATTTAATGCCTTAGTTTTGTGATATAAGTTTCAGAAAATACATATATAAATATTAACAAATGTCAGTGATTGTTTATACATTTATGCCATAGATGGCCATACTGATATTGTATTGGATTTATTGATAAATAAAACATTAATTCTTGGCTTTATTATTAATTTTTTAAAAAAGTATATTTGAAGAAAATTATTCAGAATTAAATATTACATTATACTATGTCAATATTTATTATTTATACCAAAATTTCTGTTAACATAAAATTTTAAAATTTGGAAATTAAGGTGCTGGCTAAACTATACATCGAAAAAGATAAAAAACACATGAGTTTAAAGTGGAATGCGAATCACTCGGACTCGAAATATTTATAATTTATAAGATAAAAACACAGGTATCTTGCCTTAATCTAAAACTTTAATTTCCATTTCAAATTAATCTCCATAAAAAAATGATTTGCCTAAAATGATTCTCACATTCCCATTCTCATTTCTCCCACATACAACCCCTTTCCGTGCATTTTATCCTCGCCGATTGTAGGTGGCTGTGCCCCTCGGGCACGTGTGTCATTTCCGGCGCCGGAGCGAGATCAGGCGCAGAGCACATACGCGCACGCGCGCTCACGCAGGTGTCCGCATGGCGCCAGAGCAGCGTCGGTCGTCGGGCGTCGGGACACGTTGTCTGTTCTGTGATCATTATGCCGTTGCCATGGATACAGTCCAAGCCCCGACGTCAAAGCTTTCTGGGAAATTTGGAGGTGGATGGCCCCCGAACATGAATGTGTCGGGCATGAAAAATTGCTAAATTTACGTCTAGGGATATTCACCACGAAATGCCCATTGAAGGTACATATATTTGATGTGTTAATTCTCAATAAAATAATGAATTATTTAATCACGTAACGGTTGTTAAATATTTAGAAATAAATTAAGGTGCTTCTTCTGACAAAAACGACAACAGTACATTTTTTTTAAATTTTGGTAATATACGACATCTTTCAAGGATGTTTAACAGTTTGGTAAAACTTTCTCTCAAAAAGTATCAAGTTATTCTTCTTCTTTAACTTTTCCCATTTGTTAGGGGTCACAATTTTTTTTTCTTCTCTCACTCATTTCTGTTTTGCATGTCGTTCTCATTCAGTTCCTTTCCTCTCAAGTCTTCTGCAATACAGTCGTTCCATCTTATCTTTGGTCTTCCTCTGTTTCTTTAACCTTCTATTACTAAGCTATTCATTTTTCTTCTAATATATTCTTCATCTATCCTTATGGCATGTTCAAACCAATGTAATCGTATCTCTTGCATCTTTCTAGAAACTTCTTACACTAGAGTTATTTTCTTTATTCTTTCATTCCTTGTCGTATCTTCCAGTGTCTTCCCCAATATCTATCTCAACATCCTCATCTCTGCCACATTCATTTACTTTTCATTGATACTGACATCTGTCAATTTGAATTATCTGACTATATTATATATATATATATATATATATATATATATATATATATATATATATATATATATATATATATATATATATATATATATATATATATCTATTGAATATGAAGTATAAAATGCAATCAAACCATATAGATAATACTATATTCTTTAAGTTATAATAACGTTAAATGCCAATAAATGATATTTAACTATGTTTTTTCAAGAATCTGTTAAAATCTTCAAATGAGACTACTTCCGGTTGACCAATTATAACCAAAATCTAATAACCTCTTCTTATGGGTATAAACTTGAGGAATACGAAAAAATTATAATTTTTGGAATCGTGGTATTGCAGTTATGCGATCCGAAACTTTTGTCACACACACAGACACACACACACGCACGCACACACACACACACACACACACACACACACACACACACACACATACACACAGAGAGGGAGAGAGAGAGAGACATATATACATACGGACATCATCGTGAAAATGGTAAAATCGTATTAAATGAAAATTTATTGTTCATTGCAGGGCATGAATCCGTCAAAAACTGGGTTCGGTTCAAGTTTAGATTAATTTACTTTTTGAAAGATGGGTTCGTGTGCGGTGGAGTCGATAATCGGTTGTATTACAATTATCCTTATATTCCAAACTGAAACTGAACCTGAACCAGAGATGAACCCTGAACCCGAATTTTAATACCCGGTTCGGTTCTGACTTGGGTTCAACTGAAAAATATATTTGAGGTTCGGTTCTGGGTTCACAATAATGTTACGGTTTAATTCCGGTTTTGGTTCGCTTCAGGATCGGGTTCGATGCCCTGGTTCACCGAAAACCAATTATTTATTTTATTTGTACTATTGTATTTTATACCTTCTAAATTTCTAAAAAAAAATAATAATTGGCAGGCTCATTGACAATAAACATAGGAAACTTATAATAAATGATTATTTTATCTAGAAATGAGATCATATTAAATAAAATTTTGGTCAAAATTACGTACTATATAGCAAATAGGAATAATCTCCTTATTACATCAGATTTTTCATAGTACGAGTATGCATTTTTATTACTTCAGTGGTTATGTACTGATAAAAACGAGAACAAAAGCAGATGAAATAATCGAAATGTTTGAGGGTGCAGGTGGCAGGTGGTTGTGTGTGTGCGTTGCTAGGCAACAGAGCCGTAGCAGTAGTAGCCACAGCTTGGCCGGGCTGGCGGCTGGCGACGCTGCAGAGAGACGCGCGCTGCTCATTGGCTGGAGCGGATCTATCTCCGCAGCAGCATTGATCCTGCTGCCTGCCGCACTAACACAGAATACATCTCGCGCGCAGTCTCACTCCTATGAAACGGCAGAACAGGCATTTTGTTTTCTCCTCTCACAGGGCCAAAGGATAACACCACACCCAGAGAGATTCCACCAGGGCATCGAACCCGCCAAAAACTGGGTTCGGTTCAGGTTCAGGTTAATTCGTTATTTCAAAAATGGGTTCGTTTGCGGTTTTGGTTCAAGCTAATTAAAATTGAAATAATGTTTTTGAATAACAATGTTTATATAGAAATCATTTAAAATGCGTGCCGGAATTTATAATTACTGCAACGCAAGACAAGAACATGAATATATTGTTCAACAATCAACACATACAGCAACATAGACGCAGAACGCGTCGATCGTCAATGATCGGCTATAAGTATTACGATTACGTTTACGTTTCGAACTGAAATTGAACCTGAACTGGAGCTGAACCCTGAACCAGAATTTTGATACCCAGTTCAGTTCCGACTCGGGTTCAAATGAATAATATATCTGAGGTTCGGTTCAGGATTTGGGTTCGTTAAAATGTTACGGTTTGGTTTCGGTTTTGGTTCGGTTTAGATTCCGGTTCGATGCTCTGGATTCCACTGTACCTAAAGTATCGTCTAAACTACTTACCGAAATTATTTCTCTCGCTTCATTATTCATTTACCTTAAATCGCCTTACTTAAATTTTTGACAAGAACAGTTTTTGACTTATTTAAATTTCGAACTGTTAAAAAGATGCGGTATTTCGCTACCAAAAATCAGTTACTTTAATATGTTTAAGAGTAAGGATTATGAGTTGGCCGAGGCGAAAGAAGTCTGCTTAGATAGGAATATATGGCGAAGTATGATTGTTTCCTAACTATTATTGTGATCCGGATGCGGTATTTCGCTACCGAAAATCGGTCACTTTAATATGTTTAAGACTAAGGATTTGTTGTATGATGTTGATGTTGTTCTTGTTGTTATCGGGTTTGTGCGAACCCACTAAGTGGGACACGCGTGATTTTATGTATGTAAAAAAATATTAATTTCTTGTTGTGAAACTAACAAGCGCACACAAATCAGCTGATTCCAAAGTCAGATCTCAAAGCTTTAATGTGGACAAGTAATACACCGGCTTGTAATTTTAATATATCTCATATTAATAGTTAAAAAAAATTACATTATAGTAATTAAGACCATGCAAACAGCTCGTTTAAAATAATGTTTTATTTGCATTGTAAGTTCACAAGACAAGTAATAGGTATACATTATTTATAATGTTTTTTATATGATCTTATCTGAATAATAATCACGTATTTATATAATAAAAGGATATTATAGCACGATAAGTGAGAACATACAGATACTATTATTAATTCATATTAAGTATTGATAAATAAATGAAAATGTCTTTATTATTTCCATTATTTATTGACAGTTAAACATTTAGTTAATAATACGAAATTAATTATATAATAGAATTATTATTATTATAACTCTTAATCTGTAGTACTTCACTTTAATATAAAAAATTACATTAACATTTCTTGTCTACTCTACACCAAAAATTGTACTTATACCTATTTTTACCTCTCGCTAAGAGAGGTATTGGATTCATGCTAAAAATCGCATATCCAGATTTTATTGAATAAGCACGTTTTAAGGTCCCTACAATCCGATTTTAACATTTTTACGATGATGTCTGTGTGTGTGTGTGTGTGTGTGTGTGTGTGTGTGTGTGTGTGTGTGTGTGTGGATGTGTGTGTGTGGGATGTTGGAAGGACGGTTACTCAAAAACTATAAGACTTAAAATTTGTTTAACAACGTATTTCCCAATCGGACATTCATGGGAAGATCTGAAAAGGTTTTGGTAACAATTGGACAACCGGAAGTAGAAGATTCTTGAAAAAAAATCTTCTAAATATTATTTTTTGAAAATTTTTCTTGATAATATTAAAGAAAAATAAATTCTCTTTCTGATACATTTAAATATTTTTATACATATTTTATAGATTTAGAGATAAAAGGAATATAATATATAAAATAATGTTGTAATTAATTTTACAACCGAAAGGATGCCATGAAAAATAGTTGCAAATTTAAATTATTTGTAACTGACAGATAAATGTCAGTGTCAGAAATAATGAGTAATGCAAGAAAAAATGTATTTGGAGAATCCCTTAATTCTTGATCTGTGACTATTATGGAGATGACAAGTCTAGGTTGAAGGACTTAAATTTGTTTCAAACATTATGGGACAATGTACACCAGTACTGTAGACTAGAGTAACTTTGAATTGCGAAAAAGCTATCAAATTCTTCTCAAGTAAGTTGTAAATATTGACAAAATTACACATCGATATAAGAATAATCGGAGTGCAATCTATCCGTCACTTTATTAAAGGGAATTAAGGTTATTTAGATATAACAAGTATGAAAAAATAAAATGTAAAAGAAGATATATAAGAATAGATGCACAATCCAGATATATACATTTTAGACCGCCCAAAATTAATGTTTTTACTAGAAGAATATGAAGAGAAAGTAAACAAAGTTGTTCGAATTGCAAATTGCTGTTACCAGCCTAATATTTATATATGGTAAACTCTACTTTGTAATTTATTGTAACATAATTTATGGTAAATATCTTTATGTTGAGACATGCTATTATTGAATAATAAAGAAGTTTATACGTCATAGATTTATATGAATATATTATTTGTATTTATAAAAATAATCTTTGCTTTATGCATACGGCGAGAGGTTATGTGCTGGCCACATCAGATTTTTTATATTTAGATTTTTTAATTTTAAATTCATTCAATAGAATGCGAGCAGTCATGTGACTTTGTTCGCCTTGACAAGCAGATATGGGGGCCCGTGTCAGAATGACAGCTAGTAATTATTTTTATAGATATCTAATGTCATAATTTTCTTTGAAAATTTCAAGATTTTCAGAGTTCAAGTGGTTAATTTGTCACCAGGAGTGTGGTATGGAATTGGAAATTATGAAATTTGCAATGTAAAATTGTATTATAAATCTATGTAGCTGTCTTTCTAACACGGACCCTCATATCTGCTTGTCAAAGCCAACAATGCCACAAGACTGCTCGGGGCGTATGAAGAAATTTTGTAGAACTCTTCTAATTTTTCGACATATTTCCAATTCGGTCGGGATTGACAGTATTTCTGATGGGTAATATACCTATATTTTTAAATATTTAACTAATAATACAATAAGAATTAATATAATGTATGTACTTTCCACAAAAAGTCTTCAGTAATGTCTCTGCATTTCTGACACTGGCATGTATCTGTCAGAAACATTTTAATTTTTCAATTGTTTTCCATGACATTATTTGCGTTGTGAGATTTATTATAACAGATTATTTTATATATTAAATTTCTTTATCTCTATATCTATAAAAGATATAATATTTATATGTATCAGATAGAGAATTTAATTTAATTTCAATTCTTCCTAGTAATGTCCGATTGACAAATACGTAGTGAAACAAATATCGTCCTTCCACCATCCACACAGACACACACACATACATCATCGTAAAAATGTTAAAATCGGATTGTAGGAACCTTAAAACGTGCTTATTCATTAAAATCTGGATATGCGATTTTTATCATGAATGCAATACCTCTCTTAGCGAGAGGTAAAAATGGAAAATTATTATTTCTAAGTAACAATAATAATGATTTATAAACAATTTAGTTTTTTAATTAATCCAAGTTTTACACTGTTTATAAGTTATTAATTGTTATTAATTACTACTTAAAAATAATAATTTTCCATTTTTAAAAAAAAAAAGATTTTCTTCTCTAAATACTTAGAATTGAAACGACAATGAAATGATTGTTAACCCTTGTTCTATAGTAAACATGAGTCATATATACTTAATAAAACTAAATACCGGACAATATTATTTAACATTTCGATAAATGACAATCAATTTTTAGTTGATGTCTATAATAGGTGTTATATCATTTGTTATTTGTTAGAGATGTAGATTTACTTATTCTCAACAATTCTAGTGCAACCCAGGTATATACGTCCATTTAACTACCTTCATTGAACCTATATTCAACAAATGGTGATCTGTGAATTCGAGACAATATTTTCTATAGGTATTGGAAGAGCAAATATTTCACGATTTCAGATGAGGTGTGAGGTGAGCATTATAATGATTGCCCTAGTTGTTACGCGCCTAGCAACGCTGCTGCAGGCAGGCAGCCCGGAGTCCGGAGCCCGGTCGCCGGATCCACCTTGGACGCGACGCGGACTCTTCCGTCGCGTCAGCTCAGAGCACAGCGCTAAGCTTGAGCTCACCGCAGCCGCAGCCCCGATCAATAGTTGGGTCGTTTACCGGACGCGGACAGGGCAGGCTGGATTCGGCCGAGCACCGAGGGAAAGCATCGTCCTGCGTTGCTCAGGCAACCATACAGACACGCCCAACATCATCCACAATAACACTATCACAAATTTAATTCAAGAGAAATTTATTATTCAAATAGGTACATCAACTTAAAAGCATCATTTTGTTATAAACTGATTAAATGCATTTCAATTTTATAATTTAAATAATAAATATACATACAGAAAAAAATTTGAAAGATGTCCGATCAAGGTCGTCTACGAATTGTATGAATTCAGATTTTTGCTCCGCCCATTCTGACAAATTCAGTAGTGTCGTTTGCTTAGTTTTTATGAGGGTACGTAAGATACTACTGTTATTTTATTATTATAAAAATATATATTACAGTAAAAGCATTCAAAATTCAAAAACAAGTCAACTGGTAAGTTTATAAGCAAATATAAAACCAAATATGTATGTTAAAAATAAGATAAAGACACAATGTCACTGTCAGCCATTCTGCCAGAAAATAACGTTATTTGTACGGCTATGAATCAAGGTAATGTATCTGAATTAATAAATAAATTTACGTTATAGCGAAAGTATTATCAACAACGAGCATCGTTTTAAAGTGGAATGTCCTAACTTAGTCGAAACAATACAAGCGTGTTATATCCATCCTTATTGACACTCTTATAGCCTTTGCAAAAGAAAGAGATAAATGTATGCCTATTTGTTAATTCGGTCGTGATACATTTGCCCTTGATCGGACATCTTTTAAAAAAATTACTGTACCTACATTTTTATTAAATACATTTTCTCAGGTTACTTTATAAGGGACATTAACAACATTCAGTTATTTATTAAATAAAAAAATCTGTTATGATGTCAATTCCATATTATTTACAATAATTATCATGTACCAAAACACTTCTTGCAAGAATTGCTATGAAAAAGTAATCAGTTCTGTCCATTTTATGGTCGTATTAACGATAAATCGACCAATTTATTGGTCGACTTATGACCTTCAATTTTTCGACACGTGTAAAGCATAAAAATCGATTTATCTACAAAAATATTTTTTTTCAATAAATTAATGTAATATAACTATTTTTGGTTAATTTCTCAAGCTTTGTGCTTTTACAAAATGACGCAATTTCGGTGCGAAACTTCGAGGACAAGAATTGAAAATCTACAATATATACGAGCCCAACCCCAAATGTATTCGTACCCTCTGAAATAAATATATTAACAGCAATAAAAAATATTTTTGTAGACTATATTTAGACATTTTTCATTATATGTAGTAATAAAGTGTACTGGATTTAAATAGATGTTATTAACTAAATTTCTCATTTAAACAATAATCTACGGGCAAATATATAACAAAACACAATTCCAAAATTTTTCGTTCCAACTGTGAATCTATAATTCAAATATTAATTTGGGTAGTGATTAATAAATATTTGGAGATCAAATCATTATGATTTTGGTGTTGGGTTAAACATATCTCATTTAAAAATAATATTAAGACCTTTTTGACATTAAATGCTTCAATTACAATTGTATAAAATGTTTGAAAAAAATCTAGGAGGGCAAACAAATGTATTTTACTGTCCCCGTGTCAAATGATAATTTCACTTCAACAATAGCATCATTCATCTTAAACATACACAATTATATCTGGCCAATTTAGGAAATAAAATAGGTCATTTCATTTACCCTTCTACCATTTAACCCTTTACGATCTTTAGCGATTCAGTTGTCACCTCGTGAACCACAAGACAAAAGATTACCTAACGGTATCTCACGATCTCGAACGATGAAGTCAGCATCAATTGCACCTTATTCACAGCCAAAGACAAAGAAGAAAATCCTTGGTTGGTATCCCTTCTTCTCTCGGTGTAACGTTACGGAAGTGCGAGTATCATTTCCTGTGCAGCTACCGACCCTCGCAGGCAGGTAGAACGAAGGGAGAGTGATCATAGGGCTGGGAGATATCCGCCAAGGTAAAAACTAAAACCTGTTCGTGAGCGACTCGTGCGTGACTTAAACGGATCCTTTTGTTTTCTGTAAATATACGTATTAGACGAACGTATCTTTATTTAAATGAGGTGTCGAATTGCAGATGTTACTACTGTTTATGCTTTTCAATACTTATGTTTTTTCCTATTTTGCAAATATATGGTTTTGTCCTTTACGTTGTTTGAAGTAAATGAATTATACAAATCATGCTAAGTCATATACTGCGATTGTATACAATATGACTAGTATACACCGATTTTTACCTTCCGTCACCTTTAGGTAAGCACAGGGACGTAGCCAGGGGTGGGCCCGTTTAAAAATCAAATTAGAGAAAACAGTTCACGTACATTATTTGAACTGCATTTCTCATTCCAAAACAATAATGGCATTTATGGTAAAAAATCTGTTGTGGCCAGCACAATACCTTCCGTCAATTCTGTGTATAATGAATAAATTCCATACATATTTTTTCTTACAAAAGATTCTAAATTTCCAGTAAATTATTTCATAAACAAACTATTCAAATTGCACTTGACACTGACATTTTCCTCTTTAGCTTTTCCCATTCGTTAGGGGTCGATATTTTTGCGTGTCGTTCTCATTCGGTTCTCATACAGTCCTTCCATCTTATCTTTGGTCTTCCTCTGCTTCTTCAACCTCCCATTACTAAACTACTCATTCTTGTTCAAATATAATTATTCATTTCTCCTCATGACATGTTCAAACCAATATAATTATTTTTTCTTGTATCTTTCTAGAAAATTGTAACACTAGACTTATTTTATTACCGTATCTTTCCGTGTGTTCCCCAACATCTACTTCAACATCCTCATCTCTGCCACATTAATTTACTTTTTATTTATACTGACATCTGTCAATTTGAATTATATGAATATATTAATAATTTCCATGTTTAGCATAACTGGCTGAATTATAAAATTTAATTTCTTTAAAATTCTTTAACTCTGTATCTATTGAATATGAAGTATAAAATGTAATCAAATCGTATAGAGAATAATATATTCTTTAAGTTATAATAATATTAAATGTGAATAAATCAAATTTAACTGTTAAATCTTCAAATGAAGCTACTTCCGGTTCAAAATCTAATCACTTGTTCTTCTGGATGTAAACTTTAGGAATACGAAAAAATTATAATTTTTGGAGTCGTGGTATTGAAGTTATGGGATCCGGAACTTTTGTCACACACACACAGACACACACACACACACACACACACACACACACACACACACACACACACAGACACACATACATACATACAGACATCATCGTAAAAATGGTAAAATCGTATTATAGGGACCCTAAAACATGCTTATTCAGTAAAAATTCATCACTGAATTTTTTGACCAAAGATAATACCTTCCTTACCTAAAGGTTACGGAAGGTAAAAAACAGTAATATTATTTTATTCGCAATCATTATAGTTATATGTCGATTCCTAACCTTTTAGAGGTTGTGATATACGTTATTTCTAACTCCAATGACAATTTCTTGGGTGGGTAATAATAGATTTCACTTCCACCCCACGGGTTGGAAATGTTTATGTAGGGGTTGCCTAGCAACATTGTCATATATCCGTATAATAAAGTAGGCTAAACAAATTTTAATAGCGCTGACAAAAAATATGAATAATATATATATATGTTTAAATACGTATGTATATGCTTCACAAATTGTATGACTAAAAACATGTTTTTGTTATTTGTGTTCCAATGAAAAAGGTAAGTAGCAGTACAAAACTTTCTTAGTGGCCCACCTAAAAAAAATATCCTAGCTACGTCCCTGGGTAAGCAAGGTATTGTCTTTGGTCAAAAAATTCGATAGTGAGTTTCTAATAATTAAGCACGTTTTGGGGTCGCTAGGATACGAATTTATTATTTTTACGATGATGTCTGTATGCGTTTATGTATAAACTTAATACATTTTTAATTATAATAATTAAATATTCACAATATTTCATATTAACTTTTCGTATATGTATTTTGTAAAAACTCACGTAGTCCCACGTGACATCACATCAGCCAATCGGAACCTGAATGACAATTCATTTGTTATAAACAAATTGCTATTGTTGAGGTTATTGTTATGTGATATTGTAGTAAATGTTAGTGCAAAAGTTTTGTGTGTTCCATCAGTGAAATCAATAGTAAATCATATATTAATCGATTCAGGGAAACTGTACGATCATGTTGGTGTATAATTTTGGCATTAATAATGGCCACGAGTTTAGTATATGTGACAGTTCGAGTACTATTAATTATGACAGTTATGTGACGTTTCCGTGTATTTAGAGGTTAACATTGATAAGATTGGAATGGATATTTCGCAAATGTGGACAAGATGAACTGAAATCCTGAATTTCTGAAGCATGAAAATGAAAAGGTAGGATTTTTTAAATTATATTCTTATATTACGATATACTGGTATTAATACTTATGTAAATTTTCACTGAATTGAGGTTATTTATTACAAACTATCTTAAGGCTTAATTTACATTAGCGGTACTGTATAACAAACAATAATGATTTTATTTATTTATTTATTTATTTATTGGTCTCGTTTGAGCATTGCTCACTAGAGGCGCGAGTGTTTTTAATAATATATTTTTTGGAAATAATAAATAAAACTACTAAATTATGATTAAAACCAACAAACGAATTATAATCTCACATATTTTAAGTCAATTAATTCAGTAACTATCTTAGTAAATAAAATATCGGAATAAAAAAACTTCTTATTCTTGTTACATTGTTTACAATAACTTTCGTTGCGTGGTGTAATCTAATTTTAAAATAAATATCTAAAATTAAATTTAATAATTGTGTTCCGTGATTTTTCAGAGGGTCTTGATCAAGTATATAATCCTGCAAAGGTGTTAAAATATTTTGTAGCAAATTTCTGCCTTTCAATATTTGGAGCCAAATGGCGAACTGCTAGTGGATTTCGTCACTTATAAAATATATTTAAAAATGCCTTCTTGTTGCAAGAATATGTCTGAAAAGGGTTTTCGACTATTTAGAATACTATGTGAAAGAAAAAGAAACGAAATTTAGTCGGTTGTGGGGCTGTTGAAAAATGTCACTTGTCTACATTCTTAATGGAAACGTTTAGTCAGGAACTAATGGCACTGTAGTGACACATTTACCACCTTTACAAATCAATCTGACATATAACTGCTCTGTCGGTATATTACATAACCAAAAAAAATGCCGCACTATTGTGAAAATAAAGTAGGGCATTCATTTACAAAAACGAAAGTATAAAATGTTTAGAATAGATTGAAGCAATAGGTCAAGAAGAATGGGAAATAACGATAAATTAAAATTAAATATAAAAGACGTTTTTTCTTTATATTAATCCGTATTAATTGAGTAGTAGTGTAAGTACAAATTGTACATTTTATTATTTTTTGTTATGGTGGAGGACCCCACTGTGGCGACTGTAGAAAAAATCTTGTGTGTGTTACGAGCGCAAATCGACAATGTCCTATTTTGCGCTCTTAATACATAAATAGCTATTTCATCGTATTGGCGCTTAAATTTTGACTTTAATACTTGTTGGCATCTAGTGAGAAATGTTCGAACGAGACGAAATATATCTCTCTCTATCTCTAGTCAAAACATTCAGTGAGGAGGGATAAGCAGTGCCGGATTAAACCATGTGGAGGCCCTTAGGCAATCGAAATCTCGCCCCCCACGTCCTAAAAAGTTTAGGATTTTATCCCCAACAATTTTAATAAAATAATTTTGTTATAAAAAAATTAACATACTTTTAAACAAAATAAACGAATATATAGGTATAAACATTTACTTTTTTTATTTTTTAAAGGTTTTTCATTGTTTTTCTGCCTCTACTAAAGTATACGTGTTAGTAATCTACTTATAACACTTTTTAAAAATGGTTTTAAGTGGAAAAACTTTAAATTCTATTACTACGATTTTTTCGTTTTGTGGCACATCACGTTATTACAATAAGCCCTTCATTTATTGTAAATACAAAATTTTTATAGCATCGTTAATCGTTATGCAAAAGAATTATTAGGAAAATCAACATAAAATGGTAAATATTGGTATTTGGTATTGGTATTATAAAAATTGAGTTGTAACAATAGGGTCTTGTAATATTGAATGACATTTTTTGTTATTGTAATCAAGATTCCATTATGGTAAATAATCATTTCTTTGTTGTAATCAACATGTCTTTATTTAAGGATTTCTTTGTAATAAATAAAATATCTCAAAATCAAATTAATATTATTTTAATCTAATGTAGCGAGGCGCGGGGCCCTTAGGCAATTGCCTAGTCTGCCTATTGGGGGATAAGGAATGTTTTGTCTAATTGGGATACTGTATTGAAGGTTTGCAAAGAGATAGTGAAATAAAAAATTGTGTGCAATATTTATTAAATGACCCTCATAATATTGCTTAATCGCACTGCAAATATTCGCACTTTTAACGCGTGTTACTTTTACTTACTCTACATAAAATTGAAATATGATATTCTATTCTGATTTAGCGCTATTGCTTTATTTTTTACAAATCGTGCAATTTTAATTGAATAATTTGAAATTTAAATTTCAATTATTGATATTCTCCGTGAATGTGACCATACATATATGGCATACTGATAAGTTTATTTGCATGAAAGAGTAAACACATTTATTTTGACATTGGAGTAAATCAAAAAGATAACTGTATTCCTGTTCAAATATATATAAACTGAGAAGTATGTAGGCGGTTGCCAAACTGATAACAAATAAATAAATTGAAGATATAGCATTTTTTTAAACGAACTATACTTTACACTTATCTCAGATAATTCCAGGAAATGAAGTTTTTAAAATTTATATTTTTATCAGTAGATGGAGTGTTTCCTTGTTCTAATCTCGATATGTATTTTGTTACTTTAATATCTATCAGTTTTTAAACCAATTATCAATGTTCCTACTCTAAAGAATGTTTCTGGTTTATACTATCTATTTTTATCCAACAAAAAATTTGATGTGGTTGTCCACATTTTTATCATTATATTAGATAATTTTTGACCAAAGAGTTTTTCCTAAAGAACATCTTTAAATATCATTCTTATCAATTTGTGTTATTAATAATAACAATTATATTATTTATTTATCAGAGCCGGATGAGGTCTCGGTGATATTTTTCACTTTTTTAGCTCACCAAATTAATCCAACTCTTGACCGGTTTCACCATTGACGAATTTTGTTCATCTGTTGAACTATTCGTCGAATAAAATAGCACATTTTTGTTTCATCAACGTCAGTGTGTGTTATAATAATTTTATAATTAAAATGATACAATCTTTTAGGGTTTAGTTCTGTTTATTGTTATAAACACCGACGTTTAGGCAGGATGAACTACTGTCTTCTTCAGGGAATAAACAAACAAATCAACAAATGTATATAGTTATTTAAGTATTAAGGGCAGTAAGTACACCTTACCGGTTGAGGATACCGATAAGAAGCACTTAATGCCCGCAATGCTTATTATATTTTTTGCACGATCGTCCCAATAATAACAAATTAAAGTTTAGAATTATTTTAAAATTATTTTGGCATTTAAAAAAAAAAATAGTTGTCATTTTTAAGTAAGCTATTATCGTTGTTTTGTTATCGTTAAAGCTTTAAAAATTGTACATTTATTTTTACCTCCCGCTACCCTTGGTAAGGGAGGTATAGGGATCGTGCTAAAAATCGCATATCGAGATTTTGGCAAATGACCACGTTTTAAGGTCCTTAGACTCCATTTTTAACATTTTCACGATGATGTCTAGTGTATGTATGTATGTATGTGTGGATCCTGTATAGTCTAACTCAAATACTATCATTCAGAAAGTTTTGAAACCATGTATTTCTACCTTATTCTAATATGGAAATATCTGATTAGATTTTGGTGGCAATCGGATAACCGGAAATGGCAGTTTACTTGAAGCTCAAGATAGTTTTTCTTCAAAAAATACCTTTAAATGTATTTTTTTCTCAATTTGTCACTATAAAAATTAAAGATTATTTCATTACAAGTTTGCTTTAATACTTTTTCTATATATTGTATGGATAAATTTATAAAGTAATATAAAAATTATATATATATAGGTAAATGGCGGGAGGTACTGTGTTGGTCACATCAGATTTTTTATTTATGTAATTATGTATGTCAGTCACATCACTTACTGATCAGTACCACATCACTTACTGATCAGTAATTTGTAAACAAAACTTACTGCCTTAGAAACCCTATCGGTAAAGTTTTAAAAAAACCTGGTCGTGCAAAAAAAAATAATAACAAAAATATTAACAAGTAACCATGGTGACATATTACAACATATTTAGTATAGGAAGCCATGCTCGACTAAGGTCTAAACCGTCGCAATGATTGCGATTATTATTCTTGGTTTAGAAAATCTCAATTACCCTGTTGTTTAGGTGTGTTGGTCTCGCTAGTATTTTTGTTTCTTCGAATTTTATACGGTAGAATTCTTCCAGATGGTTCAATCTAATCGAACGCTGGTGTTCATTCAATCTTGTTGTGTTCAAAGACCATACACACATCCATTTGCTCTTTGAATTTTTTATACGATGTTTAATAAATTAACTGAATGTTTTGTACGAATGTGTACATGAATTGTACCAATCTATAAGATCTACTATGAAGAAGGTGCAAGGGTACAACGAAACGTTGGTATAGTAAGAATAAATGCTGGTTGACTGAACTTTCGAGTAATTTTTAACACATAAAAATTAAAGATTATTAAATTTTCTACACGTTTGCATTAATACCTTTTCTATATATTTTATAGATAAATTTATAAAAGTATCTATAACTTAAATCCCGGAGTTCAGCAATTGTTAGTTAAATGTCACTGTCAAAAAATGAATTATTACAAATTAAAAATAGTAACATTTTAAAAAGAAAATAGTAAATAAAACAATAATTATATAAAAAGGAATTTAATACAGTAAATATGTAATAATGTATTTAAATTTTATAAAAATTAAATGGCGGGAGCTATTGTGTTGACCACAGCAATTTTTTTGCAGTTATGTTGGTAGCGGTAAAATTAGATTTTCTCCGGTAAGATTACCGGAAAAAAATTATAACCTTGCGTTTACAATAATCCCAACAATGCTCTGATTATTAATAGCCCTTATTAACATATTAATATATCCACCTATATGTAATTAAATAATGAATGATAAAAGTACAAAAAAATTGTACGATTATGAAAAATAATTATTGGTATTATTAAAATAAAATAATACGTACCTACATAGATACCTACTGAAAAAAACATGTCAATTATTTTTTTATCTATTAATTGTCACTAATACATATGTTATTTAAACTGAGAATTAGAATATCAGGATGTGTGAATTTTTATTAAATCAATTTAATATTTATTACATTTTCAACAAATATCTAAATACCTTTAGACCCTTGCAAAAAAAATGATTAGCTCTTTAGCATATGAAAGCTGAAGTTATAATGATTAGGCTAATATATTAGGGGTGTATTTACCTGTCCGTCCCGGACACTGGGATTAAGGGATAGGACAATAGAAGGGTTGAAGACCGTTGCCCGGTTATGAGAGCCGCTGGCTCCTTTTGGATGCTGCCCAAAAGGTTCATGTGATTTATGACCACATGACAAGGCGTAATCTTGCCGTTATCCTTTACAAACATTCTTTCTCTATCTGGCGTGAGAAGACTAAAGATTAGCAAGTTTAATCAGATTCTTAAATAAGAATGGTCAAAGTACAGAAAGATCTCATATTATCAGATTATTTCGATTTTTTTTACCTATTTTTAGTAAAATTGTGATCTTTTTTCATCTTTATTCAACATTTTTCCAATAAATTTTCATCAGATAAAAAAAAATGTCCATTGAATACATTTATCTTGAATTTTAATTGTTTCTTACTTTAGTAAATTTCTTGAAACAAATTTTTGTTTTGTCTTTCATTTTCCGTAAATCTGTAAATAATGAACAAAATCGCAATATGTTTTTGTTAGGTTTTATAGAATTTTATATCTACACGTTCGATCTTGTCTGGACTTTGCCTTGTATTGACGTCCAAAGTTTTTTAAATAAATCTGATGTGGACAGCACAATACCTTCCGTCAATCCTGTGTATTGTATATAAATTCCACATATGAATTTTCTTACAGAAGATTCTAAATTTCCAGTAAAATCATTTCATAAACAAACTATGTAAATTGCATTTGACACTGACATCTTCTCCTTCTTTAGCTTTTTCCATTCGTTAGGGGTTGCTATGTTTTATTTTCTTATTCCACTCATTTCTGTTTTCGCCATACATTCCTTCCATGTTATCTTTGGTCTTCCTCTGTTTCTTCAACATTTTATTACTAATCTTCTTCCAATATATTCTTCATCTCTCCTCATGACATGTTAAACCAATATAATCGTCTCTACAAATTTCTTATACTAGAGTTATTTCTCTTATTGTTTCATTCCTTGCCGTATCTTTCCGTGTCTTCCCCAACATCTATCTCAACATCCTCAGCCACATTCATTTACACTGCTTGCCAAGACCAACAAAGTCACAGGATTGCTCGCGCCCTATGTAACATAAATTAAAAATGGCGCAAGGTATTGTGCTGGCCACAACAGATTTTTGTTGATAAAATTATGCATAATCTTACAGATTTATTCAAAATAGAGGTATTAGATCTTGCGAAAGATATTTGAGTTACGCTATCCTTAACATTTTACCTAATGTCTAAAAACGAGTACATAGTTAATAAAATAACTATTTCACCTATTTCCGTGTTTCTAATTTCAAATTGCTTTATAGATATTTTGGTTATTTTGTACTATTTCACAATAATTATGTGCACAATTTAGTTGCAAAAACAGATTCAGTTATCTACTTGGAGTTATTTAGTGGAAATTATAAGAAAATGGCATCTTTATTTGCTGTTATCAGCGAAGGTCAGCGGTGGAACCACGTAGGTAGAAGTAAACGCTGTTTTATCTAGCATGAAGGCAATTCTGTACAGAAAAACTTGTCTGAAATGATAGGTGACTTTCATTAGCCAGTAAATAATCGCTCCATAAGTATTTAGCACGATGTCATAGCGTATAGTTACCTTTTGCTCTCTATCTTCTTTTTAATGACCATGTAATTTATGAGACTATGCCTGCGCATTTTATAATTGGCTACTTACTGTATTTTATGATATAAGACATTTGAATATACATAAACAACTATATATTTTAAAATCGTAGAAATGGGCTAATAGGATCAAGGAGAATTTAAATAAACGAAGAAAGAAATTGTGAAAAAAATCTTAATGTATGGAAAATCATTCATTAATGGCCCCTATTAATGCATGATTTTTTTATTAATAAACGATTTATTGGGTGCGTTCACCACATGGAACACAGCATATATTGATAACGCTAAGTTGTAGCAAAAAGGTAGACAGAATTAAAAATCATGCTTTTGACACTTACTAGCTAGGTATATATTCACGTAGCATACCTTTAAAATGAATTTGAAAGAATAAAATTCCTCAAATAACATAAAAAACCGCTTGTGTCGTCTAGGATTAAGTAAACTGAACGCACCCACTGAAAACAATTGATGACAAAACTTATTGATTTTCTGACGTAAAATTTGACGTTCGGTCAACCATTACTAACCTAAAAAAATTTGTCATGGAATAAAATTAGATTTTCCATTTAAGTAAGATACGGTCAATGAAAAAATATTGTAACTAACACGTGTGTTAATTGGCGATTAATGATCTCAACAATTAACGCGTGAGCGTAGCGATCATTAATCGCCCTCATTAACACATTTGATAGTTAAATAACTATTAAATTCTCCTTGATCCCATTAGCCCATTTCTACGATTTTAACATTTAGGATGGATCACTAATATTTATAATCTACGTCTGTGGGATGCTTAAAGTTCACAATAATTATTTGTATTATTAACACCAATGCCATCATTTTGAATACCTCCCCGTACAGTTGTTGATCCAGTTTCATATAGACGCTGAAAAATGCGCGCAAATAGGCGATGGGAAGGTTGGCGTCTATTTGGATATCTGTCTTGGTATTCTCTGGACACATAATGGGCATTACCATTACATAATCCATAAATAAAAATCTGCATATTCAGCAGTACTATAACCATCCATTATGAAACAAAAATACGATCAAAAGTACAACAATTTTTAATTAAGACAATTAATTTACAAATAAGGTATGACTTTTCAATAATAACTCTTGTTTTCCGAAAGTACCTTGATTACAAAAATTAGAAAATTTCGTGTTATTTAGGAGGAATAGGACCAATGTTCATATGGCATTTTTGGCTCAAAATGACCTCAGGAATAAGCTGTTAAAGTTTGTTACACTAGTCCTGAAACACCCTGTATATGCGCATTGTTCGCGCTGAGTATTCATCTCTCCTGTTCGAAGAGTGTACTCGTTACGATTTGTAAAAAAGACTTGTGAAATATTCATTGACTTCGATGGGAACTCGTGGCTCAGTTGGTCCATGAATTTTTCACAATATCTTTCTTCGTTTATTTAAATTCTCCTTGTTCCTATTAGCCCATTTCTACGATTTCAACATTTAGGATGGATCACAAATATTTATAAACTATATATTTTGTTTACGTATATTATATTTTTAAGTAATTATTTTTACCTTCCTTCACCTTTAGGTAAGGAAAGTATTATCTTTGGTCAAAAAATTCAATGATGAGTTTTTAGTGAATAACCACGTTTTAGGGTCCATATAATACGATTTTGCCTTTTTTACGATCATGTATGTATGTATGTGGGTGTGTGTGACGAAAGTTTCGGATTGCATATCTTCAATACCACGATTCCAAAAATTATAATATTTTCGTATTCCTCAAGTTTCATCCAGAAGAAAAAGTGGTTAAATTTTGGTTATAATTGGTCAACAGGAAGTACCCTTATTTGAGGATTTTAACTGTTTTTCTTGAAAAATCGCATTATTTTTTGACATTTAATGTTATTATGAATACTAATGAATATTCTTATTTATACAGGGTGTTTGGAGTAAGTCCGGTACCATGAATATTTCGTTTATTTTGAGAGATACAAAAAAATGTTAATAAGCAAAATTAAACTAGACAAAGGGGCTCATAAGATGATCATAGCAGAACTTCCGGTTGTTCAATTATTACCAAAACCTTTTCAGCTCTTCCCAATAATGAGAATTGAGAAATACGTAGTTAAACAGATATTAAATATTATAGTCTCAGAATAATTGGATTGTAGGGACCTTAAAACGTACTTAATCATTAAAGTCTGGATATGCGATTTTTAGCATTAATACAATACCTCTCTTAGCAAGAGGTAAAAAAGTCACTCATTTTAGGGGTCCTTCTTTGTCGTCAAAAATGATTGGTCACTTTATTTTCATAAATATTCAGTAATGTTTGGAATTTTAATAGTTTACCATTTCTAAAATACTGAACTTAAATCATAACCAACTTTGACAGTAATTATTTTATATCATCTAGTACGAGTATCAGTATTTTAAAATGCAAACATTATAATTAAATTTTACTGTTAGTATTTCAGATTATGTTAATGGAATATTATAGAAATTTATTTTTTTGGTAAATAACAGAACTATATGTTTTCTTTTATTATACTTGCAAATATAACTAATTAATTTATTTGACTTATATTTTATACCAAATTAGTGCGTTCGTTAGGCAATACAATAAAAAAATCGTGCAAAATTTATGTTAATGTAAAATTTGTTCAAAATAACTATAGGTGTTCTAGATATTTAGCGAATTAAATAAAAATAAAATCAAATAATATTAACCCTAATTGGTTTTTTCACCCTATATAAATGATAAAACTTATTATGAAAATGAGTGTTCGTTAGTGCAAACATTGCGCGCGTTGTGCCCATTTACGGCAGTCGCGGTGGCCCTTCAAAATCGACTCTCCAACGTTTGGTGGCCAAATTCGAGACGACTGGTTTGGTAAACAATCAGCCAAATCGAGAACATTGCCGTAATCAGTGAAAGTGTACAGGAGAACCCGAGGCAGTCAATTCCACAAGAACTCGGCCTTTTGCAGACTTCAACTTGGTGAATTTTGTGCCGGGTTTGGGTCTACACCCGTACAAGATCCAACTGACCCAGGAGCTCAAAGTTAATGACCATAGACAACGCCGTTTGTTCGCTGACTGGGCTTCGGAGCGTTTGGAAGAGGACCCAATTATGGCCGAAAAATAATCTTTAGCGACGAGGAGTATTTTTGGATAAATGGCTATGTTAACTAACACAATTGCCATATATGGGACGAGATTCACCAGGTGGTAATGCATCCAGAAAAAAGTTACTGTTTGGTGCGGATTTTGGGTCAGCGGCGTCATTGGTCCGTACTTTTTTGAAAACAACGTTGGTGAGGCCATCACCGTCAACGGCGAGCGCTACAGAACGATAATAACTGATTTATTTTGCTCCAAATTGAACGATATGGAGGTAGAAGACATGTGGTTCCAGCAGGATGGCGCTACGTACCACACAGCGGACGGCACGATGGACATACTGCATGAACGATTTGAGGGTATGGTTATCTCTCGCAGAGGTGACGTGAATTGGCCACCAAGATCGTGAGATTTGACCCCGCTAGACTTTTTCTTGTGGGGTTTCCTGAAGTCGCAAGTCTATGCCAATAAGCTACAATCGACCGATGGCCTAGAGTCAACATAATCAATGATATCGCTCAAATTCAGCCGGATCTATGCGGTAGTCATTGAAAATTGTCCACTCTGATTCGTGCCACCGTGAGAAGCCGCGGCGGACATTTGAACGATGTTATATTCCATATTCGTTAATACCTCACACACAGCTTGCCTTATTCCATATCAACATCGACCTGCCCTTATTGAAAAGCCCTTTATTTGTTAATATTCTGTCCATTTTAGTTAATCCTAATTTGTATTCCGGGCGCCAGATATATTAAACATGAGTTTTTCGACTATTTTTAAAACAAACCTAATTAGTTTGTTGTTGTGTACAGGTAGTTGAATAATGCAAGTCATTTCCAGTCTCTGACATATCTCTCGTTTTGTGATAATTAAAAGCGGGGAAATATTCTGTTTCCCGCAAGTAGCGTCTTGATAACAAACCTGTTCGCTATCACTATCGCGCTGCGTGAATAATCACTATATGAAAACTACTAGAAGCAACCAGCCTACATTTCCCTACTCAGCATGAGATAGGTGAGACTTGCGTCACTCAATATTCTCCTGCGCAGAAAATGTTACCGATTGTAAACTTATTTACATCAAATGCGTCAGTTTGCTTTGTCTTTTTCTGCTTTTAATCATCACATTGTAAATAAGCTAACAAACAAGAGGTTATGGGATCAAATGATGCAAATCAATAGTTTACACGTGTAATATAATGATAATACAAAAAGTTGAAGGTGGAATTCAATATTCTTAACAAAAAAGAAAAGAAACATTCATTGTTCCACCGAAATTGCTGTCATCTTAATTTACTGTTAATATGATAGGGCATCTTTCCAATATATGTTAACTATACAGGGTGTTGACCGCGACACTGGAACTAGGATTTTAACATGTAAAGTCATACCGTCGTAATATCTTGCTTCCCTAATTATTTTTGGTAAAAGTTGCGGAGCTTAAAATTCTGCATCTGAATCAATCATAACTATACGGCGCGAGCAGTCATACGACATTGTTGGCTTGACAAGAAAATATTGGGGCCCGTGTCATAATGACAATTAGTAATTATGTACATTAAAAATTTCAAGATATTTTTAAATTCACAAAGTTAATTTGTTACCAGGAGTGTGGAATTTATTTGTCGAGGAAAATAAATCACATGGAATTGGAAAATCACCAATTTAGAAAGAAAAATTATGATGTTTGACATCTATGTACATAATTTCTAGTTATGATTCTGACACGGGCCCCCATATCTGCTTGTCAGGCCAACAAAATCACATGAATATTTAGAAGATTTTTTTAAGAATCTGCTACTTCCGGTTGTTCAATTATTACCAAAACCTTTCCAGCTTTTCCCAGTAATGTCCGATTGAGAAATACGTAGTTAAACAGATATTAAGTATTATAGTTTTTGAGAAATCGTCCTTCCAACCTCCCCATACACATTTACACACACAGATATCATCGTAAGAATATTAAAATCGGATTGTAGGGAACTTAAAACGTGTTTAATCATTAAAATCTGGATATGCGATTTTTAGCATGAATCCAATATCTCTCTTATTGACAGGTAAAAATAGCTATTCTCTCAATTTTTTCCACCTGTAGGTATTGATAGATTATACACTATTGTATGTACTCTTCAATTAATATATTTCTATAAATTAAAGAATTCGTATTTATGAACATATAAGCGTATAAGCCATATTTTGAAGGGCCCCGCGAAAAATATCCAATCGGGCCCCGCACTATACGAATCCGGCCCTATTTAGAGTGTATCTTCTTCGTACTTTAAAAAGTAGAATAGTTCATATTTGTATTTTTTTAAGTCTTGATATGTCGCCATGATGATGGTGAAAATATTTGAATACCACGGAGTTACAGAATATGGCCTATTTTTAGTACTTTTTCATTTGTTACAATGTTATGCTCTAATCTCTATTGTTTTTAATATCAAATGTAATTTAAATATTAAATAAACTATTATTAAATTTCATTTTCCATTTAATACTTGTATGTGTAGATATATCTATTAACAATTCATTTATCGGAAAATGTGTCATGCGTTGTTTTAGAATACTAATGATAACAAGTTTACGACACTATTTCTGTTTTATTTGTAGTGATTGAATATCCCATGCAGCTAAATACTTTGATTGCTGGCGCTGCACATTTTTCAAATATATTAATTTTCAAAACAATATGTTGAAATCTAAGTACAGAAGACTATACAATCTTTCCGTACAAACATACATACATAGCTTACGACACGGCTAAGATATGTTACGTTAAAATGAGGACGCGTGTTAGATAAATTACTTTTTAACAATATCTCGTGTCAAACTGACATTTAATTAAACACTTGTAAATTGACATACGTTTCTATGTTCACAGCCTATTCCAAGTTAGGAATTTGTTTGAACACTTTGTAGAATACACTCCCGAAGTTTAACATTTTCCTTTTGATTCACCCTGTATACCAAACAATTCCAGAAGTCTATACAATAGTCCAACCCACGAAATATTTTATTCAAAGGCAATATTCCCATAGGCAGGCTAAAAAATATAAGTTCCCTACCGGGTAAGAAATAAAAGTATTAGAATTAGTTCACATCCTTTTCGCAGACCGTTGGTCAAGACATTATACCTCCATCAAAATCCAGGTAAAAAAGGTATTTGATACATATATGACCACCGATCATTTCAATGGACAAAATAGGCCACACGGCTTTCCTGTATACCTGCCTACACCTTAACGTTGATAACCCCTGACCTTACAATGAAATGTGACCTAATTCAAATATTAAACGGACCAAAATCGACCTGCGAAGGGACGGTGGTCATAATGCAGAAATATCCAACTCACTGGCCATCGCGGTCCAATTTCCATTGTCTCTATGCGAAAAGGAAACCCCTTGAAGACGGTGGTCACACTTCCAGGTCAATTTGTAGGTATCAGAGGCATTTAAAATGGACCAAGGCTTAAAAAATAGTGATTATTAAATGGGTTAACGAATTCTGGAAGGTGATTTTGATGACCAATTGTGGACAAGAGGTATGAGTTAGTAATAGAAGTAACTCTATATTTTCTTTCGGGAAGTAAAGTTCTCATGCGTGGTCACTGAAGGATGGACATGAAAGGTCCTGCTCTATTTTTCTGACGGTTATAGGGTAAAGGATTATGAGAGTTGACCGTTATAAGGTATTGCCAAGGTACCTTATGTAGATTACATATAAATAAAATATTAGGCGGAAAAGATGACAAAAAAAATGTGCCCATCATCTTTTATTTTGAGAAAGTACTACATTTATTTATTTATTTATTCCCAATAACTGTACAACACTAATAACGCATAAGGCAGTGGTTGGCAAGTGGTGGCCCTCGGATCTCTTGTACTCCTTTTTCGATTTTCGAGTGGCCCTTTGTGACCAGCAAAATATCTTCCGTCAATCCTGTGTAATATGTATAAATTCCATACATAAATTTTCTTGCAAAAGATTCTAAATTTCCAGTAGAATTATTTCATAAACAAACTATGTAAATTGCATTTGACACTGATATCTCACTCATTTCTGTTTTGCGTGTCGTTCTCATTCAGTCTTTTTCTGTCAAGTCTTCCGCAATACAGTCCTTTCATCTTATCTTTGGTCTTCCTCTGTTTCTTCAACCTTCTATTCTATATATTCTTCATGTCTCTTTATGACATGTTCAAACCAATGTATTCGTTTCTCTTGTATTTTTCTAGAAACTTGTAACACTAGAGTTATTTCCTTACCGTATCTTTCCGTGTCTTCCCCAACATCTACTTCAACATCCTTATCTCTGCCACATTAATTTACTTTTTATTGATACTGACATCTGTCAATCTGAATATATTAACAATTTTCATGGTTAGCATAGCTGGCTGAATTATAAAATTTAATTTCTTTAAAATTCTTTAACTCTATATCTATTGAATATGAAGTATAAAATGCAATCAAATCGAAAAGAGAATAAGTTATATTAACGTTAAATGTCAATAAATCAAATTTAACTGTTAAAATCTTCAAATGAGGCTACTTCCGGTTCATCAATTATAACCAAAATCTAATCTAAGTTATGCGATCCGAAACTTTCGCCACCACACAGACACACACACATAGATACATACAGACATCATCGTAAAAATGGTAAAATCGTATTATAGGTATCCTAAAACTTGCTTATTCACTAAAAACTCATCATTGAATTTTTTGACCAAAGACAATACCTTCCTTACCTAAAAGTGAAGGTAAAAATCTGATGTGGCTAACACTAAACCTTCCGTCAATTCTGTGTATTATGTACAAATTTCGTAGGGCGCGGACAGTCACATGACTTTGCTTTAATATTTCTTATTGTATTATTAATTATATATTTAAAATTATAGGTATGTTACATTAACCCTTCAGAAATACCGCCAATCCCTTTAAAGAATTGGAAACATTTAGAAGAAATGGAGAAAATTTGTTCATAGAATGAATTTAAAATTATAGAAAATACGTAAATATAATGGAGTATTTTTGTGTGTACAAAAAATGTTTAATACTTATATATACTACAATGGAGAGGGCGCGAGAGGTATTATGATGGCCACAACATATTTTTTATTAATTGTTTTATTTGAAAATAATTTTACTGAAAATATACAATCTGTTGCAAGAAACAGATTTTATATAAAATACTTAGATACATATATGAACTAGAACGTGAGGTGTGCTGGAAATATCACATCTTTTAATTTGTGTTTAAAGATAACTTATTTAATAGCATTTTGCTATTTGTCCGTAAAAGTAAAAAATATTGAACATCGTAAAAACTATAAAGATATCCCACACCGGAACTGTAAAGATGTATGCGCCAAGTGATTGTCAAATGTTATCTTAACACCTTTGTAGAGATTTGCTGAACAGGAAACACTTTTCTAAACACAATAGTTGGCGTCGTAATCAGAAAGCCAGAGCACAAAATATGCTTATTGTTTCGCCTACATTAACAACTGTAAACATCCTCAGATATATAAAACATTATCATCGTTTCGTTACCTCATGTGTTGTTCGCGTTCGACTTCTCGATAGTCCAACGAGAACTCGACACCATGACGAGATACGAGTACGCGCGCTTCAATCCAGGAAACGTACACACGATAATTTTGTTACGTGTACGTGTAGTATCGACTTGCAGATACATTACAGCGCAGGCAATACTGTGATGGCATGTCTATGATTTTTCTATGATTAGATGTTTTCATTTTACTTCGAAGAATATGAACAGAATCTCAAATTACGTTGGATGAAATGACATTTGAAATCATGTTGTAATTCTGGGAAAACGTAACTGAAATAAATACAACTTGGGGACTTGGTAACAGACTAAAATTTCGAAGAAATTTTCCAAGGAAATATGAGAATATAACAATTATATATTTTCGTTCGCCATTCAAATTTCACGATACTTGTCCTTCAGATTATTTTCACAATTGATAATGACATGAATTGATAAAGGTTTCGTAGAATATATACTGACTTCATTAGCTTCATACTAAATAGAAAATTATGTTTTTATTTGGTTACACACATATATTCAACATACTGTCACGTCACGTTTATTTATTCGGGCGAAGTGTAAAAATCAGAGAAATATTTAATTCAAATAAGTTTATTAAATGATAAATAAATAAGAAAAAGATAATAAAAATAACCAACATCATATTGTAAACAAGTTTATTAAATTTAATTTCTAATTTTATTATAATAATTATACCTCCCGTCACCTTTAGGTAAGGAATGTATTGTCTTAGGTCAAAAAATTCGATGGAGTTTTTAGTGAAGCACGTTTTAGGGTTCTGAGAGCTTTCAAGCTGGTATTACTATAATAAAGAAACTGCCAAACACATTACTGGGTTTCTTTAAAAACTGTCAAATCTGTGATATTACAAAATTTGATTAGAAAACGCTGTCTTGTTAATTCCATAATTATATTCACAATGATACTTTTAAAAATTGAATAACTTAATTCCAAAAGACAAATAAGTATACTTATTTAAAATGATACAGCAAATTTAATTTTTGAAAGAGAAAATATGAAATGGCCAGCACAATATCTCTCGCCACTTCCGTTTTTAGTTACATAAGTGTAGGGCGCGAGCAGTCATGTGACTTTGTCGGCCTTGGACAAGGAGATTTGAGGGCCCATGTCAGAATGCCAATTTGTCACCAGGAGTGTGGAATTTACTTGTTGAGGAAAATAAACTACATGGAATTGGAAAAACACTAAATTTAGAATGAAAAATTATGATATTTGACATCTATGTACATAATTACTAGTTATCACTCTGATTTTTTAATTTTAAATTCATTCTATGAAAAAAAATTGTCGTCTTCTAATTTTTCGAAATGTTTCCAATTCATTGTCGAGATTAACAGTATTTTTGAAGGGTATATGTAATATACCTATAATTTTAAATATTTAATAATTAATACAATAAGAAATAATATAATGTATGTACTTCCCAGAAAAAATCTTCAGTAATGTCTCTGGATTTTTGACACTGATATTTATCTGTCAGTTACAAGCATTTTAAATTTTCAATTGGTTTCCATTACATTGTTTGGGGTGTCATATTTATTACAACAAATTATTATATACCTTATATTTCTTTATCTCAAAAAATAATATTTGGAAGATTTTTTTTAAGAATCTGCTACTTCCGGTTAATACACACACACACACACGCAGACATCATCGTAAAAATATTAAAATTGGATTGTACGGTCCTTAAAACGTGCTTAATCATTAAAATCTGGATATGCGATTTTTTGCATGAATCCAATACCTACCTCTCTTAGCGAGAGGTAAAAAGTAATAGAACACCTGCTACGCTCACCTGATTTGGCAATGTGCGATTTGGGATTTTTTTCCAAAAGAAGATTGCGTCTGAGTTTCTAAGAAGTAGAAGGAAAGAATGACGATCTGTATTATTATTATCCTATTCTCAATAATTCTAGCGAGACCCTTATAACCCATCATAAGTAGGTAAAGTAAATAAGATATAAAGCAAATTGATTTTATTGACATGAACTTGTGTCCCATAATCTTGAAAGTGATGAGTACTCGCATAAATGAGGTCACAAGCAACTGACCTTTATATCGCCACCCCTTTTCATGGTCACCCTTAATCCTTACACCCCACCACACATACACACTTAACCCTTTACCTGTCCTTACACATCATCTCTCTTCCTCATATCTTTAATCATATTTGTTATCCTTGTTGCTAAAAAAGACAGATTTTCGTACCTTGTTGCACTTAGCAAAATTTCTATAGTTTTGTCTTCTTTCATTTGATTCAATATAAAGGATGTATCTTTGTCTTACAACAAGAGATTTGTATATTTTATCTTTGTCTGATTTTTGGCCAAAGAAAGGGAAAGGGTAGATCTTTGAAAGGATTCTGTAATGTTTGAATCAGTCTGAATTTAAAATTCGGTTTGGACAGAACGAAACAAGACTTATAAACAATATTGCAATATTCATAAAAAAATAAACATTTATTATTATATTTCTTAAAAATATTCACAATTTATTTATATTTTTGTTGTTTTTTATATTTTAAATTTATCTTGATTCATTTTTAAATTTATTTATTATTATGTATAGTTAGTTTATTTTTGTTAACAATATTTTTTTAAATTTTATGTCTAGAATAAATTTTGCATGTTCTATATAAGTCTCTATTATGAAGCGGCTAATTCTAAGTGTGCTGTGAGTTCCAGATAGCTTCAGGTGTTTCTTCATCAGGTGAGACAATTATCTTAATTATCATAGTACCATTTGAATTAAGCATTAAGATCCGCTGCATGTTTATTCTTATTACTTTTAAAGGAATGATAATAACATTTTAATAGCAGTGTTGATATTAAACGTATTCTTAATTTAGTGTCTTATACGTTTCGAAACAACCATTTAAACAAGCAATCGATTAGTTTGATGACATAATGTGGTTACATATCTTTTGTCATCTTAAATGTCAGTTGTTATGAGAGACATTGTTGACAAGTACGGTAGGGTCAATATTAATCTTGCCTATTTGATTGTATTACTTGTGATGTAATATGTAATGATAAACTACTTCGCAGTTTATACTTTAATCATTTCTAATCATTCTAACAATCTAAGATATAAGCTGTTTATATTTTGTACCTGATGTCTACTTAAAATCTACCATATGTACAGGATGTTAAGAAACAATTGCAACAAATTTATAGGGCGTAGAGAAGAAGTCAAAATAAGTCGAAAATTTTTATACAATTCGCGGTAAAAAAAATAAACCGTAGACACGAAGAAAAACTGACAAAGATAGTGATCCAATTTTTTTTTCAATATATTTTCTCAATTTCTAATAATTAAGAAGATTTTTAAAAATTAAATATTAAATATTTCTGTTAAATCATTTTTGGACACTTAGGCTGGTATAGTTTGGTTCACGAAAGATGACAAGTCAAGGTCATTTATTAACCGTATGGTATAATATTACTAGCAGATAACTTCACTGCATTTCGTATACATAGACGTGCAACATGACATATTTATGGATACATTTTAACTGAAAAAATTAAGTGTAATTTATTTGAAAATTATGTTTCTTTTTAAATAATGCCTTTCTCAAAGATTTATGCTCTTCACCTATGTATTTGCAAAACCCAAAAACTTAAGACTTGACAAAAACCATGGAATAATAATTTGATTTAAATGTCAACGTCACTGGGTAAATATTAGGACAGAGGGCAGTGCAGTAGATAATGAGATATCTGTAATTCTACGACATACGTCGTTATTATTTGTAATGTGTTAGAAAGTAATGTCACCATTTACGTATATATGTCACATAGCATAAACTATATAGACATACCTCAAATAATCTTTCTCTTTCTAACATGAAATGTTGCTAAGCTACTACTTTATAAAGTGCTGTGTATTCTTTCTTCAAACAAGTGACCTTGAATAGTCATCTTTCGTGAACCAAAGTATACCACAAGCCTTGTTGTAACTAAAACGCTGTTTTAAGAAATGTCAAATTCAAATTTCAATATTTAATTTCACTTTTACGTTTAAAGAACGATTTTTTAAAATATTTGTTTGAATACAAACTATGTTATTTTTAAAATTATATTTCTGAGTCTCGTATAAATTTGGCAGACAAGTTCATTGACTTTACTCATACTTTATAATAATGATATTAATAACAGAATAATACTAACAAGATTCTAATTAACGCTTGTTCTCGGATTTTAGTTAATAAAAAAACATATAAAAGAACAAAACTATTACGAGCCAAGATTATATTAGAAGTAAGTCACGTGAGATTAACAGCGTTCGCCGTTAGCATGCGGCTCGTGCCTTGCATCTCAGTGCTAACGATCTATTGTTTTCAAACAAATACTAAACCATTTCTTCTCACAAATATTCATTTCTATTTTGTCATTATTTATGAACATAAAAAACATTTAAGCTTATATTTTATTTATTCGTGTCAAAAGCACCAATAGCTTGAACAAATACTAATTCTCTATTTTTTTATTTTTAAAAGAATAATTTTCTTGGGTCAGGGTTCTACAATAATTACAGTCGAATTATTAGGTACACTATGGAAAAAATATCTATGTATCATTTGAAATTAAGTAGCTAAAGTTAAGTTAGTTAAAACCCAGTTAGATTTAAAGTATTCTTGTGAGTGGAAATAAACTAGTAATCATCGAACAATGATTTACAATTTGTCACCTTCGGCAGTTTATAAGTCTGTAATAAATGTTACAGTTTTTAAGTGCCTCAATAATTAGTTGACAGCTTTAGCAGTTTTTAAAATCATCTGAATTTAGATTGATAGCTTTGATAGTTTCCAAATCTGTCAATAATTATTTTGAAACCATTCCAAAAGAAGATTGGTTGGGAACTTTTAATTTCAATAGGTGGAAAGTATGATAAAGTGTATTATTATTTCGGTTTCGGATCCAAAAATATCCGGACATCCGGATAATTGAATGTTAAAGTATCCGGATGTCGGATCCAAATCTCAGTATCGGATTTTGGATCTGAATCTGAGTATAGGATCTTGAATCCGGATTCGTATATCGTATCTTGGAAACGGATTTTAGTATCGGATCTTAGATTTGAATATGATTATATCATATTAGCTAATATGTGTAATAATACTTTTTTTTTTGTTTTATTCATCATTTACTAAATATAACCCACTGAAAGTATAAATTATTTTTCTTTACATTACTAACTACCTGGTTATTTTAGAGGGGTTTGCCTTCACATTCAAAATGAAGAATCGGATCCAGAATTAAAATTTGGATCCGGATCCGTAAACAAAACATGGAATCCGGGTCCAAGTCCAGATTTGGATCCAAATCCGAATTAAATTAACGGATATCCGCTTCAATATCCGAACATCGAATAATCGAGGAACCGAATATTTTGAAATCCAGGTACTCACAGCACTAATTATTATTGTTGAAGAATACTACTTAGAACATAAAATAAAATTCTAAAAAAAAACCATATGTCATTCTTAATTTTTTTAACATGACCGTCTTATACGTAATTTAGTGTATGAACAAATTTAAACATATATTACTATATTGTATATTTTTTGCTAGGCGTTGCATTATGTCGAGCTGAGGCAACTATTTTTTATACCTACTTATATTTTTGTTATGAAGATGCTTTCGTAAGTTCCAGTACAAACATCAAAAACATATAACTTTCATCTTTTCAACACGAAAACATGTAATAAATCTCCTTGTGCTTGGATATAATCTGAATCTGGATATGCAGATTAGACGTTATTGCGTTAGACTCGCCTTGGATAATATAACGCGCACTGCTCTCTTTTTAATATTTCACAAGAAATGAACAAATATACATTATCAAAATACGTATCACTCCATTATTTTTATGAAGAAATAGATATTCGGTAAAATTCATAGATTTTTTTGAATATTTGTAGTTTTCGGTCAAGTTTCCAAAAGAATAAAGTGGACAAGCTTATCTTTAGTAGTGGCGTGAAACTTTTTGTCTAAAATAATTAGGGGAGCAATGCGAACGGAAAAACTGAGTTCCCAAAAGCGCCTATGTTTCACTATCCGTGATACATCCTGTACATGAAAACTATTAAGACTAATCCAGAGACTCCGGAATGAAATTCCAGATAGGGTTAGGTTTTCCATTTAATTACAAATAAATACAAAATTATATTAGGTGTAATAATAATGTATAAAATGCAACTTGATAAATGATATGGTGAGATTGATGGCAGTCGTGCGCCCAACGAAACCTGCCACTCAGTCGTCAGTAGAACCTGTCTGAGGTCTCGTGTGACCACTGACCACTGACCGCTAGCTAACGTTCTGTGGTCCAGCAAGGGTCAGATGTCAAGTGTGTGCTCACAGCTCAGATAATCTGTTACACGTGTTCTTATGTACCGGCTAATTTGTTATAGTCATATCCCGGTCAACCAAGAAATTGGTAACACTTTAATAAATTTGCGTAGTATACGTAGTTTTATTACCCAAAAGGGTATCGCCATATTTTTACCTCTCGCTAAGAGAGGTATTGGATTCATGCTAAAAATCGCATATCCAGATTTTATTGAATAAGCACGTTTTAAGGTCCCTACAATCCGATTTTAACATTTTTACGATGATGTCTGTGTGTGTGTGTGTGTGTGTGTGTGTGTGTGGATGTGTGTGTGTGGGATGTTGGAAGGACGGTTACTCAAAAACTATAAGACTTAAAATTTGTTTAACAACGTATTTCCCAATCGGACATTCATGGGAAGATCTGAAAAGGTTTTGGTAACAATTGGACAACCGGAAGTAGAAGATTCTTGAAAAAAAATCTTCTAAATATTATTTTTTGAAAATTTTTCTTGATAATATTAAAGAAAAATAAATTCTCTTTCTGATACATTTAAATATTTTTAAACATATTCCATAGATTTAGAGATAAAAGAAGTATAATATATAAAATAATCTGTTGTAATAAATTTGACAGCCGAAAGAATGCCATGAAAAATAGTTGCAAATTTAAATTATTTGTAACTGACAGATAAATGTCAGTGTCAGAAATAATGAGTAATGAAAGAAAAATGTATTTGGAGAATCCCTTAATTCTTGATCTGTGACTATTATGGAGATGACAAGTCTAGGTTGAAGGACTTAAATTTGTTTCAAACATTATGGGACAATGTACACCAGTACTGTACACTAGAGTAACTTTGAATTGCGAAAAAGCTATCAAATTCTTCTCAAGTAAATTGTAAATAATGACAAAATTACACATCGATATAAGAATAATCGGAGTGCAATCTATCCGTCACTTTATTAAAGGGAATTAAGGTTATTTAGATATAACAAGTATGAAAAAATAAAATGTAAAAGAAGATATATAAGAATAGATGCACAATCCAGATATATACATTTTAGACCGCCCAAAATTAATGTTTTTACTAGAAGAATATGAAGAGAAAGTAAACAACGTTGTTCGAATTAAAAATTGCAGTTACCAGCCTAATATTTATATATGGTAAACTCTACTTTGTAATTTATTGTAACATAATTTATGGTAAATATCTTTATGTTGAAACATGCTATTATTGAATAATAAAGAAGTTTATACGTCATAGATTTATATGAATATATTATTTGTATTTATAAAAATATTCTTTGCTTTATGCATACAGCCAGGTAAAATATACGGCGAGAGGTTATGTGCTGGCCACATCAGATTTTTTCCTTTACAGTTTGATATAATTATTTTATTATAAAAAAATCTGATGTGGCCAGCACAATACCTTCCATTAATTCTGTGTATTATGTACAAATTCCATACGTAAATTATCTGGCAGAAGATTCTAAATTTCCAGTAAAATTATTTTATAAACAAACTATGCAAATTGCTATTCATTCTTCTTCCAATATATTCTTCATCTCTCCTCATGACATGTTCAAACCAATGTAATCATTTCTCTTGTATCTTTCTAGAAACTTGTAACACTAGAGTTATTGCCTTTAATCTTCTATTCCTTACCGTATTTTTTCGTGTCTTCCTCCACATTCATTTACATTTCATAAGCAAAACCGATCAAAGTTCGGACCCTGACTGGTTTTTGCAGTGTAAGATTTGCAATAATGTAATTTTTATCTTCCGTCACCTTAAGGTAAGAAAGGTATTGTCTTTGGTCAGAAAATTCAATGGTGAGTTTTTAATGAATAAGCACGTTTTAGGGTCCGTAGAATATGATTTGAGTATTTTTACTATGATGTCTGTATTTATATATGTGTGTGTGTCTGTCTGCGTGCGTGTGTGTATGCGTGTGCGCGTGTGTGTGTGTGTGTGTCTGTGTGTGTGTAACAAAAATTCCTCCTTCCATTATTCCATCCAATACTGCAATTCGAAAAATTATAATTTTGTACGTCCATTTGAACAGTTGATTAGATTTTAGCTACAATTGGTTAACCGGAAGTACCCTATTTAGATATTAACAGTGTTTCGTGAGAAAAACGCTGTTATATATCATATTTTGACATTTTATGTTATTATAAATATTAAAGAATTATTTATTCTCCATTCGATTTAATCATATGTTTTTCTTCATATTCAATGAATTTAGAGATAAAAAAAAATATACAGAAATATCTTGCAATCTATCCTACTTAAAGCTGCGCCATGGAAACAAATGCCATCATGGCTATCGATATTAATAAGATATTGATTAAATTCAATCATTAATTTATAGGTCTAAAATATTGCAAATTTACATGTTTCATATGTCATTTGATGCAGAATGTTCGGGTTTCAAGTATTCATCCGGTACCTAAGTAAAATAAAATTCCAAAAAAATATATAAACCAAGTATTTTATTCTTAATAATTCTAGGATAGCGTTCGTATTAAAGTCAACGGGGTTGAATAATAATCATAATAATATGAATTAGTATCTACATATTTAATATTTGATATTGATTAATATTATATTCTGCAAGCCAGTGATACTCATACATTACATTCACATGTAATATCCTCGTTGGAAGAAATGAGATATTACGAAAATGTCCTTTTAGAACAAGACAAATTATTTATCCATTAAGTTGACCGGAGTACATTAAGTTATTTCCTTCCAGATATTTATTCCATTACTTTATGAAATATTTCCCTTTCGCAGTTGTAAATGACGTGACGATATTAATTATGGAAATGTTATGTGTAAGTACAGTAACAGTAATGATCAGATCGTCTGATGGCCTGCCTGACTGTCCTATGCCGTATGCAAATGCGATTTCTAATGCGCGTGGATCTAGTCATAGCAATACTAGTCGTAGGTATATACATTTTGCGCTGGCGTACCGTAGCGTTTATCGTACCAAAACGCGATACCTATCTGCTCAACCACTGGGATAAACGTCCTATTCCCAAACAAAATAAACTAATTACCGAACCTCTGATAAATGGAACTGAAGTGTGCAATATACATATGTTGATTTTTCAAAACATTTACCCACAAACCGTGAATTCTTAACAAGTACATTTTCATTTTTATATTATAAATACATCGTTTATAATTTTACGCAATTTGATTTTCAAACCAATTATTATTTCTATTATCATTTTTCGTTTTGTTGCTTTGATTCAAGCCGATAGTGGTGAATACATGATTCATCAGTAGTGTCAAATCTTTCCATAAACGAATCAGGATCAGCTGCATTAGGGAGCAATATTAGCAGCAATTCGGACGTCTAAAAACTAACACGTTTCTGATCAACTATCAGAAGTTTTTGTTATTTCTAATTGGTTAGAATGTTTGAACTCGTTCATAGCAGATGCCTAAAGCCTTTGCCATTTCTTGAACCTTGATCCGTCGATTTGCCATGACCTTCTACTGGAAGAATGATCCTCAAACCTTTCCCTCCCAGGTTTAAATTTAACTGCCCTCATTTGTATCATTGGGTATGAAAGAAGAAAGAAAAAAAATAGCGACCCCTAACGAATAGGAAAAGCTAAAGAAGAAGATATCTGTCTTCAATTTCCATAGTTTGTTTATAAAATAATTTTACTGGAAATTTAGAATCTTTTGCATGAAAATTTATGTATGAAATTTGTACACAATACAAAGGATTGGCGGACGGTAATGTGCTGGCCACATCAGCTTTTTGCACAAGCATTTGCCTCTCTGTACCGTTTTCTATTTAACATTTTTAAAACGTTAATGAACAAGTTAATTTAAAAAAATCTAATTAAATCACAAATTAGCGTCACATACCCTCACAAATAATAATTGTACCCTCTATGTGTTAGTCTGCGAACTTTTCAATCTGTAATTCGTATTTTAATAAATTCCTTTTGAAGAAAGTTTGGATTATTTAAAAATATAAAAATATTCTCTGATGAAAAATATGTAAATCTCGATTTTATGATAGTTAAAAGAAATGAAGTGATTTTTTTTAATTAACAATATATTTAGATGCTGATTTTCACTTATAAACTTTATACTAATTACAATAAAATGTCCAAAAATTATATAGCATGAGATTTGTAAGTAAAATTGTTTATAATTTATCTGCTTTGCTAACGCAACAAATTTCTATTTTAATTAATACAGGATTTTACTGCGATCATAAATTAACACATTAAAATTTTAAAAACGCATGTACTTTGACGTCTAATTTCCTGTAGAAAACGTTATATTGTATATACATATGTATGCGAGGAAATGTACATACTTCTACATATGTATACATTATATATAAAAAATGAGCGATATTTTGTTGATAAAAATTTAGAGACTATTTTTTTACCTTCATATTAATTTGTAGGATTAAGTTTATTTAACATTATTAAACATACACCATATTTAATGAAGGACGTTTTGTAAAAAAAATAGACGGATAGTTACTTACACTGCCCAACCCACAATAAAACGTTATAAAACAGACATGTCAGTTCCAAATATCCTTAAAATTAATGCCAACTTTAAAGAAATTAAATTTTATAATTCAGTCAGCTATGCTAAACATGGAAACTACTACTATATTCATATAATTCAAATTGACAGATGTCAGTATCAATAAAAATAAATTAATGTGGCAGAGATGAGGATGTTGAAGTAGATGTAGGGGAACACGCGGAAAGATACGGTAAGAAAATAACTCTAGTGTTACAAGTTTCTAGAAAGATACAAGAAAGACGATTTGAACATATCATGAGGAAAAATGAAGAATTATATTGGAACAAGATTGAATAGTTTACTAGTAGGAGGTTGAAGAAACAGAGGAAGACCAAAATAAGATGGATGGACTGTATTGTAGAAGACTTGAGAGAAAAGGACCTGAATGAGAACGACACGCAAAAATAGCGACCCCTAACGAATGGGAAAAGCTAAAGAAGAAGATGTTAGTGTCAAATGCAATTTGAATAGTTTGTTTATGAAATAATTTTACTGGAAATTTCGAATCTTTTCCAAGAAAAATTATGTGTGGAATTTATACATTATATACAGGATTGACGGAAGGTATTGTGATGGCCACAACAGATTAGTTTACCATAAATGCCATTATTGTTTTGGAATGAGAAATGCAGTTCAAATAATGTGCGTGAACTGCTTTCTCTCACTTGACTTTTAAACGGGTGGGCCAGTGGGTGGGCCAGCGTTTTTGCAGAGTGGGCCATAATTTATTTTTTGTGCAACCGGCCGCGAGGCATTTCGCAGCCGCAATATAGACCACGAAATTGAATTTCGCGGTTGTTGTTATGGCAGCGGCCGCGAAATTGAGTAAACAATCACTATGATTTTTTCAAAACTAATTGTTTTGTTTATCAAATATCAATTCCATAGCTACTTTGAAAGCCAACTTTCAATTTACAGTGAAACTGTTTAAAATTAATAAAATTTGTAATTATATAATTTTTACGGTTGCACAAAAAATATTGTGTACACCTTGTCCGCGAAATCCTTTAGCGTCCTCGAGATTGTCTTGCCTCGGCCGCAAGCGGCCTCGGCGACAATTTTTCTCTCGGTACGCCAAAGAGTGATTTCGCGGCCTTGATATACAAATAACTATTTATTATAACTGAATTTTAAATCTTCAGTGACTACAATTTGTAATATAGAAAATAACAAGCCGTTTTACAAAACGATATTTTAAAATAGAAGAAAACCTTAGCAAGTGAAGATCTCAGATTGTACCTACTGGTACTTGTAAAATTGGTCCAATTTGCGTTGGTATGTTTGTGAATAGTTAGTGCTCAGTTCACACATTTGTCACAGTGCAGTGGACCAGTTTCCGACAGGTTAACGTGCGTGTAACACGTACCTTCGCTTGATGTGTTGACATCACTTACACAGCGCTGAGCACTAACGACCAAATCTCTTTTACTCACCTCAGACCTGAGAATATTGTCTCCGCAATCTGTATATATTATACGTACGTACGTGTAACCTCTCTAGACACAACATTGAGTTCATGTCCGCGTTATGTCCATAAAGGATGATATAACGAACGTAACTTGTTCTTATTCTAACAATGTCACTTGGCAAAAGTTGAGAAATATTCTTTGAATTCTGGAAGATGTGAATTAAATTCAGAGATGTACAGTAAAATGTCCGATCAAGGGCACCTGTATCACGAACGAATTAACAAATAGGCATGCATTTATCTCTTTCTTTTGCAAAGGCTGTAAGACTGTGTGATAAGGATATAACACGCTTGTCTTTAAAAAATTCATATTGTTTCGACTAAGTTAGGACATTCCATTAAACGATGCTCGTTGTTGATAATACTTTCGCTGTAACGTAAGTTTATTTATTAATTCAGATACATTACCTGGATTCATAGCCGTACGTATAACGTTATATTCTGTCAGAGTTACTGACACTGACATTGTGTCAGTATCTTATTTTTAACATATTTGGTTTTACATTTGCTTATAAACTTACTAGTTGACTTATTTTTGAATTTTGAATGTTTTTTCCTGTAATATATATTTTTATAATAATAAAATAACAGTAGTATCTTACGTACCCTCATAAAAACTAAGCAAACGACACTACTGAATTTGTCATGATGGGCGGAGCAAAAATCTGAATTCATACAATTCGTAGACAACCTTGATCGGATATCTTTCAAAAATTTTACTGTATATGTTGTCGGATATTAATAGGAATAGTTCTTTAATATTATTGGTGCTCTGACATTTTTTGTTAGCCATTCCTTAAATTATGAGAAAGAGCTTATAAATTATTAGGTACAACATAGAATGACAAAAGGTAGCGACTTTACAATCTACTCCTTTTTATTTTTTTTCTGCATCCCTTGACCCTTGCACTGCCCATAACAATTACACGGAGTATTAAAATCTCATGCGGAAGTCAGTTACAGGAATAAACCCTTGTAACACGTGTAACCCTTCTATCCAGGGGTGGTCGGATGACCTATGTCCATAAACACGTCGTTTGACCCCCGTGGCTGTAATGACCCGTGCTATTGAGACGGAGTGACCCCTGGTCAGGACGAGCCAGTACTCGTGCAACAGGGAAGATTTATTAGGGTACGAAGAACAAGGACCCTCTAACGTATTTCGGGAATTGTTTAGTGATGTGTTATTTATATGACAAGGGGATGGTTAAGGGTTTATTAAATATCAATGGGAATAACTATGATTTTATTTTTATAATTTACTCGAACAAAAACTAAAAAATGTTGGGTATATGGGTTTTATTTCTAATTAAAAAATCTGTTGTGGCCAGCACAATACCTCTCGCCACTTCCGTATTTGGTTACATAAGTCATATGACATTGTTGGCCTTGACAAGCAGATATGTGGGCCTGTGTCAGAATTGAAGCTAGTAATTATGTACATAGATATCAAATATCATAATTTTTCATTCTAAATTTAGTGATTTTCCAATTCCATGTGGTTTATTTTTCTCAACAAGTAAATTCCACACTCCTGGTGACAAATTAACTACGAGAATTTAGAAAATATTGAAACATTGAATACATAATTACTAATTGTCTTTCTGACACGGGCCCCCATTTCTGTAACCAAAAACGGAAGTGACAGGAGGTATTTTGCTGGCCACAACAGATTTTTACCTTCCGTCACCTTTAGGTAAGGAAGGTTTGTGTCTGTGTGTGTGTGTGTGTGTGTGTGTGTGTGTGTGTGTGTGTGTGTGTGTGTGTGTATGTATGTATGTGTGTCTGTGTGTGTGTGACAAAAGTTCCGGATTCCATAACTTCAATACCACGATTCCAAAAATTATAATTTTTTCGTATTCCTCAAGTTTACACCCAGAAGAACAACTGATTAGGTTTTGGTTATAATTGGTGAACCGGAAGTAGCCTCATTTGAAGATTTAACAGTTAAATTTGATTTATTGACAGAGTTAAAGAATTTTTAAGAAATTAAAGTTCATAATTCATCCAGCTATGCTAAACATGGAAACTACTAATATATTCATATAATTCAAAAAGACAGATGTCAGTATCAATTTAAAGTAAATTAATGTGGCAGAGATGCGGATGTTGAAGTAGATGTTGGGGAAGATACGGAAAGATCGGTAAGAAAATAACTCTAGTGTTACAAGTTTCTAGAAAGATACAAGAAAGACGATTACATTGGTTTGAACATGTCATGAGGAGAAATGAAGAATTATATTGGAACAAGAATGAATAGTTTAGTGATAGGAGGTTGAAGAAACAGAGGAAGACCAAAGATAAGATGGAAGGACTATATTACGGAAGACTTGAGAGAAAAGGAACTGAATGAGAACGACACGTAAAAATAGCGACCCCTAACGAATGGGAAAAGCTAAAGAAGAAGATGTCAGTGTCAAGTGCAATTTGAATAGTTTATTTATGAAATAATTTTACTGGAAATTTAGAATCTTTTGCAAGAAAAATTATGTATGGAATTTATACATTATATACAGGATTGACGGAAGGTATTGTGCTGGCCACAACAGATTTTTTTAATATACATATTATGTAGCTATTTTTTTGGGTACCCTGGTATCGCTGGTAGCAAAACTAGACAATATGAAGTGGGTAGCAATGACAAGGATTTCTTTGATCACAATTATATACTTATTATTTTATTCATATTCTGTTTGATCTCGACATATTTAATTTTTTAATCGATAATTAATAGTTAATTTTGAAAAGTGAAACTTACTTTCTTCATCTAGATGAAAAATGTTAATGATGTTGTAAACAGAAATACATATTTTCACATCTATACGGGTTTTTCTTTACTCGACAAATAATCTGTTAAATGTTTCTTAAATGGGCAGTGATTAGGAAATTCCAGAAACATCTTAATTTGAAATCATTCCTATGTTTGTATGTTGTTCATACAAAGATACATCTTCAGACTGGAGGTATTTCTACAAATTAGAAAGCAATCGTACTCGGGGCGATACAGCATATTGCTATTTAATGTTCTCTGGTGCTTTGCTTCTATTGTATATTGGACACTACAACTACACATCCCTTCTGATGTTTACTGCCGACGATGATATTATTCTTACAGGACCGGACGCGAAATTTGTGAAAATTAAAACAATCTTCATACGAAGGCGATTCAGGATGTTATTTACCAGTCAATTTTTGTTCTTGCTTGTATTAAAGAAGAGTAAATTTTCTATCTGATATATATATATATATATATATATATATATATATATATATATATATATATATATATATATATATATATATATATATATATGTTTTATAGATTTAGAGGTAAAGAAATATAAATTATATAATAATCTGTTGTAATAAATCTCACAGCACAAATAATGTCATGGAAACCAATTTTAAATTAAAAAGTTTATATCTGACAGATAAATGTCAATGTCAGAAACTCAGAGACATTATTGAAGATTTTTTCTGGGATATTCAAATAATTCAAATATTTGTAAATTACATTTGTTACTTCGGTTGTAACAATACAGTTTCTTTTTCATTTTTTGCCGTCGGTTGGACGGAAATAGCGTATACCCCTCCGAAACACCGACGATGAGCTAGCGAATAAAATAAAAGTAAGAAAAAACCTTTAAAACAAAATGTTCCAATTAGATGAATTTATGTTTTCATAAATTTCTATTCACTTTTTTCTGGTGGTCCTCGCATTGTACATTGTGTATTTGGTGAGTTCGCCCCTGCACATAGTACATAGTGACCTCGAGTGCGACAGTCACCTCTGGATGCCAGCAGCAACCGCAACTGCAAGCGATGGAATTTGAAGAAGAGAAGAGAATGCACTGTCTAAATGGCTACCGATTACCGATTAGCTCTGGCGACAAACAGCCCAACAACACAACAAGAACACTACTTGAACTGGAGCTGAATGATACGCTACACAAAAATGTCTCAATTCTACTTTGTTTGGTTTTAGAGTTTTTTACCTCTCACTAAAAGAGATATTGGATTCATGCTAAAAATCGCATATCCAGATTTTAATGATTAAGCACGTTTTAAGTACCTTAAAAAATATTAAAATCAGATTGTAGGGCCCAACTACAACTACAGGTAACCTCGAGAAGCACTCTAGAGTGGAGTGTGCTTTAGTAACGAGATCTCAATAGACAAACTATCATTTTAAAAGTATCTGCAAAAAAGTAATTAATAGTTTTGATGTGAGGAATGTGGGCATCAGCGCTACGTGGGTGATTGCGTGGTGCGCTGTGCGTTGGCACGCGTTGGGTGAGCCAGTCAGACGCACAGTTCGCGGACACTTTCAGTTCGCGATCGCGATCTCCTACACTCAGCAAGATTGGCCAATGTTCGCATCCGCTCCGACTTCACTTGCTTTGCGAATCTATTCCATTCCCTGCGTAATAAGCGTTTTTCTCCCCGCGGCCGCCACGGGATATTTGATGTACGCGCACAAATACAGCATACTTCAGCATTTCAGATTTTACTTTTATGTAGCTATAGACAGATTTGTCAGCATTTATCAATTTTATCATATTCTGTCCTTACATTATTTTTATACCTAATTCTCGCTGTTTTTTCTCAAAGGGGGTTAGCAGTTAGTACAAACCCGAAATAAATGCAGTTATGCAACATATATGAGCATAACCCCAAATGTATTCGTAATTTTTTAAGTTAATAGCTAAGACTATATTTATTAAAGTGTACTTGATTTAAATACATATACATACATAAAATCACGCGTGTCCCACTTAGTGGGTTCGCACAAACCCGATAACAATAAAAACATCAACATCATACAACAAATCCTTATTTTTAAACATATTAAAGTGACCGATTTTCGGTAGCGAAATACCGCATCCGGATCACAATAATTGTTAGGAAACAATCATTCTTCGCCACACATTCCTATCTAAGCAGACTTCTTTCGCCCTGGCCACACTCATAATCGCATTCATACATGCTCTTCTTCTCTTCATACTTGGAAACTCTCTCTCTATAAGCACCCTACAATCACATCCATCCACTTACACACTGGTCGGCCACGCAATCGAAAACCCTAACTTCACCAAGATATATACGCTTAACAAGCCGTTCACTCGCCATTCTCTCCACATGCCCAAACCATCTCAACTGACTCACACCAATTCTCTTAATCACATTGTTCCTAACCATACATTCTTCATACACCAAATTATTCCTCACGTGATCCCGTCTGACATACCCACATACACCACGTAAATACTTCATTTCCACGGCAGTCACTCTCTTTTTATGCTTCCCCGTCCATGCCCAGCATTTGCTTCCATACATCAAAGCAGGCAATAGCACTCCATTATATACACTTAACCGAGCATCCCTTCAATTCGACCATCCCTCGACATCATGCTACCCAAATATACAAACTCATTTACCTGCTCCAGTTTCACTCCATCCACCAACACATTGCACTCAGTCACCAATTTACTCCTTTCAAATACTAACACTTTGGATTTATCAACATTCAACATTCTTCCAACTACATGTATTCTCTCTATCATTCTCCTGAGTTGCTCTTCATTTTCTCCTAAAACAACTACATCATCAGCATACGCTAACGCAGGCACTACACTTTCACCAATATGTACACCATCCATTTCACTCAAAGCTCTCCGCAATAACACATCCAGACATACCACAACCCTGTTTCACACCAACATTTATACGAAACCAATCACTCAACCTATCTATTCTCACAGCAGCCTCACTACCCTCATACAACGCTCGAATCCCAACCAGTTTCCATTCACACCGTACTTTCTCAGTACATCCCACAAAGTATCTCGAAGAACGCTATCATACGCCTTCTTTAAATCAAGAAAGTAAACAATTGATCGACACATCCCCTCTCAGGTAAAAAACCACCCTGAACGTCACTAATTTTTGAAATTGTTAAGGTTCGCACTTCGCACCTTATGAATTAAAACCTTACCAAAAAGTTCCCCTCTGAACAATGTTAAATCTACTTTCCGGATTGTCAGAAATATTCTTGTCTGTACCTGTTGTTCGTTTTGGTATTCCCTGACAATAATGTATACTTTTCTTCTAAGAAATGCCCAATTGTATTTAATCAATCGCCTTGAGAAACATTTGAGGGATTATACTCTGTTTTTCATAAACAGTTGTAGAAACAGCTGCTAGTATATAAATAAATGATAGCAACAATATTATTAGTCAATTTACACATTACTTGTATACTTTTGTTTGAATTATACTGTAATGAATATACTTAAAGTAATTAATTGCATCAAAAATGTTTTTGTTAACGCCGTGTTTAAATGAAACCTGCAATTTTCCCCGTCCTTTTAGCTGTAGATGAACGCTTGAGCGCTTAGAACAGCAAAAGGCTGTTAAAGCACACAAAAAACGTGTTTATAATTATGCAAATGAGAGTTCAGTGCCATTGTTTTTGCTCTTAGTAGCTTCGGTAAATGTTCGGATACATTATGTAAATCATACGAGTCGAGTATGGTATTGTTTTCACATTTTATGTAAATTACAAATATAAAACTCTCTTTCAACTTGTATCAGAACACAAATATTTGAAATACTGTTTTACCTAAAGTAAATATATGTTTACACCAAATACTTCAGTATTTATTTTAGCTTTGTTCAAAGAAATAAACGAGGTAAAAAGGAAAAGAACGATATTAAAAAGCATAGAGTAAGTTTCTTTAAAAAGATTCTGTACAGGGTATTATATTTTAGTGGACCCAGCAAATATCTCGCTTATTTATTAAGTTAGTAATTTCTTTCATATAACATGATTTATTCAGCAATATGTAAGCTACTTGATGACGGATGTACATTCATGATACCACTTCCGGTTTATTAGTAATTAATATTAACTTTGAAATTTCAAATGGAACACACTATATTTTTTTACAAATTTGAAATGTACATCAAATTTGCTTTACAATTATGTAAAATAATCCATATGTTACATTATTAAAAAGTAAAATGGTGGGCACTTTTTTATACACCTAGTCGAAAAGAGAATAGTGAGCCATGACTATAAAACAATGAACTAAAACAATTGTAACTATTATTATTAAACGAAATAATGTTTTTTTGTGCCTGAGTGTCTGGTCGCGAATCTGGGGACCCGGGTTCGATCCCGACCGACGCCAAAAATAACATCAAAATTTTAATGGCACAAAAATTGACCACGCCAGCTATGAGTGCCCGTGAGGTGACGCCTGGTAAGCGCCCACACGGTACAAATATTCCATCATTACCGATATCTGTATACAAAGCAGATTGGCACACCCAGCAATGGGTAATATGCCGTGATGAAATATTATTGTTATTATTATTATTAATAACAACAAAATGATTTTACAACAAATATTCAAAATGACTCCCAGCCTCTTCAATACATTTTTCACAACGTTTTGAAACAAGTAGCCCTTTCTATTTGGTCTGCAGATAAAACTGCAATTGCCGCTTCAATTTTATTCTTCAGTTCGTTTAATGTGTTTACTGGTTCTTTATAAACAAAATCTTGTTAATTGTTTTATTTCAAGCCATAGTCATGGCTTACTATTCTCTTTTCGACTAGGTGTATAAAAAGTGCCTGCCATTTTACTTTTTAATAATGTAACATATGGATTATTTTACATGATTGTAAAGCAAATTTGATGTACTTTACAAATTTGTTGATATTAATTACTAATAAACTGGAAGTGGTATCATGAATGTTCATCCGTCATCAAGTAGCTTACATGTTGCTGTATAAATCATGTTATATGAAAGAAATTACTAACTTAATAAATAAGCGAGATATTTGCTGAGTCCACTAAAATATAACACCAAACAAATAAAATTGTCTTCCAAACAATCGATAATCGGTGACAATTGCCACCTCAAAAACTTCACCATCATCTTCCCATCTTCATGTTAACATGACATCATCACATCGCATTATCCTAACCAGCGCGAAACCGTTCCCATTAACTGCAGAGGGTGCGGAACCTGACTGATTGACTCTCGCCCGCAATTTCCCCTAGATTGGGCTGCTAATGTCAACAAGGGGTAGCACGAGATGCTGTGATCAGGCCAAGTACTGCCAGGGGATCAACTAATTGATTGTGGAGCAGATATATACACTGTATCAAGTAACATAAGGGGTGCTATTGTGTTCATTTCATTAGGATAGTTGTTGGGATGAATTTGGATGCTGTTGAAAGGAAATAATGATATATATATTTCACTTACGGCCGAATTCACCATTAATCCGTTGATTAATAATCAGTTGATTAAGGAAACAAGCTAATCTGTAGATCAACGTATGTTCTAATTCATCAACTTGATTTCTGAATCAAGGAATCATGATCAACTGATTCACAGTTTTGTTTTGGTTTTTGACAGTTAATGTAACTGTCATGGAATTTTATTCGTGGTAATTGTACTTTCCGTTAAAAAGGTATTGATATGCAAGTTTTTCATTTATTTATAAAATATATTTTATAATTTTCCTATAATAATGTTATATTTTTCTTATGATATAGGTAGAAATTACACTGATTCCAATAAAGGAATGTTTTTAAATATAGTGAAAATGAAAGATGTAAAAGAATAGTTAAAAATAATAAAACCAATGCGGTTCTAAATAAAGATAAAGAAGGAGAATGAACCAAAGTTACAAATGGGTACAACAGCCAGAATCCGAACATAGCTATAAATGTCAAAATTAGGATTCAAAGATGTGATCAGTCCTTGATTCATGGAATATGACGAATCAGTTGATCATTGATTTTGATTAGTAGATTAGCTTGATTTTTAATGGTGAATTGGATTGATTTAGGATCAGCGTTGATCTGTGAATCAACTCATGATTAAGGAATGGTGAATTCGGCCGTTAATTTTTTTTACTTAATTTCCCAAATTTGAGTAGCAATAAATACGTAATACCAACCGGGCAAAAACTATCAAAACTTTTATTATTGTTAAAAAATCTGATGTGGCCAGCACATTGCCTTCCGTCGATCCCGTGAATTATGTATAAATTCCATATATAAATTTTCTTGCAAAAGATTCTAAATTTCCAGTAAAATTATTTAATAAACAAACTATGCAAATTGCGCTTGACACTGACATCTTCTTCTTTAGCTTTTCCCAGTTGTAAGGGGTCGCTATTTTTTATTTTATTCTTCCACTCATTTCTGTTTTATGTATCATTCAGTTCCTTTTCTATCAAGTCTTCTACAATACAGTCCTTCCATCTTATCAATACTTACAATTGTTTACATTTACCTTATCCAAAAATATTCGACTATATTTTGATTAAATTAGCTTGTTGATACCATTTACTAACTAACAGGGCGTGATAATCCACTTCTACATTGAGTGAGTTGCCTGTGGCATTTCGCACTATTGTGAGGGTGCAGATACAATGCACCCCCGATGCTGGGGATGTAAGCGGATATATTTCAGGGGATGAACATGTGTTGCGACTCATTGTGCTGGTGTTGGCAACCAAAGCACAATATGCTTTGATGGGAACTTTACGCTTCATTAGGGGTGTTTATTTTGTGGGTGCGGTTAAAAGTCAAATAGGTATTTGGTGCTGAGAGATCACTATAGGGTGCTGATTATATAATTTGATTAATTTACTTTATTCAAAGAGATAAACTGTAGAAGGTTAAAGATGGTATTTTAAATGAATAAAATATTTTTACAGTGTTCTGTACTTATAAATAATCAGTGTATTTTATACTATTTAATTGCTTTTGAATATGAGAAGTGGGTATTTTGTGAAAATAACAAAAAGTAATTAAAGTAAAAATTATCTCCCAGTAAACCACGGCAAAGTAAGATTCCTTTTACAAACGTAAATAATGTATATATGCATAATAATCTGTTGTGGACAGCACAAAACCTTCCGTCATTTCTATGTATATTTTATATAAATTCCACACCGAAAGTTTATTTTATTTTCAGTAAAATTATTTCACAGACATATTATGTACACATTACTTAATTTAAGTCAATGATATGACTAAATAATACCATGCCAGAACGCCAGAAGGAGATATGTCAATTTACGGGCCTTATAAATAATTTAAATAATATAGTACAGTAATTATTAAAATACTTATATTTCTTCTTTTTACCTCTCGCTAGGAGAGGTATTGGATTTTATGATTTTAATAATTAAGCACGTTTTAAGGTCCTAACAATCCGATTTTAATATTTTATGATGATGTCTGCGTGTGTGTGTGTGTGTGGCTGTATGTGTGTGTGTATATGTGGGGAGGTTGGAAGGACGATTTTTCATACTTAATATGTGTTTATCTACGTATTTCTCAATCAGAAATTATTAGGAAGAGCTGAAAAGGTTCTGGTAATAATTTGACAACCGGAAGTAGAAGATTCTTAAAAAAAATCTTATAAATATTATTATTTGAAAATGTTTGTTTTTGCTTATATTAAAGAGATGATACATATAAATATTTTATTATATCTTCTATAGATTTAGAGATAAGGTATATAATAATCTGTTGTAAATAATCTCACAGCCCAAATAATGTCATGGAAACCATTGAAAAATATAGATAAATGTCAGTGTCAAAAATCCAGAGACATTTTTGTGGGAAATATATATATTATATTATTTCTTATTGTATTAAGTAATAGTTAAATATTTATAATTATAGGTATATTACATACATCCTTAAAAAATACTGTCAATCCCGACAATGAATTGGAAACATTTCGAAAAATTAGAAGAGGACAAAATTTCTTCATAGAATGAATTTAAAATTTAAAAAATATATAAAGAATAGATATAAGTACAATTTTTGGTGTAGAATGTAAATATACAAGAAATGTTATATACAATAGGGCGCGAGCAGTCATGTGACTTTGTTGGCTTTGACAAGTAAATATAGGGGTCCGTGTCAGAATGATCGCTAGTAATTATGTACATAGATGTCAAATATCATGATTTTTCATTTTAAATTTAGTGATTTTCCAAATCGATGTAGTTTATTTTCCTCGACAAGTAAATTTCACACTCCTGGTGACAAATTAAGTACGTAGTTATATTAATAATTCGATTTTGATTAAATATATTCAACTAAAAGTTGTAGTATACAGCGAAGGAGAAAAAATAACTCAGTACATACCGAGTTTAGATCGAGTTTCTTACAATACATTTATCATCCAAATATTAAGTTAAATAAAATGCCGTATTCTTACTTTCACAAAAGTTTTAAAGCTAATAAACTGATCTATAAGTATAAATAATTTCAATTAGATAGGTTGTTAATTTTTATTTTTCTTATAGTAGAAAGTTAATTTTATTAATACGTCTTATTAATTTCTTTTGCAATAAATAACAGTAAATTAATTAATGAGACACTATAATAAATACAATGTAGAAATTGATTTTTATTCACAATTATTTATTACAAGGAAAAATATTATTTTGACAAATGTAGAAACAAATGTGTATTTCGAAAATCCACATAACATGGTAAATAACATATTACCTAATCATTTCCCAAACCGGAAAATAAATATGACATCAGTAATGCTAGGAATAACGACTAATTTTCTGCTAAGGAAGGAAAAGCGTGAAAAGTCTACGATTCAACGTAGTGTAGGTGTTATCACTTCACGCATGTGAATGTGTGTGTGTGTGTTTAGCCCCACCACTATTCTCTCGTTCGCTGGCCGCTATAGCCTGCCCGAAGCCTGATGTTCTTTTTATTTCTTATCTGCTTAGCTCGTGTCGCGGCTCAACAGCAGCTCGCGAGCCAATGGCTGTGTGCCAATTGGTAAAAAAGATAGAGCGAGAGCTCACATGTCAACGACGCTGAGTTGATAAACAAATAATTGCTGAACGAGGATTTTACGGAGGAAAATTATTTGGAATACATATTATAAGAGATTCGAATAGTTCGGGTTCAATTCCAACCGAAGTTAAACCTGAAATTTTAAAACTGTTTCACAATCAAATAGCACAATAGTGTTTTTATAACATCTATAACACTTCTTCTTAAAAATATGGGGTGCAGATTTTTTATGTTTGATTTATCCATTCATTCTTCTACTTCGCAAATCTTCTAGTTTTCTCGTTAGACATATCTATCTTCTTCAATATTGGTGTTCAATACCAATGAAACATTTTTTTTTTGACAAAAGCGAGTTGTGAACTTCTTCAAATAAATTTTACGGATAAGTATACTGAGTATATTTTCATTGTTTTGTTTCGAATAAATAGTTACTATACTACTATATTTTTATTTATACATATTACTTTCGCTATATCCACATTCTTAAATATATACATGCTTAATTATATATTATATATGTATATACATATATTACACATTACAATACAAAATATTTAAATGTTCAATTTTATATTAATACCTAGTTAGTATTTTGAGTGAAGTTATAAAAAGAAAGTATTTACATTTATAATTTTACATAATTATCATAATTTCGGCAATTAATTTTAAAGGGATCTAAGTACCAAATAGTATATTTAGCACTATTCCTTACAAATAGACATTGTAATACGTGTTGAGAAATCCGTAGTCAAACACAAACCTCACACACATACACACACCCACACACACCGAATTATTTTGAGTATATGTATATCAAATTATTGACATTTCGTTTTTTACCTCCCGCTACCCTTGGTAAGGGAGGTATAGGGATCGTACTAAAAATCGCATATCGAGATTTAGGTAATTGAGCACGTTTTAAGGTCCTTAAATTCCATTTTTAACATTTTCACGATGATGTCTGTGTGTATGTGTCTACGATAAATTGTAAATAGAACAATAGTTATATGGAAAGGAACTTAAGATACACAATTTCTAGTATTAGTAAATATGCAGGTATGTATTTAAATAAGAAAATAAATATATTATCACAGCATATTATCCATTGCTGGGTGTGCTAATCTGCTTTGTACACAGATTTCAGCAATGATGATGACATATTTGTATTGTGCGGGCGTTTACCATGCGTTAGCTCACGGGTACTCATTTTTAGTGTGGAGAGTGCATCACAGGGTCAGTTTTGTGCCATTTAAAATTGGAAATATTTGATAGTAGGAATTGAATCCGGTTCTCTAGATTCGCGACCAGACACGCAGGCACGCGGCCATGAGACCCCATAGGTATATGTATTTAAATTAATAAAAATGGCGGGAGGTTTTGTGTTGGTCACATCAGATTTTTTAACTGGAAATTGTAAAATAGGTTCTATAACACAAAAAATGCATGTGGACGTATTCAGTCTAAATGCTTCAATTAATAAAACCATTTATCCTCAATTTCTCGTATGATTTCTTCACTCTTCCCTCGTCCCTAAATGTCGGATTTACACCCAGCCTCAGGTATCTCCTCTCCTTTCGAGCTATGAGTGCGTGCGCAAACAATCATCTTTCATCTTTGTCTGGTCCGTTACCTGTGTGAGTCACCTGTGTTCGCCGCCCCTCTCCCACCCAAGCTTCTCCCTCCACTTTTGGTCTCCGTGACCGCTCACCTTATCTCTCGCAGATTGATCATTCGTGCTTCGTTCTTCTCGCGTGTAGGATTGCAGCACGGCGCACCGCGACATTACCATTGATTTCTTCTCCTGTCCAACGAACGACATCTTCAAGTAGTGTGGATAGTGTATACGCACAGTGACTGTCAATTAATTGCAGTGAAGTGCAACAGAAAATGGATTATTCATCTTCAAGATTGAGGTGAGTGGAAAGATACATTTTTCAAGGATTTGTTTATAGATAAGTGACAGATATAATTGATGCAATTTTATCGAAGATTACAATTGATGTTTGATTTTCTGTCGTCTTAGTTACTAATATTTAAAAAAAACATATATTACAAGTGTGTCTGACCGATATAATGGATTGTTTACAAATCAAATAGTTTTATAATGTCTGGTTAAAATTTTAACTGTCAGTTAAATAAAATTAAAACGAAATGAACTGTCAAATGACAAATGGAACATTGCTGTCAATAATCCGATTCAATATTGTTTATTTAACTTAACAGTAAAAATTCTATCTAGATATTGTAAAAATGACTCTTACAGGGTTTACAATTAATTGATTGAAAATATGAAAATTAGGTAAACCGTGGAAAACAGAATTTGGAACAGTTATCTATTAGTTAAATCTTAGTTAATCAATTAATGAATCATGTTACCCAAGATCATTTTCTTCATTTTTTGGCGAAGAAACCTGATTTGGTCAAAAGAAAATTAAAAATCTTTTAAGAAATGAATGTCTTTTTTACATAATTGAAAATATAATTGTAAAAAATATGAATCGTCTGTCTTATTTTCAATAATTCTATCGTGACCCTTGTGTAATGGGTTATTTACAAATAATTTATCGCGTAAACTGTGATGTGGTGCATTCTCTACAACAGCTTTAAATGCCTGTGCAGTGATATGGAAACGCCCGTATTAAACAATTATAAAACATCTCACAATTCGTAACGAGTCCTGATGTATTTATTTATTTGTAGTTGTATTTTACATATTTTGCGGTACTAAGTTATTGGACATACATATAATTAAATAAATAATGTATTTTACTTATGTACTCGTGTATAAAAATTTGCAAATTGATATTTGACAGTAATATTCAATAACTTATTTAATCAGATGAGTTTTATTTATTATATATACAATTTTTTGGTAGGTACTACATTAAGAAGAAATAAATATTTTAATATATAATTTATTGTTTTCAATATGAGATGGATTTGAAAAAGTTGAAATTGAATTGTAATTAAGGCAATTAATTATAATTCATTAAAAAATTCAAGCATAAATGTACCTGTTTTAGAACGTTCAATAACAATGTGATAAAAATACTATTAAATCTCACAGTAACTAATTATTTACTAGGAAAATATCAGTGAATTTCTTCTATTTAATAACATAAACAAATTGTTAATATTATTTAACAATTGTTATGTCAGAAATATGTCAAAATTCATGTTGTGTATAAGGTAAATTGTGTTGTATACTGAATTCTGTATAGTAGAATTGGAGTTGCCACCTTTTAAAATAGAAATGGACATAATCACAGAAAATTATAAACAGCATTTATTCTTACTATACCAACGTTTTGGTGCACCCTTGCACCTTCTTCAGGGTAGTAAAATCTTACAAATTTTTACAAATCATATACACAAAATACATTCGTACATAACATTCAGTTAATTTATTAAACATCGTACAAAAAATCATCCATTTATTCTTTGAATTTTGCTAACATGTTTTGACGTTAAAATGGATTGTTTTTGTGTGTAAACAAGTCTAATCATTAGCCAATCTTAAACACAGATCTGTATGAAAACTACATATTTCATAAACTAATATTGTTATTATATAATAGTATTTTATGTGTCTAGTACGAAAAGTGAATCTTTACTGTATGAGCAAGTTGTTTACGGCCGAGGCTGTAATTACTTGTGAGTACCTTAAAGACACTTTTCGTCTGAGGTACATACAAAATTTTATGTCATACGGGTTTCTACTTATTAAATTATTAAAAGAAATATGCAACAATTTGTAGCGGTATGAATTTTGTATAAGTAGGCTAAGTCGCAATTGTTCAAAAATTCTAGCAAAATTTTGATAAATTGACAGATTGAAATTGATTTTTTCTGGTTTTATGAACATTCTTATTCGCTATAATTGATGAAAAATACATTCCTCGAGATATTTTGTATGAAGCTACTGAGGTGAAGAACAATTTAATGTCGCATAAATAAAGGATTCAGTATGAAGCTAAAATTTTAAAGTCCTAGAAATTTAAAGTATTATTTTAAAGTTTCACTTTTTGTTTTATAAATCATGCAAAAAACGTTGCTTTGGAGACCAGTATGACAAAACATATTTATATATATATATATATATTTCTTCAATTTTGACGTTTTAAACTGTCATTATTAACTCCATAGGAACAAGTATAAATGTGTATTTGCTAGTGAATTAAAAAAATCGCTCTCACATAATTTTAATTTACTCTGCAACAAATTATGTAATTAAAATAACACCAGGCACAAAAATATCACACCACAATCTATCAGACGGGTCATCCATTTTCATTATTTTTCCCGACACAAATTACAGAAAATAAGCCTATTTATAATTTATAAATAATTAAGTATTTTGATGGTTTTAATTAATTATTTCATCAAAATTGAATAAAATATTGTATAAAATGTTTATTCACTCAAAGAATATAATCCACTCGCTGGCTCGCGGCTTAAACTTTCTTTTCAATACTAAACATTATTTTAACTCACGTGGTGTACAATAGTTATTTAAGTATTAAGGGCAGTAAGTGCACCTTACCGGTTGAGGATTACCGATACCGGTAAGAAGCACTTAATGCCCGCAATGCTTATTATATTTTTTGCGCGATCATCCCAATAATAACAAATTAAAGTTTAAAATGATTTAAAAATTATTTTGGCATTTATAAAAATTGTCATTTTTAAGTAAGCTATGATCGTTGTTTTGTTATCGTTAAAGCTTTAAAAATTGTACATTTATTTTTACCTCTCGCAAAGAGAGGTATTGGATTCATGCTAAAAATCGCATATCCAGATTTTATTGAATAAGCACGTTTTAAGGTCCCTACAATCCGATTTTAACATTTTTACGATGATGTCTGTGTGTGTGTGTGTGTGTGTGTGTGTGTGTGTGTGTGTGTGTGTGTGTGTGGATGTGTGTGTGTGGGATGTTGGAAGGACGGTTACTCAAAAACTATAAGACTTAAAATTTGTTTAACAACGTATTACCCAATCGGACATTCATGGGAAGATCTGAAAAGGTTTTGGTAACAATTGGACAACCGGAAGTAGAAGATTCTTGAAAAAAAATCTTCTAAATATTATTTTTTGAAAATTTTTCTTGATAATATTAAAGAAAAATAAATTCTCTTTCTGATACATTTAAATATTTTTATACATATTTTATAGATTTAGAGATAAAAGGAATATAATATATAAAATAATGTTGTAATTAATTTTACAACTGAAAGGATGCCATGAAAAATAGTTGCAAATTTAAATTATTTGTAACTGACAGATAAATGTCAGTGTCAGAAATAATGAGTAATGAAAGAAAAATGTATTTGGAGAATCCCTTAATTCTTGATCTGTGACTATTATGGAGATGACAAGTCTAGGTTGAAGGACTTAAATTTGTTTCAAACATTATGGGACAATGTACACCAGTACTGTAGACTAGAGTAACTTTGAATTGCGAAAAAGCTATCAAATTCTTCTCAAGTAAGTTGTAAATATTGACAAAATTACACATCGATATAAGAATAATCGGAGTGCAATCTATCCGTCACTTTATTAAAGGGAATTAAGGTTATTTAGATATAACAAGTATGAAAAAATAAAATGTAAAAGAAGATATGTAAGAATAGATGCACAATCCAGATATATACATTTTAGACCGCCCAAAATTAATGTTTTTACTAGAAGAATATAAAGAGAAAGTAAAAACGTTGTTCGAATTGAGAATTGCTGTTATAATAAAGAAGTTTATACGTCATAGATTTATATGAATATATTATTTGTATTTATAAAAATATTCTTTGCTTTATGCATACAGCCAGGTAAAATATACGGCGAGAGGTTATGTGCTGGCCACATCAGATTTTTTATTTATGTAATTTTCACCGCCTCCAGATCGATATAGGTAGTCACATCACTTACCGGTCAGTCACATCACTTACTGGTCAGTACCACATCACTTACTGATCAGTAATTTGTAAACAAAACTTACTGCCTTGGAAACCCTATCGGTAAAGTTTAAAAATAACCTGACCGTGCAAAAATATATATTAATTGCATATTTAACATTTTTCCTAAAAGGTTTGTGGTCCACAGTTTGGGAAACACTGTCATAGCTCATCCCAGGAAAATTTACAATTTCTTTTCTTTTCAAAATTGGCCAAAAGTTCATTTGAAGATTTCGGTAATCTCGTTGAACATTTCGCTGATTAGGTCCAGGCTTCCGGTCATAAATTTCACCAACGTAACACCGTAACGAATTGTTAATTAAAAATATTATATATTATTCATGATCTGCATAAGAGTCCGTTTTCTTTACGTACCAATTAAAATTGTTTTCTGGCTGACGGCCTGATGTTATTGATGCTACAGATGTTGAGCTTAGCTTCTTCAGCAGCAGCAACGAAAGTTTGTCTTTAAATTGGCTTCCATCGCAGGCAGAGCGAGACGAATTCAGCTCGATGCTCGATCATTTGATCTAAGATTTGCGTCAATGTAAATCGTTAACCGCACATTCTTCATTCTTCTCGAGAACTTATTATAACAATACGTATGCTGTGCATAACATTCCTGTAAAGCACAGGCCTGACCATCTGAACATCAGAATACAATTATATAAATTGTGACGTTAGATGCAAATATATTTATATACTGTATATACTTCATAAACATTTAACATATGAATATGAAAATTAAAATATTGTTATTTATGTAACAATGATACGAATTACGTATTGCATTCATATATTTGTATTCTGTTGGGTGTTGTACATTAACGGTTCCGTGTTTCGTAATATCTTATTTATTATTTTATTACATTTTGTCATTTAATATCTGGTTATAACATTTATGTATTTAAAAAAAATATATTTTCATTTAGGGCCGGTTGTTCCATCTATAATTAAACATTCGGTTAAAATTTATTCTATTGGTAACTTCAGTTTGCGTTGTTCCACTTATGGTTAAAAGTTACCAGTAAGATAAATTTTCGTAAACGGCAAGATAAATAACAGTCAGTCAAACTACTGGTTAAGAGTTTTATCTAAAGAATATCGTACCGAGTGCACACGAATTGAAGAGAAACGGAATATATGGTATGGAACGTTTGTGTTGTTTTGATGATATTAGCTGTTTGTTAGTATTAATAATTATTATAATAAATCGGCACAACAGTGATAATGACGTATTGGATTTCATTTTTGATAATATTAATTTTCGAAAACAGTACACAGTAGGAGAAAGATGTAATAATTTTGAAAAACGGGATGATTCAAAATTTTTTGAGGTTTCGAATGTCAAAGAATACAGTTCTTTATATGTTAGATAAATTGAAGACCAAATATTGTTCATATCTATTAAGTTTAAATAAAGCATAATTTGAGAAATAAACACTTATTTATCTACATTTGTTTTTCTGAACTACGAATCACCCCGTATCTTCGATATGCCAGTTAATAGCTTTACGATTTTATGAAACAGGGTTTATATCGTGGATACTGGCCAATACTAAAACTAAAATAATTTCTAATTGATTCCAGATGATGTCTTTTTTCTTTCCAAGACTCGGAATCTGTCGTCTTGGACTCAATTATATTTTTATATTTTTCGACTAATTTAATTAAATTAGTTATTTTTTCTGTTTATCTATAATTTTCACCACTCATTTTTACAAGTCGTATTTATCTTTTTTTCTAAATGTTCAAATTGTAGTTTAAATTACTACTGCACCACTGCACCAAAATACAGACAAGCGAAACAGGAACCAAATTTGTATTAAAATTTTTACAGCCAAGTTGCCAACTTCAAAAATGTTCGCAAATACTTGTGCGTAATTCTTAAAAAAAATCTTGTTTAATTTATTATCTAGTCGTCGTATAAAACATGTTGTATATTTTCCTCTCATATTTCGTAGATAAATTTTATGCAAATTTAGTGTAAATAATTTATAATACACGGTCAACTAAGCATGTTTCTACGTTGTAAATTATTAAAATGTTTTCTTGGAAAAGAACTACGTTTGTCGGTCAAATTTCTGAGATGTAATTTTCGTTCCGTTGTCCTTGGATGCAAGCTATTTGCCTCCATCCTCAATAAATCTATAAACTTTCTATATTGCAGGTACTTTAGAAAATAACTGTAAACGGTAAACTTCAGGAATTACCTGTAACATTGACGTGGAAGTCATAAATTTATATTTCGGTACCAAGTCATTTTTTTTTACTCAGTATATTTATGGAATGTTATTGCAGTTTTGGTACTTACAGTATTTTTGTTCATCTGATCTGGCCAGCATAATACGTTCCGTCAATCCTGTGTATTATGTATAAATTCCTTGGCTTTTTCCATTCGTTAGGGGTCGCTATTTTTTATTTTTTTCTTCCACTCATTTCTGTTTTGCGTGTCGTTCTCATTCACTTCCCTTTCTCTCAATACAGTTCTTCACTTATCTTTGGTCTTCCTCTGTTTCTTCAACCTTCTATTACAAGCTATTCATTCTTCCTTCAATATATTCTTTACCTCTCCTCGTGACATGTTCAAACCAGTATAATCGTCGCTATTGTATCTTTCTAGGAACTTCTTACACTAGAGTTATTTCCCTTATTCTTTCATTCCTTGTCGGATTCAACATCCTCATCTCTGTCAGATTCATTTACTTTTCATTGGTACTGACATCTGTCAATTTGAATTATCTGAATATATTAGCAGTTTCCATGGTTAGCATAGCTGGCTGATTTATGAAATTTAATATAATAAATAATTTAATAATTCTTTAACTCTATATCTATTGAATATGAAGTATGAAATGCAATCAAATCGTATAGTTGTAATAACGTTAAATGTTAATAAATTATATTTAACTGTTAAAATCTTCATTGAGGGTGTTTCCAGTTGACCAATTATAACTAAAATCTAATCACTTGTTTTTCTGGATGTAAACTTGAGGAATACGAAAAAATTATAATTATATTGACCCTAAAACATTCTTCATTTCTCCTCATGACATTTTCAAATCAATGTAATCATCTCGCTTGTATCTTTCTAGAAACTTGTAACACTAGAGTTATTTCCTTACCTATCTTTCCGTGTCTTCACCAACATCTACTTCAACATCCTCATCTCTGTCACATTAATTTACTTTTCATTTATACTGACATCTGTCAATTTGAAATATATGAATATATTAGTAGTTTCCATGTTTAGCATAGCTGGCTGATTTATAGAATTTAATTTCTTTAAAATTCTTTAACTCTATATCTATTGAATATGAAGCATAAAATGCAATCAAATCGTATAGAGAATAATATATTCTTTAAGTTATAATAACGTTAAATGTCAATAAATCAAATTTAACCGTTAAATCTTCACATGAGGCTGCTTCCGGTTCACGAATTATACCCAAAATCTAATCAGTTGTTCCTTTGAATGTAAACTTGAAGAATACAAAGAAAATATAATTTTTGTCACACACACACAGACACACACACATACATACATACAGACATCATCGAAAAAATGGTAAAATCGTATTATATGGACCCTAAAACATGCTTATTCACTAAAATCTCATCATTGAATTTTTTGACCAAAGACAATACCTTCCTTACTTAAAGGTGGCGGAATTTAACAAACCCATATTTCGTCTGTTACAAGTCGATAAAAACTTTTTTTTAAGTATCCTATAAAATTTAAATTGTTGTGTCAAATGAATCAACTATAGTATCTTAGTGTAAAACATGCTTACATGTACTGAAAATAGTACTTATGCAAATGGATCATTGCATAGGCGATGCTAATGTTTTAATCTTGAAGCGAACTCGGACAAATTCCGCGAGTTACGTGACGCGATGCCGTGCATACTTCATTTACACATTACACGTCATGCATTTTCCATTAATTGAAAAAGATTAATGCATCATATTTCGGTAAGAATGCGAATTGCTTAAATTTAGGCTTTGTTTATTACGCGGAAAAAGATATAAAATTGATGAAATTGACGGAATTCATGAATAAATAACTTTCACATCACAATTCAGAACGGAGAATGTAATGTATGATATACTTCAATAAATTTATTACAAGATTAATTAAAAGATTTCTGAAAAATAATTAATACATTGTTTGATTGTTTTATCGTTTTCATCGTTCTTTAAAAATATTACTCATACTTACTCATTTGATAAAATTTATATTGGAATATGATATCGCGTTTGTTTAAGATAAATCCGAGGAAAAATAGGGTAGGTAAACTTCAAACAAATTTAATCTCTATTAAGAGGAAACATGAAAGAAAATAGGTACGGTCTAATTATCAGAAATTTTGCACGTATTGATAAAAAGATCAAATAATATAAGTAAAACACTCGTAATATATGAATGTTTTTAACGAACATGAAAGGACTTGTTTGCATTTAAATTTTTTTATATGATTTATTAACAAATTTATAAAAATAATATGTTTTATAAATCTCGCAGATTATGCATTTAAATATATACATCTTTCATTTAAAGGTGTTTTTTTACTTTCCGTAACTTTTAGGTAAGGAAGGTATTGTCTCTGGTCAAAAAATTCAATGATGAGTTTTTAATGAATAAACATGTTTTAGGGTCCGTATAATACGATTTTACCATTTTTACGATGTCTGTATGTATGTGTAACGAAAGTTTCGGATCGCATAACTTTTTTCGTTTTCCTCAAATTTACATCCAGAATAACAAGTGATTAGATTTTGGTTATAATTGGACAACCGGAAGTAGCCTCATTTGAAGATTTTAACAGTTAAATATGATTTATTAACATTTAACGTTACTATAACTTAACACACATCATCGTAAACATGTTAAAATTGGATTGTAAGGACCTTAAAACGTGCTATCTCTTGGCGAGAGGTAAAAAGTACAATCCTTATCATTAAAGGTGTTAGCATCCCGCATGAGTGTGCAAATGTGACAAGTATTATGGGATACAACAGGGGTAGTAATTTTAATCGTCCCTTCAAAGATTAAATATTAAAATTGAAATTCTTTTATCAGGTGTGAAATAATTGAAATGAATAATTAATAATAATATAATACTATAAAGATTCTAGATAGGTATGAATTTTAACGATACGAATCACGAAAAACAAACCCCATATACATACATCTAACGCACACATTTTTATCTGATAATGATTGCAGTGCAGCGAGTAAAAACAGGTTTGATTGAGTGCGGGTAGATAAATAGGGCATGTGATTCCATTCCAGAGATGGCGTTCATTATTAACAAACGTGTCAATGCGAGAGAGGGGCGTGGCGCGAGCCATAAGGGTGGGAATCGCGCGCCCCCGCCAACTCCAACGCTATCCAGTGTGTACTGTGCGTTGCCATGGCGATAGATCTATACGGCAGCAACGGCCGTTGCGAAACTTATCAACTCAATGTCTAATAGCTTTCTCGTGTACAAGAGACAGCGCCAGTTTTTGTTATACATTCATTAAATGCCTAACTTTTATTGTTATAATGTTATAAATCACTTATTTTGCTGTAATTACGTTCACGTGCAATTATTGTAGGTTTATCTTAATGTTTCATGCATTAACCAGCGAAATACAGATCGAGATTAATATTTTAATGACACACATTTTTTTTTTTTGATGATTAGAAAGTAGCGCCCCTCTTTTCATAAAATAAATTGCTGATCTATAACTCATACGCCTACCTTTGGGTAAAATTTGCAAAAATCTTGTATACTTTTAATACATTTCAGTTTGCTGATTCTAAATTTTCAAATCGCAAATTAATATCTCTTTTAGTTCAAACTCCGATCTCAAAATTTAACAGTAACCCAAAAATGGGTGGAGATACAAATCTGACGATTTCACCATTTGATTCCAGGGAAAAATTACATAAAGATTATGCACCAAAAATCTAAAACAAAAAATTCTGTACATCTATTGTAGCTTAATTAATTAATTATTTTTTTAATTCTCACTAAGAGAGGTATTGGATTCATGCTAAAAATTGCATATCCAGATTTTAATGATTAAGCACGTTTTAAGGTCACTACAATCCGATTTCAATATTTTTACGATGATGTCTGTATGTCTATTGGAAGGACGATTTCTGAAAAACTTAATATCTGTTTAACTACGTAGTTCCAATCGGACATTACTGGGAAGAGCTGAAAAGGTTTTGGTAATAATTGGACAACCGGAAATAACAGATTATTAAAAAAATCTTCTAAATATTATTTTTTGAAAAAATTTTTCTTGCTTGTATTAAATGAGAGTAAATTCTCCATCTGATACATATAAATATTTTATATCTTTTATAGATTTAGAGATAAAGAAATATAAGATATATAATAATCTGCTGTAATAAATCTCATAGCCCAAATAATGTTATGGAAACCAATTGAAAAATGAATAGATTGAATTTAAAATAAAAAAAATCTAAATATAATGAATAGAGTGCAGGTATACAAGAAATGTTAAATACAATACGGAGCGAGGAGTCATGTGACTTTGTTGGCCTTGACAAGCAGATATGGGGACCCGTGTCAGAATGATAACTATATAGTAGTTATGTACATAGATATCAAATATCATAATTTTTCATTCTAAATTAAGTGAATTTCCAATTCCATGTGGTTTATTTTCCTCGACAAGTAAATTCCACACTTCTAGTGACAAATTATCTACGTGAATTTAGAAAATTCTGACATTTAACATCTATGTACATAATTACTAAGTCATTTTGACACGGGCCCCCATATCTGCTTGCTAAGGCCAATAATGTCACATGACTGCTCGCGCCGTATCTTATGTAACCAGAAATGAAAGTGGCGAGAGGTATTGTGCTGGCCACATCAGATTTTTTTTTATGAAACAATTAATATAAGTTACAATAATATAATAATAAACTTTATTTAGCTTGGTACTATACAGTAACCAATAATAGTATAAGTACATATAGAAACGTTTTATTAACTTACTAGTTTTCATCTGTTAAATTCTGAGTTTTATTTAAATAAATATACTAGCCTTTAATTTAAAGTTTCTTAAATCTAAATTCTTAAGATTATCAGGTAATTCATTATATATTTGTACTCCTTTGAACAGCAGTGCATTTTGTCCTTTTTTGTTACGAGTATTGTAATTGTGAATATCTTCAATTTTAATTAATTTATTTCTAGAATATTGTGGTTAAAGTCTTATTTTAATTTTATGTATCAGTACAATTACTCGTAATTCAAATAAATATTTTACATTACACCAGCTTAATACACTTAACATTGAATTTACATTGGTATATTTATTACATTGTAATATTGTTCGCATTGTCCTGTTTTGAATTAATTGCAATTTATGTTACTTTGATTACATAAATATAATGTAAAAATGTGGGAGAAGAAGAATTTATCAATAAAATGGTAAAACAATCGCAAAAATCATAGTTATAGTTAAACCTCGAACAATAGAAACGACTACATAGAAATAGTCGTTATGATGCTTTGATTAATTTCCAAATCGCAATTTGTATGATAAATAATTTCCTTTGCTTTGCTAATGAATACGGGCGCAACAGTATCTTCTTTCACCCATCCAAATGTTTCGATTGCTTTTGGTGGTTGTTAATATCCCGCCATCACTTTCGTCCGACACATGACACGTGTAATAAAAGCAGCCAATCAACAGCCACAAGCAGATTGAAATCACCGCGTTCAGCCCAATCAAGAGTGAATGCCGGGCGCCGAGCCGTTGTCAGCGCAATGAAATATCGCCTCGACGCCAATTTCCACCTGCTGCGCGAGATGAAAGACGACCACGACGTTGGCGTTCTATAGGCGTCGTGGTACAGATTGTTCGAACGAATGCTAGATAATGAGCGTGGCCATGGCCTAACGTGCATGGCCCAATTTGCAAATACCAACCTGCTATATTGTTAGTGACAAATATTTGTGGAATATAACAGATTTTTTTTAATTGTCTGTATGATATCATATGACACATTCAGTTGAATATTGATAAGTTTAAGAAGAAATGTTTAATTGAAGGTGAAATTCTTTTAAACACTTGTTAAGCTATAGGAACAATACTTTTTTCAAATTAATATTTTTCGGCAGCGTGACTACTGATGGGCATAATATGCTGCCGACAATTTTTTATAATGATGAATTTTACAAATATGTAATGATATATCATATAAAGGGTGTTTTTTAAGTAACCCCATAGATAGTAAATCAGATAATAATTTTTGTTTTAGATGCTTTCTATGAGAACTGGAGCCCTGTAAAACTGACCAATTACATCATTATAATATTTAATACACCGAATATAAAGTGTACTACAATGCAAAAAAATCTGATGTGGCCAGCACATTACCTTCTATCTATCCTGTATATTATGTACAAATTTCATACATAAATTTTCTTGCAAAAGATCCTATTAGTAAAATTATTTCATAAACAAACTATGCAAATTGCACTTAACACTGACATCATCTTCTTCTTTAGCTTTTCTCATTTGTTACGGATCGCTGTTTTTTATTTTCTTTTTCCACTCATTTCTGTTTTGCGTGTCATCCTCATTCACTCCCTTTTCTCTCAAGTCTTCTGCAATACAGTCCTTCCATCTTTGGTCTTTTTCCAATATATTCTTCATCTTTCCTTATGACATGTTCAAACCAGTGTAATCGTCTCTCTTGTATCTTTCTAGAAACTTTATCATTCGAGCCATTTCCCTTACCCTATCTCAATATCCTAGTCTGTCCCACATTCATTTTCTTTTCATTGATACTGACATTTGATAATTTGAATTATCTGAATATATTAGCAGTTTCCATGGTTAGCATAGCTGCCTTATTTATGAAATTTAATTTCTTTATCATCATATAAAGAATAATATATTCTTTAAAATTTATAAACATTAAATGTCAATAAATAAAATTTAACTTTTTTTTTAAGAACAACTGTTAAAAGTTGTAATTGAGGGTACTTTTGGTGGACCAATTATAACCAAAATCTAATCATGTCTGCATATGGAACTAAACTCGAGGAATACGAAAAAATATATAATTGTTGGAATCGTGATATTGCAGTTACGCGATCCGAAATGATTTTCACATACACACACACACCACACAGATGCCAACCAAGAAATATTTATTTAAATAAAACTCAACATTTCGCAGTAACCCATGTAAATATAAGCATGAGCGAATCTTACGTCTAGAATCCAATATTTGCATATTTAATTTTGATAATGTCGCGGAGTAACTGTAAGTAAATGAGCTAAAAAAGAAGAAGATTTTATGGCGCAACAAACTTTCTTTATATACATTGAATATGATACATGGAATTCCAGACAATCAGGTAGTACTCAAGCTTGGATCTAACTAGAGAAAAATATGAGCACTTGATTAAGTTGTGATATTAGTGAAGTTACATGCATTTCTAATAATGAAACCTAATGTTTTATAGGATGTATTCACTAAGTAATCTTAATGAGGACCGAAATATAATCTGGGATCAAATATCAAATATAACATAGTAGTAGTTAAAGCATTCAAGTGGTGACTATAGTTAAGGTATATTTTTTGAGTATGTTAGTTGTGATGGTAGGTGTCGTGGCCGCAGTCGCGGTGTTGTGTAGATGCCATCGCCATGGCGACCGGCGTCCAGCTCTCGCGGCTGATCGATACAGGTGCCGCCCTGCCCGGCCACCAAAGCTCTCTTCCCTCACTTCCCCTTCCTAAAGCTCTAGATACAGGCACAAACTACAGATATACATACCAACATGCACATATTACACATCTCTCTTTCATATAATACCAGAAAAATATTCTATGCCCAGGTGCAACAGCGACACTTAAAATTTAAACTTAGTATCAGTCAACCAAATAAATTAGTGTTAATTACTATAATTGAATAATTTTTTAATTGCAGTGTAAAATTGAATTGACCAACTGAATAAAACCAAGTTTAAAAATTAAGTGTTAGTTGTTCAACTGGGCATTAAGAAAATAATTACTCGAAATGCTCATGTCAGTGTTATGTGTAAGGTACTATATTATTTGTAATGCTTGTAGGTACTTTTGAACACCCTGAAAAAGGTTTAACTATATACCTAGCACCTTATGATGTATACCGAAACGTCTATTTCGTAAAAATGAATGCTGAGTCGTATTCAAATAAATATTCCTTGGTTGGCATCTGTGTGGTGTGTTTGTGTCTGTGTGTGTGTTGGAAGGACTATAAGATTTAATATCTGCTTAACTACGTATTTCTCAATCGGACATTAATGGTAGGTAAGATTTGAAAAGGATTTTGGGTAACAATTGGACAACCAGAGGTAGCAGATTCTTAAAAAAAGTCTTCTAAATATTATTTTTTGAAAATTTTTGTTCTTGCTAGTATTAAAGAAGTATTAGAGATAAAGAAATATAAGGCCCAATTTTGGTGTACAATAAGGCGCGAGCTGTCATGTGACTTTGTTGACACGAACCCGCAGATATGGGGGCCCGTGTCAGAATGATAGCTAGTAATTATGTACATAGATGTCAAATATCATAATTTTTCATTCTAAATTTAATGATTTTCATTCTGACACGGCCCCCATATCTGCTTGTCAAGGCTAAAAATATCGCATGACTGCACGCGCCCAAAAACGGAAGTGACGAGAGGTATTGTGCTGGCCACAATTTTTTTCTTTTTTATTTCCAATATATCTTTTAATCAATAAAAGCAATTTTTCATTAAAACACTGTGATTTTTGTTTCACAAACGAGATGTTACAGAATATAAATTCCATTAACATTATTCCAAAATGCTTAAAATTCATATTTTTTAAACTAAGAAATAGATTGGGGTCTCTCACACCCCATCTGTCTAAAAATATTACTCAATCCCACGTGTCGGACGCAGGGTTAATTAGAGTGTAAACAGGGAAAATAAATCATTGGATAATTTCCAGAAAATATGAAAGTTGATCTTAGATCCGAACGGAACGTTGAATTCTACGTTATTATTATGTATGTGAAACATAGTATAAAAGAACGAAACACGATCTGTACATAAACCGTTGGCACGTGGTCTGTTATAGTAAACAGGTAATTATGCAATTTTCCACATTAAAAAGCTTCACGCTATCGTAGCTTATGAATTAGGTAGGTAAAATTCGGTCGTTACAACTTGAGTTGAGGTGAGGTGAAGTAAACACAGCGAGACTAATAACAAAGCGGACGACTCATTTAAACATTGTCAAAATTTCATTTTACATATGAAAACATTTACATACAAATACATTAAAAAGAAATATCATTCATTAGATCAATACTTCAAAGAGTACGTATTGATTATAGATTCTATTAAAAAAATTATATAAACATACAGTAACAATATTTCATATCTTAAGAAGTGTTAAAATAATCCTTAAAGAAACGGTCATCTACTTATTCGTATCATGCAAAATATTGTTTTAAGATTATTAGTACTAAATAAATCATAAACAAAAAAATCTGATGTGGCCAGCACAATACCTTCCGTCAATCCTGTGTGGTATGTACAAATTCCACATACATTTTCTTGCAAAAGATTCTAAATTTCCAGAAAAATTATTTCATAAAGAAACTATACAAATTGTACTTGACACTGACATCTTCTTCTCCTTCTTTAGCTTTTCCCATTCGTTAGGGGTCCCTATTTTTTATTTTCTTCTTCCACTCATTTCTGTTTTGCGTGTCGTTCTCATTCAGTACTTTTTCTCTCAAGTTTTCCGCAATACAGTCCTTTCGTCTTATCTTTGGTCGTCCTCTGTTTCTTCTACCTTCTATTACTAAGCTATACATTCTTCTTTCAATATATTCTTCATCTCTCCTCATGACATGTTCAAACCAATGTAATTGTCTCTCTAGTATCTTTATAGAAACTTCTAACATTAGAGCTATTATTCCATTGATACTGGCATCTGTCAATTTGAATTATCTGAATATATTAGCAGTTTCCATGGTTAGCATAGCTGGCTGATTTATGATATCTATTGAATATGAAATATAAAATGCAATCAAATCGGATAGCGAATAATATATTCTTTAAGTTATAATAACGTTAAATGTTAATAAATGATATTTAACTGCGTTTTTTTCAAGAAAAACTGTTAAAATCTTCAAATGAGGGTACTTCCGGTTGACCAATTATAACCAAAATCTAATCACATCTTCTTCTGGATGTAAACTTGAGGAATACGAAAAAATTATAATTTTTGGAATCGTGGTATTGAAGACACACACATACATATAGACATCATCGTAAAAATGGTATAATCGTATTATATGGACCCTAGAACGTAGTTATTCACTAAAAACTCGTCATTGAATTTCTTGACCAAAGACAACACCTTCCTTACCTAAAGGTGACGGAAGGTAAAAATTATATAAACATATAGTAACAATATTTCTTATTTTTAGGAAGTGTAAAAATAACCTTTAAAGAAACGGTCATCTACGTATTCGCACCCTGCAAAATATTGTTTTAAGATGTGTAATTATGTTATGTAAGTACTAAATAATTCATAAACATAACTTTTTATATTTCTATTTATTGAATATATGATGTGATAATCACATAATTTTCCTTCATTGAATGAACGTATTACATAAACATATATAATTGAATATGATCCATCGATTAGATATAATCATACACTTCAAATTACTGCTTATTTGAGTTGTAAACTTCATTTCCGTTTCCATAACTATAAACAAATTGTTTTATCTTTTTTACTGTTTCTAACGTCATTGTAAAGGTAGTAGATGTTTCTGAATTTCTATTAATTGTTTATCCTAGCTAAAAGAAAAGTTTTACGTCAATAGTTTTATCTTTAATTTAGAGCGTTGGACGTGGAAGATTAAAATAAATGCATTTACGTAAACAAGAAAATACCGTAACAAATCACTAATATAACATTTACATATTCGAGTAACATTAGAATAAGCTTTATCTGCATAAATAAATTAAAATGCCTGTCATTTCTGGGCATTTGTGCATTTTCAGACACTTTTTCGTATTAATTTACATTATTAGTAGTAATTTAAATATATAATCTGTAGTAGTAAATCTCACAGCCCAAACAGCACCATATGATAACTAATTGAGAAATTAAAATGTCTGTAATTGAAAGATAAATGTCACTAATGTCAGTATCAAAAATTCAAAGATATTACTGCAGGCTTTTTCTGGGAACGATATTTAATATTTCTTATTGTATTATAAATTATATATTTAAAATTATAGGTATATTACATGAACCCTTCAGAAATAACACTAATCCTGCTAATGAATTGGAAAAACCTCGAACATTTAGAAGAAATGGAGAAAACTTGCTCATAGAATGAATTAAAAATTATAGAAAATACATAAATATAAAGATTAGGTGTAACTAGAATTTTTTTGTGTGTACAAGAAATGTTAAATACAATACTTTTATATACCACAATGGAAAGGATGTATAATTTTTAAAATCTTGTTGGAGAAAATATTACATGTCTACAATACGTTTGAAATGGAATAATCCACACTCCAAAACTACAAACCTTTTGCTTGTGAGGAATATGATTTATTTTTTCTTGAAAGAATAGGTCAAATTAAATATGTAGGTGTACGTTTTACACCTTACAAGTCTTTAGAATCAGAGATATGATTTTTTAAAAGGTCTTTAATTTCAAATATTTGGACGCTGACGTCACGGCTTAACGGATGCGCAGAGATTTACCGGTTTCGTTTGGAACTATGATTGTTTGGGTTATCACTTGTATTGTATTTTGTGACAGCAACATATTGTTAACTAAAAACATATTTCATACAACTTTTGATATTTATTTTAATAAATATTTTATTTACATACCTTTACTCTTAACTTTGCTGTCACTTGTCACGATTTTAGGTTAGTTTGTTTACAACAGCAAACGGAAACCACGTGGGCCGTAATTGCGTGTGTGTGAGAGAGAGAGAGAGGAATGTCTTTGTGTAAGTAATTGTACAAATATCATAATTTTAAAATTAATAATATAGATAATATTTTTGTCCATATTTTTCAATCACTTATATGCTCTAGCAATCTCACCTTTTCACCTATATTATTTAGCAAATAAATTCGCTACCCCATATATCCATTCATTATTTTATTGCTCATTTGCCACGCATCACCCTCGATTCCCCAACAATAGTAGTTCTTCCTCTCCCCTGATGGCTTGGTGGCGCCACTAGACAATGGTCCCTCCCTGACTCCGGCTGAAATAGTCTCACCTGCCGCTCTAATTCACCGGCCCCAAGTAGGGCTTGGGGCTGACACGAATTACACGTCTAACGATGTATGTGATAGCGTGGGGGATCCCCCTTGCGTCAATGAAAACGATGCTAGATTTTTTTCCGTTTTGTGACTCATTCTCGGAATGATTATCATACTAGGATGAAATGATCGATTTGTGGTTGGTGTTGGCTGTATTTTTGTCTGATGAGTAAATGTTGGTCACATGATTTTTTATCGTATTATTTTGTAATTGTCTTTTGAAACCTGCCAAGTGTAAGTGTAATAACCTTTTATGGGTCATGCGTACACTTGTTAGCCATAAATGAATAATTTATTGATTTGTGGATTTGTCCAAAGGTTTAGTCATAACTTACATTAAATTTGGGAAATTTCTCAATAGAGGAGTATCATCATTTTTAAAATTTTATATATTAATCTATTTGAAAAAATATGAGATACGTATTTTTTCTATGAAGTATCATTTACTGCGAAAAAGACACCGGAAGTATGACGTATACGGCCCTAGAATATGCGTGTAATTGTAGCATGGCAAACGTTAGCGATTAAACAGAGATAATTATAACATGTTCCTATGGCCCAGAAAGAGACCAAAAATATAATTGAAGCGCATAACATAAATATATTGACATCTGTCATATGTCATTCAAAGTGTCATTTTACTGATTATTTAATATTTTATTGTGAATCAAGGTTATTCCACGATTATTAGAGGGTCTCGTGGCCGTGTGCCTGAATGTCTGGTCGCGAAAATTACATCGAATTTTAATGGCACAAAATTGACCCCTGTAGCTCACTCTCCACGCCAGCATTGAGTGCCCGTGAGGTGACGCCTGGTAAACGCCCGCACGGTACAAATATTCCATCATTATCGATATCTGTGTATGAAGCAGATTGGCACACCCAGCAATGGGTAATATGCCGTGATGAAATATTTATTTATGTCTGCGTGTGTGTGTGGATGTATGTATGTATGTATGTGTGTGTGTGTGTGTGTATGTATGTATTTGTGTGTGTATGTATATGTGTGTGCATGTTGGAAGGACGATTTCTCAAAAACTATAATATTTTATATCTGTTTAACTACGTATTTCTCAATCGGACATTAATGGGAAGAGTTGAAAAGATTTTGGTAGCAATTGGACAACCGGAAGTAGCAGATTCTTAAAAAAAATCTTCTAAATAGTATTTTTTGAAAATTTTTATTCTTGCAAATATTAAAGAAACATTACTGAAGACTTTTTCTGGGAAGTATACATACATATATTATTTCTTATTGTATTAATAGTTAAATATTTCAAATTATAGATATATTACATATTATATCCTTCAAAAATACTGTCAGTCCCGACAGCGACAATGAATTTCAAACATCTCAAAAAATTGGAAGAGCAGGACAAAATGTTTTCATGGAATGAATTTAAAATTATAAAATCGAAATATAAAGAACAGGTGGCGAGAGGTATTGTGCTGCCCAAAGTAGTCAATGTTTGTCTGTTGATGTAGCAGTTAACTCCACATCGAATCCTTTCTGGTCCTAAATATCTATATTTTCCTTATAGAATATTATATTAATACTTATTTAAATTGTAAAAATTAAAACATAAATGTGGCCATGGAAAAAAATACATTTCCTCCTTGCTCGGAAAGTGTCTATTTTTTTTATTAGTTTTGCACGTTAAGAGATAGTTTACAATTGATCACCTCCCATTCCTATTTGTTTTGTGAAACTTGTTTTCCAATTCTTTAAGATATGACAACTGACTCACTCACCTTGCTTCATGGAAAAATATATTTAAGATAACAGCGTTAGCAATTTGCAGTAAATCTTTCTTTTTTAATGATTGTAAAACCTTCATCATTTGTTTTTCTTAAGAAAAATGTTCCTGATAATTGGGAACAATTTATTGTCTGCTATTCTTGAAGAAAAATGAATTATTGTATTGATATAACCCTGGGAAGTTATCAAAAGTTATTGCTTTCCTCTTTTTCCTTGTCTTTTATCATGTTTTATGTCAAGACTTATCAATTTTAAAATAAAATTTTCTAAGTTATAGTAGGAAATTTGCGTTCTATTTTCAGATGGATTGAGTTTTATTAGATGAAATAATAGATTTTTTATGTCACCGACCGTTGTGATCACGAAGTAATATGCATATAGAAGACACTCGTAGTCGAACATGGCTATGAAATTTGGTCCGAGAAAGATAGACTATAAGTTCCGGCTCTCTATATCACAGTAATATTACGGGTATTTGGGAATATAAATACAAATGATACACAATTAATAATAATATATTGTTAAACAAAAAATAATACAATACAAATAGGCCGTGATGATACATCATGATTTTCGAAATCCATGTGGATTATTTTCCTCGACAATATATTCCATACTATTGATGACAAATAAACATCAGAATATTTTGAAATTTTGAATGAAAATTATGACAATTATTGTGACATCTATGTAAATAACTACTAGCCGTCATTCTGACACGGATCCTCATATCTGCTTGTCAAGGTCAACAAAGTCACATGAGTGCTCGCGCCTTATCAGTAACGAATTTAACATTTCTTGTACACACAAATAATTGAAATTGTATCTCTTTCGTTCTGTGAGAAATTTTGTTCTATTCTAATATGTTCAAAATTCTTCAAATTCATTGACGGTATTAGTGGTATTTTTTAAGGATATATGTAATAATAACATACCTGTAATTTTAAAAACATAATTAATAAAACAATAAGGTACATTAAATGTACTCGAACCTTCCAAAAAAATCTTTCAGTAATGCTGATTTTTTACACTGACATTTTGAATTTATCTGTCAATTACAAACATTTAAATATTTCAACTGGTTTTCATAGAGTTTTTTGGGCAACGAGATTTATTACAACAGATTATTCTATATTATTATATACTATATCTCCAAACCTATAGGAGATATAATAAAATGTTAAAATGTATCGAATAGATAATTTTACGTTTTTTAATACCATTAATAAAAAAATTCAAAAAAATAATATTAAGAATATTTTTTTTTTTAAGGTAATACTACTTCCGGTTTTCCAATTGGTACCAAAACCTATTCAACTGTCCCCATTAATGTTAGATTGAGGAATCCGTAGTCAAACAGGTATTTAGTCTTATAGAATTTAAGAAATCGTACCTCCAACAACCTCACACACACATACACACACATACACATACACACACACATCCACCCACACACACACACAGACATCATTGTAAAAATGTTAAAATCTGATTTTACGGACCTTAACTCGTGCTTATTCAGTAAATGATACGCGATTTTTAGCATGAATCCAATACCTCTCTTAGCGAGAGGTAACAAGCTGATAACTGATTATTTCAAATGAGAAATATATCTAGAGAAAATTATAATTTCACAAGAATAGTGATGAAAATCCTTGATGATGTTCCACATAAGAGAAAATTAATTACTCAGGATGATGAGTGAGTGAGTGAGAGAGAGAGGTAAAATAAGAGGGCGCGGCATCTCCTGCTTCTGTGTGCCCAGCCGTGTGTGCCTCGGATTTCATTATTTCATACTTTTAGAGCTCCCTCATCCGCTGGAGTCGGTCACGCGATCTCACAACAACCTGGCCTGGCCTGGCTTACCTTCAACTTTCATCTACTTTTGTAGTTTGCTTGCTTATCATTTATTCCGCACAGTTTCCCTTCTGCACTGCATATTATGTAATAATTACTAGCTTCACTTACATAAATATTTCATACAAGTATGATTTTATATACCACTACACAAATAGTCCGTATATAAACTAGAAATACATAAATAATCGGATTTGGATCATAAACACATGGATTTTTATATTTTTTACCTCCCGCTACTCTTGGTAAGGGAGGTATAGGGATCGTGCTAAAATACGCATATCGAGATTTTGGTAAATGACCACGTTTTAAGGTCCCTACAATCCAATTTTAACATTTTCACGACGATGTCTGTGTATATGTATGTATGTATATATATGTGTGTGTGTGTGTGTGTGTGTGTGTGTGTGTGTGTGTGTGCAGAATTTTGAAACCCTGTATTTATACCTTATTCTAATATGGAAAGAAGCCATTAGATTTTGGTGGCAATCGGATAACCGGAAATGGCAGTTTACTTGAAGCTCAAGATAGTTTTTGTTCAAAAATACCTTTAAATATAATTTTTTCGCAATTTGTTATTATAAAAATGAAAGATTATGCCATTTCCTACAGGTTTGCTTTAATACTTTTTCTATATATTTTATGGACCGATCTCGAACGACGTCAAAAATCACTTCGAATTAACCCCTGTGATGCACTCTATGTCAACAATGAGTGCCTGTGAGATGACGCATGGTAAACGCCCACATGGTACAAATATTTCACCATTACCCATATCTGTGTACAAAGCAGATTGGCACACCCAGAATTAGGTAATATGCCGTGATAATATATTTATTTTATTTAAGATTATTAAATTTTCTACAGGTTTGCATTAATACTTTATATATTTTATGAATAAATTCTTAAAATCTATGATTTAAATCCCGGAGTCGACGGTTTAAACACAATACATTATGAATATGTATATCAAAAGTTAGGTTAGCAGCACACACAATATGTTACAAAAATTCATTATATTCTCTCATTAAATATAAGCTCGTGATATGATTAATAATCGAAGATATTGCTCGTGAAATCTGCAACTCCGGTTCACTCGAGAATATCATCGATGATAATCATATCACTTGTTATATTCCGTATGATAATAATTTTGATCCAATAAAATACTCATTAATGTAACAAGCAACAAACAAATTTTATAATAAAAAATCTGTTGTGGCCAGCACAATACCTTCCGTCATTCTCGTGTATAATGTATAAATTCCATAATTTTTCTTACAAAAGATTCTAGTAAAATTATTTCATAAACAAACTATTCAAATTGCACTTGATACTCGCACCTTCTTCTTCTTTAGCTTTTCCCATTCGTTAGGGGGTCGCTATTTTTGCATGACGTTCTCATTCAGTTCCGTTTCTCTCAAATCTTCCGCAATACAGTCCTTCCATCTTATCTTTGGTCTACCTCTGTTTCTTTAACTAAACTATTCATTTTTGTTCCTTTAATTCTTCATTTCTCCTCATGACATGTTCAAACCAATGTAATCGTCTTTCTTGTATCTTTCTAAAAACTTGTAACACTAGAGTTATTTTCTTACCGTATCTTTCCCTGTATTCCCCAATATCTACTTCAACACCCTCATATCTGCCACATGAATTTACTTTTTATTGATACTGACATCTGTCAATTTGAATTATATGAATATATTACTAGATCCCAAGTTTGGCATAGCTGGCTGAATTACAAAATTTAATTTCTTTAAAATTCTTTAACTCTGTATCTATTAAATATGAAGTATAAATTGTAATCAAATCGTATAGAGAATAATATATTCTTTAAGTTGTAATAACGTTAAATGTCAATAAATCAAATTTAACTGTTAAATCTTCAAATGAGACTATTTCCGGTTGACCAATTATAACCAAAATCTAATCAGTTGTTCTTCTGGATGTAAACTTGAGGAATACGAAAAAATTATAATTTTTGGAATCGTGGTATTGAAGTTATTGGATCCGGAAATTTTGTTACACACACACAGACACACATACATACAGACATCATCGTAAAAATGGTAAAATCGTATTATATGGACCCTAAAACGTGCTTATTCAGTAAAAACTCATCATTGAATTTTTTGACCAAAGACAATACCTTCCTTACCTAAAGGTGACGGAAGGTAAAAAATTACATTTGCTCATATTTGGTTTCATGGCTGGGCAGGCAATATTCCCAATCACCTTCCCAATAATTTTGACCGCAGTATTGATTAAACATTTCGATAAATATTACCATTTTTTCGGTTCACACACGATTCGTCCATGGCAGAATTTACTCACAGAGCGAAGTAGTGAGTAATGTCACGCTGCAATGCGCGCAGCTGCAACTAACCTGGAAATTTCATGAAAAACCCCAAACAATATTATTAATTAAATTGTTATGGGCTATTTATATTTCACATAATTATGGTTCTACTCTCAAAACACAGTTTCTTTATCTCCGCAACATTTCGATAATAAGCTTGTTTAATCATTTTACTAATGAAATGGTCTTTTTATTTTAAATTAACACATTAATTTATTGTTATTGGATTGACAATAAAACATGGATGAATTATTGAAATAATTAGAAGATATTAACAAAAGAAATTTGGAAAACGGTTAGAAAACGTTGACATTTTAGGAAGCAGGGCCGACAACAAGTAACCACAGACGCGTCTGGCACTATTTGGTGCTCATCAATGTGGTGTAACCTGTGGTCTCTGTTCGGTCCACAGTGAGTGGACTTCTGGAGCAGAGACAACGACTCGTTGTGCTGGCGGTGATCATCATCTACAATAGTAAAAAGCCTGTAGAGGTATGTTAGTACCCACAGAACCCTCTACCGAGAGTTACTTTGACTAAAATTGCGAATTTCTCCGTAAAACAAACAATATAATAAAAATTACAAAATTACGTCTAGTTTACTTGTTGTGCTGGCCAACTTCTGACGATGGCTCCATTGGAGTTGACTCAGAAGTTGAAACTAGTAAAATAATTTATTTATTAATAAATCGATCCAACAGGGTATAAGATCCTAATTACAGGACGATCATATGATATACAAATATAAAAACGAATGTGTTGAAACACAAAGCACATTAATTAATGAATACATTTAACAAGTAACTTAATCCGAAAAATATTTTGTTAATATACTCTTAAATTTAGGTAAGGAGTTGCCAAATATGTCAATGTCAATAGTACATAATACACTGTTATAAGCTACACAGAGTTGTCTTATTGGAGATTTCAATTCATAATTAGTCTTAGCTGCTTTACAATGGAATTATACTTTATTTCTTGAAGTGACTCGTGGAACGTGAAATGGTATTAGTTCAAGACTACATGGGTCATCAATACAATTATTAATTAATTTGTATAAGTAGAGCAATAATTGTAAATTTCTTCTGCTACTTAATGGCACCAAGTTCACTTCAGGCAATAAAACAGAATAATCATTGGTAAAGTTAGGATATTGTCCATGTATTTTAAAATAACAATATTTGATGAATTTATGCTGGACAGACTCAATCTTAGATATATATTTATGATATATTGGATTCTAGACTTGTGTAGACAGTATTCTAGCTTAGAGCGAACAAATGCACAATACAAACTTTTTAGTGTAGTTTTACAAAAAGACCGACAATTTCTAATTACAAATCTTTTGTAGGATGATCTTACAGTAGTCTCAATGTGTACATTAAATGTTATTTTTGTATCAAATATTATCCCAAGATCCTTAAACTGAGTTACTTTCTCAAGCGAATTAGTTTCTATGTGATATGCATAAGTGTAAACGTATTTTTTAAATCATTATTTTACATTTGCCGTAATTAAAGAATAATTTTGAGTTGTGGGACCATTTTAAAATGTTTATGTCGTTTTGTACGAGAATACAATCATTAATAGAGTTGATAGTTTTATAAATTTTTATGTTATCGGCATATGAAAGTATTTGAGAATGTTGAATACAATCCACCACGTTTTTATTGAAGAGGTAATAATAATAGATGCTGAATATTCGTTGAGAACAAAACGGTGTAGTTCTGTTTGAATTATTTGATCAATATGTACACAACCAAAGTACATCCAATGTAGGTTACTGAGATGTATCAACCAAGTGAGCATATGACACTGATCCAATTCTTTCGATGAATAAAGGGTAAGACGTGGCCAAACATACATTTACAATTCCTGAGATAAGCCAAACGTACGCACAGCTGTCTGGTTCATATACATCTTGACCGTGTGGTGATGTTTGTAGTGCAGTCGTTATCACTTATCACTAGATATTGACATTGAAGTTCTTTTCTCTTATTTTTCAATCAACGTTTGCTTACGTGTGCTGCACCTCATCCGCTATATGTGTTCAGAGATTAATAACATTTACTTTACTTTAGTTTTTCTTATCACCAAGCATTTTTGTAGAATCTGAGATTACGGTATTTATTTGAATCTTGTGTTTTACAAAAACTTAACTGGAAAACTATGCTCTTTTTCGTTTTTAGCGTCCTTTTAGGCCAGGTGTTTTGATCGTTGGTTAAACTAATAGGCCCCCATATCTGTTTGTCGAGGCCAACAAAGTCACATGATTGCACGTGCCCTATTGTATTGAACTTTTCTTGTATACCTACAATCTACACCAAAAATTCTACTATATGTTTAGATATTTTAATTTTAAATTCATTCTATGAAGAAATTTTGTCCTACTCTTTTGAAATGTTTCCAATTCATTGTCGGGATTGATAGTATATGTAATATGCCTATAATTTTAAATATTTAACTATTAATACAATAAGAAAGAATGTATGTACTTTCCAGAAAAAATATTCAGTAATGTCTCTGGATTTTTGACATTGACTTTTATCTGTCAGTTACAAACAATTGGTTTCCATGACATTTGAGATGTGAGATTTATTACAACATATTATTATATACCTTATATTTCTTTATCTCTAAATCTATAAAAGATATAATAAAATAATTATGTATCAGATAGAGAATTTACTCTTCTTCAATACAAGCAACAACAAAAATTTTCAAAAAATAATATTTAGATTTTTTTTTAAATCTGCTATTTCCGGTTGTCTAAACCTTTTCAGCTCTTCCCAGTAATGTCCGATTGAGAAATACGTAATTAAACCGATATTAAGTATTACAGTTTTTGAGAAATCGTCCTTCCAACATCCACACATACACACACACACACACACACACGCACACACACGCACACGCACACACACACACACACACACACACACACACACACACACACACACACACACACACACACACACACACACACACACACACACACACACACATACAGGCACCATCGTAAAAATATTAAAATCGGATTGTAGGGACCTTAAAACGTACTTAATCATTAAAATCTGGATATGCGATTTTTAGCATGAATCCAATACCTCTCTTAATGAGTGGTAAAAAATATAAAATTCTCAAATTGAAAGAAATATTTTCAATTTGACATTGACGATGTTCATAACTGTCTGCATTTGAAATATATATAATTAAATAAAAAATATGCAATGTCAATGAATAAAATAGAAAATGCATTGAAATAAGATTGATAAATCATGTATCTTTGCGAAAAAAGAAATTTTATGTGGAAAAAAGTATATAATTATAAAGATTATAAAAATGCCATGTTCTGTTTTTGTGCTGAGACATTTTTTCCTGAGTAAATCTTCCGATTGACGTCAACGTTTGAAGCTTATACGTTTGCAAGGAATGCGAATGAGTAAACAAGGTCCATGTTTTTCATGAATCTCGGAATGGTCTCGCCCGGATCTGTAGGGCCCGGGCCCACCCCGCGATGTCGTGATCGCGTTTGCTCACGAGATAACTTATCTTCCTGCTGTCACCGTTGCCGTGCCACTGCAGCAGGACACGTCACGTCACTGCCGTGCCTCTTCTATTAAATTTCAGACATAATTTTGCATTGAAAATATAATAATTACCCAACGAAGTACCAGATCAGCTATACAATCGCAATATTAATGTGGTAACATATCTGCTGTATAACCCGCCAAAAACTGGGTTCGGTTCACGTTCAGGTTAATTTGTTTTTTGAGGAATGGGTTCGGGTGCGGTTCTGGGTCAATCATTAATAAAATTTGCGGTTTTGTTCCGGGTTCAGGAATTGGGTTCGGGTTCGACCTAATGAAAATTGAATTAATGTTTTTTGAATAACAATCTTTATATAGAAATAATTTAAAATGCCACATGAACACATTTTTGACGAACAATCAACACATACAGCGACGCAAACGCAGAAGGCGTCGATCCTCGATGTTAAGAACCAGAATTTTGATACCCGGTTCGGTTCCGTCTCGGGTTCAATTGACAAGAATATCTGAGGTTCGGTTTTGGGTTTGGGATCGCTAAAATGTTACGGGTTGGTTCGGATTCGATGCCCTGGTTTTGAGAGTGAATAAACCAGAAAACAATTTTGAATATATTTAAAAAATATTAACCGTATGTTTTATTCTCAATAATTCTACCGTTAGAAAATTTTGTGATAAATATAATATCCTGTATTAGCAAAAACCATAATCATTATATTCATGAAATCAAATTATATTTTTAACCATAGATCAGATAATTAAAGGAAGGAAACAAACCGAAAAACAAATACGGATTTAGTTTAAGAAAAGATAACATTATTTAAACCGGACATGGTTAACCCAACTGATGTAACTATAAGCAGGAATATAGCCACGATGATTATACCGATAAAAAATTAGACCATCTATATAATGATAGAATATTCTTCTGATATCATTATACCAAATAGTTACGGATTATGCAATAATGATTAAACATTTTGGTATCAAATCTTCAACCACCTTGTTGTTTTCCTTCGTTCTTGTTTCCTGAATTTTAGGCTATTTTCTAAAGATTCCCAAACCCATCGAAATTGCTTATTCCATAAATTCACTGTAAAATATGGATAATGAATGTATATTTTTTATGTCATACTGGTTTCTAAAGCTAGGTTTTTTGAACGATTTATAAAACAAAAAGTGAAACATTAAAGTCCTAGAACTTTAAAATGAGTAATATTTATATTATTTATTTATGTACTCATCTATATTCCTACATACAGTCCATACGATGTAACTTGGGCGTGCCAAAAGAATGTAATTCAGTTCACTATTCCTAAGTTGCGTTTTGTCAAATATTTACTTTTACTTCGATACCGCACAGCTTCAGAAGTAAAATAGTGATTTTACAATGTTTTATTGCCTTACACAAAGCAAATTTCACCCTAATACACTCAACTCGGGGTGTCAGGTACTGTTCAACCCAAGAAGTTATATTCATACATAAGCGTTGGTTTTTGGCGGGTTCGATGCCCTGCTCAAAACGATAAAAACATTGTTTCACTAATTTCTAACTACCTGTGCAACATACTTTCAAATAACAGATAAATAATTGTTTAAATTGATAGTTCAAATTTTGTTTTCCATGGAGTACCTGATTTTTTTACTCTGAAATTCAAATAAGTACTTTCTATAGTATTAGTAATTATGATTTTCTATTCAAATTTCTGTATATATTTAATATAGTGGCAATTTAAAAGTATACTGTTTCAATTGGCGCCAAATTACACTATCTAGAAGAATAGAAGATAGTGTATAATTGACAGCTGTCACGGCTGCCACTCGTTTAATTTCTGTCAGCGGCAAATGTAAACCACTCCCTCATTGGTGAGTAGTTTTCTGACGGCATCAGATGACAGAAAAGGTGGAAATTTAAATATTGTATTTTCAGAGACATTTTTTTTATGAATAAAGAAAATAAAAAATACGGGTAAAAAATACAAAGTAAAGACAAGTACACAGTTTTCTATTCTACATGTGTGCGTTCTAAATCGCAATGGACTTTTATTCTAGTCATCAATAATTACATTAAAGATGAAGGATTCTACATACGCGGTACGCTATTGTATATAACAATAACATCAGTAAAAACCAGAAGATGTAATGAATCATAAATTTAACCTTAAAAACCACATACGAAAGCATTTATTAAAAATGACATTTGTTTGTAGACCAATGCTTTTGTTTCGTCTTTGTATCATCATTTGTTTCGAAATTTCTTACTATCAAGTGTGCCTTCAGTATTTATATACGAATAATAAGGTACAGTAAAATTTTTGAAAGATGTTCGGTCGTCTACGAATTGAATGAATTCAGATTGTTGCTCCGCCCATTCTGACAAATTCAGTAGTGTCGTTTGCATAGTTTTTATGAGGGTATGTAAGATACTACTGTTATTTTATAATTATAAAAATATATATTACAGTAAAAGCATTCAAAAATCAAAAATAAGTCAACTGGTAAGTTTATAAGCAAATGTAAAACCAAATATGTTAAAAATACGATAATGACACAATGTCAGTGTCAGTGACTCTGACAGAATATAACGTTATACGTACGGCTATGAATCCAGGTAATGTATCTGAATTAATAAATAAACTTACGTTACAGCGAAAGTATTATCAACAACGAGCATCGTTTATAAATGGAATGTCCTAACTTAGTCGAAACAACATGAATTTTTGAAAGACAAGCGTGTTATATCCATCCTTATCGCACACTCTTATAGCCATTGCAAAAGAAAGAGATACATGTATGCCAATTTGTTAATTCGTTCGCGATACAGATGACCTCGATCGGACATCTTTCAAAAAATTTACTGTATGTAGTATTTTTATATCACGAATAAATAATAATATACAATTGAATAATTCCAAGAATACCCAAAATATTATTTAAGTATCAAATATTAAAACTTTTTACAAAGTATTATCAGGAAGTTAAAAATTTGCATCATTTATAATCTGTGTTTCTAAGAATCATATTTATCTATAATCAACAGGTACAATGGTGGAAATATATCATTATCTACTATGAATTATGTATAAATTTGTGTTTAGCATGTACAGATGGTATTAAGATTTCAACAAATTTTATATCATTTAATCTGCAATTTTCTTATTTATCAATATAAGATATTACATACAAGTTATGTTTAAATTAATAAGCTATTTAACCCTGGGAAATACTTATTTTTGTTTTGAAGGATTCAAAACAAATAAAAGTAAATAATAGCATAAATGAGACAAATAAATAAAAAATATATACAGGGTGTAACAGAAATAAGTATATTAAATTTAATCATTTACAGAACTCGTCGAGATTTTCCATGTTAAACGCCTATGGCCAGGTTTTTAATTAACAAACTGTATATATATTCTGTATATCATTACGGTATATTACCCATTGCTGGGTTTACCAATCTGGTTTGTACATAGATTTCGGTAATGATGATGACATATTTGTACCGTGTGAGGCGTTTATCAGGCGTCACCTCACGGGCATTCATTGCTAGTACACAAGTGACCCCTATGTGGCACTCTCAAAGACAAATTGTTTAATTTTATTGTATTATAGAAGTAACCATTTAAATACAGGGTGATTCAGGACTAATGTTACAAACTTTAACAGCTTATTCCTGAGGTCATTTTAAGCAAAAAATGCTATATGAATATAGGTCCTATGTCTTCTAGTTACCAAAATACAAGAGGTTAAAGTTTTATAAAAAATTTCAAATTTTGTAATCAAGATACTTCAGAAAAAAATCTGATGTGGCCAGCACAATACCTTCCGTCAATCCTGTATATTATGTAAAAATTCCATACATAAATTTTCTTGCAAAAGATTCTAAATTTTTGATATTTTATGATTCCCTTTCTCGGCAACGGAATTCCATACTCCTGATAACAAACAAATCACATGAAATAAGAAAATCATGAAATTTTGAATGAAAAATTACTTGTCAGTTATGGACATAATTAATTGCTGTCATTTTGATACGGGTCCCCATATCTGCTTGCCAAAGGCAGCAAAGTCATGTCACTGCACGCGCCCTATACATAATTCTTTTGCAAAAGATCCTATATTTCTAGTAAAGTTATTTCATAAACAAACTATGCAAATTGCACTTGACACTGACATCTTCTTCTTCTTTAGTTTTCCCATTCGTTAGGGCGTCGCTATTTTTTATTTTCCTCTTCCATTAATTTTTGTTTTGCGTGTAGTCCTCATTCAGTTCCTTTTCTCTCAAGACTTCTGTAATACAGTCTTTTCATCTTATATTTGGTCTTCCTATGTTTCTTCCACCTTCTATTAATTTATTCATCTCTCCTCATGACATGTTCAAACCAATGTAATCGTCTCTATTATATCTAAAAACTTCTAACACTAGAATTACTTCCCTTATTTTTTCATTCAATTACTTGCTTTTTATTGATACTGACATCTGTCAATTTGAATTACCTGAATATATTAGCAGTTTCCATGGTTATGTTAGCATAGCTGGCTGAATTATGAAATTTATATGAATTTTTTATCTTTATTATTCTTTAACTCTATATATCTGTTGAATATAAAATATAAAATGCAATCAAATCGTATAGAGAATAATATATTCTTTAAGTTATAATAACATTTAACTGAGTTTTTCAAGAAAAACTGTTAAAATCTTCAAATGAGGGTACTTCCGGTTGACCATTTATAACCAAAATAAACGTGTATTGCTAAAAAGTATGGAAAGAAAGAACATAATTAGGACAACAAAACACAAGATGACGCAATTAAGCAGACATAAACAAATTCTAAATACAGAACAACATAACAACACTTGGAATAGATACCAAACACAATATGAAATAAGACAACAAATTAGAAATATTTTATAGTAAATGCTCAAAATGCTTCACAGCGGCGAATCATGGAATGATAGACACGATTTGAAGATTATCAAGAATAGCATCAACCGCATTTCTTCTTCATGGTTATTAACAACACCAATACCGTCATTTCGTACAGCAGTACGATCCAGTTTCCCTTAGTAGCTGAAATACGCGCGCAAACACAGTATGGGAAGGTTGGCATCTATGTGGATATCTGTCATGGTATTCTCTGTACGCATGATGGGCATTACCATTACAAAATCCATAAATAAAAATATCTGCATATTCAGCAGTACTAAAACCATCCATTATTACACAAAGGTATAATAATTTTTAATTAGGATAAATAAGGTATGACTTTTCAATATAACTATTGTTTTCCAAATTATCTTGATTACAAAAATTTGAAAATTTTGAGCTTTTTACGTTCCGTCCCTAGGAAAGGAAGGTATTGTCTTTGGTCAAAAAATTCGGTGGTGAGTTTTCATTGAATAAGCACGTTTTAGGGTCTTTACAATACGATTTTACTATTTTTTACGATGATGTCTGTATGTGTGTGTGTGTGTGTGTGTGTGTTCGTATGTGCATGTGTGTGTATGTGTGTGTGTGTGTATGTGACCGCGGTTTCGTCAACGATATCTCCAATACTAGAATTCCAAAAATAACAATTCTTGCGTATTCCTCTTCCTTACAACCATATGCAGACTTGATTAGAATTTGGATATAATTGGTCAACCGGAAGTACCCTCATTTGAAGATTTTAACAGTTTTTCTTGAAAAACTCAGTTAAATGTTATTATAACTTAAAGAATATATTATTCTCTATACGATTTAATTGCATTTTATATTTCATATTCAACAGATATACAGTTAAAGAATTATAAAGATAATAAATTTTATAATTCAGCCAGCTATGCTAACTTAACCATGGAAACTGCTAATATAGTCAGGTAATTCAAATTGACAGATGTCAGTATCAATAAAACGTAAATTAATGAAAGAATAAGGGAAATAACTCTAGTGTTGGGCGTTTCTAGAAAGATATAAGAGAGGCGATTACATTGGTTTGAACAAGTCATGAGAAGAGATGAGTATATTGGAAGAATGAATAGCTTATAACAGAAGGTGGAAGAAACATAGAAAGACCAAATAATATAAGATGAATGGAGAGAAAAGGAACTGAAATATTGGATCTTTTGCAAAAAAAATGCACTTTGCGATCCCTAACGAATGGGAAAAGCTAAAGAAGAAGATGTCAGTGTCAAGTGCCATTTGCATGAAATATTATTACTGGAAATTTGGAATCTTTGGCAAGAAAATTTATGTATGGAATTTGTACATAATACACAGGATTGACGGAAGGTATTGTGCTGGCCACATCAGATTTTTTTATAAAATTTTAACCTCTTGTATTTTGGTAACTAGAAGAGTTAGGACCTATGTAGGATTTTATTGCTTAAAATGACCTCAGGAATACGCTATTAAAGTTTGTAACATTAGTCCTGAATCACCCTGTATATTATTGGTAACTTTATGTTTCTACGCAAAGAATCTGACAATACAATAGAGAGTAAAATCACCATCGCACATTTCGTTAGACGCTTGAACATTGAACAATCCTACTCACCGTACGCGTAAAAGAATTCGAGCAACAGCAGCAGGGTCCAACAGACCGTGTCGATCGCGTTGCCAGATAAAAATCCATCTTTCTTATTATATTATTATACGGACGCATCCTCGGTCCGTTTGCACCGGCTCCGGTTTGCCCAACACAATTAATTTCATAAGTTAGTGTCGCAATTAATGCAAGCGTTACAATATGTACAACCTGTGATCTACTGCCATTCTCTTTGCCTTGTTATATAAATAATACAAGTCGAAATCGAAATTTTATTAAAAGTTTATAGAAAACTAGAGGTAATTAGATTCTGCTATAGTAATTTTCATCTACAAATAGAAAAGGAAGTTATTCTTTTGTTTGTGCTTCAAAAAACTTATTAGATTTTTGAGGTTATTTTGATAATTCTAAAAATTCTAATTGTTTTAAATTATTAAAAAATCTTTCAGAACTATCAATTAAAATGATAGAACCTTTTTTACCTCCCGCTACCCTTGGTAAAGGAGGTATAGGGATCACGATTTTGATAAATGACCACGGTTCAAGATCCATACAATTCGATTTGGGTGTGTATGTGTGTGTGGATCTTCTAGCTCACATAATATCTACCGCAGAATTTTGAAACCTTGTATTTCGACTTTACTCTAATATGGAAAGAAGCCATTAAATTTTGTTGTAAATCGGATAACTGGAAATCGCACTTTACTAGAAGCTCAAAATAGTGTACTTCCAAAATAGCTATTTGTGTATTAAGAGCGCAAAATAGGACATTGTCGATAGAGATGTCCATTTGCGCTCGAAACACAAACAAGATTCTTTTCTACAGTCGCCACAGTAGGGTCCTCCACCATAACAAAAATAAAATGTACACTTTGTACTTACACTACTACTCAATTAATAAGGATTAATATAAAGAAAAAACGTCTTTTATATTTAATTTTAATTTATCGTTATTTCCCATTTTTCTTGACCTATTGCTTCAATTTAATCTAAACATTTTATACTTTCGTTGTTGTAAATGAATGCCCTACTTTATTTTCACAATGGTGCGGCATTTTTTTTTTTGTTATATAATATACCGACAGAGCAGTTATATGTCAGATTGATTTGTAAAGGTGGTAAATGTGTCACTACAGTGCCATTAGTTCCTGACTCAACGTTTCCATTAAAAATGTAGACAAGTGATATTTCTCAACATTGTATAGTTAGAAATTTGGACAGCGAGCGTTTTGTCTACTTTGTCGCGCTAGAGCGGCAAAGTGACATTTTGCGTTGACAAAAGAGAGCGCAAATGGCTACTTTCTATGTAGACTGTAGAAAAATACCTTTAAATGTCATTTTTTCGCGATTATGTTATTAAAATTAAAGATTATTGAATATTTTTTCTATATATTTTATAGATAAATTAATAAAATAATCAATTTTATAAATACCGGAGTCTATGTTTTAAAGATAAACACAATTTCTTAGTTATACAGTTTAAAACTTACGTAAAGTGTGCTCACAGAAATCGCTTCGTACGATTTGAGAAAATCGTAAATAATTTCCATTTTAAATTCGTTCACTCGCGCGTATCAGAAATAAATAAAAACTAAAATTAATTAATGAACATAACGAAGTTACAAACATCTGCAAAGTATAATATTTTGAAATATTGTTGCTTAGGAACATACAATAAAAGTGAAACTAGAGTTGAATGAAATAAGATGCGTTAGAATAAATTAAATATTTAGTCTAAGAGATAAGAGAAACCCGGAAAGAGGAAACCTTAAATACTCTCGGAGATGTCGTGTGTCACAGGAGATGATCTCTGCGCTCACACTCACACACTTGAATATGTCTGTACGTAATACACGCACACATCACATATGTTCATCATCGTCATATCTAGCTATTGTACGTCGCTTTCATTATAAATGAATAGTCATTGTTTAACTATGAAATATGTATGTATAATAAATATATGCGTATTTAATCTTGCAATAGCTGAAAATAAAGGATAAACAGAAACAGATGCATTCTTTAAAATTAAACATAGATGAAATTCAAAATTTGTATTTGTTTTTTCTTTTTTGAGGTTGATTAAGATAGGTTCATATTAAGATAAAGGAAAACTGTAAAATATCATTGTAAAAATTACTGTTTGTAAACATTGTAAATTTATTATTATCTTTTATCTTTCAAACGTTAACTCGTAAACATTTCTAAATTTGTAAATGTCTAAATCAAATATGTATTTATAAATTTACCTATCTACTCCTTTGGAAAAATATTTTAAAAATAAGTACATATTTATTTTTTCATAATTGATATAATTCATTGCTACCAAATAGTCCTAATTAAATTTTAAATATATTATTTTATGGCGAATATATACAGGGTGTTTATTAAACATAGGGCAAAAATTGAAGGGATTATTCCCTGGACCATTCTAAGATGATTTTATCCTTTGATGATTTTTGAAAAGCCGCTTTGTTTCGAAGATACAGGGCGAAAAAAAATTCGACAAAACCAATTTTGATATTTTTCAAATTATTAATCCAGTAACAGCAAGCAAGTTATGTGTCAAATTTGTTGAGATGTTTGGCTGTTTGACGTGTATTTTCTGTCTATAATAACTTTTGTTAGTGAAGTCCTCTTATCATGAATACCTATTTTTTAACAACATACGGAGATCGCTGGATTGGTCGAGGTGGACCTCACTTATGGCCTGCTCGATCCCCGGACTTAAACCCCCTGGATTTTTTTCCTATGGGGCCATCTAAAATCATTAGTATATGCTACTCCATTGAAAAATTTGGAAGATTTAAGACATCGGATAATTGCTGGCTGTAACTCCATAAGAAACGACCCTGGTGTTTTTGAAAGAGTTCGGCAATCAATGAGAAGAAGATTCGATTCTTGGATCGTAGCTGGAGGTAGTCATTTTCAACAGTACTTGTAGATTAAGAAACTTTACATGTAATTTTTGGTATTAAATGTTATTGTCGAAATTTTTTTGTATCTTCGAAACAAAGCGGCTTTTCAAAAATCATCGAAGCACAAAATCATCTTAGAATGGTCCAGGGAATAATCCCTTCAATTTTTGCCCTATGTTTAATAAACACCTGTGTATATATAGATAAAGTATAACAATAACAGTAATATATGATGATAATTTTGCGGTGCGTGAGTGTATGCAATATGTATCCCAAAAGTATGAATTCTTGGCATGACTTGGTGCAACTTTCTAAAGCATACTCAGCATAGACATCCTTCATATAATGATGAGGTTCGGAGGAATCGACCCGATTTCATTTAGAACGCACGTTCTGTGCATATTAAACCACTGTGCGTGTAGTGCAATATGCCACTCTACAGATTCTTTTAATCAACTCTGTAGGCACATTTTATTTTATTAGATTAGATAACTCGTGTTGGGGTGTCTAAACTATTTACTTTTAAACTATTCGTAATCAATTTTGCACTCATTCAATAGTTTTCAGTAGGTATTGGGATATTTCACTACGTAGAGATGGCGTTGTGCATCAACGTCAAACCTTCGATAAGAGAGCACATTTGTTTATCTTCCATAAGCGTATCATTGCTGTCAGTAGTTTTTCATTGATTCTTCTTGTATTTTGACTCTTCTTCTTGTGTTTATTATAAGTACAGTATATTCCCTATTTCCTGTTTTATTAATTGTAACAGTAGATTAATTATTATTTTTCATTTTAAATACTTTAGTTATTAGTTATTAGGTTATACAGGGTGAGTCTGGGAAGATGCCCCCCTCTTTAAGTTTTTTTATTATAAGTAATAGAAAAAAATGACTCATATAAAAGTTTTATTTTATGGCATTTTTTTTTCTCTTTTCAACGATGTATTAGTTTTTATTAATGTATTTGAAAAAATTCGAAAAAAATAAGATAATTGAGATATATGGGAAATAATTTTTATTCTAATATTATAGGTGGCCATGTGAAAATAAACAAAATATAAAAATGTTAATATCCACAAAGTGTACATTTGTTTGTTATTTATTAATTATTTACTTATTTATCTATTTATTTCGTATTATTTATTTTCACATAGCCAGTTAGAATATTTGAATAAAAATTATTTATTGTAATAACGTTAAATATAAATAAATCAAATTTAACTGTTAAATCTTCAAATGAGGCTACTTCCGGTTCTCCAATTATAACCAAAATCTAATCAGTTGTTCTTCTGGATGTAAACTTGAGGAATACGAAAAAAATATAATTTTTGGAATCGTGGTTTTGAAGTTATGCGATCCGGAACTTTTGTCACAGACACACATACATACATACATACAGACATCATCGTAAAAATGGTGAAATCGTATTATAGGGACCCTAAAACATGCTTATTCACTAAAAACTCATCACTGAATTTTTTGACCAAAGACAATACTTTCCTTACCTAAAGGTGACGGAAGGTAAAAATGAACTGAAGCTAAATAACAAAGAAGAAGAAACTACTAAATTAGAAACCATTCTCGATAGAATCCAATAATTTTAAGAAGAGATTTGTCAGCACCTATACAATACCCCTCCCCCGCCACCTCCGCGAACCATTATTTCCCGAAGAGCGAACAATGAATCCGCAATTTCCCTGCAGTGCAAGTTCCTGGAACCGGTGTGCGATGGGATCGAAACAGGCTCTGAATCAGCGCCGTCGCCACCGCCTCTGCGCGTCGCCTGCCGCCATCTTGATTTGCCGCGGACAAGCCGGTTACTCATGCTCGGCACTCTGGCAGTCAGCACGTGCGAGAGGGCGAGGGCCGCCAAAATGGCCGACAGATTAGACTCACGTGCCAGCCAAAATGGAAAGTCGGCACCGTCAAAGACAATCAAATGAATGGTTAATAAGAGAGTATTGTTTTATGATTTTTATGGTATGAGGTGTGGGTTTACCGAAATGTTGATGACGTCATAATTTTCCCATTTTAACGTTTAATTATTTTGCTTTTGACATAACTTCTTTGAACAAAGTAGATTTTTTAAAAAGAATTCTGTAATGAAAATTTTGTTTGTAATGATTACTAGCATTTTTTTTTTCATATTTCTAGCTGATTCAAAAAAGTGTCAATAATTATAATTAGAATTAATGAAACATAAAATCTCATATCTGATAAGAATTGAGATAAGACATAAATGCAGTTATAACTAGATTTTACGAATTTCCGATTATCTGGATCGTTTATTTCTAGTATTTAATGTACAAAGAGCATCATCGAATGCAATATATACAAATACAGGGTGTATCACGGAAGGTGAAACATAGGCGTTGGCGTTTAACATGGGACATCAGTTTTTCCGTGCGCATTGCTCCCCTAATTATTTTAGATAGAAAAGCTTCAAATAAAAATTGTAGAGCATAAAATTCTACATCTGAATCAATAAACAAAATTAATTTTGTATTGCTTGTAACGGCAGAAATTAGGTTTTGAAAATGTCGAAAATCACCTCAAAAATAGCAATAGCCATGGAATTGAGACAAAAAACAAACAAATTTCTAACAGTTTATCTGTCATGTTAGGGTAATTTATTTTTATTAATATTACGTATAATTATCAGCATTTTTCAACAAATTAATTAAATACAAAACTACAACATATTATTAGTTTTATCGTAAGTACCATGTTCTTATACTATATAAATATGCATACCAAAAGTTAGGTTAGCAGCACACACAATGTGTTACCAAAATTCATTATATTCTCGTTAAATATAAGCTCGTGATGTGATTAATAATCGAAGATATTGCTCGTGAAACCGAAGCAGCACTCACTCGAGAATATCATCGACAATAATCATATCACTTGTTATATTACAGATTACAGTCGAGAAATTTAACGTCTCAAACTCAAACATGTTGCATATTCCACGTCGTGGGCGAGGCGTATGAATGAACGATATCGAACAGTGAATGAATTCATACATGGAAACGAAGCAGAGTGGATGTTTTATTTATACACTTATTCCGCGAAGAATGGATTTTGTAATTGGTTGCGTGGGTTGCGATATCACGAACTTGAAACTTGGAATTTTTCACAATACTTCATTCAAATTAATTACAAGTACGCAGTTTTTCACACTTGAAAAAAAAATGTGCCAAAATAATTATGGTTGTTTCAAACCCCAATACAAATTGAAATAGGTTTACTCAAAAACCAACGAAAATTTTTCAATTTCGAATTTTTACCTTCCGTCACCTTAGGTAAGGAAGGTATTGTCTTTGGTCAAAAAATTCGAAGATGAGTTTTTAGTGAATAAGCATGTTTTAGGGTCCCTATAATACGTTTTTCCATTTTTACGATGATGTCTGTATATGTATGTGTGTGTGTGTGTGTGTGTGTGTGTGTGTGTGTATATGTGTGTGTGTCTGTATATATGTGACGAAAGTTTCGGATGGCATAACTTCAATACCACGATTCCAAAAATTATATTTTTTTCGTATTCCTCAAGTTTACATCCAGAAGAACAACTGATTAGATTTTGCTTATAATTGGTGGACCGGAAGTAGCCTCATTTGAAGATTTAAGAGCTAAATTTATTTTTTTGTCATTTAACGTTATTATAACTTAAAGAATATATTATTCTCTATACGATTTTATTGCATTTTATACTTCATATTCAATAGATATAGAGTTAAAAAAATTTAAAGAAATTTTATAAATCAGCCAGCTATGCCAAACATGGAAACTACTAATATATTCATATAATTTAAATTGACAGATGTCAGTATAAATAAAAACTAAATTAATGTGGCAGAGATGAGGATGTTGAATTAAATGTTGGGGAAGACACGGAAAAATAGGTACGGAAATAATTCTCGTGTTACAAGATTCAAGATAGATACAAGAGGGATAAGTTTGAAAATGTCATGACGAGAAATGAAGAAGAAAATAAAAAATAGCGACCCCTAACGAATGGGGAAAGCTAAAGAAGAAGATGTTAGTGTCAAGTGCAATTTGCATAGTTTGTTTATGAAATAATTTTACTGGAAATTAAAAATCTTTTGCAAGAAACTTTATGTATGGAATTTATACATAATACACAGGACTGACGGAAAGTATTGTGCTGGCCACAACTCTGAAGGGATCATAAAATGCAAATGAACATTAAACTAGAAACTAAGAGAATGATATGCGTTTTGATTTGATTGTGAAGTTGTCTCCCGATTTGAAAAGCAAAAGCTACGAAGTGCACGTCCACGCAACATGTAAGTAACAATGTGTGTACGATCACGATACATAGCATCCTGCATGCAACGTTAAGAGAAAACTGATGTAGACAAATGACGCTTGTCATCTGTTCAACTCGGTAGATACAAAATAATCTGGGAACACAAGGACGATCGTATTCTCTCAGTCATTTTCAAATTAGCAGGTTGGCTGGACTGAGGCTGACACACCGAGACGGTAGACGGTACTAAATTGCCATCTTCGTACGCACTCACAGAAATAAACAAGACAAATAATCATCAGGTTCTCCAACTTTTTTTTGTTCAAAATATATGATGATAATATTTATTATAATGTGAAGAGGATTCAATGTCATATTATTACCCATTATTAGGTGTACCAATTTAGGCCATTGAAAACACATGAGCATACGATAACGATATGAAAAATTTACATTCACGATACGATACAAATTTTATTATGTACCAAAAATGTTTACTGGATTTATTAACTAAATGACGGTTTTTTGCTAATATTCATACAAATGAATAATTCATTTTTTTTTTTTTTGTTTAATTGTCAGTGTGGTAAAATGTATACGATAATTATTTGCCAGCTTCAATTATCTATAATTATACGCCGTTTCATTGAGTAGTTATAACAAATTATCATGAAAACATTTCAAAATATTTATTTGCAATTAAAGTTGTATTTTATACCTCATATATTTTTATTGTTCATTCGCATTTATGTAAAATATCAGAATGCAACGAACTTTAAAATATAAACTATAATATATTACTCCAAAAATAATTATTTCCATATGTTTTAGATTCTCCAAAACGTTGGAAAGTACTTAAAATAGTACAATTTATATTAAGGGGTGAATGAGTTTGTATATTTGGGTAGCAAGATGTCGAGGGATGGTCGAATTGATCGAGAGATTGAAAGGAGTGTATATAATGGAGTGCTAGTGCCTGCTTTGATGTATGGAAGTGATTGTTATATAAGACGGGATCACGTGAGGAATAATTTGGTGTATGAAGAATGTATGGTTAGTAAGAATGTTATTATTAAGAGAGTTGGTGTGAGTTAGTTGAGATGGTTTGGTCATGTGGAGAGAATGGGAAGTGAACAAGCTTAACAAGCCGTTAAGCGTATATATCTTGGTGAAATTGAGGGTTTTCAATTGCGTGGCCGACCAGTGTATAGATGGATGGATGGAATTAAGAAGAGAAGAACAGCATGTATGAATGTGATTAAGATTGTGGCCGAGGCGAAAGAAATGTGCTAAGACAGGAATGTGTGGCGAAAGATGATTGTTTCGTAACTATTATTGTGATTCGGATGCGGTATTTCGCTACCGAAAATCGGTGTTAAGAGTGAGGATTTGTTGTATGATGTTGATGTTGTTATTATTTTCGGGTTTGTGCTATCCCACTAAGTGGGACATACGTGATTTTATGTATGTATGTAACTTTGAAATTCGATAAAACAAAATATTTGTGTATAGGAAGTGAACTGGATAATGATCAAGTAATTTCTCATTGCCAAGAATATGAATATTTAGGCAACACTTTTAATGACATTGGTAAAGATGCGAAAAGAATAGAAAAACGAATAATACAAGCAAAAAAAATTACAGGATGTATTAATAGTATTCTTTGAAGTAAAGAAATCGCAAAAAGAAGAAAGTTTAACATATACGAGACACTAATAAAGTGTACTTTCTTATATGAAGCTGAAACGTGGAGGATTACAGAAAAATATAAAACAAAAATAGAAGCAGTAGAAATGGACGTAATAAGAAGATCTCTGCGGATATCAAGAAACGACCGAATTAGAAATGAAGAGATAAAGCAAAACATGGGAATTGAAGGTACGATAATAGATGATATTGAGAAAAAACAACTAATATGGTATGGCCATGTGCAACGTATGCCCGAAACAAGACTACATACATAAACAAGTTCTAGAATGGCAACCAACAAATAGACGGAAAAGAGGTAGACCCAAGATGGAATGGCAAAAATCAATAACAAAATGAGACAACGTAACTTGAGCCCAGAAGATTGTGAAAATCGGAAAGGATGGAGAGTAGGAGTCGGACGTCGAAAGACGTTCTAAAACGACATAGAATGTGCCAACCCACTAAATAGGATGTGTGATTTTATGTGTGTATGTATGTATATAAATATTGGCATTATTTTGATTATTTTTTACATGAATCGTCATTGATTTTCTTCATTTTGTTAGTATTTTTTAATGTTATTACTATGACTTTGTTTAAGTTTTCATGCTTTGAAAAAAATTATATTTACAATCATGCAGCGCATATTTCAATAATGATAAGACAAAAATGATACCTCGTAAACACGATTCTCATCGCGCAGTCTGTCATCACGTAAGAATTACTATGTAATGATGTTGGTATGCAAGCATATGGAAAGATCTGTTTGCAAACATTTGGTGCCCGGCAAGAGCGGACATTTGTAAATAGCAAGATAACAGCTAATCAAGAAGGCTGATGGTGATAAAAGTCTCAAGGTGTGCCCGGGATTGACGTTCTGAGAAGTGGTTTTGTAACAATTTCTATTTGCAATATTAGTTCATATTCTTCACACGTACCGTTTCTTAATTTAGTCATGTTGAGTTAGCGTTCTCAATGATAGACGCCTATATTTATAACACGTGCCATATATTTATATATTATTTATGGTACATTTAAAATCGATTTTGACAAATAATGACACAACGTCACTTTAAAAAATCTGATGTGGCCAGCACAATACCTTCCGTCAATCCTGTGTATAATGTATAAATTCCATACATAATTTTTCTTGCAAAAGATTTTAAATTTCCAGTAAAATTATTTCATAAACAAACTATTTAAATTGCACTTGACACTGACATCTTCTTCCTCTTTAGCTTTTCCCATTCGTTAGGGGTCCCTATTTTTGCGTGTCGTTTCTTCAACATACTAAACTATTCATTCTTGTTCCAATATAATTCTTCATTTCTCCTCATGACATGTTCAAACCAATGTAATCATCTTTCTTGTATCTTTCTAGAAATTTGTAATACTAGTGTTACTTTCTTACCGTATCTTTCCGTGTTTTCCCCAACATCTACTTCAACATCCTCATCTCTGCCACATTAATTTACTTTTTATTGATACTGACATCTGTCAATTTGAATTATATGAATATATTTGTAGTTTCCATGTTTAGCATAGCTGGCTGAATTATAAAATTTAATTTCTTTAAAATTCTTTAACTCTGTATCTATTGAATATGAAGTATAAAATGTACATTTGTTTTACCTTCTGTCATCTTTAGGTAAGGAAGGTATTGTCTTTAGTCAAAAAATTCAATGAGTTTTTAGTAAAAAAACACGTCTATATAATACGATTCCAAAACATATTTTTTTCATATTCCTCATTACATCCATAAGAAGAGGTGATTAGATTTTGTTATAATTGGTCAACCGGAAATACCCTCATTTGAAGATTTTAACAGTTAAATTTGATTTATTAACATATAACGTTATTATAACTTAAAGAATATATTATTCTATATACGATTTGATTGCATTTGATTCAATAGAATTAAAAGATATTAAATTTCATAAATCAGCCAGCTATGCTAACCATGGAAACTGCTAATATATTCAGATAATTCAAATTGACATATGTCAGGATCAATGACAAGTAAATGAATGGGAAGACATGGAAAGATACGGTAAGGAATGAAAGAATAAGAGAAATAACTCTAGTGTAAGAAGTTTCTAGAAAGATACAAGAGTGACCAAAGATAAGATGGGAGGATTGTATTGTGAAATATTTGAGAGAAAAGGAACTGAATGAGAACGACACGCAAAACAGAAATGAGTGGAAGAAGAAAATAAAAATTAGTATCCCTGACAAATAGGAAAGCTAAAGAAGAATATATCAGTGTCAAGTGCAATTTGCATAGTTTGTTTATGAAATAATTTTATTGGAAATTTAAAATCTTTTGCAAGAAATTTTATGTATGGAATTTATACATAATACACAAGATTGACGGAAGGTATTGTGCTGGATACATCATTGATGTTGAAATGTAATTTTAAGGACAAAAGATAATAAAGAATACTGTTATTCGTCCTTTTATAATTTATTTCCATTTCTAAAATAACATCTAGAAGAAAAGCTTTGATTCCTTTGATTAAATACTTTTAAATTAAGACATATTAATAATCTGTTAATAGCTTACTCCAAATTAGTTTTTTTTAACACACTGTAGTAAATTAATCACATCAAACAATAAAGTACTCGTTTCAATTATATAACAGATCCATAAAACCATTTGCAAGTTTAAACTTGTCGGCTTGTTTTATCTTAAATTGTGTTTTGTGAATTATAATAATATTCCAAACAAAATAGCAATGTTCTGTCTGTCTGTATCAACAAATATTTATTCAAAATTGCACCTAAAGTAAATATTGCAAACTTGTAGACATGTGAAAGATAACACATCAAAATATTTATAATTAGATGTTACAATTCGTGAAATTATATAATTACATGTATATGTTATGATACAATTATTTCCTTTAATTATAATAATAATTAACAATGTTGCACATATTTTCCTATCCAAGTTTTCGAATTCCAAAGACCTTACATTTCTCCGAATTGTGAATTTTATCTAAAACAGTTTCTTATTAAAAGATAAAATATTAATCATCCAGGTTTTGCGTCTTATGTCATCCGTCACTTATCTTTTAAATTATTACTTTGCCGAATGAAAGATGATCTAAAGAAAGATGATGAATCATTCTCAAACTGCATTTTATTATATTCTGTATTGTTATTTTCAAAATAACACATACAGGAAACTAGGTTCCTTGTTGACGTCTTTAACATCGGTACAAAGTTCACCATCTGATGCAAAAACAAATGAATATATAATTCATGATTGATATTGATAATTCATAATTTAAGGATACTCATGCAATGTACAATAGGGTAATGATTGGTTCTTCATATGTTTTATTAATAGTGTTTTGTTTCACATATACTCGTATACATTCAACAGGTAATCATCTGCTTTTATTCGTAAATTCCGATAATGAAGATATACCTGTAACGTATATCAAAAAATCTGTTGTGGCCAGCACAATACCTCTCACCACTTCCGTTTTTGGTTACATAAGTATAGGGCGCGAGCAGTCATGTGACATTGTTGGCCTTGACAAGCAGATATGGGGGCCGGTGTCTAAATGACAATTAGTAATTATGTACATAGATGTCAAAGATTTTCTAAATTCACGTAGTTAATTTGTCACCAGGAGTGTGGAATTTACTTGTCGAGGAAAATAAGCCACATGGAATTGGAAAATCACGAAATTTAGAATGAAAATTTATACTATTTGACATTTATATACAAAATTAATAGCTATCATTCAGATACGGGCCCCCATATCTGCTTGTCAAGGCCAACAAAGTCACATGACTGCCCGTGCCCTATTATATTTGACATTTCTTGAATACGTACACTCTACACCAAAAATTCTACTTCTATATTTACATTTAATTCATTCTATAAAGAAATTTTGTCGTACTCTAATTTTTCGAGATGTTTCCAAATCATTTGTCGGCATTGAAAGTATTTCTGAAGGGTATATGTAATTTTAAATATTTACTATTAATACAATAAAAATAATATAAATATGTATGTATTTCCCAGAAAAAGTCTTCAATAATGTCTCCGGATTTCTGACACTGACATGTATCTGGCACAAACAATTTAAATTTTCAACTATTTTCCATGGCATTCTTTTGGCTGTAAAATTTATTACAACAGATTATTTTATATATTATATTCTTTTATTTATAAAAGATATAATAAAATATTTAGATGTTTCAGATAGAGAATTTAATCGTCTTTAATATTTGCAAGAACAAAAATTTTCAAGAAATAATATTTATAAGATTTTTTTTAAGAATCTGCTACTTCCGGTTGTCCAATTGCTACAAAACCTTTTCAACTCTTGCCATTAATGTCAGATTGAGAAATACGTAGTTAAACAAATATTAAGTCTTATAGACACAGACATATCGTAAAAATGTTAAAATCGGATTGTAGGGACCTCAAAACGTGCTTATTCATTAAAATTTGAATCCAATACCTCTCTTAGTGAAAGATAATTATTATTATTTGTTGAAGAGATCTAAATTTTTCTCAAAACTTGTTAAATACGTTTCTATGGTACTGTAGATATTGTAAAATAACAAATAACATCATTTCTATTGTAGCGAAGCATTCATTGCTGAGAAACCTCCAACAATGATCAATTCGACATCAGAATGAGATAATATTATGCAATATTTGCTTCTATTCCAACGGTTTGGAATTGCATGAACATGTGTATTTATTCGTAGCCCTAGAAGAAGTATAAAAAGGCAAACATATAAGTGGTGCAGATAACCGTTATGATGAGGCGCACAATACAATAATATATCTGTTTGGCGTGGAAAGCAGCAAGCAGCGTCCCCATGGCAACCCACCCACGCAATCGAATCGTATCTGATAAAACGTTGATTCGTAACGGATTTCTGTCCCCTCGACTGGGCAGCGGAAGTGGTCTTGCGCACCCGGCTTGTAAAAAAACAACCTTTCAGTTTGTTGTGGGAGACGAATGTCCGTTGCTGGTTCTCAGAACCACAACAAAAATTCATCATGCATGTTGCTGTTCTAAGAAGATATTATTGCCTCTTTATTTCGCTGCTGTGATAATCTTTGTATTTAGGACTAAATCTTTGTCTGAAGATTACATTTTTATCTTATCTTTTTGTTCTAAATAAATCTTCTATTCTTGAAGTAATTATTTATTTTATATAATTTCTAATCGGCCCCAAGAAGAAAAGTCAGGTATAAATAGATGTATTTTTAGTTATTTTAAAAGCACGGATGATACTACAATTTATTAACAAATTTTTTAGTGTTATCGTTTGTGATCTTCGAGCAAGATGTAATAGATTAAGTACTACGATGCGAATCTATTGATCGGCCAATTTATAAGATCTAAATGCCAACACGAATAAACGATTTCAACCAGTAATCGCTACAAAAACAAGTAGTCCTTACACTCTGACAACGACACTGATGATAATGATATTGACGATGATATTTATACCTAATTTCTACCGTTACAAGGTACACAAAATTAATTTTGTTTAAATTATTAAAAAAATATCAGAACTCATATTTCAATTAATATGATACAACCTTTTAATTTTATTTCTGTTTATTTATTTTAATACCGACGTTTCGGCTGTATTAACTACTGCCTTCTTCAGGGAATGAACAACAAATCAACAAATATATAAATAAATAATAGCAAAAACATTAGAAACAGGTAGCCAAGATGACAATTACAACATATTTAATATAGGAAGCCATGCACGACTAAGATCTAGACCGTCACAATGATTGAGATTATTCTTGGTTTTGAAAATCCAATGGATTCTCTAATTAACCTGTTGTTTAGGTGTGTTGGTCTCGCCAGTATTTTTACTTCTTCGAATTTTATACGGTGAAATTCTTCCAGGGCATGCTCTGCAACTGAAGATTTTTCTGGCTGGTTCAATCTGATCGAACGCTGGTGTTCATTTAATCTTGTAGAAATAGTTCTACCAGTTTGGCCAATGTAAACTTTCCCGCAGACACATGGAATCTGGTAAATCCCTGATGACTGAAGAGGGAAGGCGTCTTTAACTTGTCTCAACATATGTCGAATTTTAATATATGGAGAAAACGAAATCTTCATGTTCTTCTTACGAATAATTCTACCAATCTTGTCCGTGCCATTTTTGACATAAGGAAGTGAAGCAAACAATACGTCTCTTTCATTAGCATTGTTAATAGGTCTTTTCGGTTTCAGGCATTTTTCGATAGATGAAACCATTCTTCATAAAAATATTCTTAATTTCTTTCATGACAAATTTCTGAAGCTCTTCTCATTAGACATTTAATTGTACCATATTTCTGAGAAGGATGATGATGTGAATTGGCATTAATATATTGATTAGTGTGCGTAGGCTTCCTGTAGACTGAAAGTAGTAAAGAACCATCTTCTTTTCTCTCTAGTAACACATCCAGAAAGGGAATAATACCACTTCTACGGTGAACTTAATATTTTCATGGATGTTATTTAAATGGTTTAAGAAAATAGATAAGTTTTGACGTTCATGGGACCAAATAGCGAAGACATCATCAACATACGTAACCATAATAAAGGTTTATCGTAATAGAATCCAAAGCTAATTCTTCAAAGGACTCCATGTAATAATTACCTATGGAAGGAGACAGAGGATTGCCCATTGCAAAATGAAGAAACTTGACGTTAAACAATGTCGAAAAAGTTTCACAATATCTTCTGAAAAATTATTTTCAAGCAGCTTCAGGGTGTTCCTCATGGGGATTTTCGTAAATAATGACGTAACATCAAAGCTCACTAGAAAATCTTCTTCTTTATAATTTCAATAAAATGTTTGGAATTCTTCACATAGGATGATGAATTTCCAATGTACGGTCTTATAAGATTATCTAAATATTTAGATAAATCATAAGTGCAAGAATTAATACAATTCACAATCGGGCGTAGGGGTACATCTTATGTACTTTCGGTAAGCCATAAAATCTTAGAACATATGGGTCTTGAGGAATAAGTTTCTTGATAATATCTTTTAGGTTTTTTTTTTGATGATTTAATGATTGCGAAATAAAGTTTTCGCATCTATGAAATGTTTGTGTACAATGAAAATGATTTCATGAAAATTTATGTTTGTAAATACAAATATTTGTTATTGTATTCTTATCTGCAGTAATCTTAAGTTTATTATTTTAAGGAAATAATGAAATTTAAATAATCTAACCTTGATGCATAGCAGGAGACAAATGAAGATCACAATAAAATACACTGAGATGTAATATTATATAACAATTGTCGTATGCATAAATTATGCATTTGTCTAATATAAAATACTATATACCATTGTTCTTTTACTTTCTTTTCTGATCATAATCATAATTATAAGCAAGTGACTCAAAGCATTTTAATATAATAATAAACTTGATAAAATGACTGATAATTTTCATATTAATAATTTTAACCGTGTTTCATATTGTTATTGTAAAATAATAATTTAGCATAATCTAGAAACTTGTTGAACTTAAATATATGAAACACATAAATAATTTCATAATTTGTAATATATTCTGTTTTGTTTTAGGTAACTAAATTACATCATCATCATTCTGCAAAAGACAATGGAACATTTCATCTAAGTGTAAGATATATTTTATAAGTATAATTAAATTTTAAGAGCACCGCGACCGTTTAATATTTTTTTTTTCGGAATCTTCCTATTCCCGTTATATTAATTCAAATTTATTTTGTGATTTGGATTTAATTTCATATTAATTACAAATATATGAAAATTTATTTGTAGTGTGCTAAAAAAAAACAACTCGGAGTAGGCTATGAACAGAGAAACGAATGACTATGATCATTATTAAATTCAACAGAAGTTGTCAAAATTCATCTTGAAATGCAATTTTAAGAATAAAAGTTAATAAAGAACAGAATATTACCATTTGCTATTTTCTAATTTATTTCCATTTCTAAAATAAGATTCAAGAAGAAAAGCTTTGATTTCTTTAGATAATATTTTCGACAATATCTCGTGTCAAATTGACATTTAATTAAATACTTTTATATTAAAACATACGTTTCTTTGTTCAAAGTTTGTAATATTCAGCTGTTCTTATACTATTGTGGTCTTTGGTGTCAAATCAAAGTAATGGAATAAATTAATTTAAATCATAGGAAGAGGCATTTTGGATCAATGAAAATTTAATTAACGAAGAAAGATTTTGTGAAAAAACCAATGAAGTCAGTGTAGCTCAGTTGGTAGAGCATCCTATTAGAGATATACCAGCACCAAATATTTCGAATTTCAAATGGCACAAAATTGACCCCTGTGGGGCGACACTGGGTAAAAGCTCATGTTATCATCATTAATACTATAATTATATACTATATTAACTATATATATATTAAGTTCCTTTCCATATAACTATTGTTCTATTTACAATTTTCTTTTTAAAACGTTACTATTATTAATTTTAAATGATTATTTTGTCACAGACATCTGTCAGTTACATACATTTTAAATGTGAACTGTGTAACTAAGAAATTGTGTTTATCTTTAAAACATAGACTCCGGGATTTATAAAATTGATTATTTTATTAATTTATCTATAAAATATATAGAAAAATTATTAATGCATACCTGTAGAAAGTTCAATAATCTTTCATTTTTATAATAACATAATTGCGAAAAAATGACATTTAAAGGTATTTTTGGAAGAAAAACTATTTTGAGCTTCTAGTAAAGTGCGATTTCCAGTTATCCGATTTACACCAAAATCTAACGGCTTCTTTCCATATTAGAGTAAGGTCGAAATACAAGGTTTCAAAATTCTGCACTTGATAGTATTTAAGCTAGAGTGACCAGAATATCCACTCACACATACACACCCACAGACATCATTGTGAAAATGTGAAAATCGAATTCTATGGACTTTAAAACGTGGTAATTTACCAAAATCTCAATTTGCGATTTTTAGCAAGATCCCTATACCTCCCTTACCAAGGGCAGCGGGAGGTAAAAACAATAGGAGGGGGTTTATTTGTATCAAGATGTTCTATCTTTCTCTTGCGTGTGACGTCAATTCTATGTCTATTATTTTATTTTGATGCAATTTAATCCAAGTTCAATAAATTTAAATTACGTTGGTGCAACCGATCATAAGTGTCACTCCAACTGGACATTATTTTCAGGCCATCGAACCCGAACCAAAACCGTAACATTTTAGCGAACCCAAACCCAGAACCGAACCTCAATTATATTTTTCAATTGAACCCGAGTCGGAACCGAACCGAGTATTAAAATTCTGGTTTAAGGTTCAGCTCCGGTTCAGGTTCATTTTGAGTTCGAAAGGTACGCGTAATGGTAATACAGCCGATAATCGAAGCCTGTGTTGTCTGTTTGTGAAAATTGTGTTCGTGTTCTTGTCTTGCGTCTTAAATTATTTCTATATAAAGTTTGTTATTTCAAAATCATTAATTCAGTTTTCATTAGGTCGAACCGAACCTGAACCCAACACCTGAACACGGAACAAAACCGCAAATTTTATTAGTGTTTGAACGTGAACCGCACTCGAACCCATCTCTTAAATAATAAATTACCCTGAACCGAACCCAGTTTTTGGTGGGTTCGATGCCCTGATTATTTTTCGTTAAAAAAAACCGTATGACTGAATTTGCTAAACGAATCTTGAATTGTAGTACTTGGATACGAAATAAATGTTCGGTATTACGAAAATTGAGATGAGATAAAAATATACGTTATAAAATAGGTAAAAAATGGTGTGTATGATCTGGGTGCATGTGTTGATGCAGCTTGGGCAGCCGGCACGTGCTCAAGGCAGGTGTTTCATTGGGCAGGTGGATCTCTCAACACATGCCGACCCGCAGATAATAACCAACAGCAACAGAACATCAACAACTGTTCCATCGCATCTCCACAAAGACAAGCTTTCTATAACGCCTCAACTAATTACAAAATCGATGTTATGTTTGTTCATTGAAAATACTTAACTGACGTGCGCCGTGCGTGAATACTAGATATATACATAAACATGCAAATGACGGTTATTATATCGGCATGGAAATATGGCAGAAAAATCTACTTTCAAACTGAATTATTACAATTTTAAACTTTCACTCTCAAATGATTGAGTAAGAAAAAAGTATGAATCTTTAATATAAAAAAACTTCGTTCGGATCAGTACCGTGCACTATGCTTTTACTTATTTAATATTTCATTTGTTTTATGTTTATGTATTTATAGAACCACTCTTTGATGCAATCGCTCCACCAATAATTACTTGAAACTTTTCCGTAAATAGCTATAACACTATTTTCATTAATGTTTCATTTGCAAGATATGATTTATAATTATCATACTTTGTAAACTATTTTAATTACAGGAAAGATTAATTGTAGCAAACATTAATAATAATATCAACAAAATGAAAGAATTCATCACAACTGTATAGATAACAAACCAATACACACTAAAAGAAACGTCAATTCAGTTTAATCCAATGATCACATATACTTTGATTCATGAAAGATGACAATTCAAGGACACTTGTTCGAGAATACACAGCACTTTATACAGTAATAGCTTAGCAACATTTCATGTTAGAAAGAGATAGATTATTTGACGTATGTCTATATAGTTTATGTTGTATGACAGATATACGTAAATGGTGACATTACTTTCTAACACATTATAAATAATAATGACGTATGTCGTGGAGTTACAGATATCTAATTATCTACTGCACTGCCCTCTGTCCTAATATTTATCCAGTGACGCTGACATTTAAATCAAATTATTATTCCATGGTTTTTGTGTTTTGCAAAAACATATATAAAGAGCATAAATCTTTGAGAAAGGCATTATTAAAAAAGATACATAATTTTCAAATAAATTACGCTTATTTTTTTCAGTTAAAATGTATCCATAAATATTTCATGTTGCACGTTTATGTTCACGAAATGCAGTGAAGTTATCTGCTAGTAATACGGTTAATAAATGACCTTGAATAGTCATCTTTCGTGAACCAAACTATACCTATATCGTATACGTCATCAGCCAAGGGAAAAATCTAATGTGGTCAGCACAGTATCTTCCGTCAATTCTATGTATTTTGTAAAATTTCCATGCAGAAAGTTTCTTGCAAAATATTCGGACGGAGTTTAGAATAGGGTACGAGTCTACCTTTAAAATGTATTTTTTTTAAAGGCACTATTTTTTTATGTAATTATATTTCCAGTAAAATTATAACACAAACATACAATGTAAATTATTGCACTTGACATTAACATCTGTCAATGAGAATTGTTTGAAATCTGTTTATAGTAGTTTCCATGGCTATAGCATAACTGGCTAATTTATGAAATTTATTTTTTATCTTCCGTCACCTTTAGATAAGGAAGGTATTGTCTTTGGTCAAAAAATTCATTGATGAGTTTTTAGTGAATAAATACGTTTTACGGACCATATAATACGATTTTACCATTTTTACGATGATGTCTGTATGTATGTAAGTGTGTGTGTGTGTGTGTGTGTGTGTGTGACAAAAGTTTCGAATTGCATAACTTCAATACCCCGTTTCCAAAAATTATATTTTTTTCGTATTCCTCAAGTTTACACCCAGAGGAAGAGGTGATTAGATTTTGGTTATAATTGGTCAACCAAAAGTACCCTCATTTGAGAATTTTAAGTTTTTCTTGAAAAAATGCAGTTAAATATCATTTATTGACATTTAACGTTATTATAACTTAAAGAATATATTATTCTCTATACGATTTGATTGCATTTTATACTTCATATTCAATAGATATAGAGTTAAAGAATTATAATTATATTAAATTTCATGGGGTCTCGTGGCCGTGTGCCTGAATGTCTGGTCGCGAATCTGGGGACTCGAGTTCGATCTCGATCGACGCCAAAAATTACATCGCATTTTAATGGCACAAAATTGATCCCTGTGGCGCAGTCTCCACACCAGCAATGAGTGCCCGTGAGGTGACGCCTGGTAAGCGCCCACACAGTACAAATATTCCATCATTACCGATATCTGTGTACGAATATTTATTTATTTATTTAAATTTCATAAATCAGCCAGCTATGCTAACCACGGAAACTGCTAATATATTCAAATAATTCAAATTGACTGATGTCAGTATCAATGAAAAGTAAATGAAGCGAATCTTGTGTCATAAATACAGGACAATTAAAATAAAAAATAAAAATGTAAATATAATATAAGGGCTTATTATTATGTACACATTTCTTGGCGTACTAATCAGGCTTCGAACTGTTTTTTAAGTTTTTGTTTTCGTTCGGGTCAAATGAAAGAAATATATCAGTTCTTTAAATTTTAATTTAATATAAATAAGTAGTTGGAAAAAGAATATTATTAACCAATTATCACAATTCACAAGTTTTTCTTTACGCATGAAATTACGCGCAATTATGATTATGAATAATAAAGTACAGAAACATAGTGAAAGTGAAATATTTAAAAAAAATACTGACTTTTAATTATTAGTTTATAATTAGTAAACTTTCGGTAAATTAGAAATTATCTTTAGAGACGGGCGAGCCGCGTTTCTTAGAGATGTCGTCAACATGTAGATGTTTCAAACAAGTTGTCATCGTCACCGAATTAGTTTGTTGTTTGTTACGGCAAAACAAACATGATCAGAGTTTCACGAAATAGTCTTACGTGTCCGTGATCTAAATTACATGACAATGGCGGTCGAGTTTTGCTTGAATTGTCAAAAAGAAAAGAAGCAAAAAAATTAACACAGTCGGATGTCGGATTCGTATTAGACGTTCTGCGCCAAGAGCTGTTGTACTGTGCAATCCCGGTGATAATGCTGGAGAAATTACCACATTTATAATTCTTCTGTAATTATACTGACTACTCTTTCGAATTAAAAATAATTTATTATTTGTTATGTTAGCATAATATCTGATTATTACTGCTCGAGTTGGATCTGTCTCAATTTCCGACATATTAATTATAAAAATCTGTTGTGGCCAGCACAATACCTCTCGCCACTTCCTTTTTTGGTTACATAAGTATAGGGCGCGAACAGTCATGTTACATTGTTGGCCTTGACAAGCAGATGTGGGGGCCCGTTTCAGAATGATAATTAGTCAGTATGTTTCATTCAGAATTTCAAGATTTTCTAAATACACGTAGTTAATTTGTCACCAGGAGTGTGGAATTTACTTGTCGAGGAAAATAAACCATATGGAATTGGAAAACCACTAAATTTAGAATGAGAAATTATGATACATCTATATACATAATTACTAGCTATCATTCTGACATGAGTCCCCATATCTGCTTGTCAAGGCGCCCTATTGTATTTAACATTTCTTGTATACCTACATTCTACACCAAAAATTGTACTTACATATATCTATTCCTTATATTTAGATTGTTTAATTTTAAATTCATTATATGAAGAAATTTTGTCCTCTTCTAATTTTTCGAAATGTTTCAGGATTGACTGTATTTTTGAAGGATATATGTAATAGACCTATAATCTTAAATATTTAACTACTAATACATTAAGAAATAATATAATGTATATGTACTTCCCAGAAAAACTCTTTAGTAATATCTATGAATTTCTGACACTGACATTTATCTGTCAGTTACAAACAGTTCAACTGGTCAACTATTTTCCATGGCATCCTTTCGGCTGTAAAATTTATTATAACGTTATTTTATTTATTATATTTATTTTATCTCTAAATCCATAGAATATATAATAAAATATTTAAATGTATCAGATAGAGAATTTAATTTTCTTTAATATTACCAAGAAAAAATTTCAAAAAATATTATTTAGAAGATTTTTTTTCAAGAATCTTCTACTTCCGGTTGTCCAATTGTTACCAAAACCTTTTCAGATCTTCCCATGAATGTCCGATTGGAAAATACGTAATTAAACAATTTTTAAGTCTTATAGTTTTTGAGTAATCGTCCTTCCAACATCCTACATACATACACACATACATCCACACACACACACACACAGACATCATCGTAAAAATGTTAAAATCGGATTGTAGGGACCTTAAAACGTGCTTATTCAATAAAATATGGATATGTGATTTTTAGCATGAATCCAATACCTCTCTTAGCGAGAGGTAAAAAAATATCTGATGTGGCCAGCACAATACCTTCCGTCAAACCTGTGTATTATGTATAAATTCCATACATAAATTTTCTTGCAGATTCTAAATTTCCAAACTATGCAAATTGCACTTGACATTGACATCTTCCTTAGCTTTTTCCATTCGTTCCTTCCATCTTATCTTTGGTTTTCCTCTGTTTTTTCTTATTCTTCATCTCTCAAAACTCGTTTCATTGTTTCCAAATAATGCAATGCTTATACATATCTCGAAATCTGAAAGCATATTAGATCCGATCTCAGTATCTCGTTTCATACGTCTGTATTCGTTCAAATCATGAATTAAAATATATAACAATAAATCTTTCTTGTAGTCTAACAATAATTTGTGCATAATTATTTGCAATTATTATAATTACAATTATAACCATAAAGTAATTAATATTCGCTTTGTTCTTATATGTTCAATTAATTATCAAACATTATGATGTTATTGTAGTACCTGCATAATTGTAATATAAATTGTGACTTTGTTTACATGTTGTACTCATATTATAAAAGAAAATTGCATCAAACATTAAAGATTAAAGTACATTTTAAATATTTGAAGCGTATAAATTCAAAGGAATGTAACCACATCAGATGGCTAACATTAATTATTGGTAATTTTTATTAATATTACAAATATTTTGTTGTTCTAATACTACTTAAAATATTTTTTTCTTCTGTCATTTTGTCACATCTCTCCTACAAAGTAAATGCTGGCATAGAATAGTTTGCAAAAAAAATCTGTTTGGAATTTGAACAAAATACATAGAACTGACGGAAGGTAATGTGCTGGCCAAATCAGATTTTTACCTCTCGCTAAGAGGTGTGTGAGGAAGTTGGAGGTACGATTTCTCAAATTCTATAAAGCTAAAGACCTGTGTAACAACGAATTCCTCAATCTAACAGTAATGGGAAGAGTTGTATAGGTTCTGGTAACAATTGGATAACCGGAAGTAGTAGTATTTTAACAAAATTCTTCGAAATATTATTTTTTGTAAATTTATGTTGTTACAAATATTAAAAAACAAAATTCTCTATCCGATACATTTAAATTTTTTATTATATCTTCTATAGATTTAAATATAATCTATAAAATAATCTGTTGTAGTAAATCTCACAGTTCAAACATATCCATGGTAACCAGTTGAGAAATTAAAATGTTTGGTAATTGACAGATATATGCCACTAATGTCATTGACAAAAATTCAGAAATAGCACTGAAGGCTTTTTCTAGAAACGATATTTAATATTTCTTATTGTATTATTAATTATATATTTAAAATTATACATATATTACATACACTCTTCAGAAATACCGCCAATCCCGTCAATGAATTGGAAAAACCTCGAACATTTAGAAGAGTAGGAGAGAACTTCCTCATAGAATAAATTTAATATTTTATTGTTTTTCTATAAATAACAATGCAAGAAAAGCTGAATGAAATTTGAAAGAGATTTAGTTAAGTTTATAAAATTGTCAGGTTTTAGTAAAAAAAATGTTACTATCAATAAAAGGCGTTACCTAACAGTGTAATGATATTAACGTAACGTCATCGTGGGGTTTTCTGAAATCAAAGGTCTATCAACAACGAGCAAACAATTTTTAAGTTCACGACCGAAATCCAACATATTATTAATGAAATTGTGGCGTATCTACCAAAAAGTCATTGAAAATTCCATTAGAATAAATTGGAATATATAAACAGTTTTTTTTTTAATATATATTATTTTATTAGCTAATCATTTAAATTGAGTGGAACATTGGAACGGTCATAGGAATATAACAAAACCAAACCAAAATTGACGAGTTCTCCTTTCGGATAATGGTGTATTTTCCCAAATGTAGCAACAAAGATAAGGAGAGTCATTTTGTGAGTAATTATATCGACATTTTGCAATAATTAGCATGTAGGTGAGTGCGATAAAGATGCGACGAAGCTGGAAGTGCGTCATCGCAAAGCAGATAAGACGAGACGGAGTCAGAGCAGTTATAATACGGCTAATAGGAAACTCATTTACTATTCTAATAGCTAAGGAATTCCAAACTTTCTTATATTCATCTTTTCATAAACACGTAAATCTCTACAATTGTTATTTCCTAGAGATTTTCTTTAGACCTACTTGTTTTTTTACCTTCCGTCACGTATAGGTAGGTATTGTCTTTGGTCAAAAAAATCGATGATGAGTTTTTAATGAATAAACACGTTTGAGACTGTTCTTACGATGATGTCTGTGTGTATGTGTGTGAATTGTGTATATAACTGACAGATAAATGTTACTGTCAAAAAACTAATCATTTCAAATAAATAATAGTATTATTTTAAAAAGAAAATAGTACCTAAATCGAACAAGAGTTATATGGGAAGATTTCAGCATAAGTAAATATAAACCCGAACCTGAACCGAACCTCATATATATTTTTCAATTGAACCCGAGTCGGAACCGAACCGAGTATTTAAATTCGGGTTCAGGGTTCAACTCCGGTTCAGGTTCATTTTCAATTCGAAACATTAGCATATCATAATACAGCCAATAATGGGCTACTTGCATACAAGAGGATTTTGAAAACTATTATATTTTTCAAGTTTAGTTTACTCAACTATATTATTTACATTATAATTTTTTCAAATACATTGTGTTATTATTTAATAAATTTAATATAAATGTATCCCTCCTATCTTGATGACGACACAATCACAAAAACTAGGACGTATGTCATCCGTGATTGTGACGTCATAAAAAGAAAATATTTATTTTTAGCCGTAAGTGACAAAATTTTGAAAAAAGAAAAAATAGGGGGTCTTTTATTTTATATATATATTCCAAAAAAAATTTTTGTTAATATCATGCAACTAGCCCATTCGGCGTTGGTATCTATATTCACTTTTGTGAAAATTGTGTTCGTTTCCTGTCTTGCGTAATTCCGGTTCGCATTTTAAATTATTTCTATATAAAAATTGTTATTCAAAAAACATAAATTCAATTTTCATTAGGTCGAATCGAACTCGAACCCAATACCTGAACCCGGAACAAAACCGCAAATTTTATTAATGATTGAACCAGAACCGCACCCGAACCCATTCCTCAAAAAACAAATTAACCTGAACGTGAACCGAACCCAGTTTTGGGCGGGTTCGATGCCCTCATTAATAAAAATTAAATGACGGGAAGTTTTGTGTTGGTCACATCAGATTTTTTTTAACTTTTCAGTCCGTAAAATTAGAATAACAATACAGATTCATAATAGCTCGTGCTTTGAGAATAACCTTTGATTATAAGAGAATTGTGTAACTGAAGCAAAATGGCTATAAGAAATCTTTAATTTTTCAGTCCTTCAAGAGTAAGTGAGTTCGTATTTTATGACTCACTAAAAATTAATAAAATTGTTTCATTATGATACTAAGTACCTACTAGTAACTTCTGTTCATTTAAATCAAATAAGATGTTCGTTTTGAAACGAAAATGCATTTAATTTCGCTTACTTAAGTCATTAAAATCCAATCAACCTTTCGCAAAATTTCCTCCATTTGAGATAAGCTACAAGACACTTATGTACCTAAATATATGCCGAAAATTCCAGTTAATAAATTCCTAATTACTGCATGAAATCAACCTTTCGTGTAAATGACATTTGGTTATCTGTGTACAAGTTCTAGAAAATCTAAATATAGCCACGTGCTATCATTACAGCATAAATAATTTTCTTGACTGAAATTGCAGCGGAGCAAGGTAAGCGATTCTGATATCCATTCCATGGCCTACGTGGACGGCAATATGTGGAATAAGTGTGTCTTTCTAGCAGCTGAACTTTGGACTGATACGATGATCGCTTTACTCAATCATGTTGTGCGTTCTCGGAAAAATGCTGAGGCTGTTACAAATTTTAAAAATGATATGCATTTCAACAGTTTTTAGTGAATATTTGATAATATGCGAGCTCACACAATATTAGTTATTTAAGTATTAAGGGCAGTAAGTACACCTTACCGGTTGAGGATACCGATAAGAAGCATTTAATGCCCGCAATGCTTATTATATTTTTTGCACGATCGTCCCAATAATAACAAATTAAAGTTTAGAATTATTTAAAAATTATTTTGACATTTTAAAAAAATCTGATGTGGACACCACACGACTTCCTTGTACGATTATTAAACTATACATATTTTTTTAATAAATAAATTACAAAATATTAATTTTAACTTCAAAACAGTAAGATATATAGCGACCATAATCTAACCCGGTTCTTTTTAAAAAGAGTTTTGATTACAACAAAGAAATATTTGATTACAACAATGAATATGACTAATTTCACAATAAAAATATAATATTTGTTATTGTACGAATCATAAAATTGCACGTATTTAACGTAATTTGACATGAACATTTTTTTTATGTTTTTGTCCTAATGCAAGCTTTATTACAAAATTAAAAAAGTATATAATTTTTAAATTTACATATCTCGCTTATACAAAGGGCTAATTTAATAATACTTGATGTGCTAGACGCAGAAATTAATTCTCTGAAACTTTTATTTGAAGCATTTATTTCTAAAATCAAAATAAAATCATTTTATTTAAGAAAAACTGTTAACAACTTCCAGTAATGTACCACTTCCGGTTAGCCTATTTTAACCAAAATCTATTATATGTTATCTCGATTGACATAAAAGTCTTGTATACCAAATTTGAAAAGTTTTGGATTATATTTTAAAACAGTTTTTCATTAAAATCTATTATAGGCTTCATGTAAAGTGCCACTTCTGGAAATTGTGTAATAACCAGAAAGGGAGGTGCACAACTAGATGTTATAGGAGTCCTAAATACAAAATTTCAACTTTCTACGGCTTACCGTTTTTGAGTTATGCGAGATACGTACGTACGTACAGACGTCACGACGAAATTAGTCAAAATGGATTCAGGGATGATCAAAATGGATATTTCGGCTGAAATCAGAAAACCGAAATTTTTCGCGATTACAATACTTCCTTTACTTACGTACAAGGAAGTAAAAATTAGTTGTCATTTTTAAGTAAGCTATGATCGTTGTTTTGTTATCGTTAAAGCTTTAAAAATTGTACATTTATTTTTTATTTATGTAATTTTCACCGCCTCCAGATCGGTAGGTAGCCACATCACTTACCGGTCAGCCACATCACTTACTGATCAGTAATTTGTAAACAAAACTTACTGCCTTGGAAACCCTATCGGTAAATTTTAAAAAACCTGATAGTGCAAAAATTTATTTTTAGAAACATTATCTTTTTTTGCTCAAATTGCATAGATTCATATTCATAGTCACTATTAACTAGGGTTGCCAGCTGTTCCACTTTCGATAGGACATTCCTACATTTTGATAATTCGTGTCCTACGTCCTACAGCCATTATCAAAAGTCCTACTTCTGTAAATAATAATAAATATGTTTTTCTATAATCGTGCGGGAAATAAGTGTTCTCGAACTCAAAATAGTGCAGGAAATAAAACAATTCAGTTTGTTTTCATAAAGAAATTATCATAATCGTTTGAAAATATTATATGCATAGTCACCCAAGTAGTAAAATATATGGTATTTGTGGCCGAGAATCCAGGAACTTCCATTCGACATCGTGGTCATTTCCAGAAGCACTATGCAACGAATTTTGGTAAAAGATCTGCATTTGCACGCGTACAAGGTTCAATTGGTGCAAGAAATCAAGCCAAGGGACCATGCGCAACCACACAGCACGTGAAACAATGGTGTTACTGCAGACCAAGTTTTCAGGCCGTGTCATTTCTCGATTTGGCGATCAACATGGCCATCAAGATCGTGCGATCTAACACCGATGGACTTTTTTCTTTGGGCTATGTGAAGGAAAAGGTGTATGCGATAAGCTTGAAACAGTTGAACATCTTAAAGAGGAAATACGGCGCATTATTGGTGAAATACAGCCACATTTATGTGAGAACGTTATTCAAAATTTCAACCCTGTGCCAGAGGTTTCGTGGTGGCCATTTGCCTGATGTATTTCATGTTTAATCGGAACTATTTTTCTTTATGTTGAAATAAAAATGTTTGCTTAATTCAAAAAATAAATGTGTTTTTCTTTAAAATTAAATCCGGCGCTCTAGTTGGGATACCTTTTACCATATTCATATTGTAATATGGATTACTTTATACTTCTGAGATACAAACTTCATGAGATCACGATTGTATCTTTTTATCAGTATTTAAAGGATTTGACAGATTGTGAAAACTGTACGTGATAAATCTCAAATATTAGACCTTAACATATGAACAATCTTATCATGAAATGTTCGAGGAAAACCAGTCATTGCCTCTAAAAAATTACGTAAATCTCTGTACTTCGACATCTACTTGTATTTCCCAAATAAATAAATATATGTATACACATTATTTATAGATAATTTCTATCTGGAACGTTTATTTCAGTTGTAAATATAAACTTTAGCAAAATGTATTTGAAAACATAGCTATCGTATCAGGAAATATGTACTTGAGCGAAATCTGTTATCATTTATCAGTTGTATATACAGCAGGATACTTGAGTCTGCGGTTCGAAACAACTGAGAAAAGTGTGATTAAGCTATCAGAAAATTATCTTATCGAATTTTACTGAGGAAATTTGTTTGACGCTTCACTGGATTTATGTCATGGCGTAGGTATTAACAAATTTTACATATTTTATATAGCAATACCTTATTTAGAAAGGTATATAATTAGATTTATGGTAGGCAACTGTACATTCTAAAGATGTGTTCATATACTTTTGTGCAATATTGTATTACAAAAACATATTTTCTATTTTTGCCGATCACCTATCAAATATGACGTTTTATTGATTTTGATATTGTTGCCTTCTCAAAATATTAATATTTACATGAATCTTGTACTGGTTGAGGATGATTTTGGAGACGAAATCGAGGTCGAAATATGGTGGAAATGATTAGGCAGAGGACTCACGTCATCAACCTGAAAAAACCTTATAAAAAGAAATATAACTTGTAGTAATTATTACTAGTACTATTACTAGTATAAAGAAATGTATATATTAATTAATTTACAATTATTTCTAAGTCAATCCTTATTCCTTGTACGGAATATAAAATTATTTAACACAACATGATCATTTTCAGTAGTGCCAACGTATGGTACGAAAATACACTACAATTATTTCAAATAATTTTATATTCCGTAAAAGGAACAACGATTGACGTAGACATAATTGTAAATATCATTAATATATACATTACTTAATACTAGTAATTTTTTCATCTTAAAAATAAATAACACCCAATAATTTCTACAAGTTATATTTAATTTTCTAAGGTTTTTTTCAGGTTGATGACGTGAGTCTTCTCCCTCATCATTTTCACTTTATCAAATTTCATATTCAAATATCGTATAACCATTTTTCTCTAAATTCGTTAGTCACACAAAGATGCAGCTATTAGACATACGTATCGAAGATTGAATGTAGAACACCATAAGTAAGACAGAGACACAATTACTTGTTATTTTGCGGTTCAGAAATCAATGACGTGAAGAAGAAAAATAATTTGTATAAAACGTATTGTAACAATTCTCAGAATCATTGTGACTTCAATAGCTCACTGATATGATTTCGATTATTCAGAATTTTCTTTGAATAATAAGAAAACAGGAAAATAGATCTAGTAAAACCGAAGGTTGACTATGTTTATTGAAAAGAATAATGGATTGGATGTAATTCTTAAAAAAAAAAAAACGTGGAATATCTTACACTAAACGAAGAATTGTATCAAATTAGAAGGAAGTTCTCGTGTTTTATTATTAAAACAATGCGTAAACATTTTCAAGCAATGTGTTTATAAATTCCATAAGTTTCTATAACTGTATTGGCTGTTTAAAAGTGTGTTAATCATTTCGTAATAAAAAAATTAGAGCACTCAGCACTAACTAATTTTATAATGAAACTTGATCACGAAACTAATAAAACATCAAAATTTATGCATAGCAATCTGTTACATTTTTTAGTAGAAAACATTAAATATTCATATTTTACTAAACACAACTACGAAATAAGTAATTAATTATAATATAAAGTTTTCATAAAGAACAGTTGGTAATGAATACTTTTATCTTGTTATTATCAAATATATATTTTTAAAGGACTTATATTTCCTTTATATATTTTTATATAATATTGTGGTTATTATTAATTCGGTTTAGATAAAATAAGGAAATATATGTTTTGAAAATATTTTTATCAATTTAATCATTGACAATTATTATAGATAAATATGAGGGTCACGCTAGAATTATTGAGCACAAATAATATGGTTCATATTTTTACCTTCCGTCATCTTGTATACGAATTTACTATTTTTACGATGACGTCTGTATGTGTATGTATGTATGTATGTATGTATGTATGTATGTATGTGTGTGTGTGTGTGTGTGTGTGTGTGTGTGTATGTATGTGTGTGTATGTGACGATCACATAACTCCAATACCACGAGTTAAAGAATTATAAGGATATCAAATTTCATAAATCAGCCAGCTATGCTAACCATCGAAACTGCTAATATATTCAGATAATTCAAATTGACAGATGTCAGTGTTACTGAAACGAAATTTAATGTGACAGATGGGAAGACACTGAAAGATAGGGTAAGTTTATAGAAAGATACAAGAGAGACGATTACATTGGTTTGAACATGTCATGAGGAGAGATTAAGAATATATTGGAAGAAGAATGCGGAAGACTCGAGAGAAAACTAACTGAATGAGGACGACACGGAAAACAGAAATGAGTGGATGAAGAAAATAAAAAATAGCGACCCCTAATGAATGGGAAAAGCTAAAGAAGACGAAGATGTTAGTATCAAGTGCAATTTGCATAGTTTATTTATGAAATAATTTTACTGGAAATTTAGAAATTTATGTATGGAATTTGTACATACAGGATTAACGGAAGGTATTGTGCTGGCCACATCAGATTTTTTTATATTACGTTGATTTCTTGAAATTTTAAAAACTTACAAGAATGTCAAATTAATTTCAGGCTGATTAAAAACTTAAATTATCCCGACTGACGCCAAAAATTACATCGAATTTTAATGGCACAAAATTGACCCCTGTGGCGCACTCTCCACGCCAGAATTGAGTGCCCGTGAGGTGACGCCTGGTAAGCGCTCGTACGGTACAAATATTCCATCATTACTGATATCTGTGTATGAAGCAGATTGGCACACCCAGCAATGGGTAATATGCTGTGATGAAATATTTATTTATTTATTTATTTATTTATAACGTACAGAGCTCAATTTGATGAAATTCGGGGGTTGCATACATTTTATACGCATTTCGCGCCAAAATAATTACAAGTGTTACTTTTTCGCTTGCAAACCGTTATCAATAAAATTTATATTTAAAATGTAACAGTATCCTAATGCACAGAACTCGATTTGACGAAACTCGGGTGGTTACATTCATTTTATAGGATTTCTTTTCAGAAAAAAATTGCTATTTTTAATGGTTTTGCAACTATAAAATCATCAAAATAAAATTCTTGAGTGGTACGTATTCTAGATTTTAGCCAAAAGAAACTATACAGGTTTTATCTTGTCATTAAGAGATAATGTGAAATATTTATTCTTTACCAAATTAAATTGGCGTAAACAAGAAGTTTCTCTTTCAAAAATTAAATTAAGAAAAACAACGACAGATACAATTAACTTGGTGTAATTATAACACAGTTAATTACTTTCGAAAATGTGTAAGTATGTACGTATATTCGATTACCCAAAATCGTCACCGAGCACGAACAATGAACAAATCCTTTGTTTAAGGTGTCGTGAATTTTCAGATCAGAGCGTTCGCGTGATCTTTTGTTCCAGATAAGAAAAGGAACGTACTTATTATCTGCGGTAAATAATATAATCGTATTTGGCTTCCTTCGCGCTGATAACTTAAAACTTAACGTATGGTAGATTTATGGACACACGAAAACAGAATAAGAAAATGTACATATAATTCAGATTCACCATATGGTATACCTTTTAAAACCAGATTGTGCTTAAAAATAGAAATATGTCTCTGTTCGGAGTTATCTTATAGTTTATGAAATGTGTGGTTCTGTTTTCCGATATATATCAACATACTTGATTGGTTAAATTTTTTAACAAGTTGTTACAAGTTAAACACTGGGTTACAGAATAGGGCCAAATGTCAAAAATGATGACAGTACGAAGTATAGATAGATGCTACTTTGTTTAACTTAAATATTAATTTTAAAAATCTCTCTAGCACATCCGGTTAGTTAACGATCACTAATTTAAAAAAATCTATAAACAATGTATAATCTAAGTTTACGTATGAAATTTCATGTTAATCTAAAAATAAAATAATTTTAAAAATAAAAATACATAAAAATGGCATTAGTAAAGTATCATTTGCGGTTAGCACATGTTTACCCAAGGTTGATCAAATAGTAATTCGAAGTATTAATGAACCGAGTTTTTCCGTTCAGTATAATACCGTACAAAAAATATAGATACGTTACAACTGTTGATTTGTAAAAATCAATGTAGGTGCTAGGTACTAAAAATTTATCCCTCTTATAATTCTTTATGAGATAAAAAACACAATAAAACTGAACGTTTTATTTTTTTTAGAGTCTCCTTTTACGGAATATAAAATTATTTGAAATAATTGTAGTATATTTTCGTACCATACGTTGGCACTACTGAGAATGATCATGTTGTGTCAAATAATTTTATATTGCGTAACAGGAATAAGGATTGACTTAGAAATAATTGTAAATTAATTAATATATACGTTTCTTTAATACTAGTATATTTTTTCTTCTTTTTTAAAAATAATAGCAACTAATAATTACTGCAAGCTATATTTCTTTTTATAAGGTTTCTTCAGGTTGATGACGTGAGTCTTCAGCCTAATCATTTTCACCATAGCAGTGGTACTGCCGGTGCAGCTAAAGTTCCGTGGAAGTTACTATAAAACACTCAAATCACACGTAGTTCGCTTAGAAATAGCATTTTTAAGCGTTTGAATGCGAGAGAAACAGTTTTTACATCATATTTCACGGTCTGAAACGAACGATTCGTAAGAACATCTCGGATACATATTCTGCGTGATGTATCGATGGAAATCGATTGATTAGGGCATAGAATCATCAGATGTACTGAAATTATTTGCTACCCAAATTCAAGCGAAATAAATAAAGTTATCCTTATGGCTCACTCTGTTTATGTTCAGTGTCGCGAAATTCGCGAAGTATGAATTTCATTTTGGATAAAAAATGTATGAAATATATGTAGGTTTAACATTTTAAATGTACATATGTAGTATATTTTGGGAAAGGAGGCGGCGAGCCCAATAAGTTTAAAAAACACTGTAGTACACTATTCGTTGCAATAACTTTTATTTATCTAATTGCAGACGTGGACGACAGTGAGGGGGCAGTCCTTGTCCTTCCATCCAGACAACAATGCGTGGCACTGCATCTCCAAGCTCCACTCCACCAGGCCCCGGCCCACATGCCAGCTCGCCGCAACCCGCATCGCCTGCCGGTATGTAACACATCTTAATAAACAATAGCAAAGATATAGAATTAGGATCCAGAGTGCGTAAAGCCATTTCGCTGCACAGACAATGTTCTAGAGCGAATAACCTCAGGCCAAGTTTTGTGCGTTAGGTTAGGTTATTGTTGTTATTTTTGAGAAATATACAAGCTCTCAGTGTTACCATAATAATAGTGGACTTTGTATTTCGCCGGGGTTTGTTTAATGAGATTAAGGAATCATCTTCGTCAAAGTCCTGAGCACTTCAAATCATCGCTCACTCTGACCTGTGCTGGGACGTACACAGCCCCGAATTGATGCATATTTCTTTTAATAATTTAATAACTAGAAACCAGTATGACATGAAATTATGTAAGTACCTCAGACGAAAAGTGTCTTTAAGGTACTTTCAAGCGGGGACTAAAAACGAAAATTATTTGGTTCGTAATATTTCGTTTCCACTCGTTTCGTTCTTTATTTAAAAAAATCGTTTTCGTGAATCAAAATGCAAAACCGGTTAAAACCGGTTCGTCCTGTTTCTTTTTAATTTATAACAAATGTTTTAAATTAATTGTTGATTAATAAAACAATTGCACACATCATATTTATAATATAATGTTATATTTTAGTATGAAAATTAAACAAAACTTGATACCATATTTAAAGTAACCCTCCTGTGACTAACCCTCAAAGATATCTGGAAATTCAATAATATTTTCGAGTAAAGTATTTGCTATAAATAAAATTAAATATTATATAAAATAACGGTTAAAACCGCTAACCGATATTAATTATTTGTTTTCAATCATAAATAAAAAATTATATATTTCGTTTTCGTTTCCATTTCGTTTTAAGTCCCCAAGAAAAACTGAAAAACAAATTAAACGAATTTAAGTTGTAAGGATGTTAAGTAATACGGTCCATTGAAATTTACACAAATGTTTTCAATTTTTCTTCGTAAGCCCTTTCATTTCATTTGTAGAGGAAACCAGTTGTAGGTTTAAATTATCTAAATATTTTGAATTTAGCTTTCACTGTTCTTCCTAAAAGTTGTGTAAGTGAGAAATCATTGTTTTTGTGATTGGCAGAAGCTACCTTTCTGGTCGTGTTATTTTTGTTGGTGGTTTATCAGTTCTCGGTGTGAAAGTGTTGGTTGTCCGCGTCCGCATCTGCCCGGTCACCGGCTCCAGGAAACCGCAAAGACTGCCTGACCGCGGTAACGCTGTGGTCCATTTATCTTGCTCAGCTTCCGAGTCGCTCCGGCAACGACTCGGTTCACAACACCCATTTCCTTCCTTCATATCACACCAAAACAGCCAAAAATAAGTTTCGAAAATATGACCAGCACGTAACAAACCACATCCTTTGGTCAATGTGTGTAATTTTGGAGACTTTTTCCCAAGACAGATACAAGGGTTGCCCTTTATATTTCAGGATTAGAGAACAAAAACAAAAGGCTTTATTGTTTTTCAAAATATTCTCCATGAAGATCAATACACTTTTGCATGCGTGTGAACCAATTTTCGAAGCAATTTTTCCATTCTAATTGAGATATCTCCAAAACATGCATTTTGAACGCCTCAACCGCTTCTTCAGGTGTCGAAAAACGTTTTTCTCCCAAAATGTTTTATACTTATGTCATAATTTTGACGGATTCTGACAAATATCGATTTCTACCTTCGGTGATGAGAAAACTATCTTCAAAATTTCATATAGTTTTGCTAATTTGTCCCAATTTTTGCTTAATTTTTAATCGACATGAAAATTCGAAGCTTTATTATATAATACAATTTTATATATTTTTTAACATGAAACATGGGATTTGTCATATCCATGGTTACGATTTAATTGACAGCAATGTATTTGCCTGTCTCATTAAAATGAAACATAGGGGACAATTTTGACATTTGTCTACTCTGTCAATGTCAAAAAACTAATTTGAAATACAATGGTTTATACTGTGGAAGAGAAGGTGCAGATTATTAAGTGGTATTATTTGAATTTTAATCCAAGTTTAAGGCAAGTGTCGGACTTGTTCCGCGCTTCATTTCCTGACAGGTCTACTCCAAGTGCAGTAATTTTTTTAAGAATAGTGAATACCTTTAGAGGAAATGGTTGCATCGAGCCTGCACATAACAGTAGGAATAGATCCTGTAATACGTATATTAACTGCGCAGAAAAAAACATGAAATTCTGACTTTAATACAAGATAAAAACAGATTAACATTAAGAGAGATTGGGCAAGCTACTGCTGTAAACAAAGCTACTGTACACAGACTATTTAAAAAGGATCATTACAGATCATACCATTTCAAAAATCACCAGGAGTTAGTTATGGACGATACGAACGAAGAATAATTTTTTGTAAAAGAATGTTTGAAAACGTTAATAACAATTCAGATTTGCTGCAAAATATACTTTTTACGGACGAAGCAACTTTTTATTTACATGGCGAAGTAAATTCACAAAATTCACGGAATTGGTCCAGACAAAATCTACATTTGAATCATAGTACGAGGACTCAATGTCCCCAGAAAGTTAACGTTTGAGCTGGCATAATAGGAAGCCACATTATTGGGCCATTTTTTATTAACGGGAATATTACTGCTCAATATTTAAATATAATACTTCTGTCAAATTCATCCCCTATGTTTCATTTTAAATGAGATAGGCAAATACATTGCTGTCAATCAAAGGTCAAGTCGTAACCATGGATATGACAAATCCCATGTTTTATGTTAAAAAATACTCACGGTATATATATATATATATATATATATATATATATATATATATATATATATATATATATATATATATATATATATATATAGTGTGTTAATTGAAAACCTGGCGTTTAACATGTGAAATCAGTTTTTCCTTGCGCAAAAGTTCCCAAATTAGTTTAAACAAAAATACTTCAAATAAATGTTGTAGAGGATTAAATTCTGCACCCAAATTAGTAATAAGATTTTATTTTTGACGTTTCATAACCGAGATAATCAATTTTAAAGTTTTTTTAAAGATTGCTGGTTTATAGCGGTAGCCATGCAACTCAAACAAAATTTGTCCACCATTTTATAAACTAAAGCTTTTCTTGATGAGAAAACTGTTCCATTCAAAGAAATATGTTATTGAACGAAAATCACAAAACACAAACTTTTTTTGACAGTTAAGATGGCATACACTTGTTCGTAATGTTGTTTGAGTTCCATGGTTACCGCTATAAATCACCTATCTCCAAAAAAAATTAAAATTGATTTTCTCGGTTATGAAATGTCAAAAATAAAATCTTATTACTAATTCGGGTGCAGAATTTAACTCTCTATAACATTTATTTGACGTATTTTTGTTTAAAATAATTTGGGAACTTTTGCGCAAGGAAAAACTGATTTCCATTGTTAAACGGCTATGGCCAGGTTTTTAATTAACACACTGTATATATATATATATATACTTAACATACAGAAAGCTATACCTATGTATATGTTTTTACTCTTTAATACTGCAAAATGACGTCACTCTTAACGTTAATTTAATTCATAGTACTTTATAATATTTCTAATGAATCAGAAATAAATACTACATATCACTTTAGTATTTACAAACAAAAGGAATTCCTGACGTCAATATCTCAGTAATAATTTCACTAATTAAATTTTATTTACTATTAAAGTAAATTTATTTAACATGTATGAAACATTAACGCAGATAAATCAGGTTCAATAACAAGATACAAATTCCTGTAAAAATAGTGAGTCACGATTAAAAATGAACTTAAACTCGTGTTTTCCCATTACAGGTAAAAATTATATCGTATAAAGAGAAATAATTTACTTTTTTAGGACAAGCCCATATTTAGTTAACCATCACAGAGTATTATCTGATAACGAATTGCATTTTCAAATAATTCGTGAAATGATTTCATAATTCATTCGCAAAATTAATTATCTTAGCTTTTATAAAATAAATATATCATCACGGCATATTACCCATTGCAAGGTGTGCCAATCTGCTTTGTTCGCAGATATCGGTAAATGATGAAATATTTGTACCGTGTGGGCGTAGGCACTTACCAGGCGTCACCTCACTGGCACTCATTGCTGTCGTGGAAAGTGCACCACATGGGCAAATTTTATGCTATTAAAATTCGAAGTAATTTTTGGCGTCGATATTGTATCTATTCTTTCGTTCTATGAGGAATTTTCTCCTACTCTTCTAATATATTCAAAATTCTTTATATTCACTAACGGTATTAGCATTAGCGGTATTTCTTAAGGATATATATAATATTAATATACCTATAATTTTAAATATTTAATTAATAATACAATAAAAAAATTTAAATGTATTTACTTCCCAGAAAAAGCTGTCTGTAATGTTAATAAAACTGTTGATTCTTGACACTGACATTTTGCATATATCTGTCAATTATAAACATTTAAATATCTCAACTGGTTGTTTGGGCAGCGAGATTTATTACAACAGATTATTCTATATTATTATATAATGTCTCTAAATCTATAGAAGATAAAATAAAAAAATTAAATGTATCAGATTGAGAATTTAAAGATCTTTATTATTGTATTAAGATAAATTTTCAAAAATAATATTCAGAAGATTTTTTTTAAGAAACTACTACTTCCGATTGTCCAATTGTTACCAAAACCTATTTAACTCTTCCCATTATTCAGTTTTTCCGTGCGCATTGCTCCCCTAATTATTTTTGACAAAAAAATTCAAATGGATGTTGTAAAGCAAAAATTTCTACATCCGAATCAATAAAAATCTGATGTGACCAACACAGTACCTCCCGCCATTTACCTACGTATATAATTTTTATATTACTTTATAAATTTATCCATACAATATATAACAAAAAGTATTAAAGCAAACTTGTAGAAAATGGAATAATCTTTAATTTGTATTATAACAAATTGAGAAAAAAATATATTTAAAGGTATTTTTTGAAGAAAAACTATCTTGAGCTTCAAGTAAACTGCCATTTCTGGTTATCCGATTGCTACCAAAATCTAATCAGATATTTCCATATTAGAATAAATACATGGTTTCAAAACTTTCTGAATGATAGTATTTGAGTTAGAGCGTAAACAGGATCCACACATACATACATACATACACACAGGCATCATCGTGAAAATGTTAAAAATGGATTCTAGGGAGCTTAAAATGTGGTCATTTACCCAAATCTTGATATGCGATTTTTAGCACGATCCCTATACCTCCCTTACCAAGGGTAGCGGGAGGTAAAAAAAATCATTTTGGCTACTTCATAACTGCAGAAATAAAATTCACGGAATTACAATTAAATAGTATTAGCCATAGAATTAGAAACAAGAGACGAACAAAATCGTAACGTTTTATACGTCTAATTATTAGTATTTATTTTGACAATCATTATTCTGACACTGACGTAATGTTAAACGCCTATGTTTCACTTTCCGTGATGCACCCTGTATATTGTATAGTATATAACCTTAAGTAAAACTTCTTTTCGACGGCAGCATATTATCAGCGTTGTTTTTAAAATGTAACCATGTCAACATGCAAATCACCGTATGATTATGTGTAAGCTAGTTAGCTGTCTCACCTCTCCGACCATAATTAAGTCAATCTCTTTGTTGCTGTTATCTTCCAGCTGACATACATATATAATATTACGATATGGGTTTTTTTTTCTATGAAAACGCGTAGTTTTAATTTTCATGTTTGTCGGCTTCGTTAGCTAACTGATCGCTGTGTTTATCTCAGTGTGCCTTGACTCATCATCTCGCTGTTTCCAACACCCAGATGATGAAGTAATACTTTTCTATTGTTCGACGTAGATTTGACATATTTCAAATTTGCCAGGTATCACTATTTGTCCAGGAAAATATAAATATTTTACTTAAGCGTAACCTCACAAACTCAAAGCTATCGTGGAAAAAGCACCACAGCAGTTACTTTTGTGCTTTTTGAAAATTGGAAATAATAATAAATAAAAATTATCAACGTTCATGAATTCTTATTAATTTTTCTATTAAATATACAATATTAAAAAAAAAAATCTGTTGTGGCCAGCACAATACCTCTCGCCATTTCCGTTTTTGATTACATAAGTATAGGGCGTGAACAGTCATGTGACATTGTGGGTCTTGACAAGCACATATGGGGACCCGTGTCAGAATGACAATTATGTACATAAATGTCAAATGTCAGGATTTTCATTAAAAAATTAAAGATTTTTCTAAACTCACGTAGTTAATTTGTCACCAGGAGTGTGGAATTTACTTATCGAGCAAAATAAACCACAGAATTGGAAAATCACTAAATTTAGAATGAAAAAATATATTTGACATCTATGTACTTAATTACTAGCTATCATTCTGACACGGGCCCCCATATCTGCTTGTCAAGGCCAACAAAGTCACATGACTGCTCGCGCCCTATTGTATTTAACATTTCTTGTATACCTACACTCTACACCAAAAATTCTACTTACATATATTCTTTATATTTAGATTTTTTCAAATGTTTCCAATTCATTGTCGGGATTGACAGTATTTTTGAAGGGTATATGTAATATACCTGTAAGTTTAAATATTTAATTATTAATACAACAATAATAATGTATGTACTTCCCAAAAAAAATCTTCGGTAATATCTCTGGATTTTTGACACTAATATTTATCTATCAGTTACAAATATTTTAATTTTTCAATTAGTTTCCATGACATTATTTGGGCTGTGAGATTTATTACAACAGATTATTATATACCTTATATTTCTTTATCTCTAAATCTATAAAAGATATAATAAAATTTTCAGGTAGAGAATTTACTCTTCTTTAATACAAGAACAAAAAAAATCAATTTATTTTTAAATCTGCTACTTCCGGTTGTCCAATTATTACCAAAATCTTTTCAGCTCTTCTCAGTAATGCCCGATTGAAAAATACGTAGTTAAACAGATATTAAGTATTATAGTTTTTGATAAATCGTCCTTCCAACCTCCCCACACATATACACACACATACATACACACACATACACGCACACACACACGCACACACACACACACACACACACACACACAGACATCATCGTAAAAATATTAAAATCGGATTGTATGGACCTTAAAACGTGCTTAACCATTAAAATCTGGATATGCGATTTTTAACATGAATCCAATACCTCTCTTAGCGAGAGGTTAAAGTATATGCTATTTTAATGAAATCATACAGCTAATATCAAAAGATTTCTTCTTCAATATATTGACTTTAGAAAATAACTATAAACATATTTAAAGAAAATGAAATATTTAAAAGTTTGCATACTTTTGTCCGCCATTGTATATTGCTTTATATATTCCATACTCTGTAGTAAAAATCTGTCATGTACCACAATATTTTTATAAGAAAAGATAAAATCTTGGATCTATGGAAATGAAAACCATAGTAACTGCAAACAAGTCTGTATGAGTGTCATTGCACATCTTTCAGACATTTATCTGAAGAATTATCCATTGTATATTAGCATATAAACAATATTCATGTTCATATATATATTTGTGTTTCGTTATTTCATTTGAGTTATTGGTGTTATTATTATTAAGTGAATTTAACGGAGTTTGTTCTCTTTTTGACGTGAAATATGTTCTCTTCAATGGATGCCCGGAAGTTACGAATGTTGAACTGTTAGTAATATATTTTTTAACAAGTGAATATTAATTTTAACAAACAAATACGTGATTATTGTTTGTGGGACTCAGTGGAAAAATGGTATAAGTGAATTTTTTACAAAAAATATATGTGTAAGGAACAGTTTATTTAGAGAAGAAAATTCTACAAATATCTTCTAATTATATTTGTTTTAGGACGTGACTATAATCCCGAAAGAATAAAAAAATTAAGATCCCGATGAGTCGTGGTTTATTACTAGAAACGTTGAACAGTTTATTAGTTTCTATATTTCTCTACACAACAATAACATAACCTAACGCACAAAACACTGTCCGACTTTTCCAAGCGTGAAGTTTATGCGTTAGATAATGTTGAAGTGCATTTAGAGAAACGCTGTTACTAACGTCATGACAAAGGGTCCCGGCTTCAGATTGGACATTTGTAACGACAGAAATGGTCGGGCTGAGGTTTTTGTATACAGTGATCCCAGTTTAGGAACTCATTTCAAGGTTGCATGCGCAGTGACAAAGTCAAAGAAAATTTTTATTGTACAGTCCCATGCTTAAAGCGTATTACTTATCAATATCTATCGTAAGCACTAATCCGAACGAAGAGGAGGTTGCCAAGCGGTCATTTCGACTTATTGTATGGACTGTACAAATAATCATTTATCGTTTAGTTCAAACTAAAACTAATACAATTACCCCTTAATCTTAAAATAATAAAATAAGCTATAAGCTAAATACGTATTTCGAGAACTAAGTTCTCATCATCAGTAGAACAAATTTAAGCAGAGTAGTTAAGATTACTCAACATGTAAACCATGCCAGAGATCTAACAACTCAGAATTAAAATTTGAAAAACGTGATATCAACCATACAGGAATTTTTTTTAGCCCCGAAGACTTTATTTCCAATTCTTACATTCTGAATCTAGTCGATCATCAATTCAACCATTATAAACATTTGTTCTACTAAAATTTAACTGTACCACTTTTCCGCTGAGTCCCTAATTTATTTTAAATAGTTAACAAACTAATATAAATTATTATTTCCAGTTATCAACATGGATGATTCGCTCAACAGTACCAAAGATAGCCAAAGAAAAAACGACACAGAGGACAGCATGCTCGAAAGCAGTTCTGCTGACAACCTTCACGATACCATTTCCACCCATGACTCTGACGTAGAGCCCATGGACATCAGCAATAAGACCACAACAACCGTAGACAGCGATAATCAAAGCGACTGCAGTTCACCCAGCAATCCCACGAAGTACTTCTGTCCAATATGCGATATAACTCTCACTTCTCAACACGAATTTACCCTCCACATTCGCTCTCACAACAACGACAATGAAATAATATCAGATAAGGGGTACACGTGTAGGATTTGCTCAAAAGTGCTGAGCTCTAGCTCTAGTTTGGATAGGCACGTACTTGTTCATAGTGGGGAACGACCATTTCGCTGTAAAATTTGTTCTGTGACTTTTACCACCAATGGAAATATGCATAGACATATGCGGACACACTCACAAAAGACTGGAGAGAATTATGAATCTGACGCAAGTACCGATAGTAATACTAGTGTTAATTCTAACGGGAAATCTAGAAAACGTAGATTAGAATTTAATAATAACAAATTAGTAGACAACAGCAATAAAAGAAAATCAGACTGTTTTATTAACGAAGAAGATGACAACTACATGCATCGAAGAAAATCAAAAAACTATAACAATAATAATAACATTAGTGAAACACAAAAATATCATTGCCCTGTTTGTGACAGGGATAACTTTGCATCTTTAAATGTTCTGGAAACCCATCTTGAAGACCACCATCCAGATTTTGAAGTTAAATGTGTATCATGTAATCTCAGCTTCAAAAACCACCGTGCCTTGAATCTTCATAGAGATATGGTGCACCATACAGAAAAACAACATAACATCAACAATAAAAACATTAAAAACGCTCATATCGGTTTTAACGATTTGACGTTCGTTGATTTTTCTAGTAATAAATTTGCACAAATAGCGCGGTTTGAATGTGAAAGAAATTTACATAAACCTATAACAGGACAGAAGTTTATTTGTGAAAAATGCTCCAGAGCTTTTCCTTGTTCTAGTGCGTTAGAAATGCATCAAGATGAGTGCTGCAAAAATAAACAAACAACTGAATATCCAACAGATTTATCAAGAAAATCAGACGACATGCAAAGGGAAAACTTTTTTGCTCGTTTGGATTTGCAAAACAAATCTGGAAGCATTTCTCCAGTTTCTCCAGTTGTTGTAGAACCAAAAATTCCAGAAATTCTGCAAATTAAAACTAGTTCCGACTCCAAAGATTTGGCTGATATTCAGTCTATTTTATCCATGACATCCAATGGAAGTTTGCTACAACACTTACGAACGAAACCAACTGAATTATTACAGTTACCAACGGAAACATCCAGAAATTCAGAGCAACATAATGAAGAAGAAACTCAGGATGCATTTGCAGCAGAATTTAGAAAGATGAAACTACGAGGTGAATTTCCTTGCCGATTATGTACAGCAGTTTTTCCTAATCTTCGCGCACTAAAAGGCCACAATCGTGCGCACTTGACTGGTACGGGTAATTCTGGTCCATATCGTTGCAACATGTGTCCGCACAGCTCTACAGATAAAGCTGCTTTGATCAGACATATGCGTACACACAATGGCGATAGGCCTTACGAATGCTCTCTTTGTAATTATGCTTTTACTACGAAAGCAAACTGCGAAAGACATTTGAGGAATAGACACTCAAAAGTTACCAGAGAAGAAGTTAAAAAATCTATTATTTATCATCCATCTGAAGATCCAACGAATGATGAAATTAATAAGATTAATTCGGCTCGAAATGAAATCAAACATAGCTATCCCAGCATCTCGAATGAGGAAGATCTTCGGTCAAGAGATTCTTTAGATAAAAATATTGTCATACCTGGTCTCTCTATACCAACGACTTTAATTAATAAAGGATTAACTATAAACCGACCAATCGTTCCTGAACATAAAGAGTTACCTCAAAAAGATACAAAAGTATTACCAAAAGAAGATAAAATAGATTTCCCGTATCCTAAGAAACACACTTTCAACTATCATCCCGATTTGCCTGACAAAATCAAAGAAAACTTGATCCATACAAAAATACAAGTTAAAAACCTGAACGATTTGAAATTGAAACAAATCCCGGACTATGAAATTCATTCCGATGAAGAAGAATCAAATACTAACATGTCTTCAAGTTTTGAAGATTATCCCAAATCTGTTGAACACCCAATGGATTTGAGTATGGACGTATTAGATTTGAGTAAAAAAAAAGAATCTCCAAGTCCTAAAATAGATAACGAACCTCATGATTTTACCAAAAAAACTTTAGAATCCGCTCCAGCAGTTCCGCCAACTCCTTCAGCAGCGCAAATGCTACTTGCGCAACAATTTCTCAAGCATCCGTACATGACGCAATTGTCACAATTTTATCAAAATCCTGCTCTGTTTCCTAATTTAAATTTACAACAAAATCTATTTCCATTTTTCTTTCCGCCTCCTTTTTTAAACCCCCAAGAAGTGAAAGAAAGAATGCTTCGGCTTCAATTAAGTGGAGGAACAATGATTAGTGAATTCCCTCCTGTACCACCAAATGGAATATCTTTCAATCAAGATTTGCCAAATATTCCAGAACTGAAATACTCTTTGGCAAAAGCAGAAGAAGATAAAACTCCTCTACATATAAACACACAATTAGCTGAAAATGTTAGCAAGTTACATTCGCCTAAACCACAACAAAAGACTCCAGATATGATTCATAGTCCAAATTCTGTCAAAATGGTTATTAAAAATGGAGTTTTGATGCCAAAACAAAAACAACGACGGTACAGAACAGAAAGACCTTTTTCGTGCGAACATTGCTCAGCTAGATTTACACTAAGATCGAATATGGAACGACATATCAAACAACAACATCCACAATTTTGGTCGCAAAGACAACGCGCTGGTTTAAGCGGCGCCGGACGGAAACCCATCAGCGCAACTGCTACCAACATGCAAAATAACACCAAACCACCTTTCTACGACTTAAATATCCCTAACTATGACATGCACATACCAAAGATTCAAGACTCTATAGTCACTGAAACCAAAGATAAAGACAACATTCAAAATCATGTACATATATCGCAACATGTTAAATACGCTCTTCTAGCTCAGCAATTAAAAGCTAGAAACATCGAAAACAATTCATTAATTAGTAAAGACCGCTTGCCTCAAGATGACGATGAAGATGCACTAATAATCGACGAAGAAAACGACGAAGAAAAACCTAAACCTGAATCCAAAGAATCAACAGAAATAAGAATCGACGACAACAAACCAAAATCTCTGGAAGAGAAAATGTTAGAGCTTCGCCAAATGCGTGAGAAAGAAATAAAAAATGAAAAATTGCACATGAATGTTGCGGAAACTGGTCTGTTAAAGTTAATAAAGCCTGAAGAAGCTGGACAAGATCTAGTACCAGTTTCTAGACTGCTGGATAATGCGGTTAGTTCTCGGTTACCATTTGGGGAATATTTTCGCCGCGAAGGGGAGGACATTGAAGCTGAAGGTGTCAGTGAAGAAGATGAAGAAGGCTTAGTTGCTAGTGGCAGTACGAGTGAGGGAAATGGATCTGGTAGCGATGAAAATAAGTAAGTTATCAATTATTTTATTAATAAAATATTACCCATTGCTGGGTACAGTAAAAAAAATTAAATATGTCCGATCAAGGTTATCTACGAATTGTATGAATTCAGATTTTTTGTTCCGCCCATTCTGACAAATTCAGTAGTGTCGTTTGCTTAGTTTTCATGAGGGTACTCAAGATACTACTGTTATTTTATTATTATAAAAGTATATGTTACAATAAAAGCATTCAAAATTCGAAATTAAGTCAACTGGTAAGTTTATTAGCAAATGTAAAACCAAATATGTGACACTGACAGAAAATAACGTTATTCATACGGCTATGAATCAAGGTAATATATCTGAATTAATAAATAAACTTACGTTACAGCGAAAATATTATCAACAACGAGCATCGTTTTAAAGTGGAATGTCCTAACTTAGTCAAAACTATATGAATTTTTGAAAGACAAGCGTGTTATATCCATCCTTATCGCACAAGCTTATAGCCTTTGCAAAGGAAAGAGATAAATGTATGCCAATTTGTTAATTCGTTCATGATACAAATGACCTTGATCGGACATCTTTACAAAAATTTACTGTACACAGATTTCGATAATGATGATAACATAATACAGGGTGTATCACGGAAAGTGAAACATAGGTGTTTAACATTTGCTCCCGTAATTATTTTAGACAAAAAGTTTCAAATGGATGTTGTAAAGCAAAAAATTTTACATCTGAATCAATAAAAAAATCATTTTGGCTACTTCATAACTAAATAACAGAAATAAAATTTGAAAATTCACGGAATTACAATTTAATAGTATTAGCCAGGGAATTAGAAACAAGAGACGAACAAAAGCGTAACGTTTTATTACGCTAGTGTCAGAATAATGATTTGACGTATGAAACGTTACTCTTTTGTTCGTCTCTTGTTTATAATTCCATGGGTAATCATAAAACGCAAATTATTAAAACTATAATTGAAACATTTTTAAAAATTAGATTCTATCATGAGACTATACTCTCGGAGAAAGACGATTATATTAGAAATAAGTTTAACAAAATTGTGTTATTTAGAAATCAATCAATATTTTATAAATTATTTCTTTTACTCTTTACCTTCACTAAATAAATTAATGTTGACCAGATTGAATTCCTATTATTTTTACAGTACAACAAAGTAAATTATTTAATTCAAATTTAGCACTAGAATATTTCATTGTTATTATTACTAATATTAATGTTCAAGAATTTACTCCCAAAATAAATAGTAGGTATATTGCTTCGCAAAATCAAGACTTGGGAAATTGAGTGAGATAGACTTATGCAGCAATGATATTTCCATTTCTGTCAATTCTTCACGGAGAGCAAGGGATCTGCAATATATTATGCGTACCAACGTGATAAAAAAAATGCTCTTTGGCGCTTTTGCTTTTACACATTCATAATTGCTTTGATATTGATTGATGCACGTTTGGGGCATGTTACTATTTATTTTTTTATTTGCAGATCTGAAAACGAAACTGCCACGACCAACGAACCCGGAAAGAAAAGATCTGCTTACTCTTTGGCGCCAAACCGAGTAAGTTGCCCATACTGCCATCGCAAATTTCCATGGACTTCATCTCTCCGACGCCACGTCTTAACTCACACTGGTCAAAAACCATTCAAATGTTCCCAATGTCCTCTTTTATTCACAACAAAATCAAACTGTGATCGGCATTTACTTCGAAAACACGGAAACACCACAAACACCCAAACTGATTCGTCGAATAATAACAACAACAGCAGTCAGAATTATATGATGAGAAATGTTCCAGAAAGACCTTACAAATGCTCAAGTTGTCCTAGTTCCACCTTTTCTACTTTGAGTAATCTCAAGAAGCACATGTCTTGCAAACACACAATTGTGTCTTCAAGCGCGGATTCTTTGAAAGAAGATACCAGACCACCTAGTAGAGAATATGAAAGTTTGGTTAGTTCTGAAGACGAACGAGTCAACAAAGACAACAGAAGTGATTGGGAAAATCAGATTTCACATTCCAAAATACCAATTTCTAACAACGATCAGACCAATACGATACAAACAGCTGATTTGCCATTCAAATGCCATTTATGTGACAGTTCTTACGCCGAACGACAAGATGCTTTAGATCACATTCGAGACACACATGTATCTGAATATGAATTATTAATGGCAAAAGGTGCTTTAGACGCGAACACTTCCGGCCACGACGACTCACACTTAACTAACCATGATGCCGACGACGACGAACAACTCCGCGGTAAATTCCCCGACTATGCGAACCGAAAAGTAATGTGTGCATTCTGTATGCGTCGATTTTGGTCCGCGGAAGATCTCCGACGTCATATGAGAACACACACCGGCGAGCGGCCATTTTCTTGCGATGTTTGTAGCAGAAGATTTACTTTAAAACACAGCATGTTGCGGCACCGGAAGAAGCACAACATGGCTGCCAACTTACTAGAAGATGGTATTTTAGCCAGCGGGGATGAAGAAGCAAACCCATCCCAAATAAATTATGACAAATTTGCTAAAATTAATAATAATAATAATTTAGTGCCTGAAAATCCAGGAAGAAGAAAGCATGAGAAATCGAGTGGCGAAGATTCCGAAGGGACAGAAGGTAATGATTTGATTGGAAATTTGCTTGGAATTAGAGATAAATCAATAATTGACCAAGTGTTGGTGTCGTCAGCTGATGATGCCGCCAAACTGTTGGGTGTGAATAATGGCCAAGAGTAACTGTATTTTTAGAAATATGTTAAGTTGAATTTATTATTCATCTTTTGTGATAAGTAAATCATACCCATTTCAAAATTTTATTTTATTTTGTATCTAGTCAGGTTATTGTCCAACGAATATATTATATTATTTAAAATTATTTGTACATATCTATTTTATAAAGTTTGAGGTTATTAAATTATTCCCTTAATGATAGATGTAGAAACTTATGTGTATGTATTTGAAATATTATAGAATAATTATTTGTATATCTTTTCTTTATAAAGTTCTCTATATAGTTATATAAATTTGCAGCTGAATCAGCCAAATAATAAGGAACAAATACTCTATAAAAATAAAATAAGGAGTATTGTCGTTCCAAATAGATTATTTATTACAAAGCAATATATTAAATATTATCTGTATCATATTAGAAATTAATTGAATTTGGTTATTGTAATAATCAAAATTCGTTGATATTTTTTGTTATTTATGTAAGACATAAAATAACTGAAGAAAAGTTATTTGCTTTTTTATACTTATAAATGTTGATTTCCGAATGATTGATATTTGTCTGTTTTATATCACATTTTGTAGCAAGTGCACTTATCTATGCCATAGTGTGTCCTTATCAGAGTGTTACATATTTACGAATCCCACGAGTGACTTAGATTTATGCAAGAATGTAAATTTCATTTGCGAAATAATTTTGTTCAGAAAAACAAAGTTCTTTCGAGGTTACATTCCAAACACAAACTGTACTAAATATAAGTAATTTTTATTAGTTTATTATTCACAAAGCCATATATTGTACACTAAAATGTATTATGTATTTATTAATGCAACAAATTGTACTGCTATTGTAAACTTATTATTTCATAGATAATTGATGAATCATTTCAAATAAATTATACACTGGATGATTTATGATATTTTTATAACTATCCTATATCTAAAAATAATTATTAATTTCAAGTTATTCCTTTCAAAATTGTCTACTTGTGTAGCCTATTAGGTACATTTGCAATATTTAAAAGGTAAGTATTAACAATTCTTAATATTTAAAAATGATTTTTTTTTGTATTTATCGCCGTTTCCACGTATATAGTTTGTAATTTGGCCACCAGACGACACCACCTATCAATATACTACCATAATATTTAAAAATTCATAGTGCCTGTATAGAGACAGCTTTTACAACCAAATTTTGGGTACGTACACAATTCAACAAGTACTTTTCAAAAATAAATAATCCAAATTTTTATCTTTGCTCATTTCTGGGTAAAAAAATTACACCCAAAAATGGATGAAGATTCGAACATAAAACCTTGATTTTTGAAGTCTACACATTAAAATACATACACATACCAAATTTTAAAATTTAATAATTTTAAACACAGAAGTTATGATTTTTTTTATTTTCCATACCCAAAACAAGGTCGGGACAGTTGTTGAAGACTTCGATGTATGAAAGTACATGTCAAAGAGCGTATATACCCCAAATTTGGTTGAAAAGCATAATAAATACTACATTTTATTTAAAACACACATTACACACTCTTTAAATTAACCCTTACGGAAAATCTGACTTCGGATTCGTGTTCTACGGATCTAAATTAGTATAACAGAATTTGTTTGACCATTCTAGTCCTCATAGTATCCAAGTTACAGCCCACTTACCCTCTAAAACTTTTGGGGTTGATATCTTAGAAACGGCTAGATTTTCAGCGATTTCCTTGAAATTTCGCGTTCCCTTCGAATCCTTTGAAATGTCGGGGTCGTAGAACAACATATTTAAATTTCAAGGGCCTAGGACCAAGGGTTTCAAAATCGCCTAATTGAAATTTGACAGCTTTTAATTGAAACATTTCGATTCAAAACGCATCACTACACTAAATAAGAAAATGGACTGTAACTCTGAAACTATTAGGGTTAGGAGGGTGAAACAAATTCTATTATACTAATTTGGACCCATAGATTACGAATCTGTGGTCATATTTTCCCTAAGGGCTAATTTAAAGGGCGAATTCAAAACGCAACATATTTAATTAAGAAAAATGTGTTATAACTCTGAAATTATTAGGGGTAGAAAGGCCGGTTAAACTTTATTAGACTAATTATAACCCGTAGAATACGAATCCGAGGTCAGATTCATCCCAAGAGCTTAATAACAGGCCATGAGCTTAATATAAGTGCAAAGGGCTTAAGAGTACCCTTAGGAAAAAATTGAGTTCAGATTCATAATCTACAGGTCCAAATTAGTGTAATAAAATTTATTCGACCCTTCTAGCCCTATTAATAACAAAGTTACCCCTAGAAATTTGAAGGGTAAGTATATCAAAAACCAAAGGGTTTTATGCAATTCTGCGCAGGCCAATCGAATGAGCGGCTCAAAATACACCCGATACGCTATTTTTCAGCCCTTAATTCCTTTAATCTGGCGAATTAGGGTAAAATACCCCCCAAAATCTTTAGGGGCTCGTATCTCGGAAACGGCTGGGATTTGAGCGATTTCCTTGAAATTTCGCGTTCCCTTCGAATCCTTTGAAATGTCGGGGTCGTAGAACAACATATTTAAGTTTCAAGGGCCTAGGGCCAAGGGTTTCAAAATCGCCTAATTGAAATTTGACAGCTTTTAATTGAAACATTTCGATTCAAAACGCATCACTACACTAAATAAGAAAATGGACTGTAACTCTGAAACTATTAGGGTTAGGAGGGTGAAACAAATTCTATTATACTAATTTGGACCCGTAGATTACGAATCTGTGGTCATATTTTCCCTAAGGGCTAATTTAAAGGGCGAATTCAAAACGCAACATATTTAATTAAGAAAAATGTGTTATAACTCTGAAATTATTAGGGGTAGAAAGGCCGGTTAAACTTTATTAGACTAATTACAACCCGTAGAATACGAATCCGAGGTCAGATTCATCCCAAGGGCTTAATAACAGGCCATGAGCTTAATATAAGTGCAAAGGGCTTAAGAGTACCCTTAGGAAAAAATTGAGTTCAGATTCATAATCTACAGGGCCAAATTAGTGTAATAAAATTTATTCGACCCTTCTAGCCCTATTAATAACAAAGTTACCCCTAGAAATTTGAAGGGTAAGTATATCAAAAACCAAAGGGTTTTGTGCAATTCTGCGCAGGCCAATCGAATGAGCGGCTCAAAATACACCCGATACGCTATTTTTCAGCCCTTAATTCCTTTAATCTGGCGAATTAGGGTAAAATACCCCCCAAAATCTTTAGGGGCTCGTATCTCGGAAACGGCTGGGATTTGAGCGATTTCCTTGAAATTTCGCGTTCCCTTCGAATCCTTTGAAATGTCGGGGTCGTACAACAACATATTTAAGTTTCAAGGGTCTAGGGCCAAGGGTTTCAAAATCGCCTAATTGAAATTTGACAGCTTTTAATTGAAACATTTCGATTCAAAACGCATCACTACACTAAATAAGAAAATGGACTGTAACTCTGAAACTATTAGAGTTAGGAGGGTGAAATAAATTCTATTATACTAATTTGGACCCGTAGATTACGAATCTGTGGTCATATTTTCCCTAAGGGCGAATTTAAAGGGCGAATTCAAAACGCAACATATTTAATTAAGAAAAATGTGTTATAACTCTGAAATTATTAGGGGTAGAAAGGCCGGTTAAACTTTATTAGATTAATTATAACCCGTAGAATACGAATCCGAGGTCAGATTCATCCCAAGAGCTTAATAACAGGCCATGAGCTTAATATAAGTGCAAAGGGCTTAAGAGTACCCTTAGGAAAAAATTGAGTTCAGATTCATAATCTACAGGTCCAAATTAGTGTAATAAAATTTATTCGACCCTTCTAGCCCTATTAATAACAAAGTTACCCCTAGAAATTTGAAGGGTAAGTATATCAAAAACCAAAGGGTTTTATGCAATTCTGCGCAGGCCAATCGAATGAGCGGCTCAAAATACACCCGATACGCTATTTTTCAGCCCTTAATTCCTTTAATCTGGCGAATTAGGGTAAAATACCCCCCAAAATCTTTAGGGGCTCGTATCTCGGAAACGGCTGGGATTTGAGCGATTTCCTTGAAATTTCGCGTTCCCTTCGAATCCATTGAAATGTCGGGGTCGTAGAACAACATATTTAAGTTTCAAGGGCCTAGGGCCAAGGGTTTCAAAATCGCCTAATTGAAATTTGACAGCTTTTAATTGAAACATTTCGATTCAAAACGCATCACTACACTAAATAAGAAAAAGGACTGTAACTCTGAAACTATTAGGGTTAGGAGGGTGAAACAAATTCTATTATACTAATTTGGACCCGTAGATTACGAATCTGTTGTCATATTTTCCCTAAGGGCTAATTTAAAGGGCGAATTCAAAACGCAACATATTTAATTAAGAAAAATGTGTTATAACTCTGAAATTATTAGGGGTAGAAAGGCCGGTTAAACTTTATTAGACTAATTACAACCCGTAGAATACGAATCCGAGGTCAGATTCATCCCAAGGGCTTAATAACAGGCCATGAGCTTAATATAAGTGCAAAGGGCTTAAGAGTACCCTTAGGAAAAAATTGAGTTCAGATTCATAATCTACAGGGCCAAATTAGTGTAATAAAATTTATTCGACCCTTCTAGCCCTATTAATAACAAAGTTACCCCTAGAAATTTGAAGGGTAAGTATATCAAAAACCAAAGGGTTTTGTGCAATTCTGCGCAGGCCAATCGAATGAGCGGCTCAAAATACACCCGATACGCTATTTTTCAGCCCTTAATTCCTTTAATCTGGCGAATTAGGGTAAAATACCCCCCAAAATCTTTAGGGGCTCGTATCTCGGAAACGGCTGGGATTTGAGCGATTTCCCTTCGAATCCTTTGAAATGTCGGGGTCGTAGAACAACATATTTAAGTTCCAAGGGCCTAGGGCCAAGGGTTTCAAAATCGCCTAATTGAAATTTGACAGCTTTTAATTGAAACATTTCGATTCAAAACGCATCACTACACTAAATAAGAAAATGGACTGTAACTCTGAAACTATTAGGGTTAGGAGGGTAAAAACAAATTCTATTATACTAATTTGGACCCGTAGATTACGAATCTGTAATCATATTTTCCCTAAGGGCTAATTTAAGGGGCGAATTCAAAACGCAACATATTTAATTAAGAAAAATGTGTTATAACTCTGAAATTATTAGGGGTAGAAAGGCCGGTTAAACTTTATTAGACTAATTACAACCCGTAGAATACGAATCCGAGGTCAGATTCATCCCAAGGGCTTAATAACAGGCCATGAGCTTAATTGAAACATTTCGATTCAAAACGCATCACTACACTAAATAAGAAAATGGACTGTAACTCTGAAACTATTAGGGTTAGGAGGGTAAAAACAAATTCTATTATACTAATTTGGACCCGTAGATTACGAATCTGTAATCATATTTTCCCTAAGGGCTAATTTAAGGGGCGAATTCAAAACGCAACATATTTAATTAAGAAAAATGTGTTATAACTCTGAAATTATTAGGGGTAGAAAGGCCGGTTAAACTTTATTAGACTAATTACAACCCGTAGAATACGAATCCGAGGTCAGATTCATCCCAAGGGCTTAATAACAGGCCATGAGCTTAATATAAGTGCAAAGGGCTTAAGAGTACCCTTAGGAAAAATTTGAGTTCAGATTCATAATCTACAGGTCCAAATTAGTGTAATAAAATTTATTTGACCCTTCTAGCCCTATTAATAACAAAGTTACCCCTAGAAATTTGAAGGGTAAGTATATCAAAAACCAAAGGGTTTTATGCAATTCTGCGCAGGCCAATCGAATGAGAGGCTCAAAATACACCCGATACGCTATTTTTCAGCCCTTAATTCCTTTAATCTGGCAAATTAGGGTAAAATACCCCCCAAAATCTTTAGGGGCTCGTATCTCGGAAACGGCTGGGATTTGAGCGATTTCCTTGAAATTTCGCGTTCCCTTCGAATCCTTTGAAATGTCGGGGTCGTAGAACAACATATTTAAGTTCCAAGGGCCTAGGGCCAAGGGTTTCAAAATCGCCTAATTGAAATTTGACAGCTTTTAATTGAAACATTTCGATTCAAAACGCATCACTACACTAAATAAGAAAATGGACTGTAACTCTGAAACTATTAGGGTTAGGAGGGTGAAACAAATTCTATTATACTAATTTGGACCTGTAGATTACGAATCTGTGGTCATATTTTCCCTAAGGGCTAATTTAAAGGGCGAATTCAAAACGCAACATATTTAATTAAGAAAAATGTGTTATAACTCTGAAATTATTAGGGGTAGAAAGGCCGGTTAAACTTTATTAGACTAATTACAACCCGTAGAATACGAATCCGAGGTCAGATTCATCCCAAGGGCTTAATAACAGGCCATGGGCTTAATATAATTGCAAAGGGCTTAAAAGTACCCTTAGGAAAAATTTATTTACCCTTCTAGTCCTATTAATAACAAAGTTGGACCCGTAGATTACAAATCTGAAGCCAGATTTTTCCCTGAGGGCTATTTTAAAGAGCTTAAAACTGTCTTTATGGAAAAACTTACCTAGGATTCATATTCTACGGGTCGAAATTATCCTAATAATATTTATCCCGTCCTTCTAGTTCATTTAATAAAAATCTATGCAGGCCAATTGAAAGGGCGGATTTAAATACCCTAGATACGCTATTTTCCACCCCTTCAACCCTTAAATAGATGAATTATAGATAGAACCCTTCGGAAAACTTTGAGGGTCTTAGCATCCCTTGAAATGTAGGTCAATACTTTATTCCGGTTAATTTAAGGGATAAAGGGCTAGAAAATTGTGAATTTAACCTGCTTTATCAATAGGGCTTTATATAATTGCTGAAAACCCTTCGGTGTACAATATATTTAGACCTAAAGTTTGTGCCGAAGGGCCTGCGTTAACTTCGATATTTGAAGGGCTAGAAAGGCAGAATAAGTTTTATTATACTAATTCCAACCCGTAGAATACGAATTCGGGGTCAGTTTTTTCCAAAGGGCTGTTTTAAGCCCTTCGCTCTTCAAAAAAGGTGAGATCCATATCGGATGATTATATTCGTACCTAGAGGAATTAATAATAAAGGATAGGATGGGAAAATTCAAGAAAAATGCATTAATCTTTGGCATAAAGGATTGTCCCTTTATTGTATACTTATAGTATATACAAATGAATCATAATATATTATAATACATCATTAAAAAAATATATAATACATTGTATTTGCCGTATCCAAATCCTGGGTATGCCCTGGCCCTATAAACAGACAGAAAAATCATTAATATTGATTGACAAGTATGGATGAACTACATAAATGAAGGATTAATTAGTGTTTAATGTTATGCAATACCTTTGTTAGTCCTTTGATAAGGTCCTGCAGACGTCCTGGTACTGTAGAAAGCCAAACGGATCCACCAAGTCCGAAGAAAAGCCCCTGAGACGCATGAAGGGCCCTTGATCCGACAGCAGAAGATCGGACATTGCTGCATCTGAAAACATACAAAAATATCATTAAAATATGCGAAATAAATAAATAGATTATATATTTCAAGTGTAATACATTTATTTTTCAATATTTAACAATATAGGGTACGCATTATTCGTATTTACTCCCCACTACCATTAAAATGTGTTATATCATTATGTATATACAAGTGTTTACTTCAACAATCGTCATTTCTTTTCGAGCCATTGTGTAGTTAACATCATATTTATTATTGTGTCTAGAAATACATAATAATCATTAATAGTGTTAGTGAATTGGCAATAATACTTTAAAACATAGTTGAATTATTTGTAATATACAATAGATATAATATTTCATGCTGTTATTATTTAAATTAAGTGTTTTTTAATACGATAGTGCTATAGTTTAATGTGGAGAGTGCACCACTTCGATATTTCACCACCAACATTTTACAGGAAAACCTTTACCACCTGTTTGAATATGGAAATTTAATCTAAACTGTAAGTTGAATATTTTTAAAGTTACTATTTTATTCTAACTATTGCATGCTTTATAATAGGGATCATAATTTTGTAAATTATTTTTCCTAACTGGAAATATATAAAATTATTATTTTAACGAATTAATAGTAATTTGTAATAATTTCTACTGCAACAATCAAATTTGATATTAAAATAATAACATATATATTTTTAAACTTAAATACAGATATTTTGAATTTAAATGTATCTTATATGTCTGTAAATTATATAATAATTTATATTATATATGAATTTATTGTCTTTGCTTCAGATAAACGAAGTTTACATCCCCTAAGAACTGCAAGACACCCTCTTCGACTGTCTGATAATTGAGGAAAACTTGAACATCTTCACCAGCGAGGCTTCAGATCCACCAGGTCCTTCTGCAAGACATGCAAAAGAACTATTCGCCATCAACAAAATGTCATTTATATTGTTCTTAGTTTAAGTTCCAAAATAAATCCTTTAATAAAAATCATTACTGTATAATAACGAATACTTTCTCACAAAACTGCATAAAGACAAAATAAACAAGAGTATAATATAAAAATCTGTTGTGGCCAGTACATTACATTGCGCCAATCCTGTATATTATGTACAAATTCCATACATCAATTTTCTTGCAAAAGATTCTAAATTTCAAGTAAAATTATTTCATAAACAAACTATGCAAACTGCAGTTGACACTGACATCTTTTTTAGCTTTTCCCATTCGTTATTTTTTATTTCCTTCTTCCACTCATTTCTGTTTTTGTGTCGTTCTCATTCAGTTCCTTTTCTCTCAAGTCTTCCGCAATACAGTCCTTTCATCTTATCTTTGGTCTTCCTATGTTTCTTCCACCTTCTATTAGTACGCTATTCATCCTTCTTCCAATATATTCTTCATTTCTCCTCATGACATATTCAAATCAATTGTAATCGTCTCTCTTGTATCTTTCTAGAAACTCGAGTTCCTTCCTTACCGTATCTTTCCGGGTCATTCATTTACTTTTTATTGATATTGACATCTGTCAATTTGAATTATCTAAATATATTAGCAGTTTTCAGGGTTAGAATAGCTGGCTGATGTATGAAATTTAATATCTTTATAATTCTTTAACTCTATATTGAATATATGAAGTAAAAAATGCAATCACGTCGTATAACAGAATAACATATTCTTTAAAAATTATAAACATTTGTCAATAAAAGATATTTAACTGAACTTTTGCAAGAAAAACTGTTAAAAGGTGCAAATGAGGGTACTTCTGGTGGACCAATTATAACCAAAATCTAATCTAATATGCATTTAAATTTAAGGAATACGAAAATATATAATTTTTGGAATCGTGGTATTGGAGTTAAGCGATCCGAAACGAACGTCACACACACACACACAGTCGCACACACACATACAGACATTATCGTAAAAATAGTACATTCGTATTCTAGGGACCCGAAAACGTGCTTATTCATTACCTAAAGGTGACGGAGGTAGAAACAAATATAATTTAGATGCTATTAATGGTTTTAGGGATTTAGTAATTCTGTTTTAACAATAAACTAAATAAATAGGTCACAATTTCATATAATATACATTTATTTTTAAATATAAAACAGCCCAGAGTACATTTCATATCACCTACAACAATTAAATTTTAATTGTAAAGTATTACATCATTCATATTTATTTCAATAATCGTCAGTTCGTTATGAAGAGCTGTTATATATTACGTCATACCTTTGCTAGTCCTTTGATGAAATCCTGGAGATGTCCTGGTTCCCTAGAAATTCAGGAAGGTCCACCTAGTCCGATCAAAAGCCTCTGCGAATCATGAAAAGTCCTTGCTAAGTTCCAACGATAAAAGATCGATAATTGTTGCATCTGGAAACTCACAAAAAAATCATTTAAGTACATGAAATAAATAAATAGATCATATATTTCATGAGTGATAATTTTTTTTTAAATATTTAACAATATAAGGTATGTATCTATTTTTCGTATTTACACCCTATCGCCCATTTAATTCAAAGAAGTTATATAATTCATTATACACAATAATTATTTACAACAATCGTCAGTTCTTTATCAACCATTGTGTAGTTAACATCAGAATTATTGTTGCGTCTACGAACACTTAATAGTCAATAAAAGTGATAGTGAATTTGTTAGTAATACGGTTAAATATTTAGATCATAGTCATATTGTTAATAATATTCAAAGAAACAATATTTATATGTATTATTGTTTAAATTCAGTGTTACATATTAAATCATTCATGCTTGTGTATAATGTGGAGAGTGCACCACTCTACCACTTGGATATTGGACCACCATGCAGTACCTTATATAGGTAACTTAAATAAATATATGCATCTGCATTTGAATTTTGAAGCTTTATCTAACTGTATGTTATTCACAAAATCGTTGGACTATTTATTGAAAGTTATTATTCTATTCTAATTGTTATATACTTTATAATAGTGATCATAATTTATTAAAGTATTAAATAGATCATTGTAAACATACATTCAATCATAAGTGTTTTAATTTTCATAAGTTTTATTAATTTTTGAACTTTTCTTCAATGATATTTACTCATAAAATCCCAAATAAAAGACAACAATTAATTACTTACTGGTTCATTGTTATATATTTTAACTAATTAATAGTAATTTATAACATTTCTATAATAATAGAGCTTCCATATTCAAATATATCATTTAAATAATATTATAATTCATATTATTTATAAATTCATTTTCTTTGCTTCAGATAGTCGAAATGTGCACCACCTAAGATTTTCAAGGACTCCCGAGAGCATTTCATATTTCCTGAAAACTTGAACATCTTCACCAGCGACGCTTCATTTCCACTAAGTCCTTCTGCAAGGCGTGCAAGAATCCTGCGATTCACGAATTCTCAGCAGGGCAGTCCCCAGTCAACAATACAAAATAAATACCTTCCAAATCATTATTGTATCATGTATATTGTTATTTGTAAAATAAATAAAACTTTCCTCTAATAATATATTCTTCATACTTCACATATATCTTATAATCTTTTACAAACTACATTGAATAAATAATATTCATGATTACTTCATAAAATCTAGATCATTCGTTAGACTCTAATTCTCTTTAACATAGGTACATAATAAAGGCATTTAAATTCAAAGGGATGTAAGTACCAAAAATATATTTTATAAAACAGTTAGGTACTTGAAAATGCCTGCTATTATTTCCTATTAAAACTGATTATAAAAATCAGCGATACATAGTTTCATAACAACATATGTATGACTTTATGCATAATCTTTAACTTTAAAACAAAGTTAGAATCATACATGTTAGTTAGCAAACTTAATTCTGTTAAAATACTGATCTACTTCTGATGCATTTCTAAACACATACATATGTTCTGCAATAATTGTTATAAATAATTAATATATTTGTAAATGTATGTACTCATTCTATCTACTTGTAAAATATTATTTATTAAACATATATCATTATATAATAATTGATATTTATTTATCATTTCTCATAATAATGTATATCATATCATAATACTGTCAAATGTATTATATGTTATTAGACCAATAAACACGAATTAAATGAATACATAATCTTTCAATCGAATTCCTATTTTTATCTACCTCAAAATTCAAATTCATAAAAATATAGGTGATCTGCAATTACGTAATCACGGTACCAATCAGAGCATGAAGAAGCGATCCAAAATTCACAAACAACGATTATATAACTTCACAGCCTACCTACAAGCAACCTGCAAACCAGCCGAGCACGAACCGAAAGCGATTTCTAGCAGCCCGTACGCCCCAAGCAAGGCTTCTGGTCGACAAAATTCAAAAATCGTGTAAAATCGACGATTTAGTGCCGGAGCGTCCGAAAAGTAGCATTCTACAGCCGCTGCGAGCATTTTTGAGCTCTCGGGCTGATATTCAGCCGATCCCAAGGCATTCACCCACCAAAATTTAAAAAATCATCGACCGATAGCCTATAGCAAGGCTTGTGGTAGTCAGAATTAAAAATCTTGTAGAATCGTTGACTTACAGCTCATAGCAAGGCATATATCCACCAAAATTCAGATTTCAACCGTACAGAAGGCTTTTATTCACGAAATTCAAAATCCACGCCACAGGCAAGGTTTCTAGTCGACGAATCGTACATCCTACCCCTTCCTCCAAGTATTTCTAGCTGTGTATAAGACTGACTGTCTGAAAAATTTACAATCATTCGAGCAGCGCGGGCGATGGAGTCGAACCGGACACTCTACTCCGTGATTTTGGATTTAACGGCTATATCTACTATATATTTCTTTTCAGCTGGATTTTGCTGGCTGGTAGGCCCGTACCTGGACCGTAGGCCAGGTACAGGCTGCTGGCGGATCGCAGGGATGCTGCCGCCCCCCGAAATCTGTATCGCAGACCGTAGGCTGCGATACAGCTGGTGGGCGGTTGGTGAGGTGAGCTGGTGAATCTCTAGGCTAAATGGATCGCTTCTTCGCGGGATGCTGATGGCCGTCTGTTATATAATGCACGTAATGAATTATTTTTTGATTATGAATGTAATTTGTAACGATTTTTAATTAATGAATGTTTTCTAGAGCACTTTTGAAGTGGTTGCTATGTTATTTTTATGCTAGAAAAACGGTAAAAAGTGTATCATATTATTTCTGATTTGTGGAACACGAATATGATGTAATTTTTTCTCTAAGACTTTATATATGATAAATAATGAAGGATATAAAGGATATTACAATATATGTTTGTATTTCTTCTGTTTTTATTCTATGTTTATAATACATGTACATAAATGATATCTTAATTTACAGATTCTCTTTTGTTATATTTCAATACAATGAGTGCCCGTGAGGTGACGCCTGGTAAGGCGACATCTGTGTGTGAAGCAGATTGGCACACCCAGCAATGGATAATATGCCGTGATGAAATATTTATTTTATTTATTTTCAATACAATGTATTTACAGAAGGTGTAAACAAAGTTAGAAAAATGAAATTAAATATGTAGGTTTATTTATTAAATACATTTTCTTTAAATAAATACATATTATAAAGGTTGTTTTACATATTAGATTACCAGAAAGAAAATCGTTCATTTGTGTGATATAAACTTGACCAATGTATATCATTTTATGACTATAAAAACAATTATCTTTCTTTCTAGCAACCCCCTACTACTCAAATGTATTTTCATGATATAGAAATTCGTCCATTTTTACCTCTCGCTAAGAGAGATATTGGAATCATGTTAAAAATCTCATATCCAGATTTTAGTGAATAAGCATGTTTGAAGGTTCCTAGAATCCGATAATAACATTTTTACGATGATGTGCGTGTGTGTGTGTGAGGTTGTTTTAAGTACGATTTCTCAAATTCTATAAGCCTATAAAGACCTGTGTAAGTACGGATTCCTCAATCTAACAATAATGGGAAGAGTTGAATAGATTCTGGTAACAATTAGAAAACCGGAAGTAGTAGCATTTTAACAAAAATCTTCTAAATATTATTTTTTGAATATTGTGATGGCCACAACAGATTTTTCCTATTGTTGAACAGATTAATGAAGAGACTCAATATTATAGGAAACGTTGAATTTATTTTTAATCTTTTAATATCATTCATTGTTGTCCATAAATGAATGTTTCATTGTTATTATTAAACTTATTAACTCAGTAAATTGATAACAATGTACATCGATATATTATTGCAAAGTATCAAAATATATCAAAATGCGAGAAATGTTTATTAATAGTGTGTTTCAAGTTATAGTAGAATGACTTTACTATCGATGCGGCAGATTTCGTTTCAGAAGGAAATTATATCCGAATCAGAATTTTTAGGAAAAGTGTTTCACGTTATAGTAGAATGACTTTACGAGTACTAACTATGCGGCAGATCTCGTTGGAATGTATTTCACGATCAATCATAGTAGGATTAACTGAATATATTAATCATTTTTTAATCAGCCGGTATCAGTATCATGTTTATTTGGTATTCGAACACGAATCTATACCAAAGCAACACTTTAATTATAAGGATAGATATAATTTTATTTAACCACAACTGAATACAAATAAATACCTTAATTTTGATGAAAAAGGACCTTAAAAGTATATGTTAAATAATTACTTATGAAATAATGCCATTGTACTATTATAACTTGAAAATAAGTATATAATAAGTTATTCTAAGATGGAAATTATGCTTTGTCTCAACTCATAATGGATTGACTTGACTTACTGATAATGTGATCAGAGTAGGTTTGGCGGTCTATGAAAATAATTTAACATTAATTTTAGTCATTTTAATCCCAAATAGGTAGGATTATAAGCTTAAGCTTAACACTGTATGAAGATAAATTTTACTTATTTTTTATAAAGAAGATATTTTTATTTCGACGAGATTAAGGAAAATTATTATGACAAAATACATCAATTACAATACAAACGGCAAGGCGTACAATGTATAAATACGAAGACCACGCTGCAAAAAGGAGGAATGTCACATTTTTTAATGAAATGAGTTAAGCTATGCGTCATGTACATCAAACACGATAGAATTTTATGTAGAATATAACTATACAACACTTTTTATTATTGCTATAAATTACTTAACAATGGCATTCCTCTTTCTTGCATTGTAGTCTTCATATTAGGATTAGGTTCGTACTTCGTATGCAGCTGGTAGCTTGCTGAAGATATTTTCGCTGGTCCATAAGTTCATCAGCTCCTCCAAGACGTCTTAAGCTTCTGCAGGACGTCTAAAGCTCCCTCAACACTCCGTAAACTCCAGAACACTTCACACAACAGCAGGACGACAGAAATAAACATAATTCGTAGTTGCAGAATACTGAAACAATTCAAAATATATTTCAAGTAGCATATATTAGCCGCTATATATGCTTTCTCAGTAAAATATATGTAAATATGTCAAGAAATATATAATACTTACAATTTAAAATTAAATATTATACAATAAAAATTGCATAACTGGTCTAAATATCACTTGAAACACATTTATGGTGATTTTATATTTAAATTTATCAAGTGTCTAATCCCCAAAATGGGAATTCTATATTCCACAAATTACAAAAATAAATGAAGGATGGGTTCGTTTATATTTTCATAAAAATTTTGTACAACTTTGATTGATATTTTATAACTTATGTTTTGTTCAATAAAGTTAATGTAAACGTACAAAAACTGATCTTACCATGAATATATAACATCTTCCGGTAGTTTCCAGGTCCTGCTTAGGCACAGAAGTTGTCTGCAAGCACCAGGAAATAATCTTCGAAGTCTGGAAAAACGAGCACACCACACACACGTGCCCATACGGAAGCTTCTTTCAAAAAACTCCTAATAAAACTGACAAAATATTTGTACATGTTAGGTGACAAGCTATTGTAGGAGTAATTATAATCGCAACAGAATAAAAATAAAATCTGTTGTAGCCAGCACAATACCTCTCGCCATTTTCATTTTATGTTGCTTAGGGCGCGAGCAGTCCTGTGATTTTGTTGGCCTTGGCAAGCAAATATGGGGCCCGTGACAGAATCACAGCTAGTAATACATTGGTATCAAGTATCACAATTTTTCATTCAAAACATCATGATTTTCCAAATCCATGTGGATTATTTTCCTCGACAAGTATATTCCATACTATTGATGACAAATAAACATCAGAATATTTTGAAATTTTGAATGAAATGACATCTATGTAAATAACTACTAGCCGTCATTCTGACACGGATCCGCATATCTGCTTGCCAAGGCCAAAAAAATCACATGACTGCTCGCGCCCTATAAGTAACGAATTTAACATTTCTTGTACACACAAATAATTGAAATTGTATCTCTTCTTACGTTGAATGAGGATTTTTTTCCTATTATTCTATGTTCAAAATTCTTCAAATTCATTGACAGTATTAGTGATATTTCTTAAGAATATATGAATTGAGCAGTTTTGAAGAGTTATAAAAAAGAAACCAGGGTATATATGAAAAAAATGCTTTTATTTTTGAAATCAGTACCATTTTATACTCATTAATTTTTAAAAATAATGTCTTTAAGATGGCGGCCGTTAGCTTGCAATACATTGCTGGAGCCGATTTCTGAAGTTTTGAATAGCCCGTTGATACATTTCGCGGGGTATCGCGTTTACTTCTTCAACAATCTGCTCCCTTAGCTCTAGCAGGTTTTGGGGGCGACGTTTAAACACTTTTTCCTTAAGATATCCCCAAAGAAAGAAGTCGCGTATGCTTAAATCGGGCGACCCCATGTCACCTCTCAAAAACACTAGACGTCCGGGAAACAATTCTCTTAAAGCGTTTAGAGAATTTCGGGCTGTGTGAGCTGTAGCGCCATCCTGCTGGAACCAAAAGTCTCCTAATCCCTCTTCTTCAACAATCACTTCCTATCGGGGCTGCAGAAAAATTTGCAACATTGAAACATAACGCCCGGAATTCCCGGTCACGTCTCCCTCTTCAAAAAAGTACCTATAACGCCAAATTGTGATACGGCACACCACACCGTTAGTTTAGGAGAATGTAGCGGTCTTTCGTGAACAATTTGGGGGTTGTTTTCAGCACAATGCCTCGTCGCTGATGAAGAAAGCTGCCTCAGGAGGGATCGCTGCAACGGCCGCCATCTTAAAGACATTATTTTTAAAAATTAATGAGTATAAAATGGTAAGTTCTACTGATTTCAAATATAAATACATTTTTTTTATATATACCCTGGTTTCTTTTTTATAACTCTTCAAAACTGCTCAATTGGTTCTGCCGCAGCCTGTATTAACATACCTATAATTTTAAAAACATATCTAATTAATAATACAATAAGATATATTAAATGTCCTCAATTATATGTAGATCTAATTTATTTGAAACTGTATTAAATCATTTATCTCGAAATTAAAAGATGGCAACAGTTTTACAATACAAATAAATATATTATATTCATAAAATTTATTAAATAAAAATTAATTTTACAAAATTTGCAATATATACACATAAATCTCAAATTTTTATGAATTGAGCAATTAGAGAAAATCTGTAAGTTTTTCTACGATTAGATTAGCATCCGCACTATTCTTTTCTATTATTTGTTTACATTTTTTCGACAATAACACGTTTTGTTTCATCACATTTAGTAAACCACTTTGTCTTTCACTAAAATGACTAATTTCTTCTTTATTTTGTTCATTGTTTTCTTCTAATTCAAAAATTTGCGGAGCTTTGGTTTCTTCAATTAATTTCATCTTTATTTGACTCAAAGGTTCATCTTCTGAATCATTTTCAGATTGATCGGGTTCACTTGTTTCACTTTTTGCAAGATCTGCTTCTAATTCAAATAATTCGGGGTTGGAATCATTTGAAGAATCATTTGACGCTGGTGAAAATAATTCAGGAACGGATAAATCGTAAATATCTGTTTCGGTATTTATTTTTTCCGCTTCATTATCATTTTTTGCTTTGTTTTTATTTTCATATACTTTAAGAAATCGTCTCTTGGACATGGATATTATTGGAGACGAATGGCTGGACATGGAATAATTTATTGAAAATGTGTCATTATTGATATTTATTTCGTTTAAATTTTCGTCTACATCTTCATTTCCATTTTCTAGTTCAGTTTTTATTGGGAAAATATTCTCGATAGTATAACTATTCATTATGTCCTTGGCATTGGGAACTCCTAACGATTTAAACAATTCCGTCTTTGGTAAATAAATTTTTTTATTGTTGAAATCTGTCCGTACTAGTTTTAAAATGTTTTCATCCAAATTTTCATTCAGTGTTTTTATTTTTGTTAATATTTTAAGACGTTCTGCATCAACTGTATGGATATTTGTTTTTAAAATAGAATATTTATCTGTTAATTCGTTTATGATTAAATCATAATCAACAATTGATTCCAAAATAAAAATATGTTTTTCGTTTTGGATATTGAAGCATAACTGATCAGCTATATATTCTCCATAAAAAATAGTCTTAGGAGGTTTTAGAATTAGATCAGTGTCTGTGGCAGTTATTTCATCCTCATCTATAGTTAAATTTATAACATGAAAGTCAGAAAAAAATTCTTTATTTTCATTATCTTCTAAATTTATACTGTCAGAATCAGAAATATTAATTACATTATTCGATTTATTTGAATCTTCAGATAAACAATTTTCACTATTTATTGTTGAATCCTTCATCAATTGCATGAATTCTTCAGGTATTTCAAGACCTATAATAATATTTAAAACAACAGTTCTATAAAAAATAGAAATATATTTTTTGGCTTACCAGCTCTGTCGTAAAATAGTAAAACATCACTTATTTCCAAAGCTTCATATTTGTATAATTTGGGTAAAATTACATTAAGAAATCTATTCTTTATAGACAAAGCTGAATCTATAACAAATAAAAGTATAAATATATAATTATAAAGCAAGCCATGGATATAGGGTGAATAGAAAACCCGTGAAACTTAACAGAATATTTTTGAAAATGTCAAATTTTTAAATTTATGCTTTTGGTAAATAGACTAAATTTAAGGTATTGTCAAATCATTTTACCCAGAATTGATTGAAATTTTAAGTACATCTCAACTGAAATATAATCTACCTGCTCTCCAAGTTTTGAAACAATTGACCACGCGGTACCTGATATAAAATTTGAAAATTGTCGAGTAAATAAACTAACAAGTGATATTTGACGGTTAATTCGATGCTCATTTTTTAAATTAAATTTACTCGATTAGCACAGCTGTAAATTAAAACATTTTGACACCATAATATTTATTTTATGCTTTAAAATTGTGTGAATAAAAAAAAACTGTCAACTTCTCGAATTTACCCTGTAAAATTTACTTACGATTTGTCAAAGCGTTTTTACAGCTTTCATATAAAATATCGTTAAACTTAACCGTGGACCAGTCCATATTTTTTTGAATGTGATGTATAATTTTTACATCCTCTTCTTCACTGAAATTACACCAAACATAAATATACAGGTTGTTTCCTTTAAAACAACCAATATTTTTTTGGGCGAAAAATACACAAAAAATAATCAAGAATAAGGGGCTTTTTCTTTTTTTCCTTTAATCGATAAAGTAATGAAAAATAATAAAATTTTGAATATCAAGAAAGCTAAAATAAAATCTTCAAAGTAATAATATATGTTTATATTAAATAGCAAGATTTCTGCAGATGATTCTTGATGTTTTATAAATAATTACCTAAATTCTTCTTCCGGAGGATCTGGTTCCTAAATTAAACAACCAAGTAAGTATAATAAAAAATTATAATAAAGATATATTACTAACTTCTTCCCTTTCTTCATTTATCGTTTCGCTGATTTGACTCTCATTTTCTTCCTCTTCTGCGACATTATTTTCCTGTTCCTCTTCTGAGGAATTATTTTCCTGTTCCTCTTCTGAGGAATTATTTTCCTGTTCCTCTTCTGAGGAATTATTTTCTTGTTCCTCGTGAATTCTGTCACTGCTGTTACTATCTACATCTAATTCTCTACTACTAATTACCATATCCGTAATTTCATTTTTATTCCAATATTCTGTTATATTTGTTTCTGGTCTATCAATATTTTTACTGGAACTATCGATATTTAATTCTTCATTGTTACTTTTCTTTTCGTTCATTTTATTCCCAATTCGTATTTCTTCTAATCTGTTGTTATCAGATTCACTGAAAAATATTTAAGTTATAAATTATATATAAAATAAAGTAATACATACATTTTATCTTGAGTTTCATATTTTTCTTTCTGTTGATCTGCTTTCTGTACTTCTTCTTCTTCTGTATTTTCATTAGTTTCACTGAAAAACAATTAAAATTTTAATCTACGTTAAAAATAAGTCACACTTAATTATACTTTTGATTTTTAGTTACACGTTTTTCTTTCGAGATTAATGTTTCATTTTCATTACTTAATCTTCTCTTTTTAGTAATTCCGCCAGGGTCATCGTCACTATAATCTGATTTTTCTAGTTCACGTTTTGCATATGTTCTATGAAAACTACAACATTATTATTATAAAAGATAAATATTTTATTTGTTATTTACTTGAAACTGAAACCATGTTTTGATGTAATTTTTAATATTCAGGTTTTGTACATTTTTGCAAATACGAATATTTATTATTGACAAAGTTTAGTTTCACGAATTTAAATTATTCATTTAATGCATATAAAAACGGTGGAATTATAGTTACTAACTTGTAAAGTTAAAAGTTAACTGTTCGTTTGTATTACAATTACATTAAAACTTACCATTTTAAAATTCTCTTTTTTTCATTATCGTCTAGGTCTAAAGTATCCAATGAATTAATTATAACAGTGATAAAATGTTGTTTCATTGATTGCCACGTTCTGCCAGGACATATCTGAATACATAAACACCTATTACTTTGAATTACCAGCTTTACAAGAATGTCGTTATTACATTATCGTTTTCCATTTTTTGCCAGGCTAATCTTCCGCGTAACTCAAAATATAAATTATGTACTACAATGTAATCTACAATATTTTGACGCTCAAATTTATCATATGAAGATTTTAAAGGTTTCATTATAACAACGTTTAAATATTAACAGGTAATCAACAACAAATTTTTAAAACTTCTCTTTCCCAAAACATAACAGATTTGACAAGCAAATGACAGCACAAATAACATGAAGTTAGCATGTTATCATTTTGTTTCTGTTTGTTCGTATTGCTATCTTCAAGATAGATGTCGCTATTCATCTGTTTGAGTTTCCTGTTGGTTAACTTCCGCTAATTTCTTTTCGTTCTAGTTTCTCAAGAAACAGGAGTTACTGTGTAATTTCCACGATGGGTTTCACGAATATCTGGTATTCTCACCCTCGCAAATACGGCCAGGGATCAAGATCATGGTATGTTAATTGTAGAAGATTTATTTTTATTTTAGTTGAGTAAATATACAGAAACATCGTTTCCATAACGTGTTTGACATGTGGTCACATCAGATTTATTCATTTGTGTATTTATATTTCTATTGCATAAATTGATACAAATCTGTGTTTATTTTACGTATATTATAATTGTTTTTAATATGTTTATACAAGTAAAACAGTTGATAATCGAGGTTGAGGTTATGTATTATTAGTGATTCATTTGTTTTATGTTTTAGCCGAGCCTGTGCTAACAGACATGGTCTTATCCGAAAATATGGTCTGAATATTTGCAGACAATGCTTCAGAGAATATGCGGCAGACATTGGTTTCAAAAAAGTAAGTTAATAAAGAATGAGTCTTTTCGCACGCTTAAAAATTTAGAATACGAGTCCTTTTTACAATTATTTATATTTTGCGTTATATATACTAAAACATTTCTAAAAATCTGCTATATTTTAACAACTCCTGTGTAGTTGTATATTATTTTGAAATACCGCAATTTAACGGCAGTAACTTTTGTTCAAAAAGTAAATGAAGGTCGTTCAAATGTCTGAAGTGGGTCTTATTTGAAAGTTCATGTCATCTAGTACCAACCTTATGAAAAAAAAAAAAAATCGTATTGAAATGAAGGCTCTTTCAATACGCAATTGAAATTCGTAACAACGCATAATATAAAAATATATGTTCAAACTAATATGATTTTATTGTTTCAGCTCGATTAGATTATGCACCAGTTTGCTGCAATCCTACAAGTACCCTGAAAATGTATAATTAAACCCTTTTTATAAAACAAATATGTTATTCAGTATATTTGTAAGATAACAGTAAATAAAAATATAAAAACAAAATATCTTAATTTAATTTCTAATCCTAATGAGTTAATTTCTAATGCTATTGATTACGTTGTTGGTCATTTGATTAGATGATGAAGCTACCCTCTGAAACAAAACATATTTAAACAATCTGTATGTGAATTTGGTTAAAATTAAGATCTTACTCTTGTAACACCAGCAAATAAGGTAAGAACAGATTGTCTAGGAGGTCTACAAACTCGACGGCCACGTTCTTGACAACACAGATTTGGGAAACAATCAAGAGCACTGGAACATTCTTTTTGAAATAAATCTAGAACGGCAGGTGGGGCAGAACATTGAAAGTATTCTGCCAGGCTAGTTATAGCTGAAATAGTATAATATATTCTTTAAATACTGCTTGGTTTCATGTATTGAATTTTAGGAAGACATTTTTTTTCATATCAACCGATTTTTTGTATTGAAAATTTTTACGTTAGAATATTCCTATTATATCTAGAACAAATGAAAATTTTATCTGTTTTTTTCGTTTGTTTAAATAATCAAATTATATCACGATGCTATTTCTATCGCGGTTCACATTTGATAAATTTTTGCTCAAGTATCTGTTTATTTTCTATTTATTACTGTTCGAACTCGACAATATCATTTTTGACAGCAAATACTTTGGTGAAATTGTTTACTGCGATAAGCGAACACGTTTAGCTTTTCATCCGAAATCTGTTTCAGTTTTGCGCCATCATGTAATCATTTACGATTTGCTTCTTTCGCTTTCTACGCGACGCAGCTTTCGTCTTACAGAAGCTGTTGTTGCATCTATACTACTCTTATTCTTTCCTCTATACAATAATTTTATTTAATATTATATAAATTTAAAGCTAAGAAAAGTATTAACGTCGACCGGTAGATGACTCTAGCGCTACCGTTCTTGCGAACTAGCGTCTAGCCTCGGTCTCTTCTCATTAATATCCGCTTGAGAAATACGTAGTTAAACAGATATAAAGACTTAGTTTTTGAGAAATCGTCCTTCCAACCTCCACACATACATACATACATACATACATCCATCCACACACAGACATCATGGTAAAAATGTTAAAATCGGATTGTAGGGACCTTAAAACGTGCTTATTGATTAAAATATGGATATGTGACTTTTTGCATGAATCCAATACTCTCTTAGCAAGAGATAAAATTCCACATAGAATTTTTTTTGAAAACTATTTTAGGGGCGTTTTCATTTTAGGGGAAAAATGAACTGATCTTACCTCGTACTGAACTGAACTACTCCTAAAAAGAACAGTATGTTTCTCAAAATAAGACGCAGAAAATAAAAACATATAGCATTATATTTATAACATAATAATTTGTTGATTTGTCTTTGCCACCTTAAATTATTTTACATTTTTATATTTCCAGGAAAATCATTTCACAAAGATGTAAATTTTATTTGACACTGACATCTGTCAATTAGTAATATCTGAATATTTTGTTTCCATGGTGCAGCTTTTAGCAGGATAGGTTGCAAGATATTTATAATTCTTAATCTCTAAATTCATTAAATATGAAGAAAAATATATAATTAAATCGAATAGAGAATAAACTATTCTTTAATATTTATAATACATAAAAGCTCAAAAAATGATATTTAACTGCGTTTTTTCAAGAAAAACTGTTAAAATCTTCAAATTAAAGTACTTCCGGTTAAGCAATCATAACTAAAATGTAATCAACTCTTCATATGGACGTACGAAAGAGGAATATGAAAGAAGTATAATTTTTGGAATTGTAGTATTGGACACACACACACTCAAAAACGTACTTATTCATTAAAAACTCACCATCGAATTTTTTGACCTTACCTATAAGTGACGGAAGTTAAAATTTGTTAAAAGTACTACATACGTATGGATGTATAAAGGAAATCGCCAATGTCACTTATTTAAAAAAAAATCAAAAAAGTATGAATCATCAATAACTATAAAGCTTTTCTTGATATATTATAAATTCAGAATGAGAATTAATAAAAATGATTTTATAAATAAAGTGAAATGAAATAGAAAATGTAAAAGGTAGATTTACAAGAAGTGACAGAATGTTCACCTTATCCTAGGCATTGGAAACAACAATTTTTTAATTTAAGGTCGTTGTCTTCGTGCTCGACTTAACTCTTATTACATTTATTTGTAACAAATTTCTCCTTCGCGTAACAATATTTATTACACTTACGCTCAGTGATATTTATCATTGTATTTTTTTTTTCTAAAATGTATTGTTTTCAAATTAGTGCCCTAAAACTTTTGGTATAGTATTACGGATTACGGTACTGATATTTTAAAATTCATTGTCATTACCAAGCTACTTTACAGTTTTTTAAAAAACTTAACTTTATTATTGTTTTATAGCATTTCTTAATTGCTCGCCATATAAAGCGCATTTATGTCTTCTACTTGTTTTAATGATTTGCAAGTTTCATGTTCAAAATTTGTGTATAACTGAGCGTTAATATAAAGAACTTACGAAAAAAATTAGAAGAATATTTTATATGAGACCTTGAGAAAAGAAAAAAATACTAAGAAAGTTATGAGATGTGGTTTTTGCGACAGTTAAGCAAATTGGGTAGACGGAGAGTCAGGCTGATGTATAGGCACTCAGCATTTTAATTAATATTTACCTATAAAGAAATCTGTGCTAACTATATACTGAGTAAAAAAAAAAAAACGTTCGTTCTATATAAATATCGATAGTTTCGATAAAATTATCTAATATAATTTTGAGTAAAGGTATTAATATTAAAAACTGTGAACAGGGTACGATCTATTTTAATATTGTAAATAATTTAATAAAAATAATTTTTTACTTTGCAAGCGAGCGAAAAAGTTCTTTTTGTGGGTGCTCAGGCGCCCCCAAAAAGGGTTCTAGCTACGCCACTGATATTTTGAGAGAGATAAGAATCAGAATGGCTAACTAGGAATACATTTTAAAAAGGGATATGGGGTCATTTAAAAAAAATCGTTTAATCCGTCTCATTTAATAAATATAGTAATTTAAAATAAAATGAAATATGCGGCTTTTCATTCATAAATTTGCTAATAAACTTCGCGGCTGTAAAATTCGTGACGTCACGGTTTGTTACTCATACAAAAAGACATTCCTCTATCACACACACATTCACGGTACACGTGGTTTCCGTTTGCTGTTGTAAACAAACTAACCTAAAATTGTGACAGATAACAGCAGAGCTAAGAGTAAAGGTATGTAAATAAAACATTTATTAAAATAAATATCAAAAGTTGTATGAAATATGTTTTAGTTAACAATATGTTGCAATCATAGTTCCAAACAAAACCGGTAGAGTTCTACTGCCGCGTCTGCTAAGCCGTGACGTCAGCGTCCAAATATTTTAAGAAATCATATCTCTGATTCTAAAGACTTTCAAAGTGTAAAACACACACATACATATTTAATTTGACCTATTCTTTCACGAAAAAAATAAACAACATTTCTGCTGAGCCCTATGCGAAAACAGTTTGTTACTGACGAAATTGATTTCTTACCAAAATTATGAAACTTACGTTGGATCATTCGTTGAACTGTTGGAAATTGATCAAACTTAATAGCCGCAGTCCTACAATAGCTGTCACTGGTTCCCTTCTCAGGACAGCAGATTCGGGGGGCGCAGTCTGTATCTGTCGTACAATTCTTCACCTCCCGGAATTCGGCTATTGGAGATTCCGGACATTTTCGAGGAAATATACGTAACCACGCTACAAATCAAAAACATATTAGATAAACAACATATCAAATTGTAAAAATTCACATACATGTATGCCACCAACACCAATAATCGATGTAAAAATGTGTACGCTATAATGACATATCAAGTTGATTTACGTCGTTCTCATTTCATTTTTATTCTAAATAACTTTTCGCTATTTAATTAACTTGATTCGAATTCGAGATACTATATTGCACGAATATAATAATTTATAACGCAAGTTTCCGCGTGGTAGATATTTCTTTTAAATGTAAAATATAAATACGAATATTTTATTACAAAATAAATACTTTGCCTAACAACTTAAACGAATTTTGATAATATGCTGCATATGAAGCACCAAATATGTCTTCATATATTTGTGGTGATATTTTAATATTAAATATTAAATTTAAGTTTGCAACAAGAGTAGGGTGACCAGACGTCCCGATTTTCCGGGATTCGTCCTTGTTTTGAGTTGTATGTCCCGGTGTCCCCATGAATATCTTCGGGACACGTAATAGTCCCGGTTTTCATACTCGACTCTAAATTTATTACTTATATCATCTATCGACGTTTGTAATATTTATTTTATTACTAAATTTTTAATTGTTTTATATATTCTAATTTTATGTGGTATATTAATTTTATTTCTCGCATTATAGCATTATGCATATGTTTTAGACAGTTTACCCAAGTAAGTCAACAATCCGTTAAATATATTCTCTTTTCTAAAATGTTTTGTGATATGACAAATTTATTTTTGTTCATGATAGGGGAAAAACATGCAGCTTCACGTCCCTTGAAAAAATGTAACTTTCAATTACAAGGCATTTGACCTTGAATGAAAAGAAAATTTTGCCTGCGGCGCTTGTTTTTCTAGATATAGTCAATTTTTTTGACTCTGTCGGGTACAGTAATAAAACTATAAATGAACTATAAATATCGCAATTATGATAAAGCGGCATATCCTTTACTTTCCGTAGTATAATAATGTTTGGCATCGGCCCATATTTTTGAACCGCTCTATTCATGCATTGAATCAAACGTCTACCAGGTATGTATAGGAAAATAGCTGGTAATCGAAAATTAGGAAAGTCTGATTTTACATGTTAAAGTATACTATAAAACTATACTACAGTACTACTGAACTTTAGTACTATTTTCTTTTATAGCTAATTACAAATACAAAAAACTTCCTCGTTAAACGACGTAAGTAAAAACTGTCGATATAATTTGGATCAATTACAAATATATTTCCTGTTTGTTTTCATATGAAAATTTCTTCTTATGGAAATACCATCGTTTATTTATTATATAACAAAAGACTGTCGCGTAGGCACTAAACACCACTTGTATATGTACGTCGTCATACAACATTTTATAGAAAGTGGTAACCACACAACAAAAAATACAAAATATCAATTCTTCTAAAGTGCAGGTGATCATTGCAGCCGCTGTTCCGGCATTCAACTGTATGATATATCTATAATACCAGGCCGAAGAAAGGCAGTCATGCAGCTACATTTCATTAAAATACTCTAGTTTCCGAATTTTTATCAATCTGCATAACCTAGTGCAGATAACAACTTGCTTGTAAAAATACAAATAGAGAAAGTTATGAGCACGTAAAACTTACGGAATGCGTTTAAACTTACTTTTATTTTAAGAAACAGTGTTATTAAGATGTTATTAACAACTAATATTATTAGTTTTATTGAATCGGTTCAAATCACGCAAGCTTATGTGCAAAACCAGAAGTTATGATCCAGAAATTACTAAAATAAATCACGAGAACGATATAACAAAAAAAAATCTGTTGTGGCCAGCACAATACCTTCCGACAATTCTTATGTATAAATTCCATACATAAATTTTCTTGCAAAAGATTCTAAATTTCCAGTAAAATTATTTCATAAACTATGAAAATTGCACTTGACACTAACATCTTCTTCTTTAGCTTTCCCCATTCGTTAGGGGTCGCTATTTTTTATTTTCTTCTTCCACTCATTTTTGTTTTACGTGTCGTTTCTGTCAAGTCTTCCGCAATACTTCCATCTTATCTTTGGTCTTCCTCTGTTTCTTCAACCTTCTATTACTTGTTTACATAACCACCTAATATTTGAATAAAAATTATTCCAATATATTCTTCATCTCTCCTCATGACATGTTTAAACCAATAATTGTTTCTCTTGTATCTTTCTAGAAACTTCTAACACTAGAGTTATTTCCCTTATTCTTTCATTCCTTACCGTATCTTTCCGTGTCTTCCCCAATAACATCCTCATCTGTGCCACATTCATTTTCTTTTCATTGATACTGACATCTGTCAATTTGAATTATATAAATATATTAGCAGTTTCTATGGTTAACATAGCTGACTGATTTATAAAATTTAATATCTTTATAATTCTTTAACTCTATATCAATTGAATATGAAGTATAAAATGCAATCAAATCGTATAGAGAATAATATATTCTTTAAGTTATAATAACGTTAAATGTCAATAAATCAAATTTAACTGTGTTTTTTTTCCAAGAAAAACTGTTATAATCAAAATACATACATACATGCATACATACATCATCGTAAAAATGGTAAAATCGTATTATATGGACCCTAAAACGTGCTTATTCGTTAAAAACTCATTGTATTTTTTGACCAAAGACAATACCTTCCCTAAAGGTGACGGAAGGTAAAAATAGACCGAAATGTCTTTTCAGTCGGTTGCAGATGAAAATGTCTTTTCAAGTGGGCAATGAATTCGGGTCAAAATGTTACGTTAAATTACTCAATTGTTTCATACAATACAAAAAAACGGTCATATATTAGGAAAGCATTGTAATCATGCTTAAAATGACAAAGAAATATTTGAAATAAGAACAGTTTTTGATTGGTAGAATATTCAGTTTCACAATGATAATCTAATTCGAGTGTAACTGTACATAACCTTATCAATACAATTTCTAAAATTTCAGAAACAATAAAAATCTTGCAATTTTTATGCCCCTATTCTTTTATTAATTTTATTGACATTTAATATTTTACCAAAAAACTATTTGTTTTTTGGATACAGTGTTTTTTGATGTTTAGAATGAAAAGAAATACAACATCGCGTGCCTAATGTGATAATCTGTTTTGATTGATAGTTAAGTAACTCTTAAGTTTTTGTCTCCATGAAAAGTCACCATGTGTTATTAAATTTCACATGCATCATTACAAAATATTTGTTATATAAAATATAATACCTTTAAGTATATAATTTAAGTAAGTAGTTATTTCTAATTAAGCGACTAATATGTTATTAAATATATATTTGCAGTATTGTAGCATGAATTTTAAAAAATATAATTGTATTCAGTACATATCGCTTAATCAAGTTTTTCAGGTTTAATACGTATTGCTCAATATGACTGTGTAAAATTAAGAAAGACCGCAACAATGTTCTAATGAATTTCGAAAAAACTTCTTGCTGCTATTAATCTATAATTGACTTATATTATGTTCTAAATTACAAAAATATAGACACGCATATTAAACACGCTTTTATTGCCAATTTTGTAAAAAATATCGTTTTGCAAGAGTATAATATAATAACGCGTCTTAATGTCGTTTTGGTATAAATTTTAACAAAAGAGTCTAAATTTCCAGTAAAATTATTTCATAAACAAACTATGCAAATGACACTTGACACTCTCCTCATGACATGTTCAAACCAATGTAATCGTCTCTCTTATATCTTTCTAGAAACTTTTATCACTCGAGCCGTTTCCCTTATTCTTACATTTCTTATCGTATCTTTCCGTGTCTTCCCCAACATTTATCTCAACATCCTCATCTCTGCCACATTCATTTTCTTTTCATTGATACATCTGTCAATTTTAATTATCTAATATATTAACAGTTTCCATGTTAGCATAACTGGGCGATTTATAAAATTTAATATTTTTATAATTCTTTAACTCTATATCTATTGAAAATGAAATATAAAATGCAATCAAATTGTATATAGTTATAATAACGTTAAATGTTAATAAATCATATTTAACTGTTAAAATCTTCAAATGAGGGTACTTCCGGTTGACCAATTATAACCAAAATCTAATCACTTGTTCTTCTTGATGTAAACTTGAGGAATACGAAAAAATTATAATTTTTGGAATCGTGGTATTGAAGATATGCGATCCGAAACTTTCGTCATACAGACACACACATACATACAGACATCATCGTAAAAATGGTAAAATCGTATTATATGGACCCTAAAACATGCTTATTCATTAAAAACTCATCACTGAATTTTTTGACTAAAGACAATACCTTCCTTACCAAAAGGTGACGGTAGGTAAGAAAATATCAATAAATGCTGAATTTTTACTCTAAAATGTAATACTTTGCACAAAAGTTAAATGGAGAGCAATGCGAATTAAAAACTGATTTCATGTGTTAAATCATTATGCTCGATTTTAATTTATACCATTTTCGAACAATAATAAATAATACCCCCTCCTTACGTTCATGCAGTGGTTCCGGCTTGGGTGCAGGCAACCCCTTAAGACATCTCTTGAACCGCACATCTTTCCTCGCGCAGCACAACAGCCCCTGACCAAGGAGGCCGCAGTCACTATTTCTCTCACATGGCAATGTGAACAGCGGTAGCCGAACGTCCTGCGCAGGACATACCAGCCTTTGCTGTTTGACCACCGGCTGAACGACTTCTTGTGCTGGCGCTGCTGTGCCCACTGCTCGGGGTTTGATGTTACTGCTACTGGCAGTGAGATTTTTGGAGGTGTTTGTGGTATTTTTTCCTAAACAGAATCAGAAATATAGTATATTTACACTCAAATTAGATGCCAGCACAGTTTCATGCTAATTTAAAGGCAATTTTCGAAGAAAAACTATTTTGAGCTAATACTTAGATGGATGACGGGTCGGCTGTTTATAATTATTAAATAACTGATGTGTATTCATGCATTGGAATTATTTCAATATCAATTAAAATAGTAATAATTATAGATATACTTTCTTTATTTAATTAATAATAAGTTGTGTTCAGTGACAAAATTCCTCGTTTCAGAAAGTAAAACCATTTTCTTTTTAAATATGTCTCCTTAATTGTTTTCTGTATCACAATAATTCATTAATTAATAAATGAATCAATGTCACAAAGTAAGTACTATCTTTTATAAATCTAAATTATTCATGAAAATTTCACTAATCGCAATTGCAATACTTGCTATTAGTAAAAGGTGAAATGGAAAAGTATTGTGAAATACTTTTTACTTTCTGATATAAAAATATATATCGAAGTAATTACAGCAATTATTAATTTGTAAAATGATGTGTGGAAGCTAATTTCAAAATCAATTTATTCACGCAATAACAAAAACTTTAAAAATATGCCATTTTCTCCATATTAATTTTAATTAAATTTACCGGAATCAGTCTGAATTTACAATTATTTCCGTATGTAATATCTATAATTATCATATCTAGGTATATAATAAATGTACAAATATTCGTATATTAGTGTCACTTTATAAGTATTTAGTATATTTAGTTATTGGACCGAAATGTAGTAAAAAAAAACAATTACAATATAATAGTTTAATTTTAGAAATAAAAATAGTCAATAAAAGTAAAATTATTTCAACATAAAAATAATAAAAAATGTTACAATTTCAATACTGTCTATTATTTTGATTAGTATAAAAAGTAAATAATATAAGTACATACCACAAATAATATAAACTTCTATAATTTTTCGCATTGCTTATTAATGAGAAAATTTGTATCACTATAGACTAATTAAGAAATTAGAGATTCAGGCTAATTAACTTTAATTTTAAGTGTCTTATATAACACTCAAAAATTACTTTTGGAAAATTACTTCACAATAAATTGCACATCTGTTCATTGCTTAAGTGGGTAATTTGACATTTAAATTAGATGTTTATATAAGTTTATTTTGTAGTATACAAATATTGTGAAGAAAATGAAACACTTCGCAACAATGAAATGATATCTGTATACACACACACACACATGTACAGACATCATCGTAAAAATAGTAAATTCGTATTGTAGGGATCCCAAAACGTGCTTATTCATTAAAAACACTATCGAATTTTTTGACCAAAGACAATACCTTCCTTACCTAAATTTGACGGAAGGTAAGAAATACTGTTAACAGTTGTTGATTTGCTACATAAAAAGTGCCTAAATATTCCAAATTATTAAAGTACAATTATTGACACCTATTTTAAAAAAAATATTCTATTGATTTTGGCACCTTTTTTTAAAATTACTTTACACAAAAACATTTATTTATTTGAAATGTTTGAAAAAAGTTCGGGAACATGTTCCGGTTGTAAAACACCACTGATTGTTAACTAATGAGATTTGTGTAAAAAGTACTCAAAATAATAAGTGAAAGAATCTATAGATAATTTCAAAGAAACCATTTAAACGATTAAACTTTTTACTTCATTCGATGAATTATACTTTTTCAACTTATTTTGTTTTGGTATTATAGGATCATTTTGCTTCTATTGTAATTCGATAGATTTGTTGGGAAACAAATACTTAGCAATTTCATTCTATTTTTTTCATTGAATAGAAAACGACTTTATTTTCACAGAATTGTAAAATTGGTACAATTCTGATGTCTCTCAAACTTATAAAAACAAAAGTGTTCCATTAGATTTTTAAAATTTAATTTTACCGCTTTTTGACGTTAAACCTCATATGAATAATAAAGGCGCGTTTCATAATAGCGTTACTATTATAATAGTGCGTTCGTAATACCGGCCTATATTTTTTTGAACCGAAATGGCTTATAGTGACTCAGACAGCTAGGATTCGATTCCGACCGATTGTAAACTTAAAAATTGCAAATTTTTGAGATCTCGTACGTTTTTCTTTTGGTTGGATTTGAACTTGAAGCGTCAGAACCGCACACCAGTCACTTAAATCAGCCAACAAGAAACAATAATAAACTCAAATTTCATTTATGTTTAATATTAAATTTAACAATTTTTCATATTATTTAAAAAAATCTGATATGGCCAGCAAATTACCTTCCGTCAACCTATGTATAAATTCCATACATAATTTTTCTTGCAAAAGATTCTAAATTTCCAGTAAAATTATTTCATAAACAAACTATTCAAATTGCACTTGACACTAACATCTTCTTCTTTAGCTTTCCCCATTCGTTAGGGGTCGCTATTTTTTATTTTCTTCTTCCACTCATTTCTGTTTTACGTGTCGTTAAATCCATTTTTTTTAATTTGGTGTGGCCAGCACATTACCTTCCGTCAATCCAGTGTATTATGTACAAATTCCATAGGGCACGAGCAGTCACGTGATTTTGCTGACCTTGGCAATCATATATGGGGGCCCGTATCAGAATGACAGCTATTAATTATGTCCATAACTGACAAATATCATACTTTTTCATTATCATCATTTTCAAAATTATGACATTTGTCAGTTATGGACATAATTATATAATAGCTGTCATTTTGATACGGGCTCCCATATCTGCTTGCCAAGGTCAGCAAAGTCATGTTACTGTTCGCGCCCTATGCAATTCGTACATAATACACTGGATTGACGGAAGGTAATGTGCTGGGTGCTGGCCACACCAAATTAAAAAAAAATGGAGCTAAACCTGAAGAATACGAAAAAAATACAATTTTTGGAATCACACACATCCGTACAGACATCATCGTAAAAATAGTAAATTCGTATTCTAGGGACCCCAAAACGTGCATATTCATTAGAAACTCCCTATCGAATTTTTTGACCAAAGACAATACTTAAGTTACCTAAAGGTGACGGAAGGTAAAAAAATGATAAATCCGCTATTTCTAAAGTAGGGTATTAGCAGTTATAAATTTGGCAACTCACCCTTATTCGCGGGAAGTTTAATTTCATTGACACGAACTTGAGTCCTGACAACACTGAACATACACAACACTGTCACTACTAACAAGTAGTACTTGATCGAAGCCATGGTTGTCGATAGTAGAAGCGAACTGATCACGTCAATTGCAAATTTAAAATCCAAGCCCAAGCCAACATCTTGTTGGGTCTGGGGCGGCCCGATTCCCAATTACAAAAGATTACCAACACTATTGCTGCTGCTGGCTAAGCCGTCAGCACATATTACAACTGGGATTGTTGCTGTGTACCACACTCTCTCTCATACATAACATAGAGCTTAAAAATTGTTTTGCAATCGCTTCCCTATACAAATAAATCATGTTATTGAACAATATTTAATATACTAATAACAAAATAATTAAAATTTTGCAACAAAAATGGAATTCGTAGTAGCCAGTAGATTATTTCAAAATATATATGTTGTGCACTTTCCACACTATGACTGAGTGTCCGTGAAATGAAGTCAGAAATATTCGTAAAACAAATTTGCATACACAGAAATATTACAACATAAGTTTTTAAGTTCCTTCTAATTATTTTCCCGACTTTGGCAGTTTTTAAGTTATAAAATTTTAAATATAAATGTGTCTTATTTTCAACAATTTTAGCGTGACCCCCGTACATACACTACAATTTTACATATATTTTAATTTATTATTAGTTAATTATACTATAAAAAATAAAGTATTCGCTCTATTAATCTCAGTGAACGGGATGAACTAATAGAGCATTTTTTTTTCATCTTAAGATATTCTTAGCCTACTTTAAATCCTTATATTTTATTTTACACATCGAAATTTTTTACAAACAAAGAAGGATTTTTGTTTTTGTGTCATACTGCCTGAACTTTGCTATGAAAATTACTTTCACTTATAATTCGTAATCCACTTGGCAGTTTAATATCACGTATGGAACTCGATACTGTTCAGATTGACGCGAAAATTTGGACAATGAGAATTATGTCAAGTTTAGAATAGATTGCACTTAATAAGTTCTAGTTTCAAAATTTGGATATGCGAAATATTTAACGAACGAAATGTAATATTCTGCAACAATAACATTAAATGTGATTCTATATTTGTACACATAAAAATAAAAGTGCTATCAAAAATACTCGATTAATCTTTTAAGGGCCCAATAGGCGAATGGGACAAATATTGAAGATGCTCAGTGGAAAATAAATGTAGTCAGGTTTATAGTTCTCAATACCTCTCGCCGTTTAAGGTTACATGACTATAGGGCGCGAGCAGTCATGTGCCATTGTTGGCCTTGAAAAGTAGATATGGCAGCCCATGTCACAATGACAATTAGTAATTAAGTACATAGATGTCCAATGTCAGAATTTTTCAATAAAATTCAAGATTTTCTAAATTCACGTAGTTAATTTGTCACCAGGAGTGTGGAATTGGAAAATTTAGAATGAAAATGAAAATACAAGATATTCTGACACGGGCCCTCATCTGCTTGTCAAGGCCAACAAAGTCACATGACTGCTCGCGCCCTATTGTATTTAAAATTTCTTGTATACACTCTACACCAAAAATTCTACTCATATCTATTCTTTATATTTAGAATTTTAAATTCATTCTATGAGTGCCCGTGAGGTGATGCCTGGTAAGTGCCCACACGGTACAAATATTCCATCATTACCGATATCTGTGTACGAAGCAGATTGGCACACCCAGCAATGGGTAATATGCCGTGATGAAATATTTATTTGTTTATTTTAAGAAATTTTGTCCTACTCATTATAAATGGCAGTATTTTTGAAGGGCATATGTACTATACCTATAATTTTAAATATTTAACCATTAATACAATAAGAAATAATAAATATATGTACTTCCCTGAAAAAGTCTTCAATAATATCTCCGGATTTCTGACACTGACATTTATCTGTCAGTTACAAACATTTTAATTAGTTTCCATTACATTATTTGGGCTGTGAGATTTATTACAACAAATTATTTTATATTTCTTAATCTATAAAAGATATAATAAAATATTTGTATGTATGAGATAGAGAATTTACTCTTCTTTAATATTAGCAGGAACAAAAATTTTCAAAAAATAATATTTAGAAGAATGTTTTTAAGAATCTACTATTTCTGGTTGTTCAATTATTACTAAAATTCAAAATTTTCAAACTGCAGATCGATTTTTTTAAGTGGAAATAATTATTTCTGCTTTGTGCATTCAGAACTGTTTTCTTATATATTAATTGTTGTAATCAATAATTATTATTGTAATCAATTATAATTAAAAAGAAAATAATTTTCATTATGAACGTTCATATTATTTCTAATATAGTTTTAAGTACACTACAGATGTCATCTCCATCGACTAGATCAATAACGTCATCACTTTGGAATGCCATTTATAGAGAAATTTGACTATATTACCCGGATATTGTAACATACGACGGTTAGTTATCACTGTTAACCGGATACATTCTAGAGTTTTTGGCAGACAGTAAAATGCTAATATTTTATAATAATTAATGTAAAAATAAAACTATATTTACCTGCATTTAATTTTCATTAATTCCATTTCGTTTATCGGCTGCACGTGATTCCTATCCGTTAGACAATTGTCCCAGCTATCCAGAAATATTTTCTTGAGTCTTCATTTATTATTCATTCTGTCAGTTTCCCAAATTTCTTTCTTTGTATTTATTACATTTATTTACCTTTGTTTAAATTCATTTCATTCATACTTCACCTCAATATTTATAAAAATACACTGCACAGCACAATTATTAAATACATCCATCATATACGGTGGTTAAAATAAAACTGACCACTGACCTGTGTGAAGAATAATGGAGGTATAATTGAACCTAATAAAAAAATAATTATGTATAGAAATTACAATCAGGAATATTATATAATACATACACAAATTAATGAAAAACAATAATTTTATATAAGGAAAAATATTTTCGTTAGAAATGAAAATAATCTTAATATATTATTACGGCTTATTACCCATTTTTGGGTGTGCCAATCTGCTTTTTTTTGCAGATATCGATATATTTGAATCGTTGACGGAACTTTACCGGAGTCATCTCACGGGCTCTCAAAGTTGTTTAATACTTAAAAGAAATATTAAACTTTAAAATAAAATAAGATTTAGATATAAAAATATTAATATTCTGTAACAAAATATTTTATTGTAACTTTGTTAGAAATTCTGCTGTTCGTGTTATAATACTTTGTTTTATGATTTTATGATCTTATTAAATATTTTATGCTGTTGTATGAAATATGGACAATATTACTTTTACATTCTAAAAATAACATTATATACATTACAATCACACATAGGTACATAACATGATTCATAAAATGAGTACATATTTATATATTTTGTATCATTTACAAATGAATTAAAATAGTTTATAGACGATTATACTAATACACGTATAAATGTCCAATAATATTGTTATTTTCTCGCCAAGATTTTCTAAAATAGTCGATAAATGCGATTGTTTTTCATATTTCAAATAATCGAAACTTATTTTGGGTAGTAAGTAATATAAAGTAGAGAATATAATTCATTAGTCACGTGACATGTTTTCCGCCAATCAACATTCAGAATCTCCCTAGATACATGTGTATCACAGCGATGATAAAAAACAAGGAAATTATCACCGTATTTATAGGCGTTACTAAGGGATTTGTTTTCTTTATTTATGACATTGACAGTTAATTTTGAGTATAAAAAAAAATAATAACAATAATTCAAACTCCGATATATTAAATAAAACTCGTAAGTACCATGTTTTAATACAATATGAATATGTATATCAAAAGTTAGGTTAGGTCTTGCGTTGCATTAATTATAAATTCCGGCACGCATTTTAAATTATTTCTATATAAAGATTGTTATACAAAAAACATTAATTCAAGTTCATTAGGTCGAACCGAACCTGAACCCGGAACAAAACCGCAAATTTTATTAATGCTTGAATCAGAACCACACACGAACCCATTTTTCAAAAAACGAATTAAGCTGAACCGAACCCAGTTTTTGGCGGGTTCGATCACTGAATTAGACAGATTGAAGCGAAAGACAACATATTGTTTGACAATTTGTTTTATACAGTGTATTTTTTTGTATAACCGTCCATTCTACGACTTTTATTACATTTTGCGAACACTGGATCAAGTAATTTACTATTTTATATTAATTTTTATACATCTTATATTATTTTAAAATTGTCGCAGTTGGTATTTATTTATTTGGCCTTGCCTTGAGCAGCTACTGCTTCCATGGCTTTACGCACAGTTTCTTCGTCTCCAAGGAATTGCAAAGAGCCTCCTGACACAGGCCTCATATTCTCATCGAGCGTATAAACAAATGGAATGCCGGTCGGAAGATTTAGACCCATTATTTCAGAATCAGACATCTCTGTTTTATAAAATCATTTTAATAACATAACCATAAATATTTATAGCATAAAATCTGTAAAATACTCACGATCTAGATGTTTGACGATGCCTCGAAGACTGTTACCATGAGCCGCGATTATAATGCGTTTTCCTTCTCTAAGCTGCGGTACTATGGTCTGCTCCCAATAAGGCAGTGTACGTTGAATTGTCAATTTAAGAGACTCAAACATGGGGAATTCTTCCAGACAAGGTCCGCTAGCATATCTAGTTTTGATTATATACAGTGTTAATGAATAAATGGTACAAAAAATTTGCAAGATACGTAGGGGGGTCAAAATAAACCAACTTTTAATAAGTTCATATTATGTTATACTAACTATAGAAAATTAATTTAGGTCTTTATGGGTCATTATTTAAGACAAATTGAATGGTGAAACAATATTTCAGGTTACAAACAAAAAGACTTTTTAACGTTTAAATTTTCAAAATAAAGAAGTTTGTTTAATATAATTGTTGAATTTATATACACACCGAGCATCCTTGACAATATTGTCATAATATGGATGATCCGGCTCCATTGCTGGAGGAGGAACATCAAAACTTCTTCTCCAGATAGCAACCTGGTCCTCCCCATATTTAGCAGCAGTTTCAGCCTTATTCAATCCTAAACACAACAATCATTGCAAAAACTGTTATTACATACTTAAATATTATTGGATTCCTACCTGTTAACCCCCCATAATGCCTTTCATTCAACCTCCAGGTCTTGCAAACCGGAAGATCATTTTGTTCAATTTCATTAAGTATTGCAGCTAGGGTTTTCTGCGCTCTTGTTAAAACAGAAGTATGTGCTACATCGAATTGATATCCAGCATCCTTCAAAGCTTTACCGGCCGCCAAAGCCTCCTGTTGACCTGAAAGGGTCTACATAGAAAAAAGGTCACAGGAAGGTCAAGTATTCAAATACCTTTTTCGCTTAAATTGGCGTCGAACCATCCGCAGAATAAATTCTTTTGGTTCCATTCGCTCTCACCGTGCCGAACCATCACTATTTTGTAAGTTTTAACCATTTTCAAAACAGATTTTAGCTTGGAGATAATTGTTACGAGATGATTAATGAATAGGTGATAATAGGCAACTGACATGTCTTGTGTCAGATGCCGGTCACAGAATATTTTGTTGGGCGCAATGTTCTGCGCATGCTAAAACAGTGCATATAAAACAAAGAAATGTGCGATCTTCGTTTGTTTTTGACTAGAAAAAGTAACAACTGATTAAATTTGCGCCTAACTTTTAAACGTCTTTACCCATTTATTTTTTTCCCTTATTACATTCCATCAGGGCAACGAACCCGCCAAAAACTGAGTTCGTTTCAGGTTAATTTGATTTTTGATGGGTTCGGGAGCGGTTCTGGTTCAAACATTAACACAATTTGCGGTTCTGTTCAGGGTTCAGGTTCGGTTCGACATAATAAAAATTGAATTAATGCTTTTTAAATAACAATCATAAATATAGAAATAATTTAAATTACGAGCCGGAATTTACGCAAGACAAAACAGGCGCCGATTATCAGCTGCATTACGATTACACTGGAGCTGAACCCTGAACCCGAATTTTAATATCCGATTCGGTTCCGACTCGGGTTCAATAAAATATATATTTGAGGTTCGGTTCTGGGTTTGGATTCGCTAAAATGTTACACTTTGGTCCCGGTTTTGGTTCGGAGCACTGCATTCCATTAATAAATGCATTGTTGGAACATTCTTTGAATATTTGATAAATTTCCAGCTCAAACATCTAAACACCTTTTTACTTCTTTAATTTTTATTTAAATGGTTATTTTAAAGATTGGTTGTTGGCTCAAATTTTCTGAAATGTCTACATAAATATTAACCAGGGCATCGAACCCAAACCGGAACAAACCGCAACATTTTATCGAACCCAAACCCAGAACCGATCCTCAGGTATATTTTTCAATTGAACCCGAGTCGAAACTGAACCAGATATTAAAATTCGGGTACAGGGTTCAACTCCGGGTCAGGTTCATTTTCAATTCTAAACGTAAGCGTAATCGTAATAAGCTGATAATCGCCACCTTTGGCGTCTGCGTTGCTGCCTATGTTGACTTTTCGAGAAAATTGTATTCATTTCATATCTTGCTATTCAAAAAATATTAATTCAATTTTCATTAGCTCGAACCGAACTGTACCTAGTACCTGAATCCGGAACAAACCGCAAATTTTATTATTGTTTGAACCAGAACCGCACCCGAACCCATGTCTCCAAAAAGAAATTAACCTGAACCGAACCCAGTTTTTGACGGGTTCGATGCCTTGATATTAACAAAACAAATATTAAATACAATAAATCCTTACGGTATAGAATTATGCAAATTATTTTTATATTTTCTTACAATTATGTTTCCCGGATTATAGATTTTCAACTTAAATTTTGTCGGTTACTTGATAAAATTTTTTATTTTTTAACAACCCCGTATGTGGTTTTTTATATTTCACTAAAATTTTATGAATTTATCTGAATTTATGAATTACAACTTTACATTATGTATTATTATTATTATTATTTTTATAAAGTGTAGATAAAAAATTACTTTATCTACTGTTGATGTTCAATTGTTACTTTATCAACAAACAATGAACGCACAAAGCCTACTTTTAACATCAGGAACAAAATAAAAATAATATACAATTTTAATTGAAGTACTTATATTAGGAAATATATTTCTAATAAACGTAGTACATAAATAATTGTTGTCTTGTCAATAAGAAAAAAATATCACATTGAAATTAAACATCATTCTATTTTAACTTTGATAACGCATAATAAACAAAACAAAAATATCTTTTATACATCATTTAACAAACTAACTTAACATACTAAGAATGTCTTAAGTCTCCCCATTGAAAATTCTCCCATTTTGTTTGTGTTTTTCAGACATTAAATGAATTCTCACTTGAGTCGAGTCATATAAAGTAATGTGGCATAGTTTGCAAACTATTTCAGACATGGGCAGGACTCTGAAAATAAAATAATGAATTATATTCAATAATATTATAAAAATTAAATGCGTTACTTACTTGTTACCAATATCCCGCAATTCTGTCAGATGTTTTCGAACTTCAGCCTTTTCGGCATCATGCAATTTAAGAGAAGAATGCATCATCCATACAGCTGTTTTGTCGGAATATAATGTGCCGACTACTTCAACATTCGGAGGGAGTTTACCCCATTGATAAGTATTGATTAGAACTTCGCGTTCTATTGGAGTATGTTGCAATTTTAACAGGCTTAAAAAGAAAAATAGTTTGTTATTTTATATTTCTCCAAAAACAAAGTTACAGAAAGAAACCTATTCAAAATTTATATAAGATCTTACCCAAATTAAGGTACAAGAAATCTAAATATATGTAATATTTTTTCATGAAAATGTGTGATTAGTAAATAATACTTACTATCGGATTAATTTTCGTATTTCATTTTGACTGGTCTCTATTGGAACGCTGGGCGTGCCTTCAGCTGAGAAGCAGCGCATTGCTTCAATCGCAGTATTCATGAAATATCGTACTTCATTAACCTGTAAGAAAAATTATTTTCATAGTCTAAAATTTACTATACCCTGTTTTTAAACTAAGAGGAGTACTTTAAATTTTAAGCGCCGAAACTGACGCTTCTGATTGGCTAGTGCTTCGTCAGGTTTACACTGCACAAATATTTTACATTTGATGTATTAGCTGTCATTCGTTTGGAGGTTATCTTTTTCTGTTTTGGTTTTTCGCATTTCTGTGACTTTAAATTAAATCAGTTCTTTTAAGAACTAATAATATTGATTGTATCGATATTATTTGTGATTCCAGCTCATCGGAGAGTTCTTCTGATGAAGATTGTTAATGTCTGTGCACAAAATTTCCCCTTATTGATATTATAATACACAGTTTCAATTTATGTTCAATTTTAAACGAATTAAATGTAATATTTTTTGTATTTTGTTCCTTTGGTATTGTATTCTATGGTATAAATTTTTAAATAATAAATTATATATAGGTTTTGTGCATTTTATCTCTATGTTCAATTAAAAAATATAGATATAAATCAAGTAAGAGTGTTTATTTAGATTACATATTATCTTTATTCACATAATCAAATATACGGCGTGAAAAATAAGAGCCTATAATGTCAGTTTTATTTTAAAATAAGTTCCATGCGAAGTATACAGTATTGATGTGTACGGAATTTTTGTATTTCGCGCGAAAAAAAATCTAGTAACTTTTTCTGGTAACTTTCTATAGTGTAAATCAGACTTTCGTACCTACTCCTCCTAGTTTAAAAATAGAGTATAGATCTCAAATATTAAACGCAATTGGACAATGAAATATTCTATTACAATTTTATATAGTGTGCAAGAATATTTGAAATATAAAATTTAATGAGGCCATGTAAAAAAAATTTTCTTTTTACCTTCCGTCACTTTTAGGTAAGGTTAGTACTATTATTTTTTGATATTTCTTCGTTATATAGTTCATTTGTTATTATGAATTTCTTAGTAAAACAAGTTATTTTAGATATAAGAAAATAATATACTATCGTAACCTAGGCAATAGTCGTATTAATAGTTGTTCATTGCATAGCCTACTTCAATATTGTAAAATTATTTCTGATTTTTAATATCATTTTTCTCGAAATAATTGTTATACAACCCCATATCATATTTATATCGTTGAAATCAGAAAAAAATTCTCTATCTAATGGACAAAAAATTTATATAGGTTGCCATTTAAAAAAATAAAATTTTATTCTACCGTTTGAGAACCACTGGTTGAATGTTTTATTTATTATTCCTCATAAATTAAGCCCTTTTTCCTGGTAATTTTTTGTATATAACATTTTTCTCTAAAGTCATTAGTTCGCCCAGAAAAGCGCTGGTTGTTTTAAAGGAAACACCCTGTATATGTTTTTATTTTCCACTTCTTATATTAAGAAACATACTGTTCTTTTTAGGACTAGTTCAGTTCTATGCGAGGTAAAATCAGTTCATTTTTTCCCTTAAAAGCATAGTTTAATTGATCATACTGTATGAGTAGACTCCGTTCACTGTAAGAATGGGCCGAGGACGTCATCGTTCGTGGTGCGCGGTAATATTTTAGACACGCCCATCAACAAACAGTGGCGTGGTTAATAGAAATGAATTCGCATTTATGAACTTTTATTTATAAATTTGTTTTAATTTATTAACAATTTTTTGTAACAATTAGATAAATTTATATAAAAAAGGATCTAAATTTTATAAAATTATTTTAATATATTAAAGTGTCGAACTGTGTACCAGATACATTGATAAATTAATTATTTGCAGCTGATGATGAATTTGTAATAAATGCCATCATCTCAGTTTAATTAAGATATTATAATATGTGGGTTAATTGCTGTATTTTGTTAACCCGCGATCACTCGCGTATCAATTTGTAACGTGATCACTCACGTGTTAGATTTTATCCAACATTTGGATGCGGAATGTGAATTAGATCTATTTCAAATATATTTATTCATGAAGTTATTGCTACTAGAAAAACATTTAAAACACAACTTCTCGTGCTTGGCTGTTAACATTTTTTCCCCTTACACCAATTTTATTTGGAGACATTTTAAAAATAAATCACTTTGCACTTATATCCGAACACACACACTAAACCAAAGATGAAACGCAAATGATAAGAAATGTGGACCGCCTATGGACGTAGCGTCCCGTTGCCATATACAATTGCTCGTTGCTAAGGGGAGGAGCTAATTTAGACTAGTGCGCAGCCAAAAGTAATGACGTATTCATGACGTGCCTGGCCCATTCTTAGAGTGAACGGAGCATTATTTTTACCTCCCGCTACCCTTGGTAAGGGAGGTATAGGAATCATGCTAAAAATCGCATATCAAGATTTTGATAAATGACCACGTTTCAAGATCCATAGAATCCGATTTTAACATTTTCACAATGATGTCTATGGGTGTGTGTGTGAATGTGGATTTTCTGGACACACTTAACTCAAGTACTATCAATCGCAAAATTTTGAAACCTTGTATTTCGACCTTATTCTAATATGGAAAGAAGCCATAATATAAAACAAATTTTCATTTTTCTTTTTATGTAAATTAGAATATTAATGAGGATATTTAATAAATATTATTTACGAATTATAGTAGTTAATTTATATGTGATTAGAGAGAGTTCCATTTTTGAATTCCATGTTTTCCAATCATCGTAATACTCTATATTTTTTTTTAAATTGAGTAAATTTGTTATACCTGAGTCTTAGTGTAATCAATATTTTACCTTAGTAATAACATCATCGGAGAGTTCAAAATCCAAATTAAGAGTCAAGTCATGTGCTGGGTAAAGACTCCGTTTAGTAACAGGATTATACCCAAGTCCACAAAGAATAGAAGTTAAACGTGTCCCGTCCTTATTTGTATGTAACTCCATTTTTGGAGAAAATATTAAAGCCATTAACACTGGAAAACCATGAATATTTGGCATAATTGTAGTATGGCGTAGGGTCAATTTTGATCCATCTGGCGACTGGTTAACCGTACCAGAAACAATTAATCTGTAAATGAAAATAATTTTAACAAAATATTTAAATATTTTCATTATTGAACCTTGCCTGTCGTGTGGATCTTGAGGGTTGGTATCCAAAAGAACAGAGTTAACAGAATTCCATTCAATAGCAATATTTTTATTTAGATTACACTGAAGAATTCCAAAAATTTTCATTTCTAGCGGACAATAAGGTCCTTGTAGTTTCATGGTCATTCTGCATTCTTCCGGTTTTGGGGCTGGCATTTCATTAGATTTATCATACCATTCTATATAGGAACTGTATGGTGTTGAGGATGTTGTACTGTTTTGAGCATATTCGCGTTTTTTGTGATTGTCCTGAAAGATAATAATAATTATTTTGTTTTAGTTATTATCGTACAATCATTTTTTTACCTGAGATAAAAAGCTCTCGGTGGCAAATTGGGCAAAACCTTTCTGAATTAATACTTGATTAACAGTTTCTAAATTATCTGTTCTATTACTGGCTTGTCTGGTGTATAATTCTAAAGACACCACGTTGTCAACAACGGAATAAACCTGAAATAAATAAAAAATAATATGGAAAAACTAATAAATTTTAAAGGTAATATTACTTTGCCAAAGACCGTTCTGCCTCGAACTAGTCTATTAAATTCGTCAGTAGCTTGTTTAGTCCACAATGCATGTACATCCATCGAATGTGATGGTTGTATATTTGTCAATACACATTCTAAAGCCATGGGTGGAATATTATACATTCCAGGAAGAAGATGTCGCAATTTTGATTGGGAAACGCATTCTACGTTTCCATAGTCAATAAATATAATCTGTAATACAAATAATACTAACGATATATAACAACAAATTATTCCCTCATACGAGGTCTGGCTATTAAATAACGAAACTGCGCGCGCAGAAGGGGTCCTAGAGGGAAAGGGGGGGAAACGAATGCAGCGTTGGATAGCTGGAAGTGTCTACTATTCCGGTACGAAAACACGTTTTTGTCGCTGTAGTAGTTTTTTTTATTTCTATAAAGGTTAGAAACGAACGTGTTTTTTTCTCGTGCCAACAACAATGTGTGACGAAAAACACGAGCAATCAATGTGAAATTCCGCGTTAAATTAAAAAAAACTCCGACTGAGTGCTATAAGTTGTTGAAAGAGACCTATGGTGAGAATTCTCTCATGCGCGTGTTTTCCAATGGTATAAACGGTTTTCTGAAGGCCGAGAGAGTGCACCGAAGATTTAATGCCATGCTAATCGTTTTTTTTTTTTCGACATCAACGGCATCATGATGACTGAATGGGTTCCCGAGGGTCAAACTGTAAACCAAACTTACTATTTGAAAGTTTTGGCAACACTGAGAGAACGAGTTCGTAAGAAACGGCCAAAGTTGTGCATTTTGCACCAGGACAACGCACCTGCCCATAACGCGCTGTCTGTGAAGTGTTATTTAGCCGCTAGAGGCACTCCAGTGCTCGAACACGCGCCATACTCGCCTAATTTAGCATCCGGTGACTATTTTCTGTTTCTGAAGATCAAGTCTGCCTTAAAAGGAACCCGGTTCGAGTCGATGGAAGAGGTGAAGTGAAAATCGGCGGAGCTCCTAAATGCTCTTACAAAAGAAGACTTCCAACATTGCTTTGACCAATGGAAAAAACGAATGGAACGGTGTGTGGCGAGGGGAGGAGAGTATATTGAAGGGGAGCATTCGATTATAAAATAATTTTTAAAATAAAACTCTTTTTCATAAGCAGTCTCGTTATTTAATAGCCAGATCCCGTATGTAAATAATGAGGAAGGAATATATGGAAGATCGCCAAATGACAGTGCCTAACATTAAGGAAGTCATAGGGATCTCTTATGAAAGTGTAATTTATATTTTACACAATGAGCTGGGTATGAGAAAAATGTTTGCCAGATTGGTGCCGTGATTGCTCAGTTCGGAGCAAAAGCGTTTTCGATCCCAAACTTAAGCCGAAAATTTGTAGTTTACGAAAAATTCGGTCAATTTCAAACCATGGATGCAACATGGGTACACATTACACTCCAGAGACGAAAATTCAGTCGAAAGCGTGGATTGGACATGGTGAATCGGCCCCGAAGAAAGCGAAGTTAATTCAGCTAGCAGGAAAGGTAATGGCGTCAGACTATTGGGACGCCAAAGGAATTTTGCTAATTCAAGAAAAACGCCACGACAATGCGCCAGTTTATTCAACAAACGATTTGGCTCCCTTCAATTTCCAACTTTTCCTAAAACTCACAGCGTTCAACGCTGGAAAGATATTACGAACGAAGAAACCATCGATGCAGTAAATGCTTATTTTGAAGCAAAGAAATCTATTTTCAGGAGGGAATCGAAAAGTTGTAAAACGCTGGACTAAGTTTGTTGACATCAAAGGGGACTATACAGAAAAATAAAATGTAACCCATGTTAAATAATTTTTTTTTCATGTCATTTCGGAAATTTTTCAATCAAACCTTCCTACTTCCTAAAAATATAAATTTTATGTCTAATGTAAGTTTATTTGAAGCGATTTATCGCGATTAAATTATTTTTCGCGAGCAATAATGAGCAAATAACTTTATTATAATAATTATTTATGTATTAACGACATAATTAAAAAATAGTAGCTCGGGAGAATGTTTAAAGAGCGTAAAAATGAAAACTTACTTGAACTTTTGTCTCTTTGGTGGGAACAACAATTTCAGAAATGACTCGTCCACGATATAATTTTCCATTATATGGTGCTGCATATAATTTCCCAACTACTACTTCACTAGGCGGATCACTCAAAGTTAACGTATTTAAATCTTTTTCTATTTTAAATAACATATTCTTCACAACTTCGTCCACGTTTTGGGCATAAAAATGTCCTGGATTGTTCACCTAAAAATCATTTATTTAAAATTCTAGCCATACACTACAAAATAATCAGCTCCAGCACTGATTTTGAGAAAAAAAGTTTTCTAATTACTTACATGTGCAATTCGAATTTCGATGTAAGAAACTTCAAAACCTGGTACAGCGGATTGTATCACAGTTTCTGTTTCTATTTCTCTCTCTTTTTCTTCTTGATATTTCTTCCATTGTCTTACACGTCGTTGTGCTTCCTCTGCCCTAAATGTTACGAAAATGCAAGATTACAAATAAATTGAAAAATGTAATAACTATTTATTTAAAAGAAAAATTGATAAAAGTGTTTCTTTATAATTTTAATAAAATTTGTGTAAATGGCGTCATTTCATATTAAAAGCCTTTAAAATCAAAGATATGATTTTTAAAAAGTTGTCTTTAATTTCAAATATTTGGACGCTGACGTCACGGCTACGCCACAGCTTAACGGATGCGACAGAGCTCTACCGGTTTTGTTTGGAACTATGATTGTTTGAGTTATCACTTGTCTATTTGTAATAAAAATTACAAAGTTACGTCTAGTTTCACTAGTTTACAACTTCTGAGTCAGCTTCCAGAAGTAACCACAGACGCGTTTCGCACTTATTGGTGCTCTTCAGTGTGGTGTGCTGGCGGTGATCATATGATCATCTACGATGGTAAAAGGCCTGTAGAGGTATGTTAATACCAGCAGAGCCATCTACCGAGAGATACTTTGACTAAAGTCATATAATACAAGTGCTGACTCAGAAGTTGTAAACGGAGAAATTCGCAATTTACTTTTTGCAGTTTCCACTTGTACTTGTCTATTTGATTTTGTGACTGCAACATATTGTTAACTAAAAATATATTTCACACAACTTTTGATATTTATTTTAATAAATGTTTCACCGACATACCTTTAGTCTTACCTCTGCTGTCACCTCTGTCACAATTTTAGGTTAGTTTGTTTACAATAGCAAACGGAAACCACGTGTACCGTGAATGTGTGTGTGAGAGGAATGTCTTTGTGTAACAAACCGTGACGTCACAAGTTTTACAACCGCGAAAGTTTATTAGCAAATTTATGAATGAAAAGTCGCATATTAATAAATTTATTAAATGAGGCGGATTTCACGATTTTATAAAAAAAAAAACATTCTTTTAAAGTTTTGGACCTTGTAACTCATAAATTTATTTATAAAATTATTATTTTACTTACGATACGCATTTGATGGTGTTGGGAAGTTTGTTGTGTCTGAATTTTACGGCGTTATAAACTTCAATAGCAATTTTTCCAGGTACTATTGGATTATTCCTGCCAGTGTCAATATTGGTAGGCAACGAATTATTTTTGAATTGAACATAAATTTTGCTGAAACACAAATAAAATATATATTTTGATAAATAATATTGGAAGACTATTTTCGGCCTTTTTAGGAAAATAAAAAATTCTTGAAGAGAAGCCAAAGTTGACGCATCAAACTAAATAAATAATAGTGAAAATATCTTACTTGCTGTTATCATGTGAGACATGTAAATTTTGTCCACATTCTTTTAGTAATTCTCGAATAGATTGAACGTACAATTCTACGGGTTGGTTTTCTGGTTTACCGGTAAAATATACGGTATTAAAAGGATCTCTTCCACCTAACTGTCTTACAGCTAAACTTTCGTCTACTTGTCCGCCCTCGCTTGAACGGACGAAGTAGTTTGGATAAAATGCTCCACTAATAACCACCTACAATTATTATATTCATTAATCAAAACAGAAACAATATACAGTAAACATTTTGAAAGATGGAATTTTTTATTCACAATTTGCTAAATAGGACTCTATGAAAATATAAATTCCTTTTTTCTTTACATTTGCACAAACTACCTGCCTATTTTAGAGGAGTATTATAAAATCTATTACTGTTTGTTTACTAGTGTTTACAGACCTCTGTAAAGATAAACAGGCCCACTTTAACGGTTTAAAGTTTGAATTTGAAAATTCAAAATGAAGAATCGAATCCAGAATTAAAATTTGGATCCGGATCCGTAAAAAAACATCGAATCCGGATCCATAACAAAATATCGAATCCCCGGATCCAAATTCGAATTAAATTTTCGGATATCCGAGGATTCGTTTTTTTTTAAATCCGAGTTCTTGGATCCAAGTTTTGTCGGATCTTCACAGCACTAATATAAAGGCGGTGCAACGAATGGAGAAAATGGAAAGAGTTAGGTTCAGTTAGTTAAAGGCAGACAGTTGAATGTTGATATAAATAAATAGTGATATAAATATCGCGTAGTCCAGAATTTCTCAATCGCCATTTAAGACATTTAAGTAACTGGTCCTTGTAAATTTTACAGGTCCGCGATGACAAAAATATTGAGAAACAATGCCGTAGACAGTCTACAACAGTCTGCAACCGACCGGCAGTCTAAGATTGGAACGCGTAGTGAAATAAATGAAAATAGTGAAATAAACAGTGCCAGAGTGTCTGGTTGCGAATCTGGGGAACCAGGTTCGATCCCGACCGACGCCAAATATTTCAAATTTTAAATGGCACAAAAGTTACCCCTGTGGTGCACTCTCCACGTCAGCAATGAGTGACCGTGAGGTGAGTCTGGTAAACGCTCGCACGTTATATATATTTCATCATCATTACCGATTTCTGTGTACAAAGCAGATTGGCACACCCAGCAATGGGTAATATGCCGTGATGATATATTTATTTAATAAACAGTTAGTGAAATAAATATCGAGTAAATAAATTCTTATTATTGTTTAAATAGATTTCTTATGTATCGTTTAATAAACTTGTATTTTAAATTAATAATATTTCGCAGATTTTTGCACTTTACAATATTTTTGTTATATTTAAAAATCTTACTTTTAACATCATGGCTTTTTCATGTTCCGTCAAATTTCCTTGTCTGCCTTGAATAGGTTCCGTAATACCAATATGAACTAATCTTTGTTTAAGATCTTGTACCAAAATTTTCCATTCTCTCATTACACGAGGCTGTAGAAAATTACGTTTCATCCAAGCCTTTTCTCCTCCACTTTGACGGAACAAATTATTATATTTGTTTCTCTCCCAAACCTATAAAAAAAAATAATTTAATATATTTTTACAATTTTAAATCGGGTATATTAGGTTAGAATACTTACAACATACACATGTAAATAGGCAATTAAGTCACTGCAAGAACAATCAGCCCAAGATAATTTACTCTGATATGCTTTCATTCGCTCGTGAAATGGACTGCTGAAAATGTTTTGCAAAGTCATGGCTGCCGCTGAAAATATAATTAACATAAATATTTGTTCAATTCCAGTATTTAAAATTATATTTACCCATAATAACGCATTCTTTCAGAGTACTAAATATGTAACCTAAAATTATAAGTTTGCTAACATTTATATCTAAAGGTAATTGCACCATAATTCGGCCAATATGTGTCAGATCTCCATCATTATCAAAATATGCCCCGTTGCGCGTTATTTGCAATGCACCAGCCTGTAAATAAAATCAAAATAAAATATATTTACGAGGGTTGCGTTTTATATATATTTCGGCATCGAACCCGCCAAAAACTGGGTTCGGATTAGGTTAATTTGTTTTTTGAGGGATGAGTTTGGGTGCGGTTCTGGTTCAAACATTAATAAAATTTGAGATTTTGTTCCGGGTTCAGGTATGGGTTCGGATTCGATTCGATCTAATGAAAATTGAATTAATGTTTTTTGAATAACAATATTTATACAGAAATAATTTAAAATGCGAACACAATTTTCACAAAAGTGAATACATTATTTTTAAATCGTAGAAATAGGCTATTCGGATCGAGGAGAATTTAAATACGAAGAAAGAAATTGTGAAAAATTCATGGACCTCGCTGGGATTTGAACCCAGGGTCTTCCTATATCTAGTAGGACGCTCTAACCAACTGAGCCACGAGTTCCCATCGAAGTCAGTGAACATTTCACAAGTCTTTTTACAAATCGTAACGAGTACACTCTACTAACAGGAGAGATGAATACTCAGCGCGAACAGAGCGCAAATATAGAAATTATTGTGAACTTATTAAGCCGTCACACACAACGTAGATTATAAATATTTATAATCTAAAAGTGAATACAGACATCAACGGAGACGCCGAATAATTGGCTGTATTACGATTCGAATTGAAAATGAACCTGAACCGGAGTTGAACCCTGAACCTGAATTTAAATACCCGGTTCGGTTCCGACTCGGATTCAATTGAAAAATATATCTGAGGTTCGGTTCTGGGTTCGCCAAAATATCACGGTTTTGGTTCCGGTTTTGGTTCGATTCAGGTTCGATGCCCTAGATTATAGAATAAGAACAAATATTCATCATCGAAAATGGCTTTATGGTTTTTCAAAATATTCTCCATGAAGCTTAATACACTTTTACATGCGTGTGAACCAATTTTCGAAGCACTTTTTCCACTCCGATTGAGGTATCTGCAAAACATGCATTTTGAAAGCATCAACCGCGTCTTTGGGTGTCGAAAAACGTTGACCTCGCAATTTGTGTTTGATATTCGGGAATAAAAAGAAGTTATTGGGACTACGGTAGATGACTCATCAAATCGACGTTTTGAGCGCTCAAAAACTCCCTTCGAGCAGATGTGTGAGAGCTCGCATTGTCGTGATGAAGAATTTATTCGTCTTCGGCGGCTGGTTTTCCTTATTATTCCGAAGACTTGTGGCAAACAAATGGTTGTATACCATTCTACGTTGCACCAATAGTACGGTTGAGACATGTCCAGTTTTTCCGAAAAAACAGGTGACCATTTGCTTCGAAGTGCTTCTAGCACGAACGACTTTTGTTGGGTTTGATCCACGATTCGTCACCTGTCACATGTTTTGAAGCACCGCGAGCTTGGTTTTGAGCGATTGTCAAATTATGTGGGGTCCAACGCGAACAAATCTTTTTTACGTCCAAATGTTCATGCAATATTGAATGCATGCTAATTCCGCATCAATGTTTTTTCGGAACAACCTTCACGAAATTCGTCCTTGAGTGAACTAAAGCCACGAATGAATTCGGTAAACACTGGTCCTTGATGGTGCTTCATCGCCAAAAACCGAATTAAGTTCATCGGTGCACTGTCGTTGAGTTAAACCACGTCGAAAGTTGTAAAAAATAATCGCACGAAAATGTTAACGATTAAATTCCATTTTTATCGAGTACTTCGCGGTAATAGATCTTGTTAACGATCTGTCCAGGTGGAACGAACTTCCTACGGACCACCCCACGGCTGTCGAAGAAGCAGATGAGCATGGTTTTCATCTTGGACTTCCTCAAGCGTCTTCCACACTCTCACGGCAATCTTTGAATTCTTTGTGTCAACGAAACACTTGTGCACGACTGAATCACCACCATACACTTTAAGTATTTTACCGTACGTTTCCGTAGCCGAATCGCCCAGTTTTGCGCAAAATTTGATCGCTACACGTTGCTCTAAATTATGCTTTTTCATTTTCGTGACTAGCACCACTAACACACTTCTTCAAAACACGACACAGCTGATGCACCAATGGTCGTAAACACATCAATCGATGGCAGGGATGCCAAATTAATGAGTAAGAAATTTCAAAGCTCATTTTTACGTACGTCAAAACGTATACCGTCAAAAATGTCAAACTTTACGAACGTGAATTGCCAGATGGCAGCACTAGGTTTGCCCAATCCCGAAATATAAAAATCTGATGTGGCCAGCACAATACCTTCCGTCCATCCTGTGTATTATGTACAAATTCCATACATAAATTTTTTTGCGAAAGATTCTAAATTTTTGGTATTATGTGATTCTTTTTCTCGGCAACTGAATTCCATACTCATAATAACAAACAAACCACATGAAATAAGAAAATTATGAAATTTTGACTGAAAAATTATAACACTTGTCAGTTATGGACATAATTAATTGCTGTCATTTTGACACAGGTCCCCATATCTGCTTGCCAAATTCAGCAAAATCATGTTACTGCACGCGGCCCCATACATAAATTTTCTTGCAAAAGATCCTATATTTCCAGTAAAGTTATTTCATAAACAAACTATGCAAATTGCACTAGACACAGACATCTTCTTCTTTAGTTTTTCCCATTCGTTAGGGGGTCGCTATTTCTTATTTACTTCTTCCACTAATTTTTGTTTTGCGTGTCGTCCTCATTCAGTTCCTTTTCTCTCAAGTCTTCTGCAATACAGTCTTTTCATCTTATATTTGGTCTTCCTATGTTTCTTCCACCTTCTATTAATATATTCATCTCTCCTCATAACATGTTCAAACCAATGTAATCGTCTCTCTTATATCTAGACACTTCTAACACTAGAGTTACTTCCCTTTTTCTTTCATTGATTTACATTTTATTGATTCTGACATCTGTCAATTTGAATTACCTGAATATATTAGCAGTTTCCATGGTTAAGTTAGCATAGCTGGCTGAAATATGATATTTATATCAAATTTATTATCTTTATTCTTCTTTAACTCTATATCTGTTGAATAACAAATATAAAATGCAATCAAATCGTATAGGTAATAATATATTCTTTATGTTATAATAACATTTAACTAAGTTTGCCAAGAAAAACTGTTAAAATCTTCAAATGAGGGTACTTCCGGTTGACCAATTATAACCAAAATCTAAACAGGTCTGCATATGGTTGTAAGGAAGAGGAATACGCAAGAATTGTAATTTTTGGAATTCTAGTATTGGAGATATCGTGTCCGAAAAGGCGGGGACACACACACACACGAACACACACACACACATCATCGTAAAAATAGTAAAATCGTATTGTAAAGACCCTAAAACGTGCTTATTCAATGAAAACTAACCACCGAATTTTTTGACCAAAGACAATACCTTCCTTACCTAGAGGTGACGGAAGGTAAAAACAACTCTCATAAATAGTTATTTCAACCATATTTACCTCTTTCAACAGCGTAATAGTCTGACCAATTTTTTCTAATGGTGGGTGATCAATAGCCAAAGCTAAAATTCCTTCTGGAGGTAAATCAAGTTCCAAAGTCTTCGCCATTAACACTAATCGATGTAACGGACTTCGCAGCATTTCTGGTTCAACATCCCGATCTAATTTTTGCTGTAAATTAATAAATATTAATTTGTGAAACAAAATTATTTGGGAACAATACATAAAAATCGTCAGGAACTAATCTGTATACTCTTCCAGAAGATACACGGCCAACTCGGCCGGATCTTTGTTGGCAATTTGTTTGGGAAGCCCAAGATAATTCAAGCGAACTGTAATTTGTCAATGGGTCACATCTTAGAATTTTTGTTAGACAAAAATCAATCACTGAAACAATATAATAAATATATGCAAAAAATATTGAAAATAAAATTGAAACTTACCATAAACTACATCAGGTACTGTAATAGAGCTCTCGGCGATGTTCGTGGACAAAATAATTTTGCGATGTCCTGGTGGTGTATCAAAAAACGCTTTCTTTTGTTCTTCATTAGTTATTGATGAATGTAGAGGTACAACGAACCAATTTATTGGATCACTATTTCTCCGTTCCAATAATTCATACAAGTCTTGAATTTCATAAATACCAGGAAGGAAAATTAACACAGAACCATAACTGGTACAGTCTGCGTCAAACGTATCAAAAATTCGCAATAATTTCAACACAAGGTCGTACAAAACGTGAAATACTTCTGGTTCGTCCTTATGAAAATGGGGAATCTGAAATTATACTTATATTGGTGGACGGTAATTTAATAGTTATATTTTTACAAAACGATAAAATATGGAAAGTTTAACGGAGTACTAACAAAAAAGTTGCATGTATTTTGTCATATTTTTTATTTTTCCTCACATCAAATATTTTACCTCCCGCTAAACTTGGTAAGGGAGATATAGGTATCGTGCTAAAAATCGCATATCGAGATTTTGGTAAATGACCACGTTTTAAGGTCCCTACAATCCAATTTTAACATTTTCACGATAATGTCTGTGTGTGTGTATGTGTGTGTGTGGATCCTCTTTACGCTCTAACTCAAATACTATCGTCCAGAAAATTTTGAAACATTGTATTTCTACCTTACTCTTATATGGAAAGCATTAGATTTTAGAGTAAATCAGATAACCAGAAATGGCACTCAAGCTCAAAATAGTTTTTCTTCGAAAAATACCTTTAAATGTTTTTTTTTGAGATTTATGTTATATAAAAATAAAAGATTAATAAATTTTCTACAGGATTAATACTTTTTCTATATATTTTATGGATAAATTTATAAAACTATCTATTATTTTAATCCCGGAGCCTACGTTTTAAACACAACTCATACACATGGTTACACAATTCAAATCTCAAATGTTTGTAACTGAAAGATATATGTCACTCTCAACAAACTAATCATTTCAAATAATAATATTAACGTTTTAAAAAGAACATAATAAATGGAAAAATAATTATATGAAAAGGAACTTAATACAGTTTTCAGCATAAGTAAATATGTAATAACATAGGTAAGATAATAAAAACATATATCATCACGGCATATTACCCACTGTTGGGTGAGCCAATCTGCTTTGTACGCAGATGTTGGTAATAATGATGACATATTTGTTCCGTGCATGCGTTTACCAGGCGTTATTTCACGCGAATCTGGAGAACGGGTTCGATTCCGACCGACGCCAAATATTTTAGAATTTTAAATGGCACAAAATTGACCCCTGTGGTGCACTCTCCACGCCAGCAATGAATATAGGTAAGTATATAAATAAATATATCATCACGGCATATTATCCATTGCTGGGTCTGCCAATCTGCTTTGTACAGATTTCGGTAACGATGATGACATATTTGTACCATGCGGGCGTTTACCAGGTGTTACCTCACGAGCACTTATTGTTAGCGTGGAGAGTGGACCACAGGGGTAATTTTTGTGCCATTTAAAATTCGAAATATTTGGCGTCGATCGGAATCGAATCCGGTATTTAAATTTAATTTTAAGTATTTACATGAATAAAAATCTTGTTTCACTGTCAAAATTTAAAATGTATTTAATTTAATTCAAATCTAAATTGAAATATATTATCTACAAATAAAAATTAAAATACTTTATCTGCCCTTCTTGTTAAAGTGTTAAAAGTATTATTTTATTTACCCTTGCGATTAAAATGCTACTATTTTGAGTAGAAACAAACACTTTAAAATCTGTTATAGGAAATAATTAAATAAAGAAAAAAATGTACTTACCACAGTCCCTAGCCGATCATGAAACTGGTTTAAATAATACATATTAACCGTGTATGGTTGCGTTTTGGTTACATCGATAACTGGGGCACTAGCTAATTGAAGCCCCCTAGGAATTTGAAAATAATTAGCAAAATGATCTACATCAATTGTTGCAGACATTACTATAACCTACAAATAACAAATAATTAAACAAAATTAAAATCTTATAAATTGCATAACATACTTTCACACTTCGAGCTATAGTTCTGAGAAATCTTCTAATAACCAATAAAAGAAAGTCCATATCTGCTTCTCTTTCGTGCACCTCATCGATTATAATATGAGTATATTGACAAAATGATTTCGATTTGATTAATTTTTGTAGGAGTACTCCTGTTGTCATATATGTTAAAATACTGTCTTCGGTAGTTTTGTTATCTAATCCAACCTACACAAATCAAAAATCAATTTACATCGAATCTGTTTTAACCAGGGCATCGAACCCGCTAAAAATTGGGTTCGGGTCAGGTTCAAGTTAATTTATTTCTTGAGAGATGCGGTTTTGTTCCGGGTTCAGGTTTGGTTCGACCTAATAAAAATTGAATTGATGTTTTTTGAATAACAATCATAATTTTCACAAACAGACAACACAGGCGTCGATACTTGGCTGTATTACGATTACGTTTCGTACTCAAAATAAACTTGAACCGGTGCTTAACCCTGAACCCGAATTTTAATATCCGGTTCGGTTCCGACTCGGGTTCAATTGAAAAATATATTTGAGGTTCGGTTCCGGGTTTGGGTTCGCTAAAATGTTACTATTTGGTTCGGTACAGGTTCGGAGCCTTGGTTTTAACATAATATAACATTCTATTTTTTTTACTAAATATGGTCTAATCTATTTGTCACTGACAAGGCCTCGAACCCGAACCGAACCAAAACCAAACAGTAACATTTTGGCGAACCCAAACCTGGAACTGAACCTCAAATATATTTTTCAATTGAACCCGAGTCGGAACCGAACCTAAACGATATCGTAATACAGCCAATTATCGACGCCTGTGTTGTCTGTTGTGAAAATTGTGTCCGTGTTCTTGTCTTGCGTAAATTTTAGCTCGCATTTTAAATTATTTCTATATGAAGATTGTTATTCAAAAAACATTAATTCAATTTTCATTAGGTCGAACCTAACCTTAACCCGGAACATAACCGCAAATTTTATTCTTTGAACCAGAACCGCATCCGAACCCATCACTCAAAAAATAAATTAACCTGAACCGAACCCAGTTTTTGGCGGGTTCGATGTCCTGCCTAAATCTATCTATTAGTAGACAGATAATCGAAATATAAATCACCGAAACTTACTTGATAGCCAACAATACTTCCTAGAGGCCATCCTCGCTCTTCGGAAACGCGTTTAGCAACACTAATTGCGGCAATTCTTCTCGGTTGTGTAACAGCAATTTTACAATATTGGTTACGTTGTTGACAGTAATCCAAAATATACTGAGGTACTTGAGTAGTTTTACCACAACCAGTCGGTCCTTGGATTACGATAACCGAATTTGTACAAATCATATCTGTAATCTACACGAAAAACATTTTTCTCTTCGACACATTTTTATTATTTAAATATACCTGCTCTTGATATGAATTAATTGATAGATTAGGATTCTGAATATGATGATCAAATTTGTATTTTGAATAAATACTTCCTGATATTTCTGACATCATTTCATTGTCACGAATTGCAGAGTCAATTGTTGTTGGAGAATCCGGACGTAGAAGATAACTTTCTTGGTTCTAAATAGAAAATCAACATTTTGCCATTTTTGTTTTAAAGTTTAGAGTTCCTACATTTGTTCAATAAAAGAAAATTCATATTTCTACATTTACAATAAGAATCATAATAAATATATAAAATTAGTCATATGAAACAATAATTTTATTCAAATTATAAATAAATACTGCATTGTCTGAATAGTAAAGTAGTAAAACTCTTATCGTTCGTTTTTGATAAGGTATGACCACCTCAGCAAGGATTCTTAATCATACTTACAAGAAGTGCAGCATTTTGTAGACTCAACGCTTCTTCCTCTTTTCTATACTTCTCCGCATAATCAAAATTTTGCGGAGCATTAGGAGCGGGTTCTTCATACACATAAGTCTCTTCTAATTCTAGTGTTGTAGTCAAATCACCAGCTACCTGTGCACTAGGAAGTCTGATACGAGCGAGTGATTTATCTCTGTCAAAGAAGTCTAGGATGTCCATTTTTATTACAGAATCTAGTAAACCTGTAATTATCGAAGAAAAATTGGACTTCTAAAGTGATTATTAAAGTATACTTCTGATGAGAGGTTATTTCAAAATTTTAGATACCAAATTTATAAGCCCCATAGCCTGTAAGCTAGGTTGGGTTTTTGCGAAAGTATGATTAAATACTTAAAATTAAGATTTTATGAAACATTCAACACATTCTAAAATATTTATTTTATCAAACTCAAAGCTAAACACGGATATCAATAAGGACAATACTTATTGTTCTTATTTTACGTTATATATGTACTAACTACTACATACCTTCTTAATTTTGCACAGTACTTATTTTAAACCTTCAAATTCTTTTGAGAACTTTAACATTCTTCAAAAACTTTAGGCAAATACAAGCTATCGACCATCGACTGTCAACTTGAACGATTCACTATTAACTACTAACTACTGTGAACACAGCCGCGAGCGAAAATACAAAAATGTAAATCTACGGTACGGTTGCATTCCACCTCTTTTAACTTCTAGCTTCTAAATGCTTCTAACTTTAAAAACATTAATTTTTTACAGTACACATTTCCATAATATAATCTATATTTATAGTTATTTACTAAGCTGAAAATGCCACAAATGCCATAATAATAATAGAACATAAATAAAATATCTATTTATTAAATTTTCGCAGTTTTTTAAGTTTCGTAGAAATTAGTTTGAAAGCATTCCAAAAGAAGCTTAATTAAGAGCTTTATAAAATGCAAGGAAAGAATGTAGAAGTACATATTATTGCAGAAGGAATCTATAGTTTGTTCATGAAGATGACTATTCAAGGTCACCATAGACAAAAATTTCAATCAAATGGATGTTGTAAAGCAAAAATTTCTATATACATCCGAATCAATAAAATAAATTCATTTTGACTACTTCATAACTGCAGAAATAAAATTTGAAAATTAACGGAATTACAATTTACTAGTATTAGCCATGGAATTAGAAACAAGAGACGAACAAAAGCGTAACGTTATATTACGTCAGTGTCAGAATAATGATTGTCGAAATAAATACTAATAATTTGACATATAAAACGTTACGCTTTTGTTCGTCTCTCTCTACTACACTGCCCTCTGTGCCAATGATTACCCAGTGACTTTGACGTTTAAATCAAATTATTAATCCATGGTTTATGTCGTCTACATTTTTGTATTTTGCAAAAACATAAATCTTTGCAAAAGGCATTATTTAAAAAGAAACAATTTGCAAATAAATTACACCTATTTTTTTCAGTTAAAATGTATCCATAAATATTTCACGTTGCACGCCTATGCATACAAAATGCAGTGAAGTTATCTGCAAGTAATATTAAATCAAACGGCTTATAAATTACCTTGAAAAGTCATTTTTCGTGAACAAAACTATACTTTAAACATATATAAAATAAAAAAATACGAACCATGTGTCTTATTTTCAATAATTCTAGGGTGATCCTCGTTCCTCGTATTTCACTATTAATATCACCGATTTATCAAGCAAGCAACACAACCAACACAAGACTTAAGTTTCTTATAAAACAAATGAAAATGTCATTAGGCGTTTAGGCGCCAAGCTTTCTGATTGGCTGTTGTGACGTCATGAGGACTACGTAAATATTTAAAAGAAATTTGAAAATTTAATACAAATAAAATGTTTTAAATATTTGTTTTAAATCAAATGATAATATTAGGGTATAAAATAATATATAAATAGTGAGATTTTCAATGAACAATATTTAAATATATTTAAATCAAGTATTAATTTAAAATATAATTAGCAATCAATGCACATGCTCAAATGAGAAATATTTATTAATTATTTATTCTGATTTACAAGAAGATGCACGAACCTTCACCTTTAGTTGTTGTACGAAAAAAATGGCAAGTGGTTCAAATAATAATAACAATACTACTTTGGTAAGCTTCTATTTTTATTATTATTAGAATGAATATATTTTGATTTCTGTAATGCAAGTCAAGAAACCGTTTTTTAAAGCGGTTTAAAAACCGTTTAATCGTTATTTAAGCCTAATAACGTGATTTTTAACCGAAACCGATATTTTCATATTAAAAACGGTTAATTGTTAACCGAAATAAATTAAACCAGTTTTTAAACTATATCTAAAAGAGGAAATAACCGGTTAATTTAATCGTTTTAAAAACTAGATTAGTACTGAATTAACCGGTTTCCAACCAATATCCGTTTGGAAAACTACATTCTCTATTTCGATTAACCATTAACCGTTATTTTTTTCGGTGTCTTGGCCTGCTTCAATTAAACCAGTAATCAAAATTTATTTGTAAATATTAGAAATCAAGTTACAAAATAATTAATACTGTATTAAATGTTTAGGAAATTGAAGAAAATGAAGACTATTTTCGAGAACAGTTTGAATTCTTATTAGGTGTTTTCCCAGATGCATATCCCAAATTTCTTTTAAAAAAATGTAAAGAATATTATGACGATACTCACAAATTTCAGTATTTTATAAGGAAAACATTAAAAAGTAAACAATATCCACGTAAAAAAGATTATGAAAAGTAAGAAATATTTACAAATAATGTATTCTAGGAAGGACAAAATGGCGAATAACATATAACGCGCATGATTAGTTCTTTTTACTTTAAAATGGTTTTATTTTACTCACTGGTACGAGAGTCACACAAAGAATGATTGAGAATAAAACACATGGTACATATTTTTAAACAATAATACATTTCACACATAATTTTCTTGTACTTTTTGAAAGTTGCCAACAAATCTTTTTTTGGAATTCTTTTAAAATACTCATGAGTTAAGAGAAATTAGTAAAAAATAGTGTATGTTTTCCTTATTTTCTTATTTTCAATCATACTAGCGTGACCCTACTATTTTTCATTGTATTTGTGACACCACTTATTTATAGAAAACGAGAGCTATCCAAATTACGAAAATTATATACTACAGAATTTAACATTGAGGAATTTCTAAAAAATATACCGAACCCAAAGGAATATTTTAGCGAAAATAATAAAAAGAGAATGAATATGATCCAACACTTAAATAACGATGAAAAAGAATATCTTGAAACATTTCTAAAAAATCATTTTCCACTTTTATATTGTAAACATATTAAAGCAGCAGTTCGAGCAAACAATTATGATTTAATCAAAACTGTCGACAATTTAAAGAAATGTGACATAAAATTAAAAAAGAGACGTAGTAAAATTCCATTGTTCGAAGATGAAAATATTAGCATCGATCTATTAAAAGAGGTAAAGATTAATAATTAATATTTGATATTAAAATAAATTGTTATATTTCAGGTCGCGTACATAAAAAATCAGAGAAATATTTTAGCATACATTCGAAATAAAAATTTAAAGAGAAAAGGAGATGTCGAAATTGCCAAAGCTGCTAATTTATTAAATACTTGCGAATGTTGCTTTGACGAAGAGGTAATGGGGTCATTTCACATTTTATAATTTATTTTTTTCTTGAAAGAATAAATTAAATATCTAGATGTATGTTACACCTTACAAGTCTTTAGAATCAGAGATATGATTTTTTAAAAGTTGTCATTAATTTTAAATATTTGGACGCTGACGTCACGGCTTAGCGGAAGCGGCAGTAGAGCTCTACCGGTTTTGTTTCGAACTATGATTGTTTGGGTTATCAATTGTCAGTTTGATTTTGTGACAGCAACCTATTGTTAACTAAAAACATATTTCATACAACTTTTGCTATTTATTTTAACAAACCTTTACCTTAACTCTACTGTCACCTGTCACAATTTTAGGTTAGTTTGTTTACAACAGGCACTTTCTTAAAATACGGAAAAAGGACCATTTTCTTTGTTATTAATTTTACATATGTCTATAGCTTATATTACAAAGTTAAGAACGAATATTTTTATGTAAAAAGGTTCAAAATTCTACTTCCGGTTTCAACGGAAGCCAAACCATCGTTGATTTTTACTCCCGCTACCCTTGGTAAGGAATGTATAGGGATCGTATTAAAAATCGCATATCGACATTTTGGTAAATGAATACGTTTTAAGGTCTCTAGAATCCAATTTTAAAATTTTCACGATGATGTCTGTAAGTCTGTGGGTGTGTACTTTCATTTAGAAAATTTTGAAACTATGTATTTCTACCTTATTCTAATATGGAAAGAAGCCATTAGATTTTGGTGTAAATCAGATAACCGGAAATGGCACTTTATATTATTATAAAAAATAAAGATTATTAAATTTTCTACTGGTTTGCATTTATACTTATATTTTATGGAATTATAAAATAATTTACAATTTAAATCCCGGTGACTACGCTTTAAACATAACTACTTCGTTACACAGTTCAGCTGAAATGTATGTAACTGACAGATAAATGTAACTGTCAAAAAAATAATTATTTCAAATTAATAATAGTAACATTTTAAAAAATAAATTGTAAATAGAACAATAGTTATATGGAAAGGAACTTAATATTTTGGCCATTTTTTCAAAAAAAGGCCCGTATTAAAATTTTACAAGAATACAGAAAAGGAATTTCACATTTTTACCTCCCGCTACCCTTGGTAAAGGAGGTATAGGGATCGTGCTAAAAATCGCATATCGAGATTTTGGTAAATGACCACGTTTTAAGGTCCCTAGAATCCAATTTAACATTTTCACGATGATGTCTGTGTGGATCCTGTTTACGCTCTAACTCAAATACTATCATTCAGAAAGTTTTGAAACCATGTATTTCTACCTTATTCTAATATGGAAATATCTGATTAGATTTTGGTGGCAATCGGATAACCGGAAATGGCAGTTTACTTGAAGCTCAAGATAATTTTTCTTCAAAAAATACCTTTAAATGTATTTTTTTCTCAATTTGTTATTATAAAAATTAAAGATTATTCCATTTTCTACAAGTTTGCTTTAATATTTTTTCTATATATTGTATGGATAAATTTATAAAGTAATATAAAAATTATATACATAGGTAAATGGCGGAAGGTACTGTGTTGGTCACAGCAGATTTTTTACAGATACGATAATGCGGTTTGAAAATTTGAACACAACATTCCTCTAAAATTTAAAACATTGGTTTAGATGTTATTTTTTTCGTCTGATATTTCGACACATTAAATACGTAATATTGTTTATTATTACAGATTTTATTCAGCGAAACTATAACTTGTGAAAAAGGACACAAATTTTGTCTGGACTGTATGAAGAAAGGATGTGAAGTTATGTTAGAACAAGGAAAGCAGGACTTTCCTTGTCTAACAAATTGCGACAAATATTTCGATGTCTTTCATCTAGAGGTAATCTACGGATAAATATTTTAAAATATTTGTAAAATAATTGATAACTTTTAGAGTGTATTGCCCCCAAAAGTATTTTCAAGCGTCTGCCAAGCGAAACAATTGAAAGAAGTGAAAGCAGCAGCTTTGGAGAACCTAGAATGCTGCCCTCACTGCGATTTTGCAGCAATTGTTGAATCTGAGAGTCGAGTTTTTAATTGTTTGAACCCTGAATGTTTAAAGGAAACCTGCAGATCATGTCGGCAGCCCGCTCATGTTCCTTTGCGCTGCGATGAAGTCGAGCAGCCAGAAGAAATTAAGATAAGGACGTATTTCGAGGATAAAATGACAGATGCTCTTATCCGGTATTCATGAATGTTTCGGAAACTATCTCAAAATTAATTTTAAAATTTATTGTATTTTTAGAACATGTTACAAATGCAACAGAAAATTTCTGAAAGAAGACGGTTGTAACAAAATGAAATGTCCGTGCGGAGCCCTGATGTGTTATGTTTGCAAACAACCCGTAAAAGATTATACTCATTTCAATGGAGAAGGGGGAGACAAATATTATTTGTAAGTAAAACTCACTTTGTACAGAGTAAAACAAATCCTGTACATATTTACAAATATTAAGAAACTTTAATATACTAGGTGTCCATTATTCAGCAACACAAATAAATTACACGAAAAAAATGTTTTGGAGGAAGCCCGCAGACTGCGAAAATCCACTGTTGGCACCAAATTAAAAATAGATCCTACTGAAAACACAAAATCACATTATAAAGAAAAAAATAAGCGGTCTAAAAGTCTGAAAGAACGATGTACTTGTGGAAGATGTAATTGATTGAATTTATTTTTTATTATTTTTAATTTTTTATGTTCAATTTGAAAATTGTAATATGTTTTTGAAGAAATAAAGGAAATATTACTTTTTAAATTTTTATTTCAAACCAGTATTAATAACAATTAATATTTTTTATAACTATATACAAAATTAAAACAAGTGTTAGTATTACAGTCATTTACATAAAAATATTATTATAAAAATAGATTAGTATATGCGATCATAAAATTTAATTATCGATAATACAAATTTAAGAATTTATATTTTGAGGTTTAGGTATCTGAGCATTGAGTTCCATAATCTGCTGACTTAATCGACTATTATATTCTTCAAGGTATCTTATTAGATCGGCCTGAAAATTAAATAATTTACTAAATACATATTTGTCATTAAATTTATATTTATTTATCTCAACTAGTGCGGGAATGGGGTAGTTACCATATGTTAAAATTTAATGAAATTCTTATTTGTTTACAATATATGACATATACTGTAATAAAATTGGCAATTTATTATCTAAATATTTCAAAAAATTAAAATATTACATGATTCAAATCGACTTCTTCTCTGTGACGTCACGCTTACAAACTTAAAGCCGCAAATGTCGCTAGTGTCGTTGTTTTACAGCGATGGGATGTGACATGTCAAAGTGACAGTTGGTGGTGATACTGACACCATGGACTTAACCTTGTTTCTATTTGTTTCTTAGGCATTTATTCTATATTTTTCGTGTAACTACGGATTCCTCAATCTAACAGTAATGGGAAGAGTTGAATAGATTCTGGTAACAATTGGACAACCGGAAGTAGTAGTATTTTAACAAAAATCTTCTAAATATTATTTTTTGAATATTTATGTTATTACAAATATTAAAAAACAAAATTCTCTATGCGACACATTTAAATTTTTTATTATTCCTTCTATAGATTTAAAGATATAGATATATAATCTATAAAATAAGCTGTTGTAGTAAATCTCACAGCCCAAACATCGCCATGGTAACTACTGAGAAATTAAAATGTCTGTAATTGACAGATAAATGTCACTAATGTCAGTGTCAAAAATTCAGAGATAGTACTGAAGGCTTTTTCTGGGAACGATATTTAATATTTCTTATTGTATTATTAATTATATATTTAAAATTATAGGTATATTACATGAACCCTTCAGAAATAACGACAATCCCGTTAATGAATTGGAAAAACCTCGAACATTTAGAAGAAATGAAGAAAACTTGCTCATAGAATGAATTTAAAATTTTAGAAAATACGTACATATAAAGATAAGGTGTAATTAGAATTTTTTGTGTGTACAAGAAATGTTAAATACAATACTTATATATACCACAATGGAAAGGCGCGAGAGGTATTGTGATGATCACAACAGATATTTTGGTACACATTTTAATTTATATTTATAACATTTTTACCTGTTTTTCAATCAAATCATTGGTATCGTTTAGGTCTCTGTAACCCACTTCCCCTTCTGCAAATCGTTCATTATTTGAACAAGCGGCCCATTCTTCTTTTTGAACATCTGGTAAAAGTTTCTGTTTGTTAAATCTTCGTACTTTAACTAAAAATGAACAATAATATATTAATTTCAACTAAACATAAATACTTCTTTATTTTTCTAGTAAAAACGTACCTATATAACTAGTCGAAATACCAAAAATAACACAAACTTCCAAAGTAATAACTGCACAAATAAAATTTAACGGAGTTAAATAATCGTCTCTTATACATTGTTCTTCAAAGTTGTTAGGGTAATAATGTTGCATTATTGTTTGCAATAACAACAACACACAATTCCATAAACTTACTACATATAAAGGTAATCTGTGGTGTGTGTAAGTTTTTTTATAAAATTCCAAATATCCGTTTAAACGATGGTCATGATGTTTCTTCCTTATAAAACAATCAATAAACTAAAAATAGCTTCGTTTAATCACATTTTTCAAAACATTTTTTTTTAACTGTGGCAAGTGTCCCGATAAAGGGACCGCATGCTGGTCCCGACTTCAGTTAGACAGAAATGGTCGGGATGTTTTTATGTCGTAGTAAACTTACAAAAGTTATGATATTTATGCTTGTTTTTTTTTTAATCAAATATTCAATAAATGACAATTTTATAACTTGTTATTACATACCCCGGCTATAACGAGCTAATTTTGACTGCAGGTAATGGTTCGTTATAAGGGGACATAACTGTATATTTAAAATCATTTGAGTAGCTTTTATAAATTGTTAAAATATAAACCGGTCGAACTATTATATGCCTGGGTACGCAAATAAACAACAATAATCTAACCTAACGCACGAACTTCGGCCGATTTTAGTGCGTTGAAGAAATATACAAATGAAGTCGGGACCAAACTGCGCGTCATTTACCGGGAATTAAGCACAGTCAAGACGAAAAAATATTTACCAATGTTACGAACCACAAGGCAACATGGATATACAATAAAATGAAGTAATAACTACATTTACTTTGTTCATCAGGGTGCAAACAAGCTAAAACTATAGCTGTAATTTCTAACGCTAAACTTAATACCAAATTTATACTAGCTGCAGGTATAGTTTTCAAAGGTTTAAATATTTTGTGCGTGTCTAAATGGGGTTGTAAACGTTCTCTATCGTCCATATTTCCAGATTCGCTGAAGAATGTAGCTCCCTGAACAAAAAACAATAATATTATTATTATCTGTAGCCGGTGATAGCTTATTTAAATATGTAATGCATGATTCATTGTCCAAAATACATACAAGGTTAGATTGAGACGTAAATAATGAATATCGGAATAATACTTACCCCAGTATTAAAATTTCTACTTAAACTAACCATGCTGTTACATTTATAACTACAAATTATAAATTTTCGGTAATCTGCACGACATAAACAACTCAAATTATTGTTGTTGACATTTGACATATACCACGTTTAGATTGACGTAAATGACGTCCGCCTTTAAACGTTTACATGGCATCCTTGCAAAATTTTGTAAAATTTATGCACATAAATACACTTTTTCAACAATTTGTAAGCTTTCATTAATGTAGAAATTAAAATAAAGATTATATTTTTTATTTATATGACTTTTAATTTAATTCTTTGACCTACTTTTTAAAGTTTGTACAGGTTATGTTAATAAACAGTTATTCAAAGTTTGTGTTTCTTACCAAATTATTGTTCAATGAAAAATGCAACAAGTAAGAAAATAAAGCTTAAAGAAAACTAATCCTAATAGTATTTTGTTGTAGACAAAAAATAAAAATGGTTTTACTGTACGCGAGTTACTACAATACATTTTAAATTTAGAAATTAAAAGTATTATATCAGGGCTCATATTATTTATTGCAACTATTTTATCTTGTGAAATTTTCTTAAACAGAGTCGATTTATACTTACATCATTGTAATAACTCAACAATAACACATGAAAAGAATTTAATTTTTTGGGCGTATGGTAAAAATATCCAAACCGGTTATTTGCGACACGTATTCGCAGTTTTAGATCGTTTAGATTACAAAAACAACCCAAATACTTCAGATTGGGATTTATTATGGGCACACGATTACCCTTTTCGAAAATTATATGCTAATGTTTCGAATTTAAAACCACATCAAAAAGTAAACCACTTTCCGGGAAGTGGTTATTTAACAAATAAAGTTGATTTGGCTACCAGTGGTTTAAAGTACATTCCTCCCGCATTTAAATTACCCGATAAAAAAGATGAATTTCTTTCTTACGCCAAAAAGAATCCCAATAAAATATTTGTTGTAAAGAGTAATGATCATCGCGGAATAAAAATACAATCGACAGACAAAATTGACTTAAATATGCAGGGTGTATTCATACAAGAATATGTAAATAAACCATATCTTGTTGATGGATACAAATTTGATATTGGTGTTTACACAATCATAACATCAGTTGATCCGCTACGGATTTACATTTACAATGGAGATATTTTATTTAGGTAGTAAATATACACAAATGTACGAAGGCGTGAAAGAACATGAAAGAAAAATATTTATAATTGCAACTTTTATCTTGCAATTAACCTAACCTAATTGTAAGATAAAACTTGCAATAAGGTTAGGCTCAGGGCATCGAACCCGCCGAAAACTGGGTTCGGTTCAGGTTAATTTATTTTTTGAGATAGGTTCGGATGCGGTTCTGGTTCAAACATTAAAAAAATTGGCGAAAACTGAATTAATGTTTTTGGAATAACAATCTTTATATAGAAATAATTTAAAATACAAGCCGGAATTAACGCAAGACAAGAACATGAACATAATTTTCACAAACAGACAACACAGGGTCGATTATTGGCTGTATTACGATTATGCGTACGTTTCAAACTTAAAATGAACCTGAACCCGAATTTTAACACTCGGTTCAGTTCCGACTCGGGTTATTTGAAAAATATTTTTGAGGTTCGGTTCTGGGTTTAGGTTCGGCTAACTTGACAGCAATCTAACCTAACAAATAAGTTCCCCTTACCCCGCAAGACATACGACGCAAAATATCTGTACTTCGAGCAGCACGTCGGAACTAAGTTGCAACGGAAGCGGCAAGGGTAACGTCAAAGTGGCGGGAATAGATGTCTGGTATTTTCAGTATTTTTTTCTCATTTTAAAACAAAATTTGTGCAAAATAAAAAATATGAAAAATTTAAATATACTTGCTTCTAATAAAAAAAATTAAAAAAGGCGAAACTTCCCCAAGATGAAACTTGTTCTTTTATGTCCTTTCTACGCCTTCGTACAAACGGGTAGAACAAGTTAAAATATTTTATTTTAGATACTGTCTAGTAAAATATTATCCATTTGATCCGGAAAATTTAGACAAATATGTGGTTGGTGATGATTACTTACCAACATGGGATGTGCCATCTTTAAAATATTACTACAATGAATTAGGTTTTTCTATGAGAGATAGTTTCGATGCTTATGTTCAAAGTAAAGGCCAAAATCCATCTTTAATGTGGGATAAAATTGAAGACGCAATACGGCATGTTATACTAAATAAAGAAGAAGCGATTTTAAATGTTTTACAAAGGTGAATTTTAATGCAAATGTATTACATATTATATTAATATATTTATTTTATTTGCAGATATAAATCAAAAAGAAACTTCTTTGAAATGATGCGTTTTGATTTTGTTATTGATGAAGATTTAGATGTATATTTAATGGAAGCCAATATGAGTCCTAATTTATCATCTGCTCATTATCCGCCAAATAGACTGCTTTATGAACAAGTTTTATACAATCTTTTCAGCCTTATAGGATTGGCAGAAAGAGTAAGGCGAAAAAACACAAGGTACAAAATTAATACATGAAATTACGCCATTTAAAAAAAAAAATAGGTTGATATGAACCTCTTATTCAAGCTTATAATCTCTCATTATTGCTTCTAATATTTTTTTTAACAAATTCGCAATACTTATACATTCATTCCAAATATTGACTGCCCATAAACGCAGGCGCAAACACTCCATTATACACCTGTTTCATCTTTTTTTTGAATAAAATTTACTCGGTCATCAGATGTGTAAATTATAAAATATTGGGGGAACACCGATATCGTTCTAATGTTCATAAATCGCCCTGTTCATTTCTTGTTTCATAACGTTCAAATTTTGACCATGACATTGGCGCAGATGAACTTCACGCGCTCACAATTTAAAAAGTACACTCCGGAGTAGAAAATGTACCTAAACAGTATTTATTGAATCGGAGTAGTTTTTATTTAAAATTTGTACTGCAGAGTGTACTTTTTATGAGCGCGCGAAGTTCATCTGCGCTAACTTCATGGCAAGATTTGAACGTTATGAAACTGAACGAAACCATAAATGAATGGGGGGCGATGAACAGACGCTACATACCTAGCCACAATACTCGTATGAATATTTTTTATACAGTGTGTCCAACGAAACGCAGGATTTAAAAAATGTGCAGAAATTGGCTCTTCCGGACATTTTAGAACAAGAGTACAAGAATAAATATCTGTTGTGGCCAGCACAATACCTCTCGCCACTTTCGTTTTTTGTACATAAGTATAGGGCGCGAGCAATCATGTGACATTGATGGCCTTAATAAGCAGATGTGGGGGCCCGTGTCAGAATGACAATTAGTAATTATGTACTTAGATAATGTTAGAATTTCATTAAAAATTTCAAGATTTTTTAAATTACGTAGTTAATTCGTCACCAGAAGTGTCGAGGAAATAAAACCACATATAGAATCGGAAAGTTACTAAATTTAGAATGAAAAATTATATTTGACATCTATGTACATAATTACTAGCTATCATTCTGACACGGGCCCCCATATCTGCTTGTCAAGGCCAACAAAGTCACATGACTGCTCGCGCCCTATTGTATTTAACATTTCTTGTATACCTACACTCTACACCAAAAATTCTACTTCTATCTATTCTTTATATTTAATTTTTCGAAATGTTTCCAATTTATTGTCTCCAGATTTTGACATTGATATTTATCTGTTACAAGCATTTTAATTTTTCAATTGGTTTCCTTGACATTATTTGGGATTGTGAGATTACAACAGATTATTATATACCTTATATTTCTTTATCTCTAAATCTATGAAAGATATAATAAAATATTTATATGTATCAAATAGAGAATTTACTATTCTTTAATACTAGCAAGAACAAAAATTTCAAAAAATAATATTTAGAAGAATTTTTTAAGAATCTGCTACTTCCGGTTGTCCAATTATTACCAAAATCTTTTCAGCTCTTCCCAATAATGTCCAATTGAGAAATACGTAGTTAAACACACATACACATCATCGTAAAAATATTTATTCATTACAAATCTGGATATGCGATTTTTAGCATGAATCCAATACCTCTCTTAGCGAGAGGTAAAAAGTTATTTAAAATTAATGTTTATTGTTGCAATCATTGTGTTTGTATTGTTATAATAAAGCAAAATATCAATTAAGATCATAATATTTGAATATTTAAAGCTGAATTCAAACAATGTATACACAATGATTACAACAATTAACAATAATAACATTCAATTGTCAAAATGAGATTTTGTTTCATTTGTTTTTTATTTCCATTGCTATCTGATTTTTGACGAAAATGTTATAATTTATTTTCTAAATACTAGTGCTACAGATATTCTATTGCATTAAATGGGGACTTTTTAAAAATAAAAAATAATTTTAAACAACTTTTCATTCGTCTAAATGTACAGGAGAGCCAATTTCCGCATATTTTTAACATCATATGTTTCACATTTCGTTGCACACATTCAACCCCGCATCTCCGATTATACTTACATTCTTGGTAAAATAGTAACCCAAAACACTTATATAATTGTACATTTTTAGGCTTATACACATTTACTTGTTTACAGAACTATAGAAGAAGAGCTTATGTTAACAGCTGATAAAAATATAGTTGTTTTCCCTAACGAATGCAGCAGTTCAATGTGTAAAAATGATTGTATGTCTCCGATATGCCAACTCTGTAAACCCTGTTTATCGCCGAATACCAAATTTAATTTGGTCCAAGCTTATCGGGAACATGTAAATAGTCAAGATTGTAAAAGGATATTTCCACCTCCACTGGTAAAGAAAACAAAATAATACAAATAATTATTAATTGTTTGTTTTCAGGATAAAAATATTGTTAATGGTTCGATGGATTTAGAAATGTATTCGGCTGAAAATCAACTACTTTATCGGTGGTTTATTGGAAAATGTATTTTAGATTCGTCATGGTGTTAATAAAATGTTGAAGGACTTTTTTTCTATAGCAGATTTTAAAGTGTTTTTGTCTAAATTCAAATAGTGGATCAAGTAAAACTTTAACCGCAAGGTTAAATAAAATAAGACTTTAACAGCAACGGCAGACAAAGTACTTTAATTATTATTTAAAATATATTAAATACATTATAAACTTTCTTAAAAATCTGCTATACAGAAAATATTTTTATAGACGACGATAAAATTTAATGGGGTCATTAAAAATATCTTTTTTTGTAAACTTTTGCGGCTGAAAAATTCGTGACGTCACGGTTTGTTACACAAAGACATTCCCACACACATACATTTACGGTCCACGTGGTTTCCGTTTGCTGTTGTAAACAAACTAACCTAAAATTGTGACAGGTGACAGTTAAGAGTAAAGATATGTAAATAAAACATTTATTAAAATAAATACCAATAGTTGTATGAAATATATTTTAGTTAACAATATGTTGCTGTCACAAAATCAAACTGACAAGTGATAACCCAATCATAGTTCCAAACACAACGGGTAGAGTGCATTGCCGCATCCGCTAAGCCGTGACGTCAGCGTCCAAATATTTGAAATTAAACTTTTAAAAAATCATATCTCTGATTCTAAAGACTTGTAAAGTGTAAAACATACACCTACATAATTAATTTGACCTATTCTTTCAAGAAAAAAATAAATTAGAAAATGTGAAATGACCCCATTCGCGAAAAAATAACAATTTCAGCTCATCGATAAAATATTTTATCATCTTGTATAAAAAATAAATATTATGTATCACCTTGTAATTCGTCCACGATTTTTTATTTTCAATAAATAAATGTTTTTAAGAAACTGAAAATTATTTCTTTCCAACTAATACAAATTAAAAATCTAAGTAGGATACCCTCTATTTTAAACGCGCTGTGGGTTTTTATTATTGTCAATTGAGTTTATTATTATTTTATTTAGCTTGCTTCCCTAAACAATAAAGTAACTATAATGTCACTGTTTAAAAATCTGGTACGTTTAACATTTCATATAATTTTTATATCTATGCATCAACAATGTTATTTTTACAATAATTTATTAGAAGACACGCAGCATAATTACGCGCGTGATAGTGGTCTAATTTATTACTTAAGGTATTTTAAATAAAGAATATTTCAAAAGTGACACATGCTTTTTTGTTTTGATTCTGGGGGCTACAACAAAACGAACAGTAAAAGTGGGAAATTTTCGGACTGTCTTTCGTTAAGTTATTGATAGAAAAACAAGAATTATCATCGAAACTTTATTAAAAACATATTTTCCATATCATTGCGTAGTGTTTATATATTTCTGCTCTTATTTTGCAGTCATAGAAAAAGTATAGTAACTTATGTTCTAGCCCCCTGAATCAAACCTATGCAGCAAGGCCTCATTTCTCAGACCCTATATTATGTATTTAGCATTAATTAAATACGTGATTTGGTATTAAATTAGGCCACTTGAACGCACAGCGCAACATAATTTACAAATATGTGCTTATTAAATACACATTCTAATTGTACGGAAAATAAAATTCAAAATTTCTACAATATTTAGCATCATTAATTTATATGTATACATATTTACATAAAAGGTGTATAAATAAAATAATTACTATTTAAAATTGACTAAATCCATTAAATCCTCGACAATTTTCTAATATAAATATTATTTGCTATTATGGAATTTAATGGAATGTGTAATACTTTCAATTATAGTGGAATGATTTACATATATAAACATCCTATAAATAGGTTAAAAACAGGAAAATATTCACAAATAAAAACAATACTCGTAATAAATGGAATGTAATGGTTGAAAGACTAATGGCTGCATCACTAATAATGCCATAACTACGTGCTGCTTTAAATGGCACCAGGATTCTTGCTCTTTCTAAAATACCTACACATCGTGGTCCTCTTCAAATTACTTGTGTACAAATTATAATAATACAAAATAGACATACTGAAGACGAACGGATCATTCGGCACACGACAACTCGACAGGAAGATATCTACACCTTTTCCATTTGTATTTGTAATTCAAATCAGTCAATTTTATTTCAGAATTCATTTGTAATGCACAATATAATTCATCAAAAATAATAGCATATTAGAAAGCAGTAATAGTAATACAGAATAGTTTTTTTTTGTAACAAGTGCGCAAAATTAATGATTTTGAAACGAATGGAAGTTTCCGAAGTGTTGTGAAAAAAAAAGAAAACTTACGATTTGTATTCCAAATTTTTGACATATCATCCACTATTTGGGTGTCTATAGTTCATTTCACGATTTGGGTAAATAAATTCAGCACTCTGACTGGTACAATACACACCTAATTCACAAAACCGGAAAAAATAACCTCAAAGCTGTCAGTTATCAAATGAATAAACCGAATACTGTATTCTAACCGTGGTTACTTTTTTAGTAACAGGTTGTATTTTCGCGGTTAATCTGGTAACTTTTCTGTAACTAAGCTAACCGCGCTAGTTCGGTGGTTGTTGTGCGGTTAAATTTTGGCGCATGACAAATAAGTACTTGAATATACATCACGAGTATGTCTCCAAAAATAACAAAATTTAACTGTGGTTAACTGAAAGTGTTCCAATAATTTCAAATGGTAAAAATTATACATTTATGAATCGTGGTACCGGTTAAAATGGTTGCAAACGAAGCGCACTAAAGCAACATCTGTAATTTTTAGTGTGGTTATATTTTAGTGCTTGAAAGATGAGCACTTGCATATACGGGTTATGAGTTTGGATATACTCCAAAAATAACAAAATTTAAAAGTTACCCGAAAGTGTTCAAATATTTTCAAATGGTAAAAAATATACGTTTATGAAATATGGTACCTGTTAAAATGGTTGCAATCGTAGCGGATCAACGCAACATCTGTCCTTTTTCATACGATGTCGGATTTTGTAGATTAATATGGTTACATACTATAATATTTATTGCTGTTTTCTACGGTTTGCCTTCGACGTATTTTCATTTTCCGCTCCATAATTTAAGGTTATGAAAGGTGATAGACGAAATGTTTTGACAGCAAACTTTAGGTTTACCGCGAAAGTAACCTAACTCTTTTAATAATAATAGTCATGTGACTAGAATCATGGTTTTGGTTATTATTTTGAAATTGAACTACACTAACTGTGGTTATTTTCAGTAACCGAGCTAACCGCGCTAGATTGGTGGTTACATACGCTATGCCTCTCCGTAAATCCATACGAAGCGTGATATTTAACCATGTTTTGATTTCGGCTTTGTAATTTTTAATATTTAAGTATGATACACAAAAATTGTTTTAATTATTTCCAGCACTAATGCGGGAATTGACTTTCCCGTACCTTACTCATCTTGAGGTAGCGATTAAGAAATTAAAGAACTATTATGAATTAATATTGACGCTTTGGGAAATAAAATTGATCATTTCTGAATTACAATTGGACAAATGTAGAGGCTATTGTTTCGGCACCAACATTTTATTGGTAAGCTAATTTTATCAAATATTGTATTATTTTAGTGCCGAATTATCGGTGCCGAATTTTGCTGCTCAAAATACAGTCGGCATATATTTAATTCTATTACACTTTCTTCATCATTGGTAGATTGAGGACCTCCGGAATTTCGATGTCCTCTAGACAAATAGTAGAAGGATTAAACGGGAAGCGTACAGGGAAATTATATTTAATATCCATAAGCAGTGGTTTTTGATCTTGATGATCTTGGCGCTCAGCCAACTTAACTTGCACCTTACGAATAAAAGATGTAGGAACTCTAGGCTCAAAATCATCTCCGGGAGTATACAATGTGAGTATCTTACAAATTTGTTGTGCACTCAAACTTCCGCACATCTCACACACGCTGTCGACGTCTTCATCAGTTTTACGAGCTTGTAATAAATGCGCCGCTTGAATAATTGGTTTTAGAGTATCCAAGATTGGTTGTTCATCTAAACGTCGCTCTCTCGTCCACATTTCCAAGTGGGATAAATTATAACGAATCTGCGTGCCTTTCGACCAATGGCACAAATCTTTACGGAGTAATAAATTGTTAAGACTACTTGCGCAGACGAAATAAAATAATTGTTTTACTACTTGTGCTATTACTTCCGGGTCTACTCCGTAAAAACCGAGGATTTTGTATGAATTTGTTAGTTCTTGAAGGAGGGTGTGTGGTGCGCGTTGGACAGAAACAGGGCTGTCTAAATCGCGGCATACAGATGGCGCTCTTCCGCGCATTCCAGCCGGCTTGTTGCCTCCAATACCGGATATAGCTTCGTGTTCTAAAATAGCTGGAATTACTAACGGCTGGATTTTATCTTCCAAAGTACGTATGATTCCTTGGTAGATCCATACTGCAATATCGGATAAAACTTGACGATATTCCGATAAATCAAAATTGCGCAAACATTGCTCATTTTGCCGCGGGGAGTTTGCGCTTTGGAATGCTTTATCGCCGCTATATTGTTTGAGGTTATGAAGTATGCGTAATGTATTGGATAACCATAAAACGGTAGTTTCAAAATCTTCATGTCGTTTTTTAATAACTTTTTTGATTGCGTTAATATATGCTGTTAATAACGAACGAACTTTACTTTCATCATTTATGTAATCGGTGTGTCTTATACACATAAAAACGATGTATGCGGGTAATCCTGGTAATAAAGTAACAGCAGTACGGGGTTTTAAATCTGTTATCAAATTCCGAATGATAATATTTTCATCCCCTTTTTGATATTCGAACATGCCTAAAAATCCGCCGTCTTTTTTACGCACAACAGGCAAATAATTTTGCTGTTCAGTGAACTGTTCAGTTTTATTCGACTCGGCGTCGAAATTTCCATCTAATAATCCGGCGTCTTTTAATTTTTTGGCTAAAAATTTGGCATGTTTTTTAAATTTACGGCAATTTTCAGAAGCAACATCCACTTTTTCTTGCAAATCTAAATTTTCAGAGGTTAACCGGGTGATTTCATGCTGCATGTACGCTTCAGTTTGAGAAGCCGGTGATTTAGTCAAATTAACCGCTAGTAATTTTTGCTGGCGTTCGTTGTCTTCTCGGAGTCTTTCAATTTCGAGTTTATATTCCATTTCATGTGCCTTATGCCGACTCTTTTCATCATGCAACTCTAATTCTAGTTGTTTATTGATCTTCTTTTGTGTTTCATACGCCAAAACAAGTTCTCCATCTTCGTTGTTAACTGGCCCGAGATTAGCTTGTGCTGCTAAAATAGATCGCAGCTGAACTAATTCTTCTCGGCGCCTTTCTAATTCGGCTTGTTGCGCATTGAATTGATCTAAAAGCGCTCGTGTTTCGGAGCCGTCGCCAATGCTGCGACGAAGATCGCGCAATTGGGCTTTAAGAGCAGCGTTTTCCACTTCTAGTTCTGACGCGCGGAAGGAATCATTTCCGCGTTCGCTTGCTGGGGAAATGTCTAGTTCGTCTAATCTCGCGCGAAGTCTATTCCGTTCCCGCTCTACGTCAGCTAATTTGTGTTGTAGTTTGAGGACAAGAGCGACATCTACTTCCGTTTCACAGGGAACACTGGATATTGTGCTGGCGACGGATCTAACTGAGCCATATCCTCCGTCATCGCCTAATTCTGCTGATGTTATACTTTCAGCAGTACTTATACTGCTTACGTCGCTCAAATTTCGCACATGGCCTGGGCTGTGCCGGTTTTGTTTATTCATTTGTTGTTCCAAACTCTCGCAATGTTGTTCCAAGCAATGGTATTCTTGTAATAATTTTTGATAGGCGTTTCTGTCTTGATCTTGTTCGTTAATAAGAAGTAATTTTTCTTGTTCGATTCTTGTTTTAAGATTTTCTTCTGCGCCCTGGTGTTGCGTTTTTACTATTTCATTCATATTATCGAGTTCTTTGCGGAGTTTGCTGGTTTCTTCTGCCCAATATCTGCGCTCATTTTCAATTTCTTGTCTGTATTTTTCTTGTTCTTCAACCAAATCCATTTTTTCGTCCCTTTCTACTTTTACTGTTCCTTCCAAAGTTGTTATTTGTTTATTTTTATCTAACAGTAAAACATTTAACTTTTTAATTTCTATTTCTAACGCTCGGAAAGTCTCCAGTTTTGTTCTGAAATAAAAAATTATGAATAGTATCTTGTAAAATGAAAAATATTAACTGCATACTTGAGATCTGCAACTTCCTGTTGACTGACTTTAAGTAACTGGTTATCCTTGTTAAGTTCTTGAATCCTTTGTTGTAAACTAATAATTTTATTTTCCAATCCCTTGTTAAGTTTCTTGACATGTTCGATGGATCTGGCTTCCACGCGAAGTCGTTTGAATTGTCGTCTTGCCAAGAAACGACGAATAATAGATTGACAGAGGATAATATGTTGTAATCGTTTTCGATACAGACGACGAGCCAAAAAACCACGAGCAAAGCGCTGGATGATGATAGCCTGAAAAAAAAATATTGAGATTATGAATTAAATTAAAAATATATGATTTGCTATACAGAGAAAACAAAACGCTATACAGATTACATTTCCAATATGGGAATCTTGATAACTACATTTGTGGCTAAAAAAACCGGACACTTAATAAAAGTTTTTATCGTCTTGAAACAAACAAAATATGGATTTAAGTACATTTTTTTTACTTCCTTGTACGAAGTAAAGGAAGTATTGTAATCGCGAAAAATTTCGGTTTTCAGATTTCAGCGGAAATATCCATTTTGATCATCCCTGAATGCATTTTGACTAATTTCGTCGCATAACTCAAAAACGGTAAGCCGTAGAAAGTTGAAATTTTGTATTTAGGACTCCTATAACATCTAGTTGTGCACCTCCCTTTCTGGTTATTACACAATTTCCAGAAGTGGCACTTTACATGAAGCCTATAATAGATTTTAATGAAAAACTATTTTAAAATATAACCCAAAACTTTTCAAATTTGGTATACAAGACTTTTATGTCAATCGAAATAACATAATAGATTTTGGTTAAAATAGGCTAACCGGAAGTGGTACATTACTTGAAGTTGTTAACAGTTGTTTTTGAATAAAATGATTTTATTTTGATTTTAGAAATAAATGCTTCAAATAAAAGTTTTAGAGAATTAATTTCTGCGTCTAGCACATCAAGTATTATTAAATTAGCCCTTAGCGAGATATGTAAATTTAAAAATTATATACTTTTTTGTTTTTGTAATAAAGCTTGCTATGGATTAGGACAAAAAACAAAAATGTTCAAGTCAAATTACGTTAAATACGTGCAATTTTATGATTCGTACAATAACAAATATTATATTTTTATTGTGAAATTAGTCATATTCATTGTTGTAATCAAATATTTCTTTGTTGTAACCAAAACTCTCTTTAAAAACTCCCTTTATGGTCGGTATATCTTACTGTTTTGAAGTAAAAATTAATATTTTGTAATTTATTTATTAAAAAAATATGTATAGTTTAATAATCGTACAAGGAAGTCGTGTGGTGTCCACATCAGATTTTTTTTTCTTATACTATGAATAACTGATCTGTAAAGTAAAATTAGAAAAAAAATTCTCGTGCCGATAACAATGTGTGACGAAAAACACGAGCAACGGATCAATGTGAAATTTCTCGTTAAATTTAAAAAAAAAACTCCGACTGAGTGCTATAAGTTGTTGAAAGAGGCCCATGGTGAGAATTGTCTATCTCGCGCGCGTATTTTCCAATGGTATAAACGGCTTTCTGAAGGCCGAGAGAGCACCGAAGATGACCAACGAATGGGTTCCCGAGGGTCAAACTGTATACCAAACTTACTATTTGAAAGTTTTGGCAACACTGCGAGAACAAGTTCGTAAGAAACGGCCGGAGTTGTGGAAAAACATGGCGTGGATTTTGCACCAGCCCATAACGCGCTATCTGTGAAGCGTTATTTAGCCGCTAGAGGCACCAGTGCTTGAACACGCGCCGTACTTGCCTGATTTAGCACCCTGTGACTTTTTTTTATTTCCGAAGATCAAGTCTGCCTTAAAAGGAACCCGGTTCGAGTCGATGGAAGAGGTGAAGTGAAAATCGGCGGAGCTCCTAAACGCTCTTACAAAAGAAGACTTCCAACATTGCTTTGACCAATGGAAAAAAACTCTTTTTCATAAGCAGTCTCGTTATTTAATAGCCAGACCTCGTATGTTAATTTAAAGCAGAATAAAAATCTCCTTTTTACTTGGGAGCAATTGAAAAATTTTAATAGTTGCTTTGCTATCTTTATGGCTAACATTGTAGCATTAATAATTTTTTAATTTGTCATTTGTTAATTTATTACATAGCAGTTTTAATTTTCTTATTAATGACTATTTAGTGATATCAAATATTTGAGACATTATTAATTCCTTACCTTCGCATTGTATTTAAGTTGCATGAACCGTTTTCTGGCTAGAAAACCTCTGGCATATCTTTCAATTCCAAGAATAGTCCTTCGTATTTTCTGATATCTGACTCTTTGCAGCCATCCTCTAATATGTTTCTGTACTTTAATTGCCGCTTTATTTCGTCGAATATCAGTTGCAAGCCTAAAAATAAAATATTAATTTCCCCAATTATGCTACAATTTTCAATTTACCTTCTCGCGACAAGTCCCCTTCCATATTTCTGAATAGCAATTACAGATTTCTTCAGTTTAATATATTTCTTTCTCCAAATAAACATCCGAATTTGGCTTTGAACAATAATACAACACCGTCTTAATTTATCTGCCCGTAATTTTTCAAGATATGCGACTTGACCCGCTCGGAAGAATATTTTCGTTTTTCCAAATTGGTAGCGATCAGGAGATTTAATACATTTTTTCAATATGCGGTGACAAGTGCTTGATATGTCTCTACGATCCACATCGGCAAAACAACAAAGCACTCGATAACGATGGAAGAATTCTAGATAAGTCCAACGACTTGGAAACCCGGCAGCAGAAATCCGAATGGTCTCTAAGACACCACAAGCGCGTAATTGTTGTACGGCGCGAACCGGATTATATTCAAATGGTTCTTTTGAATCATTTGGCTTGATACATCGCACATAATGTGGCGTTGTTGCGTTTAATGTCGCCATGAGACGTGTTAAAGAATCGCGAAATTGCGAACCGACACTTTTTTTGTGGGTTCGTTGTGTAGGGGGCGCTTGTTTCGCCGCTACTACTTTGAGCTTAGTGCCTGAAGTTGGTACTGCTAATCTACCTGCGTTTTCGTCAAATAATTTAACAACCAATTTATTTCGACTACTGCGCAATACTTCTATTTGTTCTTCTACAATAGTATCACGATTTTTCTCTAAGAATCCGTTGGATTCATATTGTACATTGTCAGCGAAATGATGAATTAAAAATGCTGTGTTTCCAAAGCGTGCCTTAGAAAAATGTTTGTATTTTGTACATTTTGAAATTAGTTTTTCAGTCCAGGATCCGTCAGTACCTTTCGGCATCTGCAAAGAATATTTATAAAACAAAATATAATATGGTGAAGATGATTAGGCAGAGGACTCACATCATCAACCTGAAAAAAACCTTATAAAAAGAAATATAACTTGTAGTAATTATTAGTTGTTATTTATTTTTTAAAAAGGAAGAAAGAATATACTAATATTAAAGAAACGTATATATTAATTAATTTACAATTATTTCTAAGTCAATCCTTATTCCTTTTACGAAAAATTATTGGACACAACATGATCATTCTCAGTAGTGCCAACGTATGGTACGAAAATAAACTACAATTATTTCAATTTTATATTCCGTAAAAGGAATAACGACTGACTTAGTAATAATTGTAAATATCATTAATATATACATTACTTAATACTAGTACTTTTTTCTTCTTTTAAAAATAAATAACACCCAATCATTTCTAAGTTATATTTCATTTTATAATGTTTTTTCAGGTTGATGACGTGTGTCTTCTGCCTAATCATTTCCACTATAATATAAGGATCGTTAGAATTATTGAGAATAAGAAAATCAAATAAGGAAAGTGAAATATGGGCGTTTAACATGGGAAATCAATTTTTCCGTGCGCATTGCTCCCATAATTATTTTAGGCACAAAAATGGATGTTGAAAAGCAAAAAATTTTACAACCGAATCAATAAACAAAATCATTTTGGCTACTTTATAACTGCAGAAATAAAATTTAAAAATTCACGTAATTACAATTTAATAGTATTAGCCATGAAATTAGAAACAAGAGACGAACAAAAGCGTAACGTTTTATTACGTCAGTGTCAGAATAATGATCGTCAAAATAAATACTAATAATTTGATGTATAAATAAATTCATTGAACATATTTAAAATTCTAAAAAATAAGAACCATATAACTTATTCTCAATAATTCTACCGTGATATTCCAGAATGTGTAAAATACCTTGCATTCTTCATCCAATAAATCCAGAATCCCAAGTTTTGATTCAATAAGATCAATACACGGTTGATTATCGTAAAAATCAATCATTTTCCATTCTATTTCTTCTTTAATGTATTCTTCTTGTTCCAATTTGAAGACATGTTGATTAAATTGCTGTTGTAACTTTTCATTTGCATAATTAATGCAAAATTGTTCAAATGAATTAATTTCAAATGTTTCAAAACCATAAATATCTAAAACTCCTATGAAATTATGGCGCGTACTACCGGATTCTAGCGATTTATTTACAACTTTTACAATCCATTGGAACATTTCTGCATAGATATGTTTGGCCAACGCATCACGAGAGACTGTAGCTTGCTCGATTGACATAGGTTTTAAAAATGTTTCACGCATGGAGACGATTCTTCGAGTGCAGAGCCATTGGCGTAATGCGTTACCATCTACGGCTAACAACTCAGCCACGGCGGCTAAGTGTTTATTTTGTTGTTGAATTGCAACACCTTCTTGATTTTGCTCATTTTCTGTTTCAATTATAGCTTCATTGAATTGAATATTACCGATATGAAGTACAGCTGATAGAATTTTAAACATGTCGCTCTGCTCTCTATCGGAGAAGCCGAGAACTGTTAATGCATTCGTTGTTTCTTCATAGGCGTTCAAATCATTTATGCCGTCTATATTGGGACTAGCGCCTTGATTCAGATAATTAAATGAATCTTGATGATCTAAGTGTAAATGCGGTAAAGTTTTTCTTGCTGCGCATAGTTGATAAAAAATATGATAATTGCGTTCGCCCGATGCTTGAAATACAACCCGAGATTTTTCCAGAAGATAAGTACGCATTGAAGCTCCAGTAATATGAAAATATTTATTGAATTGTATTTCGATGTATTTACCAAAACGGGAGCTGTTATCATTTCGGGTAGTTTTCGCATTTCCAATAGCTTCCATTATAGGACTAGACGCCAAAACTTTTTTTTCTACTTGTGTTTCTGTTGCGCTCCCCCCAACAGTGGCAAAATATCGCATGGCATATTTCGCTGACACTGTCTTCCCAGCACCAGATTCGCCAGAAACAATAATACTTTGATCCCGTTGTTCCCTCTCCAGTTTAGTGTACGCTTCTTCGGCTACTGCGAAAATATGAGGATCCAAGTCGCCCATGGCCTGGCCACGATACGCTTGGATAGTGTCTCCCCCATATATTGGTAGATCATCGTACGGATTAATAGCAACTAGTACGATTCCGCAGTACGTGTAAATGGCTTTCTGCTGACAAAATCGCACTTGTAGATTGTGCAGTACTGCAGGTTCGTGTAAATATGACAAAGATGTAAGATCGTTTTCGCCGATAAGAATCGATGGATTTCGCAGTGGGGGTAAATCTCCCTCTGAGCGTAATTTTATTTTTTGACGACCTAGGGTCTCTCCTTGTATTTCTAATGTTGCTCGTGTGGGGCTGTAATCTTCTAATAATTCTGCACCTTCCCATACTTTCTCTGGATGTGGAATCCATACTCGAGCACCCTAATATTATTAATATTAAGTGTGAAACGATTAAATAATGTCACTTAAAACCATAAATAAACGTTATCCAAGCTAAATAAATAATTTATCTATGAAGATAACGAAAAGTATGAGTAAGTTAATGATAAGACGAATTGGAAGCATTATTCAAATAAATACTTTACAATCTAATAAATTTGGATGTCTTTTTTATTTTTGCGGTTAAAATTGTTCACGATCGAGTAATTTCATACATAAATATTTTGATCACTTGTTAACAATTAAAAACAAAAAACTCATTGGTTAAAATGAATCACAAATTTACAAATTATATGCAGGCGAAAAATATCGACGTACTAAATGCATTCTTTTGTCAATATTACAAAATACAAGTAAAGGAAGTACAATCTTTTTCTGTTACAAAACATTTGCAACATAATGAAAAACTGAACGTAGCAACCATGTAAATGAAAATAGTTCATCTTACCTTTGTATATAACTCACTGGTAGTCATGGTACAATTTTCATAAAAACAAATGAGATCGCGATATATTTGTTGAACTAAATTATTTAAATTTTTTTAGATGAAATATTATTAGTTGGAATAATGAAGTACACACACACAAATCACGTTGTTTCTAGAAGAAGAAGTTTAATTATTCCAATATATAAGAACTTGCTGACTTATTAAGTTTCAACATGAAACTGACAGCTTGTGAGTGACATTTTCATGCCACACAAAGCCGCTGAATCAACGTCATCAACACACGAAAATATACCACCGAATGGCGAACTGACGATTCAGCGAATAAAAGTGACACAACAAAGCACCGGGCAGTGCTGCCACCTGCTACATAAAACGAGAATTACATTTGACTTTTAAAAAATAAATGAATGCGTAAATGTTACACTGTTTTTTATGTTACACTCATTTCTTTATTATTAATTTGTTATCATCCACAATAATGTATTGTTATATTTATCCACTAAAGTTTTATTTTGTTTGTGTATATACCTACAGAATTACTACAGTACTGTGCATGGTTGTCCAACATGAAGGGTAAATATGAAAATGTAATTTAACATATGATTATAATAATCAAAACTGGTTCTTATTTATTTGTTATATAAAAATTTATGCGTTCTCTACGGTATAAACAGTGGTATATTAGGGCCGGAACGAAATTTAAAATGTTCCGTCAATTGTATCAATAGCCATGGCACTTTTTTCTGGTTTTTATGAATTATTTATATTATTTATTTCCACCATAATATTTCTTTATGATAAAGATTCGTTCCTCACTCGAATAATTATTATTATTTAATTTAGTTCTTAAAACAAAAAAAAAAAAATGAATAAAATAATTTTTACCTTCCGTCACCGTTAGGTAAGAAAGGTATTGTCTTGTTAAAAAATTCGATAGTGAGTTTCTAAAGAATAAACACATTTTGGGGTCCCTAGAATACGAATTTACCATTTTTACTATGATGTCTATATATGTGTATGTGAGGGTGTGTGAATGTGTATGCGTCTGTGTGTGAGTGTTTCGAATCGCATAACTTCAATACCACGATCCTAAAAATTAGAATTTGCAGACATGATTAGATTTTGGTTATAAATGTTGCAACTTTTAACAGTTTTTCTTGAAAAAAAGCAGTTAAATATCATTTATTGACATTTAATTTTATAATAAATTTTAAAGAATATGTTATTCTCTATGCGACTGGATTTCGAAGTATAGTTTAGCCAGCACCTTAATTTCCAAATTTTAAAACTTTATGTTAACAGAAATTTTGGTATAATTAATAAATATTGACATAGTATAATGGAACATTTAATTTTGAATAATTTTCTTCAAATAAACTTTTTTAAAAAATTAATAATAAAGCCAAGAATTAATGTTTTATTTATCAATAAATCCAATACATCAGTATGGCCATCTATAGCATAAAATTATAAACAATTGAAAAAAGTTTCAAATAAAAGTTATTCAAAATAATATATTTTAGTTATTAATATATTAATTCTATATATTTAGTTTTTATCTGTAGAGATTTAAATGCATACATAAATAAATCATTTTCTCAAAAACAAAATATGCATGAAATAAATTAGTAGCTAAAATATATGTAAAATTAAAAAATAATAGAAGTTTATTTAAAAAAAATCTTTGTATAAACTTTTCCCTACATATAATAAACAAATTTTAGTTCTACTTATTATCTCTGAAACAAAAGCGAAAATAAAACAAAGCTTCAACAAAACTCCCCTTTATTTAATTAAAAAACAATTTCTATATAACAATTTTTGTCGAAAAGTCGCTAGTTTAGCCAGAAAATGAGTTTTCTAGAATTTGTTAATCCAAAACGAGACTACTACTGTAATCTATGATGATAATTATGAACTATTTTTTAATGTTTTGTTGTAAGAAAGTACGTTGTTGTATCGTGTAAATAGGAGAAAATCAATAAAATCGACAAATCGATTGACCAATCAGATTCAAAGAAATGTGCAAATGAAAGACGCGGGATAAAACATTGTTTAAACAAACGTCATTTGATTGTTAATCAGCTGTTAAGTGTAAAAGTGTTAAATATGTTTATTTTGAATTAATAAATTGTTGAAATATTGATTGTTATATGATTTTATGTATCAATTGAATTAAAACAGAAATATTTCTTGTATTTATTATTTATTTACCATATTATTTTGTTACAAAAATAATGAATACAAGAGTATATTAGATCCGAAGTGGAATTATATTTCATTACAGCTTACAGCCCAAAAGCGGAAGCGAAAACTTTGCCCAGAACTAGTTTTGAACACATGAAAATTTCCAAACCCGAATATTTTCACTTCTACAGATATTGCTTAACCAGAATTAAACAATAAAACAATACTAGTAATGGTTAGGTTATGTTACAATTTGGTTTAAAAAATAACAAATAAATATCATTCTTTGTAAGTTTAGATAAATCCAAAACGTGTTGTGTCTGATTTTCTGGTTTGGGAATGATCAGGAGTTCTACTATTATCATCTGATATCATCATTATCGATATCATCACCTTTATTGTTCCGTGGTATTTGGGTTACTTAAGTAATTTATTAAGTTGTGCATGCCTGATTACTAAGCATTACTTAACAAACTCGTGACTTAGAGGAGAAGGACAAGATAGTTGGAAGAATTTTGTATTGGTAGGTCAAGAAAACGATTCACAGAAGCATCGAAGACTCACAACTTCTTCTACATTCGAAAGAATCGCTGTTGACGTTGTTAGTTACCACGGTTGCTGATTGTTGTATTTATATTGTTGTTACTCTAGGGAAAAACAATTAATTTGGCATGTAATTTTAAATTGTGGATTTGAAATAAATATTTTTTTGTTTAAATCAAATTTGTTTTAATGTTTTAGGGCCAATTTTACAATTTTAACTTCCAGATAAATAAACAATATCAAATCGGATTATTGACAGCAATGAAAGATTTATCATTTGACAGTTTATTTTGTTTAATTCATTTCTGTTTTGTTTATTTAACTGGAAATTATAAAATTCGCCCTTAAATAACGACAATATTGTTTGTAATTTTAACAAAGTTCTTCGTGTTTAGAATCAAGTTTATTACAAGTATTTAATTTCACCGTCAAAATTATATCGTGAAAGTACAACCGAACTTTTCCTTCCTGAAAAAATCCTACATATGTTAATATCTATAAAACGTAATAATTATTTAATAAAAATACACAATAATTATACAAAAATGGATAGAGATACACACCCGGTTTCTTAATTATTGAAATCTATGTATAATATTTCATATCTACTCATAATTTTGTTACAAATGCATTATAAACGTAGGCCTAGCAATAAACATTTCGATTCATAAATTCTGAACTGGAGATATCAAATTTATATATTTATTTATTCTTGAATACGAAATATCACACCCTCAAGTGGGTAAAAAAGTTAAAATACAAACTTCACAACAATATTTTCAGAATCCTCAAGTCAAATTATGTATTAGTTGGCTTAAAATACACAAAATTAACTGAACAGCTGATTAACAATCAAATGACGTTTGTTTAAACAATGTTTTATCCCGCGTCTTCCATTTGCACATTTCTTTGAATCTGATTGGTCAATCGATTTGTCGATTTTATTGATTTTCTCCTATTTACACGATACAACAACGTACTTTCTTACAACAAAACATTAAAAAATAGTTCATAATTATCATCATAGATTACAGTAGTAGTCTCGTTTTGGATTAACAAATTCGAGAAAACTGATTTTCTGGCTAAACTAGTGACTTTTCGATAAATATTGTTATATAAAAATTATTTATAATTAAAAATGAAGGCGAGTTTTGTTGAAGCTTTTCTTTATTTTCGCTTTTGTTTCGGAAATAATAAGTAGAACTAAAATTTGTTTATTATATGTGGGGAAAAGTTTATACAAAGAAATTTTCTAAATAAACTTGTATTATTTTTTAATTTTACATGTTTTAGCTAATAATTTATTTATTCATATTTTGTTTCTGAGAAAATGGTTTATTTATGTATGCATTTAAATCTCTACAGATAAAAACTAAACAAATAGAATTAATATATTAATAACTAAAATACATTATTTTGAGTAAATTTTATTTGAAACTTTTTTCGATTTAATGCCCTAGTTTTGTGATATTAATTTCTGAAAATACATATATAAATATTAACAAATGTCAGTGATTGTTTATAGTTTTATACAATAGATGGCCATACTGATATTGTATTGGATTTATAGATAAATAAAACATTAATTCTTGGCTTTATTATTAATTTTTAAAAAAAGTTTATTTGAAGAAAATTATTCAGAATTAAATGTTCCATTGTACTATGTCAATATTTATTAATTATACCAAAATTTCTGTTAACATAAAATTTTAAAACTTGGAAATTAAGGTGACGAGATATATTTCCAAAAATCTGTTGTGACTTGCACAATACCTCTCGCCATTTTCATTTTATGTTGCATAGGGTGCGAGCAGTCATGTGACTTTGTTGGCCTTGTCAAGCAGATATGGGGGTCCGTGTTAGAATGACATCTAGTAATAATGTACATAGGTGTCAAGTATCATAATTTTTCATTTAAAACATCATGATTTTTCATGGAAATCACCGAATTTCCGCTATTCGACTTAAGGCCGTATATTATTCGTTGCAATTGTAGTGGGAAGTCGTCACATTTTTACCTCTCGCTAAGAGAGGTATTGGATTCATACTAAAAATCGCATATCCAGATTTTAATGATTAGCACGTTTTAAGATCCCTACAATCCGATTTTAATATTTTTACAATGATGTGTATGTGTGTGTTTAACTACATATTTCTCAATCGGACATTACTGGGAAGAGCTGAAAAGGTTTTGGTAATAATTGGACAACCGAAAGTAGCAGATTCTTAAAAAAATCTTCTAAATATTATTTTTTGAAAATTTTTGTTCTTTGGTATTAAAGAAGAGTAAATTTTCTATCTGATACATATAAATATTTTATTATATCTTTTATATATTTAGAGATAAAGAAATATAAGGTATATAATAATCTGTTGTAATAAATCTCACAGCCCAAATAATATGGAAACCAATTAATAATTAAAATGTTTGTAACTGACAGATAAATATCAGTGTCAAAAATCTAGAGACATTCCTGAATTGTTTGGGAAGTACATACATTATTTCTTACTGTATTAAAAAATAATATTTAAAATTATAGGTATATTACATATATCCTTCAAAAATACTGTCAATCTCGACAATGAATTGGAAACATTTCGAAAAATTTCTTCTTAGAATGAATTTAAAATTTTAAAAAATCGAAATATGAGAATAGGTGCAAGTAGAATTTTTGGTGTACTCTACAGAGTGTAGGTATACAAGAAATGTTAAATACATTAGGGCGCGAGCAGTCATGTGACTTTGTTGGCCTTGACAAGCAGATATGGGGGCCCGTGTAGTAATTATGTACATAGATGTCAAATATCATAACTTTTCATTTTAAATTTAGTGATTTTTCCAATTCCATGTGGTTTATTTTCCTCAACAAGTAAATTCCACACTCCTGGTGACAAATTAACTACGTGAATTTAGAAAATCTTGAAATTTTTAATGAAAAATTCTGACATTTGACACCTATGTACATAATTACTAATTGTCTTTCTGATACGGGCCCCCATATCTGCTTGACAAGGCCAACAATGTGACAAAAGATACTGTCAATCCCGACAATGAATTGGAAACATTTCGATAAATTAGTGGAGGACAAAATTTCTTCATAGAATGAATTTAAAATTAAAAAATCTAAATACAAAGAATAGATGTAAGTAGAATGTTTGGTGTAGACTGTAGGTATACAAGAAATGTTAAAGACAATAGGGCGCGGGCAGTCATGTCACTTTGTTGGCGTTGACAAGCAGATATGGGGGCCCGTGTTGTAATTATGTACATAGATGTCAAATATCATAATTTTTCATTCTAAATTTAGTGATTTTTCCATTCTGGCACGGGCCCCCATATCTGCTTGTGACATGACTGCTCGCGCCCTTCACTTATGTAACCAAAAACAGAAGTGGCAAGAGGTATTGTGCTGGCCACAACAGATAAACATCCCACAAAGATATCAAGCCTGCAGAGGTAACTAACCACATGCAGAGCCATCTATCGAGAAAACCGCGAGCTTGGCTAGCAGAATAATAATAAAAAACTTTACAAAGTACAAATGAGACACTTGGTGAACTGCTCTAAATAATATTTGAATTACACTTGGCGAAGTTCACAAAATTTCAGTCTCTGAATCAACCTCTCGGTCACTTATCAGAGACACCACACTGATGAGCTCCAATAAGAGCGAAACGCGTCCGTGGCTCTGGTCGAGTGGGCCAGTCCCTGATAAATGACCGAAAGGTTGATTCAGAGATTGAAATTTTGTGAACTTTGCCAAGTGTAATTCAAATATTATTTAGAGCAGTTCACCAAGTGTCGCCTTTGTACTTTGTACAGTTTTTTTTTATTAAATAATATATATTTTTTGTTTATTATAGAAGAAACAGTAGGCTATGGCTATGGTGGATGTCTGCTGTCTTCGTCGTTGGTTGGTGTAATTAGTTGTTGGGTTACGCACGGTACAGCTATGTTGTGCTGGATGAACCGCTACACGCAGGCCGGCCGGGTCCCGTTAGCCACGCGGCACGGCACTGTGTCAGTGACCGCGAGCAGCGGGTTCAGCTGGGGGCGGCGCGGCGGCGGCTGCGGCGGCCGCCTCACCTGGCCACGCAGAGAGCGCGCCAGTCCCTCACCGCCACGCTCTCAAACTCGACGGCGGCGTCGCGCTCTCCCGCTCCAGGGATGAAACACGAACACCATCGCAAGCACAACAAACGAAAAACAATCACAACAATGGCAACAGTGCACCGTCTTGATTCTACTTAGTAGGTACAACAGTGATTTAGTTTTGTTAACAGTGATCATCACCCAAAAGGAATTTGACGATTTGACAAATTTGTAGTGAACAGTGTTCATGTTGACAGTGAATAAACAATTTATATTTGGAGGGAAATGATAATACTACAATGCCCAGCACTATAAGAGGTAAGTTCAATTACAAATTATTTAAAATTTGATCCGTGGTATGCGCCAAAATCTACCAAAAATATATGTTTCCATCAGTAACTTATAAGATTTTTGTGTCTTGTAAGATTCTGTCTTGACTTCCAATTGAATACAAGTCTTACAGGGGCGATCCGCTATATCAGCAGGTCCCTCAACAATCAACTGAACTAAATATATATATATATATATATATATATATATATATATATATATATATATATATATATATATATATATATATATATATATATATATATATATATATATATTATTTTGCAAATCTTTTTTGCACCCAAAAACATTTCAATTTTTAAATTTTTGGGTATTTCTTGACTGTCGGTATCATGTAAAGGTTATATATAAATAATTGGAGTTGTAGTCTGGTGAAAAATATTTATTAGGATCTATTTAACATTTAACCATCATCAGGGATAGTTAATGTATAGTTGGGAAACAATTCATTATAAAACGAAAATTTAATGTAAATAAGGTTGAAATGAAACATGTGTGCTTCGTTGCGGTTTACTGTAAAAAATACCGCCTTTTTGGCAATGTACAAAACAAAGGCATCTTTGCTCGTGCTTGGTGCGTGTCCGGGTCAGTCGCTGGTCAGTACAAGTTGCCCCATGAATTCCCGAAAATCCATCATTACCATGATGCGCGCCGCAGCACCGGTTGTTATAGTAACGGTAAATAATCACAGGCCAAGTGAGTCGCATCGTTCGTATGTTTCCGTCGACAATCGTGTTGAGCCGGCTAACGGGTTAACGGCAGGTATGTTTAATAGTTTTTTTGGACAAGTACCGTAATCTGTGAGCCACCGTCACCGTCACCGTCTTGAATGTGTCATGTGCATGTGTGTATGAGGATGAGGGTGGAGGCCCAACGCACGTGTTGGACGGCCGTACGGTCGCCGACCTGGCCAACGACGGCCGGCGTCGGTCACGCAACGCGGGTTGACGCCGGTCAAACAACCCCATTCATTATTTAATGCCAGCCGGCCCTTCCGTATTGTCCGCCAAATATTCCAGTCATTACTGTTTCGATTAAACGTACGATATGTAATAATAGCTAATCATAAATTCATTAGGTCTTTCACGCTAGTCATGTGCTGTGTTTATAGTATTTACAGTTTTTATTGGAGTTGGTTTATGGGTCACATGAGATCTGTGATCGAATGTATTAAATAAATGATTGTAGTTCCGACTATCTGGGTTCGTACCCGAGAAAAGGAGATATTATTTATTTCACAAACATAACACCAACACCTGTGGCCTGTAGGACGCATTCTCTAGGCAACCATGTGTACGATACAAATTGAATCTAATAATGTTTCAATGATAATTTTGAAATGTACAAATTGTCTCCTCAAATTATTTTCTAACAAAATAGTTAAATACATTTTGCAGATAAGTCATGTGATTTTGTTGGCCAAATATGGGGACCCATGTCAGAATGACAGCTATAGTAATAATGTACATAGGTGTCATAATTTTTCATCTAAAACATCAAATCCATGTGGATTATTATACTATTGATGACAAATAAACATATCAGAATATTTTAAAATTTTGAATGAATATGACAATTGTGACATCTATGTAAATAACTGTTATTCTGACACGGACCCCCATATCTGCTTGTCAAGGAAAACAAAGTCACATGACTGCTCATGCCCTATTGTATTTAACATTTCTTGTATACCTATACTCTACACCAAAAATTCTACTTATACTCGACATAACAGATCTGAAACAGAATACTGCAGTACTTAATCAGTATTACCAACATGAATGTATAGAAAAAACTAAATGTAGATAAAACAAGTTAAATGCCACACGTGTTTTGATGTTGGTAGTTCTTAATGTGTAAAGTAAAGAAATACATAAATCGCAAATAGTGGGTAAAGTATTAACTTTACACATCGGGTACAAAAAAATATTTTCTATTTCGGCGTTCTTATGAATTTATAAAGGCACAACAAACACATCGTTTGGAATACAATGTATTATACAGTTGGGAAACATTGCCAACATAACTGACTAAAAAACACCAAGTCATATATTTTTGACGTCGCATTTGTTAAAAATCTTAGTGTAAAATTATCTCAATACAAAAAAATAGTATAAAAATCATATTTTTTAAGGCCTGTTAACGCTCGTCCTTTGTAAAACTCGCTTCGCGGCTCGTTTTCCAAACTTGGACTCGTACGTAACAGATTGCCTTTTGATACTTGCTTTTTAAAGTATTACTTGAAATAACAGCAAATATTATAAATTTAAAGTTACTACATTAAAGTTTTTCTTATAATATAATAATTTTAAAAGATTTGAAAAAACATATTTTAAATTGATGTATTGAAAATAAGTTTTTGAACTACAAGAATCTTTATTTTCTGTCATATGTCATTTGTATATTGTTTTATTCTGCAATGTGAGCATATTTTATAACCACAATTTGTCATGTCAACTAATCATTCAATATTATTTATATTTGCTTTAAAGCTATTTCTAATTACGAGGCCTATTTTTTAAAACTTCGGTATGTTAGTAAACGATTCTTCATTACCATGACGACACGGCGCTTGTGCATGAGTTCTATTCTGTAATCCATTTAAAAATGGACTTGGAAGATGAGGCATACAATTGCAGTTTTCTGATTGGTCTAAACGCGAAAAATTTGTAACAAATCGTTTCAGTCAACTGTCAGCTGTCAGCTAGGTGTTAATGTAAAATGAATTAATACTTAGTTTCACCAACAATTCTAGACGAACTAAAAAAAATCTGTTGTGGCCAGCACAATACTTTCCGTCAATCCTGTGTATAATGTATAAATTGCATAATTTTTCTTACAAAAGATTCTAAATTTCCAGTAAAATTATTTCATAAACAAACTATTCAAATTGCACTTGACACTGGCATCTTCTTCTTATTTAGCTTTTCCCATTCGTTAGGGGTCGCTATTTTTGCATGTCGTTCTCATTCAGTTCCTTTTCTCTCAAATCTTCCGCAATACAGTCCTTCCATCTTATCTTTGGTCTTCCTCTGTTTCTTTAACGTCCTATTACTAAACTAATCATTCATGTTCCAATATAATTCTTCATTTCTCCTCATGACATGTTCAAACCAATGTAATCATATTTCTTGTATCTTTCTAGAAACTTGTAATACTAGAGTTATTTTCTTACCGTATCTTTCGTGTTTTCCCCAACATCTACTTCAACATCCTCATCTCTGCCACATTAATTTACTTTTTATTGATACTGACATCTGTCAATTTGAATTATATGAATATATTTGTAGTTTCCATGTTTAGCATAGCTGGCTGAATTATAAAATTTAATTTCTTTAAAATTCTTTAACTCTGTATCTATTGAATATGAAGTATAAATTGTAATCAAATCGTATAGAGAATAATATATTCTTTAAGTTATAATAACGTTAAATGTCAATAAATCAAATTTAACTGTTAAATCTTCAAATGAGACTACTTCCGGTTGACCAATTATAACCAAAATCTAATCAGTTGTTCTTCTGGATGTAAACTTGAGGACTACGAAAAAAATATAATTTTTGGAATCGTGGTATTGAAGTTATAGAATCCGGAACTTTTGTCACACACACACACACACAGACACACATACAGACAGACATCATCGTAAAAATGGTAAAATCGTATTATATGGACCCTAAAACGTGCTTATTCAGTAAAAACTCATCATTGAATTTTTTGACCAAAGACAATACCTTCCTTACCTAAAGGTGACGGAAGGTAAAAAATGAATTTAAGTTGTAAGCATATTAGGTTTTATTAAATAAAATGTCTAATGCCTGGTTTCACCAACATCAAATAAATCTTCAATTCGACGAATAAGCTACTTGGAGATTTATTTGATGGTAAAAACGAAGTCCATTCGTAACTGGAATACAGTTCAGTAATCTGTCTACTACTATCTTCCCACTATGTATGCCATTTGCCTTTTTATTCGCAGATTACATTAATTATGATATATCTGTACCTGTACTGCTTAGGGCGCTTATAAGACATCACCTTATTGTTTATTGGCAATAAAAGTTGTGCTTAACAATAACTATAATTCAACGTAATTGGAGCGATTATATTTATGAAAACAATAAGACGAAAAATTAAGATCAAGACTATTTTATTCTTTAATCATCAAGTAAAAAGTTCCAAAAGTGTATTAAATATTTTGTCTCGAGTGGCGTACATATGTTCCCAAAATCTTCCTGTAAGGCACTTTTTAATTAAAATTAAATATGACAGTCGTTAATGACATTTGACAGGTTAAATTTTGATAATTATGAAAATTTTGTTGGTTGTTATCAACGTCACTACTAGTGATTATAGATATTTTTATCGTTTTCTACGTTGTGTGGGCATTTTATAAAAATAACAATATTAGCTTACTGACAACTCCAGACAGGTTTTAATAATCCGCCCGGATTTCACCGGATATGAATAAAAACGAGACATGACAGGAAGAATCCAGACGTCTCGTCACTAGGGTTACCTGCATCTCACCGGTTTTTGTTCGGACAGTCCGGGAATAGGAGAATTTGTCAAGGATCTGGACCAAAATATATCTTGGACGCGATTGCAATTTTCAGGCACATTCACACACATTCTATATACAACGATTTATTTGTTCTTTTATTTTTTCAACACCTACTTATAAAGTATTACTTTATCCACTGAAATCTTGTTACTGAAGTGATGATGATGGATAAAAATATGTGACCAACACAATACCTCCCGCCATTTACCTATGGGGTCTCGTTGCCGTGTGCCTGATGTCTGGTCGCGAATCTGGGGAATCCGTGATAATATATTTATTTGTTTCTTTATTTAAATACATACCTGCATATTTACTTATAATTATATATTTTAAGTTCCTTTCCATAAAACTATTGTTCTATTTACAATTTTCGTTTTTATCCATTATCGATTTAACGCTAGGTAGATCGACACAGACGCTTTTCACGATTAGACTGATATGTAACACGAGGGGGGGGGGTGTTACAGAGCTCTGATGATGATGGTGGTCTTACACTTCTTTTACGAACGATGACCACGACTTGATTAACCGAAGGACGAACACACATACACTTACACTTAACTTTGATGGCCGATGAACACTTTACATTTTTTTACACAGATATTATTAATATTACTAACTGATTTCTTTATTTACACATATTTACACTAACACTAATCAATTATTAACTATTAAACTTATTATTATTGATTACTAAACTAAACATAACTAAATGAAATAAACTAAATAGTTAGATTGTAACTCAGCAGGCAGGCGTTTAGCCCGCGCCAGAAACTAAAACGCAGACTACATGTCTCGTCGACATGAGTGTCTAAGATCGACTATCCAAAAACAAAGCGTTAACTTCGTGAGAGGATTATCTCTGAGGGGTTGAAGAGGGTATCATATGGCATCCATATCAAAATATTAGTCCTGCACGTAGGCTTGCAATAACTTAGACTTAATTGTCAACAAATAACTGTCCAATGTCTCTGACAGCTACACTAAACAGTCAGTTAATAAAAGATGATAACTATTTCTAAACAGAATTTTGACTAACAAAGATAACAAGTTGAAATATTTTTTCTGAAACTATAATTTAGAAAAGATTATAAAAAGTTATAATCAGACACAAAATCGTAATCGTGTCAAATGAGCGTTACGCATGGAAGTACAGTAATTTTTTTTAAAGATGTTCGATCAAGGTAATCTGTATCATGAACTAATTAACAAATTGGCATACATTTATCTCTTTCCTTTGCAAAGGCTATAAGCGGGTGCGATAAGGATGGATATAACACGCTTGTCTTTCAAAAATTCATATTGTTTTGACTAAGTTAGGACATTCCACGTTAAAACGATGCTCGTTATTGATAATACTTTCGCTGTAACGTAAGTTTATTTATTATTTCAGATACATTACCTTGATTCATAGTGTCATTGTCTTATTTTTTAACATATTTGGTTTTACATTTGCTTATAAACTTACCAGTTGACTTATTTTTGAATTTTGAATGCTTTTACTGTAATATATATTTTTATAATAATAAAATAACAGTAGTATCTTATGTACCCTAATAAAAACTAAGCAAACGACACTACTGAATTTGTCATAATGGGCGGAGCAAAAATCTGAATTTATACAATTCGTAGATGTCCTTGATCGGACATCTTTCAAAAAATTTATTGTTGAAAATATTATTAAGCATATTGCTTAAAATGATGAAATCCACAATAATAGACTTAGCGGTTACGGCTGCGAGTCTTCCATCGTGTTTTGCGGTCTCTGGCTCTGGCTGGTTCGTCTGCAGCGTTGTGTTGGTTGATGATAGTCCTGTTAGTCGCTGTGCCGCCTGAGCCTGAGCTCTATACGACGGTCCCGTTACCCGTTACCAGTGCCGTGTTGTATTGCACAACAGCACCAGCAAGAGCGGGTCGCGGCCGCGGCCTAACTGTACTTGCACGTGTGTGTAGTTGTTGTAGTGTATGCATGCACGCACTAACCTACTGTCGCACCAACAAGCCGTGGGAATCTTACTGTACTTTACCACCCTCAACACACAACAAATAAAGATATAAACATTGCTTTATATTTCCAAAACATGGGATTTTCTTATCGAAGCAGGGGCGGACCATACCATGGGCTAACACTGTTTGCTGGGTTCAGCGCCGTGCGGTCGTATTCTGGCGCCTAGAGCACATACTATTAATTTTGGCGCCTAAAGCACACACTAAGAGCAATATTTATTTATAAAAGAGTGAATTTTTTATACATTTTGTTCAATACACAAGAATATAGAGCGAACTGACTTTAGCTGCTTAATTGAGTGATTATCAAGAGCGTATCAGAATATATCTATCATTTAAATTCTGTGGGCGCCTTTTAAGAAAAGGCGCCTGGAGCGATTGCTCCTTTGCTCCATATTACCACACGGCTCTGAGTGGATTCATTGCAGCATCATGTTTTGGGGATATATAGTCAACGAGAGTAGCTTATTTTTTAACAATTATATAAACGGGACTATTTTTTTTACCTTGCGTCACCTTTAGGTAAAGAAGGTATTGTCTTTGGTCAAAAAATTGAATGATGAGTATTTAGTGAATAAGTATGTTTTGGGGTCCCTGTAATACGAATTTACCATTTTTACGATGATTTCTGTATGTATGTGTGTGTGCCTGTGTGTGTGTGACGAAAGTTTCGGATCGCATGACTTCAATATCACGATTCCAAATATTATAATTTTTTCGTATAATCCAGAAGAACAAGTGATTAGATTTTGGTTATAATTGGTCAACCGGAAGTAGCCTCATTTGAAGATTTTAACAGTTAAATATGATTTATTGACATTTAACGTTATTATAACTTAAAGAATATATTATTCTTTATACGATTAGATTGCATTTTATACTTCATATTCAATAGATATTGAGTTAAAGAATTATAAAAATATTAAATTTCATAAATCCGCCAGCTATGCTAACCATGAATATTGTTAATATATTCAGATAATTCAAATTGACAGATGTCAATATCAATAAAAAAGTAAATGAATATGACAGAGATGAGGATGTTGAAAAAATACGGTAAGGAAATAACTCTAGTTACAAGTTTTTAGAAGTATACAAGAGAGACGATTACATTGGTTTGAACATGTCAGAAAAGATGAAGAATATATTGGAAGAAGAATGAATAGCTTAGTAATAGAAGGTTGAAGAAACAGAGAAAGACCAAAGATAAGATGGAAGGACTTATTGCGAAAGACTTGAGAGAAAAGGAACTGAATGAGAACGACACGCAAAACAGAAATGAGTGGAAGAAGAATATAAAAAATAGCGACCCCTAACGAATGAGAAAAGCTAAAGAAGAAGAAGAAGAGGTCAGTGTTAAGTGCAATTTGCATAGTTTGTTTATGAAATAATTTTACTGGAAATTTGGAATCCTTTGTAAGAAAATTTATGTATGCAATTTATACATACTATACAGGATTGACGGAAGGTATTGTGCTGGCCTAATCATTTTCACTATATCACTGAACATTACATATTTATTAATACTAATCACTCTTTGAAAAAAGGGCTGTTAAAACCTCTGGCACCGTTGACATGTTGCTTAATCATAATTTTTCTTCACCCGCAATATGGTTTCGCGTAAAATTTATTACTGAAACTGAAGATGAGAACTTTGTTCTCGAAATACGTATATAGTTTTTATTTTCACTTAATTATAAAGTTAGGGGTAATTTTTAAGTTTATTATCAAGTATTACAAGTTGTACCTTATTAAAGAGAAATAATATACAAACAGTGTTTACGACCTTAAAGAGAAACCACAATGAACAATACCACACTGTAGAAGAACAGGTGCGATTATAATCGATGAGCAAAATCTTCGCGCAATTACAAAAGCAAACAGCGTATTGTAGGTTAGTCGTGTAGTCAGTAGCGGTACCACGAACGTGCTCATTCATCCTATATCATCTTCGGATCGAAATACCCTTACAGGAGCGCAGGCGTCATCAAAGCCATTCTCACACCGGAATCCTCCGGACTCTAGTTGCGTGAGCGTCGCTTAGCAGCGCCTCTACCGGCCGAGTAGCGGAGTAGCGTTGAGCCAGCCCGAGAACAAGACAAATTCCGCAACCCAAACTAGGGGTACGGTAACAGCAACGGTTTGCCATCTACCACTGTGTCTTACCTGGACTTTGTACCCAAATATTGTGTGCCGAATGCTGAAGCTCGCGCTGCTGATGTTGCTGCTGCTGGTAATTGTGTTACAACAAAATATTGATTATTTATGTGAATAATTTTAAGTTTTGGTGGTTGTACGACGTACGGAAATGTGTCTGAAATTTAGTATGTAAGTACGGTTTTTCCGAATTTTATAAAATTATATAATTCGTATAGATGTCAGTGTAATTTCTACTTTAATAATAATAATTAATAATAATAATAATAATAATAGTGGTACTTTCCTACTGGCCTTTGTAATTAATAAATCATCTATTAGTGTTTGATTCACAATAATATTTAAAGTAATAATAATTATTAGTACAATTTCGTCTCCCCGCAATCAAATCGAGCAATACACGGCAATTCTTGCAAGACTGATCTTAAACTACGTTGAACAACACATTAAACCTAGACTGACAAACCAAACACCAAATATATAAAAATAAGGAAGTGGTTGGGTCGGGAACAAAGACTCCATCGATCGGTTGTTTGTGATGTATTTGTGAGCGTGTGCTGCGGCAGAGTTCAGTTCGAGTTTCTGTTCCTGTTCCGGTGCGCGGCGACGACGTCGAATCTCGACGACAAGCTGGCCGAGCAGGAGGACGGCGCCGTGGAGCTCTCCGATGCCGAGAGCGTGTGCGGACGCACAGAGATCTCGTCCTCGGGGACGACTGCGGCTGCACCACCACCCGCTGCTACTAATACCGTCATGACAGGTAAACTCACAATAAGACATCAATAAATATGGAAATGTGCAAAGTGGGTTATAAAATTATGGAAAGTAAACAATGTTTGTATGTAAACAAAAATAGTCTAAATACCTCTAATCAGTTTCAAGTTGGATTTGAAAACTTTATTATTAATTCCTGCAACTTTGATAACGGTTTGGCAATCTCGAGGCACTAGTTGTATTAGTTTATGTACAGAAGTTTTGCTATTCTTATTCAGCTGTTTAAGAATGGTTTATTCTCCACAAAATTTCAACAAGGTAGAAAAGGAAGAAAAAGTGTATATAAAGACAAAAGCAGCCAAACAATTTGAAACATTGATTTTTACAAATCGGCAGGTATATCCACATTTTTGGACGGTACGGTATAGTTGAAATCCCGGAACAAGATGTGATGACGTCACTAACTTTGCACTGCTTGTCAAATACTTCGTTTAAAAATACGAAATTTTCTTGATACTCCAATACAATTACATACAATTTCCATACATAAATTTTCTTGCAAAAGATTCTAAATTTCCAGTAAAATTATTTCATAAATAAACTATGCAAATTGCACTTGACACTAACATCTTCTTCTTTAGCTTTTCCCATTCGTTAGGGGTCGTTATTTTTTATTTTCTTCTTCCATTCATTTCTGTTTTGCGTGTCGTTCTCATTCAGTTCCTTTTCTCTCAAATCTTCCGCAATATAGTCCTTCCATCTTATCTTTGGTCTTCCTCTGTTTGTTGTTCAACATACTATTATTATGTTATTCATTCTTCTTCCAATGTATTCTTCATCTCTCCTCATGACATGTTCAAACCAATGTAAATAGTCTCTCTTGTATCTTTCTAGAAACTTGTAACACTAGAGTTATTTCCTTGCAGTATCTTTCCGTATCTTCCCCAACATCCATTCATTTACTTTTCATTGATACTGACATCTGTCAATTTGAATTATCTAAATATATTAGCAGTTTCCATTATTGATTTATAAAATTTAATACCTTTATAATTCTTTTACTCTATATCTATTGAATATGAAGTATAAAATGCAATGAAATCGTATAGAGAATAATATATTCTTTAAGTTATAATAACTTTAAATGCCAATAAATCATATTTAACTGTTAAAATCTTCAAATGAAGCTACTTCCGGTTGACCAATTATAACCAAAATCTAATCACTTGTTCTTCTGGATGTAAACTTGAGGAATACAAAAAAATATATTTTTGAAGTTATGCGATCCGAAACTTTCGTCACACACACACACACACACACACACACACACACACACACACACACACACACACACACACACACACACACACATACATACATACATACATATACATACAGACATCATCGTAAAAATGGTAAAATTGTATTATAGGGACACTAGAACATGCTTATTTACTAAAAACTCATCATTGAATTTTTTGACCAAAGACTATACCTTCCTTACCTAAAGGTGACGGAAGGTAAAAAATACTAGTATTAAAGAAGCGTATATATTAATGAATTTACAATTATTTCTAAGTCAATTTCTATTCCTTTTAGTTCAGCTCTGCCGCTGAGGAGCAGCCCCAAAAAATATGCTTGCTCACTCAATAAAGTATCATTTTCAGGTCTTATTACGTATATTACTTTTATATTATTACTCGGACCCCATGATAAATTTAAATGAATTTCGTCATTCTAAATAGCACAAAAATGTGTCCCACAGAACGTCACCAAAATTTAGTATAATATCCTGTTCGGAAATTATTTGCAAATAAAAAGTGCATTTTTGTTTGTATATCTAGTAATCTATGCATTTTGCCGGTTTAAGAATACACCTCTACAATGGCTATGGAATCAGCAACAGCAGTTGAATGGAATTAAACAAATACATATTTTTGTATTTTTAATTCATTACATTGTTTATCAAATTGAGAATATAATTTGTCACGTGATATATTGTCCGCCAATCAACATTCAGAATCTCCATAGTTACATATCTATCACAGCGATGATAAAATATGATTTATAATCGTTACTAAGGGATTTGTTTTCTTTATTTACAATATTGACAGTTAAGTTTGAGTTATAAGTTATAACAATAATTCAAACTCCGAAATATTAAATAAAACTCGTAAGTACCATGTCTTAATACAATATGAATATGTATATCAAAAGTTAGGTTAGCAGCACACACAATGTGTTACAAACATTCATTATATCTCATTAAATATAAGCTCGTGATATGATTAATAATCGAAGATATTGCTCGTGAAACTGAAACAGCACATTTTACTCCGAGAATACCATCGATGATAATCATATCACTTGTTATATTACATATGATAATATTTAGCTATCAAATTTGTAAACCCCTTATTCTTTTCAGTATAGGCTGTAAGATTCAGGTCTGCATTTGGTACTATTTTTTTATTGTTGCCGTTTATTGTAACCTTCTGCGGGCACAATTCCCTTTCGGTCCCGTTACCTATTTCAAAACAAATGCCTGTAGTCCAGATTCCAAGTCTATCTAATCAGCTGAGCGTCGCCGGTGCGTTGCGCGCGCATCCTCTGTTTATATGCTCCACGTGTGTGTGTGCATGACGTCATAGCTTCCGCGTACGTCACTTGGGTCAATAAACTGCCTTGGAAAGGTCGCGTTGCCAAGCCTGCTTGATCTACCCGCCGCCAGGATGAGCTACTCGCTCTCTTTCATAGATGGCAGTGTGTAGTTGCTATCTATTCACAAATTCCTCATTCACTACACATGCCTCATTTCACATTATGAGTGTACATCTTTCCGTTTAAATTATGAAATTTTTATCCGTTACATTATGTATACAGAATATAATTTGTACTAGTACAGTTTCTAGTAATTATTATAGACGAAGAAATGTATTTTTAATAAGATGTAATTGCCAGTAGCTTAACTTTTTTAATTCCTTCTTACTGTTATATTTATTAATTTCTATTGAAAATTAATAGTGTAGTGTACAGTAAGGGAGGAGAAATGCATGATTTTTCAAGAGGTATAATTTGAACCCAGAGGGCGATTATGTTGCACATATATTAAGTCCTGCGCGGGTATACTTTTTCAGACCCGCATCCGACCCATACCCGCAACATTAAGACCCGCACCCAACCCGTACCCGCTAATGTTATACCCGAACCTGCTACCCGCTAAATAATTACCATCAATCTGAAATGAAGATGGAAAATTTTACTTAAAAAAAACTGTTGTGGCCAGCACAATACCTCTCGCCACTTCCTTTTTTTTTGGTTACATAAGTATAGGGCACGAACAGTCTTGTTACATTGTTGGCCTTAACAAGCAGATGTGGGGGCCCATTTCAGAATGTTAATTAGTAATTAGTCGATCCAGGTGGAGTAGCGGTGGCGCAATCGCTTCACGCTCCAAGGATCCTGGGTTCGAATCCCGGGTAAGGCATGGTTGTTGTGTGTGTCTTTCATCATTTCATCTTCATCAACGAAAGGGTATATAATGCAAAAGTTATAAAAATATTTAGCAAAAATGTCACCCCCATGTATCAATTGTAATAAGTTCGTTGTAACTTTAAATACAATAAAGAATTATTATTATTATTATATTATTAGTAATTATGTACATAGATGTCAAATGTCAGAATTTTTCATTAAAAATTTCAAGATTTTCTAAATTCACGTAGTTAATTTGTCACCAGGAGTGCGGAATTTACTTGTCGAGGAAAATAAACTACATGGAATTGGAAAATCACTAAATTTAGAATGAAAAATTATGATATTTGACATCTATGTACATAATTACTAGCTATTATTCTGATACGAGCCACCATGTCTGCTTGTCAAGGCCAACAAAGTCACATGACTGCTCGCACCGTATTGTATTTAACATTTCTTGTATACCTACACTCTACACTAAAAATTCTACTCATATGTATTCCTTATATTTAGATTGTTTAATTTTAAATTCATTCTATGAAGAAATTTTGTCCTATTCTTCTAATTTTTTGAGAGTCTCCAATTCATTGTCAGGATTGATAGTATTTCTGAAGGGTATATGCAATATACATGTAACTATTAATATAATAAGAAATAATGTATGTATGTACTTCCCACAAAAAGTCTTCAGTAATGCCTACGGATTTCTGATACTGACATTTATCTGTCGGTTACAAATAGGCATTTTAATTTTTCAATTTGTTTCCATGGCTTTCTTTGGGCTGTGAGATTTATTACAACAGATTATTTTATATATTATATTCTTTTATCTCTAAATCAATATAAGATGTGAACATGGCCGATTCTCAAACGCCATCTATTATTTTCTTACGTGAAATGAAGTATAATACCTACGGTATATTCATCAATGTTGCTATAATGTATTCTTTTTCATTTTTTGCATATAACCATTGTTTTAATATTAAATTTAATTGTACATATTATTATCAGTATTTTCTTCCCTATCTTACGTTTATATTAATTAAAATTTATTTTTGTAATAATGACGTTCATTTCTTGTCAATTGCAAATATATTAATTTCATATTTCGAATATTTTCCCCTTAAAACCTTACATTTATTAATTAAAATGATTAATTTATGGATAATGACATTTATCTGTCAATTACAAACAAATGAATATGTCGATCAAAGTCATCTCATTTGTGTATTCAAGGATTTGTGTTTATGAAGTATTTTATAAATCTATCTATCAAATACATACATATTTTAGGTAATATATTAATGCAAACCTGCGGAAAATTTAATTATGAAGAAATCATACTTGACAAGTTTCGCAATATTTCAGTCTCTAAATCAATCTCTCGGTTATTAGACTGGTCCATTCAACCAGATGCACAAACGAGAATCGCTCTTATTGGAGCTCATCAGTGTGGTGGGCCAGTCTCTGATAAATGAAAGAGAGATTGATTCAATTGACTGAAATGATTTTTTAAAAAATATTATATAGGTACAAGTATCGCAATGTAGTCCGGTATTAATAAATTGCATAAATTTTGTCATATTATTCTATTACTTATAATAAAAAATCTGTTGTGGCCAGCACAATACCTTCCGTGAATCCTGTGTATTATGTATAAATTCCATACATAATTTTTTTTGCAAAAGATTCTAAATTTCCAGTATAGTTATTTCATAAACAAACTATGCAAATTGCACTTGACACTAACATCTTCTTCTTTAGCTTTCCCCATTCATTAGGGATCGCTATTTTTTATTTTCTTCTTCCACTCATTTCTGTTTTACATGTCGTTCTCATTCAGTTCCTTTTCTCTCATGTCTTCCGCAATACAGTCCTTCCATCTTATCTTTGATATTCCTCTGTTTCTTCAACCTTCTATTACTATTATTATTATTATGACATTTTCAAACCAATGTAATCATCTCGGTTATATCTTTCTAGAAACTTATAACTCTAGAGTTATTTCCTTACCTATCTTTCCGTGTCTTCCCCAACATCTACTTCAACATTCTCATCTCTGCCACATTAATTTACTTTTTATTTATACTGACATCTGTCAATTTGAATTATATGAATATATTAGTAGTTTACATGTTAAGCATAGCTGGCTGATTTATAAAATTTAATTTCTTTAAAATTCTTTAACTCTATATCTATTGAATATGAAGTATAAAATGCAATGAAATCGTATAGAGAATGATATATTCTTTAAGTTATAATAAGGTTAAATTTCAATAAATCAAATTTAACTGTTAAATCTTCAAATGAGGCTACTTCCGGTTCACCAATTATAACCAAAATCTAATCAGTTGTTTTTCTGGATGTAAACTTGATGAATACGAAAAAAAATATAATTTTTGGAATCGTGGTATTGAAGTTATGCGATCCGGAACTTTCATCACACACACTCAGACACACACTCATACATACATACAGACATTATTGTAAAAATGGTTAAATCGTATTATATGGACCCTAAAACAAGCTTATTCACTAAAAACTCATTGAATTTTTTGACCAAAGACACTACCTTCCTTACCTAAAGGTGACGGAAGGTAAAAAGTTAAAGGGGGAGGGGGGCGGTTCCCAGAATCACCCTGTATAGAGTTGTTATTTAAGAGTATTGTGTACACCTGGACTAAAATATGAAGCGAAAATTCAAATAAATTGTTCCTGTACTAGAACTATTAACATTTTTTAAAAATCAACATTAGACAAACATACTTTTGATATGGACCTTCATTTAAAAAATAGTATTATAGAAATCTATTAGTATTTGACTTTGATTTTAATGGGAAAACGAGAAATGTTACTGAATTTTAGTTTTCCCATTAAAATTAAAGTCCAGTATTAATAGATTTCTATAATAATATCAGAAGTATGTTTGTCTAATGTTGAATTTTTTAAAATGTTAATAGTTCTAGTATAGGAACAATTTATTTGAATTTTCGCTTCATATTTTAGCCCAGGTGTACACAATGCTGTTAACTGTAAAGAAACTTTTCGCTCCGACACATTTGTACTGTACTACTTGGGTCAAAATTTGGACAGATGACAACATACAACAAATACGTCTTCCTGACTATACTACTCAAGTAAATATAATTAGCATAGCAACAGCAACTGAGATGCTCGTGTATTCCATGTACGCTGCATTAAAATTAGCATTGGTTGTTCTACATTTACCCTTATTGAAGTTCACACACACACACACACACACACACACACACACACACACACACACACTGGCATCACTTCATCCACTTCACTTCCTGAACCGCTCGCTTGGATAAATCCACTTTGTCAAATATTGACTGGATAAACAAGTAAAAAACTTCTCGTCATGCAGGAAGGCAGATTGTGTGCAAATCAGTAAACAGATCGGAGAGCATCAGAAATGGGGGGAAAAAATGTAGCGGGTGCGTATGCACACGCACAGCGCATACGCGCATGCATGCACGCTGGGTCTCGCCGCGCCGCGCCGCGCCGTGCCGCGTATAAATAGAAACACTTTCTCACAGCGGCGCGGGGGCGGCGTTTGTTTGGATTTCGCACATGAGTGAGCTGATGATCAGGAATGGAGAGAATAGCGAACGAACACCACCTGATCCTCGTTCCGGGGTGCAGCCATTCAACTCCACAACACTTGTTTTAAATCAGGCAGTAAATCGTGCAGTTTACTGCACCATTATAATGTAGAGTAAATTATTGCATTATGGGATAAACGATAGTATATTAAAATGATACAACTTTTTTACCTTCCGTCACCTTTAGGCAAGGAAGGTATTGTCTTTGGTCAAAAAATTCAATGATGAGTTTCTACTGAATAAGCACGTTTTAGGGTCCATATAATACGATTTTACGATTTTTACGATGATGTCTGTATGTATGTGTGTCTGTGTGTCTGTGTGTGTGTGTGTTTGACAAAAGTTCCGGATTCCATAACTTCAATACCACGATTCCAAAAATTATAATTTTTTCGTATTCCTCAAGTTTACATCCAGAAGAACAACTGATTAGATTTTGGTTATAATTGGTCAACCGGAAGTAGTCTCATTTGAAGATTTAACAGTTAAATTTGATTTATTGACATTTAACGTTATTATAACTTAAAGAATATATTATTCTCTATACGATTTGATTACAATTTATACTTCATATTCAATAGATACAGAGTTAAAGAATTTTAAAGAAATTAAATTTTATAATTCAGCCAGCTATGCCAAACTTGGGAACTAGTAATATATTCATATAATTCAAATTGACAGTTGTCAGTATCAATAAAAAGTAAATTAATGTGGCAGATATGAGGATGTTGAAGTAGATATTGGGGAATACACGGAAAGATACGGTAAGAAAATAACTCTAGTGTTACAAGTTTTTGAAAGATACAAGAAAGACGATTACATTGGTTTGAACATGTCATGAGGAAAAATGAAGAATTATATTGGAACAAGATTGAATAGTTTACTAATAGGAGGTTGAAGAAACAGAGGAAGACCAAAATAAGATGGCTGGACTGTATTGTAGAAGACTTGAGAGAAAAGGACCTGAATAAGAACGACACGCAAAAATAGCGACCCTGAACGAATGGGAAAAGCTAAAGAAGAAGAAGATGTCAGTGTCAAGTGCAATTTGAATACTTTGTTTATGAAATAATTTTACTGGAAATTTGAATCTTTTGCAAGAAAAATTATATATGGAATTTATACATTATATACAGGATTGACGGAAGGTATTGTGCTGGCCACAACAGATTTTTTAATTTTTACGTGACAAATAAATATAGCGACTTGATTTAAATATTTCAGAAACTCAAAATGATATATTGACCTGTAGTTTCAAAATATTAAATTGAAGTTATGAATTTTTTTTACCAAATATAATTTTTATTGTTAAAAATTAACATTAAACATATCCGAAATAATTCGTTATTTCCATGTGAGGATGGTGTTATAATGTGTAGGATGTGATACCTCGCAGAGGTGTTTTTACATTCTCGCACATTCACCAAACAGAAAGTTTGGGGATCAGGCCCGGGCCCAGTGAAAGTTGCTCCGCGACCAACGCCTTATTGTTTTATTTTTTCCTATCATCGTATCATGGCAGATTATATGAAAGTCGCAAATATATGTATGTGTAAATATATCATCACCTTTTACTTATATACCATTACGTATTTGGGTGTGGCATCCTACAACTAAGAAATTCGTTTCGAGATTACATGGGATTGCCTTTTCTTTCAATTCAAGCAATGCAAAGATCAAAATTACTTTAGAGGAATGATACAGTATGTGAAACAAAGTTTAACAGTCTGTTCGAACTACAATCCGTTACTTAACACATACGACCACGGGACCACATTATTATATTACAAAGGGTTTCCGGGAAAGTTGTTTAGATTTTGATTGGACTCGTGTTTGTTTTGTCATTTTAAATTAAACTTTATACTTTGACGTTTATTCTGTTAAAAGTTGCACTGTTTGGATATTTATCTAACAATGTCAACTGTACATCAGTGAGGGAGTTTCTGAGATTTTTTACCTTCCGTCACCTTTAAGTAAGGAAGGTATTGTCTTTGGTCAAAAAAATCAATGATGAGTTTTTAGTGAATAAGCATGTTTTAGGGACCCTATTGTCCCTATAATACGATTTTACCATTTTTACGATAATGTCTCGGAAGGGGAAATTATAAACTGATTTTTGATGAACCAAGTAATCAAATAGCAACAGGCAAATGGAAAACAGATTTGTTGTTGGGACTACGCCTAGCCAGCCAGCTACGGCTGGCATGTAACCGCTCCGTACATGTGCACACGCACACATCAACATGTTTGCATGTGTGATTACGTAACAAACGAGATTTTGACTGTTGCAGTCTGCCATTATTTCATCCGCACACTTTCACCAACTCGACATATACAACAGCACTCAGGCACCTGTGAACGTAACATGCGTACAGGGTGCTCAAGAAGAGTACCACTCTACAGAAATATCATATTTTCTAATACAATATGAGTCTGTTATTAATTCTGAAATATAATATTTAATATTTCGAGAATTACCCAAAAAATCTGTTGTGACCAGCACAAAACCTTCCGTCAATCCTGTGTATAATGTATAAATTCCATACGTAATTTTTCTTGCAAAAGATTCTAAATTTCCAGTGAAATTATTTCATAAACAAACTATTTAAATTGCACTTGACACTGACATCTTCTTCTTTAACTTTTCCCATTCGTTAGGGGTCGCTATTTTTGCGTGTCGTTATCATTCAGTTCCTATTTCTTGTATCTTTCTAGAAACTTGTAATACTAGAGTATCTTTCCGTGTTTTCCCCAACATCTACTTCAACATCCTCATCTCTGCCACATTAATTTACTTTTTATTGATACTGACATCTGTCAATTTGAATTATATGAATATATTAATAGTTTCCATGTTTCGCATAGCTGGCTGAATTATAAAATTTAATTTCTTTAAAATTCTTTAACTCTGTATCTATTGAATATGAAGTATAAAATTCAATCAAATCGTATAGAGAATAATGTATTCTTTAAATTATAATAACATTAAATGTCAATAAATCAAATTTAACTGTTAAATCTTCAAATGAGGCTACTTCCGGTTACCAATTATAACCAAAATCTAATCAGTTGTTCTTCAGGATGTAAACTTGAGGAATACGAAAAAAAATATAATTTTTGAATCGTAGTATTGAAGTTATGCGATCCGAAACTTTCGTTACACACACACACACACATCCATACATACAAACATCATCGTAAAAATGGTAAGTGGACCCTAAAACATGCTAATTCACTAAAATCAAATCATTTAATTTTTTGACCTAAGTCAATACCTTCCTTACCTACAGGTGACGGAAGGTAAAAGCGATAGGGAAGGACTCCATTACAAATATAAATAAAGTTTGACGTCATTAATAGAAACTGACCAGTCTTGCAATCCCCAATAAAAATTTTAACTTCCAAACAAATAAAGAATATTAAAATCGGATTATCGTCTTCGAGTTTTAAATCCAAATGATAAGGATTTTACTCTGTGTCCGCACCTTCCTGAAGGAAACAAGATGTAAGCATGAAGATTTCAGCAATGTTGAGATGTACTCATATACCGGAAGTGTAATAGATTTTCGTAATCCCGTGTGCAGAGTGCCCGTCGCCGGCCATTGTCCATTGTTGCAGTGCAGGGCGCTGTTACGTCACGGGGAGCCGCGGCGCCATCAACACGTCTCCATGGCGACGCCATGTTTTCATTCGTGACGCAATAGTTTGCGTCAATATTCGATGCGCGATGTGCATGCACTGCATGGTGTTTATGTCGACATCAAAACGCATCGCATAGCGTCGCGTCATTACCAATACAATTAAGGAGGTTTTACACTATGCCATATATTTACAACAGATTCACACAGCAATTTGTATTGTTTATAAAGTGAACAGTGTACACTGTTGCGGTTAAGAATATAGTGTTGCTTTAAATAGGGATATTAAATTCTGTCCTCCAATTGGTCAGAATGCAAACCGAAATTTTAACAAAAAAATCTGATGTGGCCAGCACATTACCTTCCATCAATACTTTATAAACAAAATATGCAAATTACACTTGACACTATGACATCTCCTTTTGTTTTTTCCCATTCGTTACGGGTTGATATATTTTATTTTTTTCTTCCACTCATCTCTGTTTTGCGTGTCGTCCTCATTTAGTTCCTTTTCTCTCAAGTCTTCCGCAATACAGTCCTTCCAATTTATCTTTGGTCTTCCTAGGTTTCTTTATACACATAGCGACCCCTCTCAAGTGCAATTTACATTGTTTATTTATAAAATAATTTTACTGGAAATATAGGATGTTTTTCAAGAAAATTTATGCATGGAATTTGTACATAATACACAGGATTGACGGAAGGTAATGTGCTGGCCACATCCCATTTTTTTTAAAAGCCGTAGACTTGAAAACCCCTATTCAGTCACAATTTGTAGGATTGTATTTCAAAAACTATTTTCTCATTCATAAAGATAATATTGGCACACCCAGAAATGGGTAATAAGCCGAAATGATATATTTATTTATTGTGTAGTGTAAACCACGCTTTTCCTCTTTGCTGTGCTTAAATCATAAACATTGTCACTTTTACAGATTTGAAGGTTGTATAAACTTTTCATTTTGAAATTTTCTAGGAAATATTGTAGAAAATGTATCGTAAAACCGTAAAACTATTGAGTTGGGTAGTGGGAATCGGTTGTTGGTGTACCGCACCGCTACTGCAGTTTATGGCCTTTTACGACCGCAATTTGACAAATATTCGCAGTGCCGCACTTAAAGCAAAGGAGAAATCGGGCGCTGTAGTCAAAGCCATAGCCATTCGGTTTGCCTGGGCTCAGATCGGAGTTTGTTGAACCTACCGAAATACCCAACGCGGACTATGCCCGGTACTGTTACTTTTTTTCTTGGCCCGAATTTTTAACTGTACTATACAGCTATTTAATGTTTTCATGAAATAAATTGCAATTAGAATAACCATACAATAGAATTGAAGGATACACACTTAAGCTCAAAAAGATGTAAAGTCATTTAAATGAGAAAGTATTCTGCATATACTTATAAAGTGGTATTTTATCTACTTAAATCGTATCCAAACCATATTGACTGGTATAGTGAAAATGATTAGGCAGAGGACTCACGTCATCAACCTGAAAAAATCCGTATAAAATGATATATTACTTGTAGAAATTATTGGATGTTATTTATTTTTAAAAGAAGAAGAAAAAAAAGTACTAGTATTGAGTAATGTAGTCAATCATTATTCCTTTTATGGAATATACAATTATTTAGTCTCGCGGCCATGTGTCTGAGTGTCTGGTCGCGAATCTGGGGACCCAGGTTCGATCCTGACCGACGCCAAAAATTACTTCGAATTTTAGTGGCACAAAATTGACCCCTGTGGTGCACTCTCCACGCCAGTGAGGTGACGCCTGATAAGCGCCCGCACAGTACAAATATTTCATCATTACCGATATCTGTGTACAAAAGCAGAATGGCACACCCAGCAATGGGTAATATGCCGTAATGATATATTTATTTATTTATTTGTAGTTTATTTTCGTACCATACGTTGGCACTATTAATAATGACCATATTGTGTCAAATAATTTTATATTCCGTAAAAGGAATAAGGATTGACATTTAATGTTATTATAAATATTAAAGAATATTCTTATCTATACGTATTTATTGCATTTTTTACTTCATATTCAATGGATATTGAGTTAAAGAATTATAAAGAAATTAAATTTTGTAAATCCACCATGAAAGCAACTACTATATTAAGAAAATTCTAACTGACAGATGTCAGTGTTAATGAAAAGAAAATTAATGTGACAGAGATGAGAATGTTGAGATAGATGTTGGGGAAGACACGGAAAGATAAAACAATGAATGAAAGAATAAGGGAAATAGCTCAAGTGATAGAAGAGAGACGATTACATTGGTTTGAACATGTCATGAGGAGAGATGAAGAATATATTGGAATATGTTAGTAATAGAAGGTATGCGAAACAGAGGAAGACCAAAGATAAGATGGAAGGACTGTATTGGCGAATGACTTGAGAGAAAAGGAACTAAATGAGGACAACACGCAAAACAGAAATGAGTGGAAGAAGAAAATAAAAAACAGCTACCCGCAATGAATGGGAAAAAGCTAACGAAGAAGATATCAGTATCAAGTGCAATTTGCATAGTTTGTTTATGAAATAATTTTATTGGAAATATAGAATCTTTTGCAAGAAAATTAACAATAAATAGGTATTATTATTTTTGAAATTCGGATAATTTTTTGGTCATAAATTACTCGTATATTTTTGGTTAAAATGATAGTTAATAATTAGGTATACATACATGTCAAATATCATAATTTTTCATTCTAAACTTTTAAACATGGTTTTAGAAAAGAATTTTGTGCTAGTATGGCCAAATGAAGGTAATAATAGTAAACGACGAAAGAAGAGTGAAATGGTTTTCTCAAGTAAACTACTACTATTTCTAATACTATAGAAGGTATTTATTCGAATTTCAGAAAAGAAAAATCTGATGTGGCCAGCACATAACCTCTCGCCGTATATTTTACCTGGCTGTATGCATAAAGCAAAGAATATTTTTATAAATACAAATAATATATTCATATAAATCTATGACGTATAAACTTCTTTATTATTCAATAATAGCATGTCTCAACATGAAGATATTTTACCATAAATTATGTTACAATAAATTACAAAGTAGAGTTTACCATATATAAATATTAGGCTGGTAACTGCAATTTTCAATTCGAACAACGTTGTTTACTTTCTCTTCATATTCTTCTAGTAAAAACATTAATTTTGGGCGGTCTAAAATGTATATATGGATTGTGCATCTATTCTTACATATCTTCTTTTACATTTTATTTTTTCATACATGTTATATCTAAATAACACTAATTCCCTTTAATAAAGTGACGGATAGATTGCACTCCGATTATTCTTATATCGATGTGTAATTTTGTCAATATTTACAACTTACTTGAGAAGAATTTGATAGCTTTTTCGCAATTCAAAGTTACTCTAGTCTATAGTACTGGTGTACATTGTCCCATAATGTTTGAAACAAATTTAAGTCCTTCAACCTAGACTTGTCATCTCCATAATAGTCACAGATCAAGAACTAAGGGATTCTCCAAGTACATTTTTCTTTCATTACTCATTATTTCTGACACTGACATTTATCTGTCAGTTACAAATAATTTAAATTATCAACTATTTTTCATGGCATTCTTTCGGCTGTCAAATTTATTACAACAGATTATTTTATATATTATACTTCTTTTATCTCTAAATCTATGGAATATATAATAAAATATTTAAATGTATCAGATAGAGAATTTAATTTTCTTTAATATTACCATGAAAAATTTTCAAAAAATAATATTTAGAAGATTTTTTTTCAAGAATCTTCTACTTCCGGTTGTCCAATTATTACCAAAACCTTTTCAGATCTTCCCATGAATGTCCGATTGGGAAATACGTTGTTAAACAAATTTTAAGTCTTATAGTTTTTGAGTAACCGTCCTTCCAACATCCCACACACACACATCCACACACACACACACACACACACACACACACACAGACATCATCGTAAAAATGTTAAAATCGGATTGTAGGGACCTTAAAACGTGCTTATTCAATAAAATCTGGATATGCGATTTTTAGCATGAATCCAATACCTCTCTTAGCGAGAGGTAAAAAGATATGTTAAATTTTTTTGGAACACCTCATTGGATGCGTTCAATCTTAGTTTGGCATTAAAATCCTGTTCAGATTTAGCCAGATATTGTATATTGTAAAACCGGCTTAATACTGATTGTGTAGGCATACCTTGGCTATTAAAATATTGATGCACTACTGACAGTATTATTGAAAGTGTAGGATTTCCTTAAATTCCACTTAATGAGAGATTCATACCTGGATCGGATCGCTCCGTTCAGGTAGTGAAACAACCCCCGCCGAAAGTACAGTTAGGTCCACCCTGCCATCTGGTGCCTGTAATATTATCCAATAAAACCCGGACGGACCGCGAGTCTTCTTTATTTGATATAACGGGCTGGGTCTACGGAGAGGACGGCGGCGTGAGAACGCAGACAGCCACCCGCACCGTCTCCGCCACAAGTAACGGGATTCTCGTCACAAGATGGGTTTTATATACGGGGCCTCTTCTTTCAATCTCAAACAATACATTCCAGCTTGGATGGAAAAAATAAGTTATTATTTTGATGGCACTACACTTTGAATTCGGGTGAGGAGAGCATATGTTCTTATTATCCGTTTCTAAGTGTGTCAATCTGTTTTTATAGTAGATTTCGGTAATGATATAGCTGCAGCGTTAATGATGTTTGGCAGGCATCACTTCACGGGTTTTCAACAATATGACAGAAGTTTGTACTATTGGAAAATAGGAATAATTTCAATTTTGGTGTCGGAATAAAATCCGGGCCGTCTGAATTATATCCTTACCAAAGGTAGCGGGAGGTAAAAAAGTAAATACAAAAAATTTGTTGTGGCCAGCACAATACCTCTCGCCACTTCCTTTTTTTGGTTACATAAGTATAGGGCGCGAACAGTAATGTTACATTTTTGGGCTTCACAAGCAGATGTGTGGGCCCGTTTCACAATGATAATTAGTAATTATGTACATAGATGTCAAATGTTAGAATTTTTCATTAAAAATTTTAAGATTTTCTAAATTTACGTCAATTTATCACCAGGAGTTTAAAATTTACTTGTATGCCTTAGATACTTAACATTTAATTCTGCTCCACATGGAATTGGAAAATCACTAAATTTAGAATGAGAAATTTATACATAATTACTAGCTATCATTCTGACATGGGCCTCCATATCTGCTTGTCAAGGCCAACAAAATCATATGACTGCTCGCTCCCTATTGTATTTAACATTTCTTGTATACTCTACACCAAAAATTCTACTTACGCATATATCTATTCCATATATATTTAGATTGTTTAATTTTAAATTCATTTTTGATGAAGAAATTTTGTCCTCTTCTAATTTTTCGAAATGTTTCCAATTCTATTAATACATTAAGAAATAATATAATGTATGTACTTCCCAGAAAAACTCTTCAGTAATGTCTTCGGATTTCTGACACTGACATTTATCTGTCAGTTACAAAAAAAATAAATTTTCAACTATTTTCCATGGCCATTCTTTCGGCTGTAAAAATTTATTATAACAGATTATTTTACATATTATATTTCTTTTATCTCTAAATCTATAGAATATATTATAAAATATTTAAATGTATCAGAAAGAAAATTTATTTTTCTTTAATATTATCAAGAAAAAATTTCAAAAAATATTATTTAGAAGATTTTTTTTCAAGAATCTTCTACTTCCGGTTGTTCAATTGTTACCAAAACCTTTTCAGATATTCCCATGAATGTCCGATTGGGAAATACGTAGTTAAACAAATTTAAAGTCTTATAGTTTTTGAGTAATCGTCCTTCCAACATCCTACATACATACACACACACATACATCCACACACACACACACACACAGACATCATCGTAAAAATGTTAAAATCGGATTGTAGGGACCTTAAAACGTGCTTATTCAATAAAATCTGGATATGCGATTTTTAGCATGAATCCAATACCTCTCTTAGCGAGAGGTAAAAAGGGATAAATATAAATACAAACCAAAATACAATATAGCTACTAGGGTAAAAAATCTGTTGTGGCCAGCACAATACCTTCCGTCAATCCAGTGTATGATGTATAAATTCCATACATAATTTTTCTTGCAAATTTCCAGTAAAATTATTTCATAAACAAGCTATGCAAATTGCACTTGACACTGACATCTTCTTCTTCTTTAGCTTTTCCCATTCGTTAAGGGTCGCTATTTTTGCGTGTCGTTCTCATTTAGTTCCTTTTCTCTCAAGTCTTCCGCAATACAGTCCTTCCATCTTATCTTTGGTCTTCCTCTGTTTCTTCAACCAACTATTACTAAGCTATTTATTTGTCTTCCAATATAATTCTTCATTTCTCCTCATGACACGTTCAAACCAATGTAATCATCCCTCTTGTATCTTTCTAGAAACTTGTAACACGAGAATTATTTTCTTACCTATCTTTCCATGACTTCCCCAACATGTACTTCAACATCCTCATCTCTGCCACATTAATTTACTTTTTATTGATACTGACATCTGTCAATTTGAATTATATGAATATATTTGTAGTTTCCATGTTTAGCATAGCTGGCTGAGTTATAAAAATTAATTTCTTTAAAATTCTTTAACTCTATATCTATTGAATATGAAGTATAAAATGCAATCAAATCGTATAGAGAATAATATATTCTTTAAGTTATAATAACGTTAAATGTCAATAAATCAAATTTAACTGTTAAATCTTCAAATGAGGCTACTTCCGGTTCACCAATTATAACCAAAATCTAATCAGTTGTTCTTCCGGATGTAAACTTGAGGAATACGAAATTTTTTTTTGAAATCGTGGTATTGAAGTTATGCGATCCGAAACTTTCGTCACACACACACATGCATACATACATACAGACATCATCGTTAAAATGGTAAAATCGTATTATAGGGACCCTGAAACATGCTTATTCGCTAAAAACTCATTAATGAATTTTTTGACCAAAGACAATACCTTCCTTACCTAAAGGTGACGGAAGGTAAAAAAATACAAGATAAATAAATAAATAAATAAATAAATATTTCATCACGGCATATTACCCATTGCTGGGTGTGCCAATCTGCTTTGTACACAGATATCGGTAATGATGGAATATTTGTACCGAGTGGGCGGTTACCAGGCGTCACCTCACGGGCACTCATAGCTGGCGTGGAGAGTGCACCACAGGGGTCAATTTTGTGCCATTAAAATTCGAAGTAATTTTTGGCGTCCGTCGGGATCGAACCCGGTTCCCCAGATTCGCGACCAGACACTCAGGCACACGGCCACGAGACCCCATAAGATAATTATGATATATAAATGCCTGTATTGTCCATTGCTGGGTGTGCCAATTTTGGTAATGAATGATAATAATATGACATATTTGTACTCCAAGGGTAACTTTTGTGTCATTTAAAATTCGAATTTTGGCGTTGGTCAGGAATTCGGTTCCCCAGATTCGCGACCAGACGCTCAGGTCCATGGGCACGAGATCCATAATAATGATAAAATTATTGAAATAGTTTACATTTATTAACGAGATATTTCCTGTTTTGATGGAATTGCAAGAATCGGGGAAGGAAAAACACATTTCGATAATATTGATATTATTATGTTGCACAGTTAAACATGTTTCAACTTTAAATATTTCATTATGCTCAGCAAACTTCTAAACATCTAAACGGTAGTTTCTTGTTAGCATTTGATTCCTATTAAAGAATTCCTGTCTCTTATTAGTTTCCCAATATTTTATTGCAATTAATTACGATAATGAAGCTCGTGTTTGAAAACAATACCTGCAGGTTCATATGGTCGTTCATGGACACACATTTCACTATTATTTTGATTGTCTTTAACTTTAGTTTCGCACTGGGGTGTGTGTGAATGTAGCTGATGGTTTGGTGGGTGTTAGTAGCTTGCGAGCGGCTAACGCTCGATACTTGGTGCCCTCCACTTTCTACTCTGTCTCTGACAGCAGCGGGCGCTTTAGTGTGGCACTGCCGTCCGCGTCGATCGTAGTCTTGGGTACACCGCGAACCCAAGAACCAGTAGAACATAATAAAGTGTTGTGTATTGTTGTTACATCACACCAACTAGGAAACTATTTATTTGGAAAAAGGCGCGCTTCAAAAGTTCCTTATAATTGAGTTTAGGTTATATTTTGTGCATTGTTGTAAGACTTCAACGTAAAAGCAACGTGAGAGTGTTGATTGTTGTGATAGTTTTGTTCCTCCGGTGTTGGATATGCACCTCGTCGAAGCAGGCGCGGATCAATACTGCAGTTTAAAGAAGATATGACTGAATGTTGGCCCATTGAGCAGGCGAGAACGACGCAGTAGCACGTGGAGCCTACGAGGATGGTCCTCCGGGTCCGGCCATGAGGCGATGGGGCACGTATTGCTTCAAACGCACCAAGAACAGGATTGACATGGCTCATTACGACCTCGGCTGACCCTCTTCTCGACTGATTTTCAACTGTAAAGTCTATTTTTTACTCGTATTTACAATAAACAAACAATATTATATTATATACCGTATATATTTTGTGGTACAAATATCAAGTGCAGCTGTGAAGTGTAAGTCTGTGTTATATAGCGTTAAGTGTAGATTGACTTTGTGATGTGCTGTGAAACCGATCCTGGACACTATGTTTGAGATGTGGAATACTGTGAGTTCCAAGTTGGAACAAGTGCACCAGGCCCAGACGCAGTCCCAGCAACCGCACACGTCCAGCGGGTCCATCAAAGGTACACATTTTTTATATTTAAAAAATTGCTTCATTCACAATTTCTAAATACATTTTCACGATGCGGGTTTTCAGCCTTTTCCCTTTACTCCATTGTGGAGCGTGGAGCACGGTAGATATATTTTATATTAAAATTTGGAGCGCGGGTCAAGAATTTCATCTGTTTCATTCACAATTTGGAATTACATGCCTTCAGCAAATTCAAGTTCCTTGTATTTCTTTGTGGAGCATGGAGCAATATAAAATATTGCAATTTTCGTAACTCCAATTTGGAGGATAAGTTAGGATTTTTTTCGGTTTTGTTCACAATTTGGAATTACATTTTGTTCAACCCGCAGACTTCAGCAAATTCAAGTTCCCTGTATTTTTTTGTGGAGCATGGAGCAATATAAAAAATCTGATGTGACCAACACAGTACCTCCCTCCATTTACCTATGTATATAATTTTTATATTACTTTATAAATTTATCCATACAATATATAGAAAAAGTATTAAAGCAAACTTGTAAAAAATGGAATAATCTTTAATTTTTATAATAACAAATTGAGAAAAAATTACATTTAAAGGTATTTTTTGAAGAAAAACTATCTTGAGCTTCAAGTAATTCCGGTTATCCGATTACCAACAAAATCTAATCAGTTCTTTCCATATTAGAATAAGATAGAAATACATGTTTTCAAAACTTTCTGAATGATAGTATTTGAGTTAGAGCGTAAAGAGGATCCACACATACACACAGACATCATCGTGAAAATGTTAAAAATGGATTCTAAGGACCTTAAAACCTGGTCATTTACCAAAATCTCGATATGCGATTTTTAGCACGATCCGTATACCTCCCTTACCAAGTGTAGCGGGAGGTAAAAATTGCAATTTTCGTAACTCCAATTCGGAGGATAAGTTAAGATTTTTTCCGGTTATGTTCACAATTTGGAATTACATTTTGTTCAACCCGCAGCCCTCAGCGAATTCAAGTTCTTTTTACTTCTTTGTGGAGCAAGGAGTAATATTGTTATATTGAAATTTTCGTAACACCAATGTAGAGAATAAGTTTGAAATTTTTAACTGTTTCATTTACAAATTGTAATAACATTTTGATCGCATCAGGCTATCAACCTGTAGCCTATTAAACTACAAGTTTTCTTTATTCTTTTGTGGGACGTGGAGCAAGTATTTTTTAATGAAATTTTCTTAAATCCAATATGGAAGCGTGGGTTAGGAATTTCACGTTTCATTTACAATTTTCAATTACATTTTGACGGTCCGGTTTTTCTACACGTTGCTTCTTACAAGTTTGTAGCAAAAATTTCATTTCTTTTAAAATTCTTACTTGCATTTTGATCATTGGGGTTGCACCCGGAAGTTTTTGTAAGGCAACTAAAACTTCTTTTAATTTATTGGTGGAGGAATTCCACCTAGTTCATTGACATTTTTTATTTACATTTTGATCGTAGCACAGGGGCGGCTTTAGAATGGTTTTAAGAAGGATTTTTCACAATGAATCTTTCTTCGGTAACCAGTATAATATTAATTATGGCCAATTTCGTGTGAGAAATAATTTGTAAATGATTGAAAAGCTCGTAAATATGAGTTACATACAGCGATGTGTATTTTCAAGTATGCCAAACAGTTTAGTAAAACTGTTTTTCGCAAAAAGTATCTCAGTCACAAGTTTGGACGTTTCTACAAAAATGTCCTATAAAAATGTCTTAATTATTATGTAATTGTTCATCAATATTTATTCTTCTTTTTCTTAACAACTATTAAATAATTTTCTAAATTTAAACATGATTTTGAGGTAAATTAAGTTACGGAAATCTTTAAAAATAAGAAAGCTACCTAGAAAGTTGTTTCTTTAATTATCTCAAATTCAAAAAAATGGACTAAGTTTGTTTTTCTAAGAACTCTTCAATTGACTCAAAATATTACAAAAATTAGCAACGTTTTTTGAACGATTTATAAAACAAAAAGTGAAACATTAAAGTCCTAGAACTTTAAATATCATTTTAAAGTTCTATAGGACTTTAAAATTTTACCTTCATACTGAATCCTTTATTTATACAGTATTAAATTGTTCTTCGCCTCGGTAGCTTCATCCAAAATATCTCGAGGAATATATTTTTCATCAATTATAGCGAATAAAAATGTTAACGAAACCAGAAAAAATCATTTTAAATCTGTCAATCTGTCAAATTTTTGCTAGGATTTTCGAACAATTGCGACTTAGCCTACTTAAACAAAATGCATACTGCTACAAATTACTGCATGTTTCTTCTAATAATTTAATAACTAGAAACCCGTATGACATAAAATTATGGATGTACCTCTCTCAGATGAAAAGTGTCTTTAAGGTACTCACAAGTAATTACGGCCGAGGCTGCCAAAACATTAAAGATTCACTTTTCGTCCTAGATATATACAATACTATTATCGCATTTTATAGATTTTAAAATAGACTAAATAATGAGGCAATGTGTAAAGGTGTAAAGCGAAATGTATACATTTTTTTTAAATAAATTTCTGAAAACAGCTTTGACAGGGATCAATTGTCTATTTCATAATAAATTTTCATGAAAACTGCTTTAATTAATTTCTATATATTGTAGTTTTTCATACAGTAGAAAACCAAAAAACACAGATTAGCCGAATTAACGAAGCTTCGGATTCAAGTAATGGGTTACAAATAATTTGTTACTACAAGTAGTAAATTAAATTCTCAATCTTTCACATTTAATTTTTTTATTATATCTTCTATAGATTTGGAGATATAGTATATAATAATATAGAATAAACTGTTGTAATAAATCTCATTGCTCAAAAAACTCCATGGAAACAAATTGAGATATTTAAACGTTTATAATTGACAGATAAATGCAAAATTACTAATATTCCTGGAATTTTTTTCTGGGAGGTACGAGTACATTTAATATATCTTATTGTATTATTATTTAAATATATATTTAAAATTATAGGTATGTTAATATTACATATATCCTTAAAAAATACCGTTAATACCGTCAATGAATTTGAAGAATTTTAAACATATTAGAAGAGTAGAACAAAATTTCTCATAGAACGAAAGAAAAGATACAATTTCAATTATTTGTGTGTACAAAAAATGTTAAATTCGTTACATATAAGGCACGAGCAGTCATGTGACTTTGTTGGCCTTGGCAAGCAGATATGAGGATCCGTGTCAGAATGACGGCTAGTAGATATTTACATAGATGTCACAATTGTTTATTTGTCATCAATAGTATGGAATATACTTATCGAGGAAAATAATTCACATGATGTTTTGAATGAAAAATTATGGTACTTGACACCTATGTACATTATTATTAGCTGTCATTCTGACACGGGCCCAATATCTGCTTGCCGAGGCCAACAAAGTCGCATGACTGCTCGCGCCCTATGTAACAGATTTTTTTAATTTGACAGTTTGACAAAACAGGTGAATTAATCTTTTTAACACTCACGACTCGTGTCAAATTTTCTAGTGTAAAGAAACTCAGCTTCACATATTTATTACACAATTTTCATTTAATTTAGTGTAAAAAGTATTTTTTAAAGAAACGGTTTAAAAACCGCTGATTTTAATAACGATTAGTGATTAGTACAAAAAATGATCCCATTTTCCACAAAATGTATCGAAACTCCGCAATCATCCTTATTAATATCTTTTTGAAGTGCTCTACGCTAATGCCCTCTGTCACCTGCAGAATTCCTGCACTATCTTAATAAAGGGCTTCGCTTCGATAGGGAAATTAGGAAATGCAAGCGTTGTGCAATATCAATGATAAGATTAGGCATATTCGGGCTGTTGTGGCAACCAAGTTGCATGTGTGCGTTAGGTTTTGCAACAGTTGCTTGTGCCAGCAATTATTTATTCCAGCTGAGTGCTGAGTGTGTCGCGCAATGCGTTGTGTGCGCCACGTAGTTAGCGTTACGTTCCTGGAATGAGCGTGGCCGTTGTTGCTGTAGCTCTCAAAATACGCAAAGGACTAATGATAACGATGGAAATACTCTCGTAGAAAGTGGAATTTTCCTATGTCCTCATTTGGCGCTCAACTTTGTCTTCATTATTATGGATTACACAGTTCCAACTTATTTCTGCTTGCTAGCTATCTTAATTTTCAAATATTATATAATGGAGTACATAGATTAAGGCACTCGCTAGATACATGTCATTCTCAGAATCTCACTGATTTCGAATCCGGTTGAAAGCATTTCTAAAATTTTGGACATTGTAATTTTGATACGCATTGTGTTCTTTTAGAATACGTTGCTTAAATTATTCTGCAATGCCGTAATACCTATGACGTATTACTTCTAGAATTCTTCTTTGAAATATATTTTTTGTAATACCTTATATTATCTAATAATACTAGCAATTCATGTTTTTTACCGTCCGTCATCTTTAAGTAAGGAAGGTATTGTCTTTGGTCAAAAAATTCAATGATGAGTTTTTAGTGAATAAGAACATTTTAGGGTCCATTTACGATTTTTAAGATGATGTCTATATGTATGTATATGTGTGATGAAAGTTTCGGATCGCATAACTTCAATACCACGATTCCAAAAATTATATTTTTTTCGTATTCCTCAAGTTTACATCCAGAAGAAAAGCTGATTAGATTATAATTGGTCAATCGGAAGATTTTCACAGTTAAATTTCATTTATTGACATTTAACGTTATTATAACTTAAAGAATATATTATTCTCTATACGATTTGATTGAATTTTATACTTCATATTCAATAGATACTGAGTTAAAGAATTATACAGAAATTAAATTTTATAATTCAGCCAGCTATGCTAACCATGGAAACTGCTAATATATTCAGAAAATTCAAATTGACAGATGTCAGTATCAATAAAAAGTAAATGAATGTAGCAAAGATGAGGATGTTGAGATAGATGTTGGGAACATATGGAAAATACGGAAAGGAATGAAAGAATAAGGGAAATAACGCTAGTGTTAAAAGTTTCTACAAAGATAGAAGACAGACGATTACATTGGTTTGAACTGTCATGAGGACAGATGAAGAATATATTGTAAGAAGAATTAGTAATAGAAGGTTGTTGAAACAGAGGAAGACCAAAGATAAGATGGAAGGACTGTATTGCGGAAGACTTGAGAGAAAAGGAACTGAATGAGAACAACATACAAAACAGAGATGAGTGGAAGAAAAAAATAAAAAAGACCCCTAACGAATGGGAAAAGCTGAAGAAAAAGTGCAATTTGCATAGTTTGTTTATGAAATAATTTTATTGGAAACTTAGAATCTTTTGCAAGAAAATTTATGTATGGAATTTATACATAATACACAGGATTGACGGAAGGTATTGTGTTGGCCACATCAAATATTTTTCAGTAACACCTGAAATTCGTACAGTATTATTATAGTAGCATTTCGAATAGCACATTATTTTATGAGGAGCTAAAGTGTAGCTTTTGACAGCAACTGATAACAACAGATGAACGGAAAAATTACTTTTTTCTGACGCTTCTGCTTCTTAGAGCGTCAAAACTGTCAGAAAAGTTAAACTTTAGAAGACTGAAAAGTCGCAACGTTACTTTTGTGAATAAAAAAAAATGTGGAAAGTCAAGAATTCTCTTTTTATTTATTTTTGTTATTATTTATAAATATGTTCCACCAAGAACCGACTACAAATACTCTATCAATAACTTTAACCGACGTTTGAAGAAGAAGATATTCCTGGATGTGCCAATCTGCTTCTATTTGCAGATTTCGTTATGTATCTGTACTGTTGAGAGAATTTACCAAGCGTCACCGCACACGCTGTTAAAGCTGATGTGGAGAGAGTACTACAGGGATTGCTTTTGTAAATTGGAAATAATTATCAAGTTTGACGTCGGTCGAAACCGAAGTCGCGTCATTCGACCCCAAAAAAATCTATATAATGTTTTAATGTTTATTTAAATTAGCGAATTGTCGCATTAAACAATGGGTAATATTTCGCGATGATATATTATAATTTATTATAAAATTTACCTACTCGTATATGTGTTGTATAAACGGAATATTTTTATTTGTATTTTTTACAAGTAGTCCATAAATAACATTAAAATGTAACAAGGCGTTTATTCTGATAAAAGTACTTGAAACAAGTAAGAATTGTGTATTTTTATTTATGTGTGTTTGCAGTTTTATCTTGTACGGTTTGTTGAACTCCGCCGAGACATGTGGGTCACGACAGATATAGTTTCATAATAAAAATAACGATTATTCGCTGAGGATATCGGCGCAAACGACGACGTATCGGTGACGGCAACCGCACCGGTTGTTTCACCACCACCACGGCACGGCATCTTCTCCGTCGAGTCGAGCTATTTCCGACGCCCGCTTGTATTTATAATGCATTGCATTCATTGGCGTTTCGCACGGAGTATACATGTCTAACTCAGGCTCAAGACGTCACACCAAACAATCTTGCTCTTACATCATAGCTTCAACACTTTACACTAGGATTTAAAGCTCCTACTATGGCGTATAATCTACTGTGATTTGGTTCAGGGTCTGCCACTAACCTAGCCGGTATAATACTTTGTAAAAAAGTTTTTATATGCCGACGAAAAAAATTACTGTAAATTCAAATGTTGCTTGAATACGCATGCGTGCGTACTTTTATACTGTGTATTCGTTTAGCAGACATTTTATTTGCCTGTATATAGCGTGCTTCCAAACTAAACTTTATGGCGAATATAACCTAAAAGAAATAAATATAATAGCTGCATTTGGACATATTTCATAGTTTTATGACTAATACAGGGCGCGGCAGAACCAATTGAGCAGTTTTGAAGAGTTATAAAAAAGAAAACAGGGTATATATGAAAAAAATGTTTTAATTTTTGAAATCAGTAGGACTTACCATTTTATACTCATTAATTTTTAAAAATAATGTCTAAGATGGCGGCCGTTAGCTGTAATACATTTCTGAAGATTTGAACAGCCCGTTCTTCAACAATCTGCTGCCTTAGCTCTAGCAGGTTTTGGGGGTTTAAACACTTTTTCCTTAAGATATCCCTAAAGAAAGAAGTCGCATAAGCTTAATCGGGCGACCGCACAGGCCACCCCACGTCACCTCTCAAAGACACTAGACGTCCAGGAAACATTTCTCTTAAAGCGTTTAGAGAATTTCGGGCTGTGTGGGATGTAGCCCCATCCTGTTGGAACCAAAAGTCCCCTAATCCCTCTTCTTCAACAACCACTTCCAATCGGGGCTGCAGAAAATTTTGCAACATTGAAACATAACGCCCGGAATTCACGGTCACGGTCACGCCTCCCTCTTCAAAAAAGTACGGGCCTATAACGCCAAATTGTGATACGGCACACCACACCGTTAGTTTAGGAGAATGTAGCGGTCTTTAGTGGACAATTTGGGGGTTGTTTTCAGCCCAGTAGCGAAAATTTTGTTTATTCACAATCCCGCTTAGGTGAAAATGTGCCTCGTCACTGCTGAAGAAAGCTGCCTCAGGAGGGATCGCCCGATTTAAGCATATGCGACTTCTTTCTTTGGGGATATCTTAAGGAAAAAGTGTTTAAACGTCGCCCCCAAAACCTGCTAGAGCTAAGGGAGCAGATTGTTGAAGAAGTAAACGCGATACCTCTTATAAAAATTTATGTCTGTATATTATGTACACGATTATTTCGATGATTCTTGTTAGTTGTTGTTAATATTATGTATGTAATTGCACAAATGACATGTCTTATATCATGTATGATCTGTTGGATTAATAAATTATTATTATTATTATTATTTGAGACTTAGGTTCTTTAGAATTTAAAAGTTTCAATTACGTGCTCATTACATGAAAACATGCTATTATACTTAAAATTACGTTGACGTTATTTTGAATTAATGTGTGATTTAATATTGTAAGTACCTACACTCTAATTATAGTACACACTTTTTTCCAAATAAAAATTAATAAGGATTAATATTTATATAATAATAGAATATTTTTGCTTTATTCTATAAAACATTCAAACTACTTTTCAATACCTATACCTAAAGTTTATTCTACAGGGTGGGGCCTAGAAATTTCTATTTTTTGAAAGCGAATAAAATAAAAATTATTGCTCATAGACAAAAAAATATTTTTGGATAATAAAAAAATATAATTTCAAGTTTTAAATCATACAGTTTTTAACAAAACATCTTGATGGTGGTGGCCACTGTTCTCTATGCATTGATTCAATGCAACATATTCGTCTATACAAATTTTGTACTTTAGTTTCATTATAGATACTATATCTATCTTTAGCTATTTTCATTTTTCATTCAGACATTATATTATAATAGGTATGTTATCGAAACAAAATGTACACACATACCTATATAAGTACATTGATATTTGCACATAGTTACATACTATATAGGTGTTCATTTTAAATGGGCCACCATTGCAATCTCGAGAACTATAAGAGCTACAAAGACAGTTAAATGGGCAAATAATTTCTGACAAAAGAAAAAAAATATTTATTTCAGCCAGCGGTTCTCAAAATACCTAGTGGAGGTCTCCATTAAGTGCCATGAAAGAAATACGTGAATATTTTGTTTGCGTTAACCATTTATGATCAATTAAAAGAACAAAATATTCACTTCTTTTGTCAGGGCACTCTTAATGAAAAATTAAACATGTTTTTATGTTTTCCATTCGTGGTACTCTTATTATAGTCATATTTTAATCAAATTAGTATACAACTTTATATACATTTTTCTAAAAACATGTATGAGCATAAAAATATTGTATCACTGATTCTCTAACGAATGAGAAAATAAATAAATAAATATACTTCTTTAAAATAAAATTGAACAAATCTGTTGTGGCCAGCACAATACCTCTCGCTATTTTCATTTTATGTTGCATAGGGCGCGAGCAGTCCTGTACCTTTGTTGGCCTTTGCAAGCAGATATGGGGACCCGTGTCTGAATGACACCTATTAATATACATAGGTGTCAAGTTTGATCAGTTTTCATTCAAAACATTATGATTTTCCAAATCCATGTGGATTATTTTCCTCGACAAGTATATTCCATACTATGGATGACAAATAAACATCAGAATATTTTGACACGGATCCTCATATCTGCTTGCCAAGGCCAACAAAGTCACATGACTGCTCGCGCCCTATTAGTAACGAATTTAACATTTTTTGTACACACAAATAATTGACATTGTATTTCTTCTTTCGTTCTATGACAATTTTTTTCCTACTATTCTAATATGTTCAAAATTCTTCAAATTCATTGACGGTATTAGAGGTTGAAGAAACAGAGGAAGACCAAAGATAAGATGGAAGGACTGTATTGCGGCAGACTTGGGAGGAAAGGAACTGAATGAGAACGACACGCAAAACAGAAAATAGTGGAGGAAGAAAATAAAAAATAGCGACCCCCTAACAAATTGGCAAAGCTAAAGAAGAAGAAGAAGATGTCAGTCTCAAGTGCAATTTGCATAGTTTGTTTATGAAATAATTTTACTGGAAATTGAGAATCTTTTTCAAGAAAATTTATGTATGGAATTTATACATCATACACAGGATTGACGGAATGTATTATGCTGGTCACATCAGATTTTATATTTTATGTGAGAAATATTTTGGCAAAATGTAAAGTGAAAAGTGCAAATTATAGTTCTAGAAAATACGAATTTCAGTATTGTAGATTACCAAGACCAAGACTTGGCATAAACACTTAAGATGAGCAGAAGTTTTCGAATTAAAGAGTTTCGCCTGTAAGGTATTTCCAAATATATGAACACTATTGGAATTATTAAAATAAAGTGCGTCACCAAACCACACAATATTCAGTATAATACGGTAAATTTGTCGCTACGTGAAAACACTGTTGTTGATATCTGTATAGTATGGTGTTGTATGGATTGGCGTACGTGTACTGTGTTCCACGGCACGTGTTGTGCGCTACGTGCTAGCCGTGTGCCGCTTGATGTTGACGGTGGGCCGCAGCGCGTTCGCTATAAACTAGGCCACAAGTTGAAAGACTCGAACCAAGGACATCTGGGCACGCTGCGCGGTGCGCGGCCACCACGCATCAGCTCGCTCCTCGCCCTCGCCACGGATAACACTGTCAGCTGACGGCGACGGCGAACCGTCTACCACTACCACACCACCCCCGCAATCATAATCATAGTGGTTTTTACTATTTCCAATGACATGTCATGGATCTCCCAATTGAATTTGCAACTCTTCTCTGAAATAAATATGCTAACAGCAATAAAAAATAATTTTTTAGGTTATAATAGTTATTGTATGTATTAATAAAGTGTACTGAATTTAAATACAATGTTATTAATTAAATTTCTCATTTAAACAATATTCTAATAATTTTTGTTTTGCGTGTCGTTCTCAAGTCTTCCGCAGTGCAGTCCTTCCATCTTATCTTTGGTCTTCCTCTGTTTCTTCAACCTTCTATTACTAAGCTATTCATTCTTCCAATATATTCATTTCTTCTCAAGTCATTTTCAAACCAATGTAATCATCTCCCTTGTATTGTACTAGAAACTTGTAACACTAGAGTTATTTCCATACCGCATCTTTCCCCAAAATCTACTTCAACATCCTCATCTCTGCCACATTAATTTACTTTTTATTGATACTGACATCTGTCAATTTGAATTATATGAATATATTAGTAGTTCCCATGTTTAGTATAGCAGGCTGATTTATAAAATTTAATTTCTTTAAAATTCTTTAACTCTATATCTATTGAATATGAAGTATAAAATACAATCAAATCGTATAGACATAGAGAATAATATAATCTTTAAGTTATATTATCGTTAAATGTCAATACATCAAATTTAACTGTTAAATCTTCAAATGAGGCTACTTCTGGTACACTAATTATAACCAAAATCTAATCAGTTGTTCTTCTGGATATGTAAACTTGAGGAATACGAAAAAAATATAATTTTTGGAATCGTGGTATTGAAGTTATGCGATCCGAAACTTTCGTCACACACACAGAGACACACATACATACAGACATCATCGTAAAAATGGTAAAATCGTATTATAGGGTCCCTAAAACATGCTTATTCACTAAAAACTCATCATTGAATTTTTTGACTAAAGACAGTACCTTCCTTACCTAAAGGTGACGGAAGGTAAAAATCTAAATATAAAGAATGGATATATAAGTAGAATCTTTGGTGTAGAGTGTAGGTATACAAGAAATGTTAAATACAATATGGCGCGAGCAGTTATGTGACAGAATGATAGTTAGTAATTATGTGCATTGTACATAGATGTCAAATATCATAATTTTATTCTAAATTTAGTGATTTTCCAATTCCATATGGTTTATTTTCCTCGACAAGTAAATTCCACACTTCTGGTGACAAATTAACTACGTGAATTTAGAAAATCTTGAAATTTGAAATGAAAAATTCTAACATTTTACATCTATAATTGTTATTCTGACACGGGCCTCCATATCTGCTTGTCAAGGCCAATAATGTCCCTATACTTATGTAACCAAAAATGTAAGTGACGAGAGGTATTGTGTTGGCCACAACATATTTTTAACACTGGTGTCATAAAATGACATTTTTAACTCTCAAAACAAACATTTGATTTTGCTAACCTAACTTAACCTAGCTTGCTTCCTTCCTAAACAAAATGTACAAGGAGTTAGCAAAAATTTTAACTTTCAAAAATAAGTCACATGAAATTTTTTAAAAAGCCCTTTCATTTGACATATTGACTCCTTTTTGTCCTATATACAGCGTTTTTTCAGTGTATTATTTAGGGGTGCTTTTTTCATCCCCAATTCATGAAAGCTATATTATCATTACCTTTTCCATCGTAGCTAATTTCATTTCGATGACATACCGCATGGAAACTTGTTTTTATGCCATATATGGTTGTCCTATATTTCCGAAAATGGATGGATTACGAACATAGTAATTTTAAATCTGTACAGAAATACATGCTACAGGCTATACACTCTAAACCAAGACATACGTATTTTATTTCAATGTTTAATTGTATTTGTTTCATGTTTATTTATTTCAAACATTAATAAATATCTGACCGATGATGGAAATACCATGTACGAGTATTATTTGAATAAATTATTGTTATTATTCATATAGTAATTAATTCTACTGTTGTGTCTTTGCATATCATATTTCTTTCGGTTGAATGGAATAGATGTTGACGTATGAAAATATTTTGTACACAATTTTATCTCACAGACATTATGGCCCGTATTACGAACACACTTTTATAATAAAAGCGATTTTTTGGTACTCGTTTTTACCTTATATTCTTATGAGTAGTGTGCTTCATAAAAGCACTTTTATTATAAAAATGCGCTTATAATACTGGCTCGTGTGTTGTACTGGAGTCAATGTTCGAATGTAAGTGTTATTATAAATAAATAAATATATCATCACGGTTTATTAGTCGTTTGCTGGGTGTGCCAATCTGTTTTTCACAATTTAAAAACAAATTTAGAATTCTGAATATTTCTGTAAATTTATTTCACTGTTTATAACGACTGACGCAATAACGGTTATAACGAAATAAAAAAATCTGTTGTGGCCAGCACAATACCTCGCCACTTCCTTTTTTTTTGTTACATAAGTATAGGGCGCGGACAGTCATGTTACATTGTTGGCATTGACAAGCAGATGTGGGGGCCCGTTTCAGAATGATAATTAGTAATTATGTACATAAATGTGAAATGTTTTTCATTAAAAATTTCAAAATTTACTAAATTCACGTAGTTAATTTGTCACCAGGAGTGTGGAATTTACTTGTCGAGGAAAATAAACCACATGGAATTGGAAAATCACTAAATTCAGAATGAGAAATTATGATATTTGACATCTGTATACATTCTGACATGGGCCCCCATATCTGCTTGTCAAGGCCAACAAAATCACATGACTGCTCGCGCCCTATTGTATTTGACATTTCTTGTATACCTACACTCTACACCAAAAATTCTACTTATATCTATTCCTTATATTTAGATTGTTTAATGTTAAATTCATTTTATGAAGAAATTTTGTCCTTTTCTAATTTTTCGAAACGTTTCCAATTCATTGTCGGGAGTAACAGTATTTCTGAAGGGTATGTGTAATATACCTATAATATTAAATGTTTAACTATTAATAAATTAAGATATAATATAATGTATGTACTTCCCAGAAAAAGTCTTCAGTAATGTCTCCGGATTTCTGACACTGACATTTATCTGTCAGTTACAAACATTTTAAATTTTCAACTATTTTCCATGGCATTCTTTCGGCTGTAAAATTTATTACAACAGATTATTTTATACATTATATTTCTTTTATCTCTAAATCTATAGAATATATAATAAAATATTTAAATGTATCAGATAGAGAATTTAATTTTCTTTAATATTACCAAGAAAAATTTTCAAAAAATAATATTTAGAAGATTTTTTTCAAGAATCTTCTACTTCCGGTTGTCCAATTGTTACCAAAACCCATTCAGATCTTACCATGAATGTCCGATTGGGAAATACGTAGTTAAACAAATATAAAGTCTTATAGTTTTTGAGTAATCGTCCTTCCAACATCCCACACACATACACACACACAGACATCATCGTAAAAATGTTAAAATCGGATTGTAGGGACCTTAAAACGTGCTTATTCAATAAAATCTGGATATGCGATTTTTAGCATGAATCCAATATGTGTACGCATTTTCTTACGGACACTGATGGCTGTTGTGGAGATTTTATTACATACCTTTATTATAACTATTTAATACCTACTTTAAATTGATTGATTAATTATCTAAGGCAAATTAAATTTTTGACAGCTATCAATTATAAATTAGAGTAGATTTTAAAGCTGTCATATTTGTATATTCGAAAATTAAATTTAAAAGAAAGTATGTGCAAACACATGTGCATGTTATTTCGACATAGGGAAATCATAGATTACTCATATTCCCACGATGACTTACAAATTTGACGCAACAATTAAATTTAAGTAAGTTTACTTCTAAAAATTTATTCAAATGTAATATAACAATACCAGTAATGATATACGGAGACAAAAATTACAAAATGAGATCCACTATTTCTAAATTCACTTTGTCTTTTAATTGTTTTTCAATTGTTTCACAGTTTTTAAACATATTGGCCCGTACTACGATCACGGTTTTAACTAAAACGCTGTTTTAAGAAGTGTCAGATATAATTATTTAATAACAATAATAAATAATATCGAATTTATTAAAATATGTTTTAAAAGCAGAACATAGTTTGTATTCAAACAAATATTTTTTAAAAAATCGATCTTCAAACATACGTGCATAATTAAATGTTGAAATTTGAATTTGACATTTTTTAAAACAGCGTTTTAGTTAAAACCGTGATCGTAGTACGGGCCATTGTTACTAATGTAAAAATAGTTGTTTATGAGTATCATTTTATTTTACCTTTCGAAAGAAATCACTTTTAATAGGTAGATATATCATACAATAAATATTTCATGTTCATTTTAATTTGTACTTCTAATATTTTTTGCCTATGTATGTTAAAAATATTGACATTTTTAACTCTAAAAACAAATATTGAAAAATCTATTTTTAATAGTGTTTGTAAATAAACACCTATTTCTAAAGTGACATTTATTTTTACTGAAGTAATACTTTAATGATGAAAATGAATAAAAATATGTCCGATCAAGGTTGTCTACGAATTGTATGACATGACAAATTCAGTAGTGTCGTTTGCTTAGTTTTTATGAGGGTACGTAAGATACTACTGTTATTTTATTATTATAAAAATATATATTACAGGAAAAACATTCAAAATTCAAAAATAAGTCAACTAGTAAGTTTATAAGCAAATGTAAAACCAAATATGTTAAAAATAAGATACTGACACAATGTCAGTGTCAGTGACTCTGACATAACGTTATACGTACGGCTATGAATCCAGGTAATGTATCTGAATTAATAAATAAACTTACGTTACAGCGAAAGTATTATCAACAACGAGCATCGTTTATAAATGGAATGTCCTAACTTAGTCGAAACAATATGATTTTTTTAAAGACAAGCGTGTTATATCCATCCTTATCACACACTCTTACAGCCTTTGCAAAAGAAAGAGATAAATGTATGCCTTTTTGTTAATTCGTTCGTGATACAGGTGCCCTTGATCGGACATCTTTCAAAAATTTTACTGTACATATTCATAAAACTAACAAAATTTACTTTGATAACTACAAAAATAAAATGTAACTGCCAAATAGGAAATGATAATTAGTAATTACGTACATAGATGTAAAATGTCAGATTTTCAGTAAAAATTTCAAGATTTTCTGAATTCACGTAGTTAATTTGTCACCAGGAGTGTGGAATTTACTTGTCGAGGAAAATAAACCACATGGAATTGGAGAGTCACTAAATTTAGAATAAAAAATTATGATATTTGACATCTATGTACATAATTACTAGTTATCATTCTGACACGGGCCCCCATATCTGCTTGTCAAAACAAAAATTTTCAAAAAAATAATATTTAGAAGATTTTTGTAAGAATCTGCTACTTCCCGTTGTTCAATTATTACCAAAACTTTTTCAGCTCTTCCCAGTAATGTCCGATTGAGAAATACGTAGTTAAACAGATATTAAGTATTATAGTTTTTGAGAAATCGTCCTTACAACATCCCCACACACACAAATACACGCACACATACGTGCACACACACAGTCATCATCATAAAAATATTAAAATCGGATTGTAGGGACCTTAAAACGTGCTTAATCATTAAAATTTGAATATGCGGTTTTTAACATGAATCCAATACCTCTCTTAGCGAGAGATAATATGTAATGAGAAAAATTAATATAAGGACAAGCAGGTAAATTAAAAAAAGGATTATTATTGATTATTTGGTATAGTAATTGCAAAGAGTAAGCAATTAAGTATTGGATTTGGAAATTATGGTATATACAATATGATGACCACTTTTATATGTTAAACTTGTAACTTAACAGGTCGTTTTATTTACACTATATACAAAAATTACGTCTGCTATGTCCATGTAAACATTACAGTTTAACATGTGATATGTACGCTCCTCCTCATATGACTAAATCAGACATTATGTTGGACTTTATCACGACCGTAGTTCCGAAGTACAGGTAATATCAAATTCTAGTAACACAAATTACAATTTGTTCTCTAAAGAAATCGGTGTGTTTCACGAGTCTAAAGTGAAATTAAGCGAGTAAAAAATTCGCTAGTCTGTTATTTAAGCAAATCAAATTTCGGATGTTGGATCCTGAGGCGCAGAACCGGCTGGCAGAGTTTCGCAAGAGAACGAAACGACAGAAACAGCGACTCGGCAGCAACATACATGCAGCAACTTTCTTTTGCAACGGAGCACTTTGAAATATAATTACGTTACGATAACTCGTTGGACCTGCAAAAAATATGTGAGATAGGTTTCCGCGCACCGTAAAAAACTGTTTGCCAAATATTACGTATAGGAGTAGATGCTGGTTTAAGTGGAACAAAGTTATTATTGAATAATTATCAGTCGTAAAAGGATTTGAGAATGATAGGGCATGGGTAATGTTTTGATATTATTGCAAGATATTTAATAGATTTACTTTTTACAGCAGATAATTTCTTAAAAAATAACAACCGTTCTTGAATTATCCAATAATATTTTATTTACAGTTTGTTGTTTTGTTTGGTTCAGAGTTGGACGACCCGTGTTTGAATGCCAATCTCAAAAGTAACACTTTAGCTCCACTTATGGCAATAATTGAGCATCAAAATAATGTTTTTTGCACGATCAGGTTTTTTTAAATCTTTACCGATAGGGTTTCCAAGGCAGTAAGTTTTGTTTACAAATTACTGATCAGTAAGTGATGTGACTACCTACCGATCTGGAGGCGGTGAAAATTACATAAATAAAAAATAAATGTACAATTTTTAAAGCTTGAACGATAACAAAAGAACGATCATAGCTTACTTAAAAATGACAAAAAAAATTTTTAAATGTCAAAATAATTTTTAAATAATTTAAAACTTTAATTTGTTATTATTGGGACGATCGTGCAAAAAATAATAAGCATTGCGGGCATTAAGTGCTTCTTACCGGTATCGGAACTAATCCTCAACCGGTAAGGTGCACTTACTGCCCTTAATACTTAAATAACTATTAACACAATTTTTATGACAATTTTAATTCTTGGATACAGAACAAAAAATAATACATGAGCAATGTTCTTACCAAAAATTTAAGCATCTATCTAAGCAAATTATATTTTGACAGGTGGGGTCTAGAAACTTCCTTTTTTGAAGGCGAATAAAATAAAAAGTTTTGCTGATAAACAAATTTTTGGATAATAAAAGAACATAATTTAAAGTTTTAAATCATACATCTTTAAATAAAACATCTTGAAGGTGGTAGCACTGATGCAACCGATTTCTAAAGCTCATCTCTATTCGTTCCAACATTCGGGCTTATTTCCTTCCGAATAAGATTCTTCAGCTGCAGGTTCAATAGGGCGCTGTTTGTAAACATATGCCTCATAAAAAAATTCTGATGTAGCCAGCACATTACCTTCTGTTAATGCTGTATATTATGTACAATGCATACATAAATTTTCCTGCAAAAGATCCTATATTTCCAGTAAAATTATTTCCTAAAAAAACTATGCACTTGACACTGACATCATCTTCTTCTTCTTTAGCTTTTGCCATTCGTTAGGGCTCGTTATTTTTTATATTCTTCTTCCACTAATTTATGTTTTGCGTGTCGTCCTCTTTCAGTTCATTTTCTCTCAAGTCTTCCGCAAACAGTCCTTCCATCTTATCTTTGGTCTTTCTCTCTTTCTTCTACGTTCTACAAATAAGCTATTCATTATTTTTCCAATATATTCTTCATATCTCCTCATACATATTCAAATGTAATCGTCTTTCTTGTATCTATCTAGAAACTTATAGTACTCGCGCCATTTCCCTTCTCCTTTTATTATTTGCCGTATCTTTCCGTGTCTTCCACAACATTTTCTTTTCATTCATAATGACATCTCTCAATTTGAATTATCGGAATATATTAGCTGTTTCTATGGTTAGCATAGCTGGCTGATTTATTAAATTTAATATTAATAAATGATATTTAAACGGTTTTTTTTTAAGAAAAACTGTAAAAGTTGCAAATGTGAGTACTTCCGGTGGATCAATTATAACCAAAATCTAATCATGTCTGCATATGGATCTAAACTCGAGGAATACGAAAAAAATATAATTTTTGGAATCGTGGTATTGGGGTTATGCGATCCGAAACGATCTTCACATACACACACGCACATACATACAGACATCATCGTAAAAATAGTAAATTCGTATTCTAGGGACCCCAAAACGTACTTATTTATTAGAAACTCACTGTCGATTTTTTTGGCCAAAGACAATACCATCCTTACCTAAAGGTGACGGAAGGTAAATAGAACGTGTCTAGGCCCTACCCTTTATAACGGTTAAATGGATAAAGGGAAATTAAAATTACTCAACATGTCAACCAAGCCAGAGATCTTGTTTCTCAGGGAGTCGGCAGAGTAATTTAGATCTCTCTGGCATGGTTTTTATGTCGAATAATCTAAACCATTCTTTGCGGTAAAAGAGCTGTTTCTTAATTTCTCTCTTTACCCTCTAATATGATTTCGCGTAATATTGAACATGAGAACATTATCTCGAAATACGAATATAACGATATTAAATATTTGGTTCTCAAATTATTAAAGAGGTTATCTCTCCCAGACTTTAGTTTTTTTGAATATCGATTATAAATAATTGGAGTATAAATTATCGATGCCCGAATATTAATTTGGGTGGTGAATAACAAATATTTGGAAATAGAATCAATATTAACCTATATCTTATTAGACTCTAATTAGAAACTGACTTCTATTATTCAGCTAATCCTATTCTGAAACCGGACCTCTCTCATCATTAGTGAAGTCTCTACATATTAATATTAGTGGTGTTTTGGGACGGAAACGGCCCGGAACTTTATTCTCAAATATTTTGATTTTGAATAAAAACAAATTAAGATTGTAAAATTGTTACAGTAAAATTTTTGAAAGAGGCCCGATCAAGAGCACCTGTATCACGAACGAATTAACAAATAGGCATACATTTATCTCTTTCTTTTGCAAAGGCTGTAAGAATGTGTGATAAGGATGGATATAACACGCTTGTCTTTCAAAAATTCATATTGTTTCGACTAAGTTAGGACATTCCATTTATAAACGATGCTCGTTGTTGATAATACTTTCGCTGTAACGTAAGTTTATTTATTAATTCAGATACATTACCTGGATTCATAGCCGTACGTATAACGTTATATTCTGTCAGAGTCACTGACATTGTATCAGTATCGTATTTTTAACATATTTGGTTTTACATTTGCTTATAAACTTACTAGTTGACTTATTTTTGAATTTTGAATGCTTTTCCTGTAATATATATATTTTATTAATAATAAAATAACAGTAGTATCTTACGTACCCTTATAAAAACTAAGCAAACCACACTACTGAATTTGTCATGATGGGCGCAGCAAAAATCTGAATTCATACAAATCGTAGACAACCTTGATCGGACATCTTTCAAAAATTTTACTGTATAGTCTTCTGTATTATTATGACAAAATGAAAAATAGAAAAATGATAAAAAAAATTATGCTTCATTAATATTGATTTGAAAGTTTGAGCGGTCCGGAACTTTTTCGTTAGAGATGACCATTCTAAATCGTTTTGATTTAGCAATAGACCATTTATTAGTACATACCTAATAAGAATGTAATATTTATTTATGACTCATATAACAAATATTTTATCTACAAACGGAAAGTCAGGAGATTTTAAAAGATAAAGTTAAGGAAAAATTTAATTTCCACTTAAAATTAATAAACATAGTATACTTTTATACAGTTATCAAAATGTAATATTCTTAAAGAAGAAATTATTTGTGAGATACAATATTAGACCTACTTGAATTACCATTATCACGTGCAGCATAAAATAAACTTTAGATAAATGCTATTCTGGGAAATCCACACACAATGAGGTTGAATTCGTATGAATTGACACAATTTAATAAAACAAGTCACTTTTTCGTAAACATGAAATTAAATTTCTTATCTTTATGAAGTATAGGAAAATTATAATCTGATTATTCATTCATCAAAGTATGAAACGACTTCGAAAATAATTTTAACGTACATAAAAACTAAAATAAAATACTCTGCAGATTCCAAATATAATTTAAATTAATTAAATATTGTTATTACTTACCGTATTGTTTAATGGTTCTTATGGGATATATGATCTATGCTCATTTCCTAAATTAATACTTATTGAATATATTTTATGGTAAATGCAATATAAAAGTTGTTTTTTAAATTGGAAAGTTGACATTGGTCAATGTAAAAATTCCTTGTCTTCGCCTATTCTTCTATTATCTTCTTATCCTTAAGAAATACCGCCAATACCGTCAATGAATTTGAAGTATTTTGAACACAGAAGAGTAGGACAAAATTCCTCATAGAACGTACGAAGAGATACAATTTCAATTATTTGTGTGTACAAGAAATGTTAAATTCGTTACTTATAGGGCGCGAGCAGTCATGTGACTTTGTTGGCCTTGGCAAGCAGATATGAGGATCCATGTCAGAATGACGGCTAGTAAGAATGTACATAGATGTCAAGTAACATAATATTTTATTTAAAACACAATAAAACTGAAAATTTCAGATTATTTTGCCACTGTTTACATTTCTGTCCTTTGAACCCTCAAATTTCTGTAGGACGAAAAAGAGAGACACGTCATCAAAACAAAATTTACCAAAATAATTTGATATGACCAGCACATTACCGTCAGCCAGTTTGTGCTAGGGAAATTATAAATTTATTTCTTTTAGTTTATTACCAAATTGTTCGATTCATTGGCACTCCCAGTAAATGCTCCTCGGATAGGTCATATGCCGTAAGCAATTATTTACAATATATAATACCTCCATAATAATTAATTTTCAATATTTTCCTATGAAATAACTCATGGCCTTCGTCGGAGTTTGAACCTAAGACCTCCAATTCTCCAGCGAAGGCCACGATTTTTTCACAGAAAACATTACTTCAACGAATCTATATACGAGCGTATTCTCTATCGTCTTGTCACATGACTAGTAAAACGTGTATAATAATAATATACATACACAATGTCGACATCTTTGGATACAGTATAGTCAAAATGCGGTATTACAAAATCTTATTACATTAGATATTGTTGTTCGCCAACTTTGTATTTTGTGAATTTCATTCTTTAGAAAATATAATTTATCATATTATAAATGAATATAATTACTTTAACAAGATATAAAACATTTTTATAAACAGCCTAGAAAAATTACACAGTAAATTTGATTTTTCAAAAAAAAACCTGATCTGTTTTGAACAACAGCTTAACAAACTCCATGCATCCTTTGTATTAGTTTTTGTAACACATTACATGTTTACCTTCCATTACCTTAAGGTAAGGAAGGTATTGTCTTTGGTCAAAAAATTCAATGATGAGTTTTTAGTGAATAAGCATGTTTTAGGGTCCCTACAATACGATTTTACCATTTTTACTATGATGTCTGTATGTATGTATGTGTGTGTGTGTGTTTCGGATCGTATATCTTCAATACCACGATTCCAAAAATTTTATTTTTTTCGTATTCCTCAAGTTTACATCCAGAAGAACAACTGATTAGATTTTGGTTATAATTGTGAACCGGAAGTAGCCTCATTTGAAGATTTAACAGTTAAATTTAATTTATTGACATTTAACGTTATTATAACTTAAATAATATATTATTCTCTATACGATTTGATTGCATTTTATACTTTATATTCAATAGATATAAGGTAAAGAATTTTAAAGAACTTAAATTTTATAACTCAGCTAGCTATGCTAAACATGGAAACTACTAATATATTCATATAATTCAAATTGACAGATGTCAGTATAAATAAAAAGTAAATTAATGTGGCAGAGATGAGGATGTTGAAGTAGATGTTGGGGAAGACACAGAAAGATACGTTAAGGAAATAACTCTAGTGTTACAAGTTTCTAGAAAGATACAAGCGAGATGATTACATTGGTTTGGAAATATCATAGGGAGAAATGAAGAATATACTGGATGAAGAAACAGAGGATGACCAAAGATAAAATGGAAGGACTGTTTTGCGGAAGACTTGAGAGAAAAGGAACTGAATGAGAACAACACGTAAAACAGAAATGAGTGGAAGAAGAAATTAAAAAATAGCGAGCCCTAACGAATGGGGAAAGCTAAAGAAGAAGATGTTATGAAATAATTTTACTGGAAATTTAGAATTTTCTGCAAGAAAATTTATGTATGGAATTTATACACAGGATTGACGCAAGGTATTGTGCTGGCCACAATATGTTTTAAATTTTAGATATTGCATGGATAGATTACTCAGGAATATCAACAAGTAGAATATCCTGTACATTTAAATACGTACGAGTAGTAGATATACCTTTATTAAACTCGTACTTAGAAGACAAAATAAGTAACGCAGAAGATAAAACTGTCAATGTAGTATCTATTACGCTCGCAATTCTAAAGTTCCACGACAGCCAATCTAAATCTCTCATTTGAATCGTGTTTGAATAGCTGAACACTTGTGTCATCCCTAGCTAAAGAATAATATTAAGTAGTTGGTAAGCGGCAAATGAAGATTTTATTCAACCTTTCACTGAATTCCGGACAGACGAGCTTCTAAAAATTATTTATTTCGGTGTTACTTAATTGAGATCTTCAAACGGAATCAGAACATAAATCAATTTGAGGTTTGCGGTATTTAATATTAGGAAAAACTTTTTTGACAGAATATTTATGGCAGCATATAAATTTCAACATTACTTTTTCCTTGATTTGAACCATTTGATGCTATTTGCTATTTTACGTTTTTGCACGGTTTTTTTAAAACTTTACCGATAGGGTTTCCAAGGCAGTAAGTTTTGTTTACAAATTACTGATCAGTAAGTGATGTGGTACTGATCAGTAAGTGATGTGACTGACCGGTAAATGATGTGACTACCTACCGATCTGGAGGCGGTGAAAATTACATAAATAAAAAATAAATGTACAATTTTTAAAGCTTTAACGATAACAAAACAACGATCATAGCTTACTTAAAAATGATAACTAATTTTTTCAAATGTCAAAATAATTTTTAAATAATTCTAAACTTTAATTTGTTATTATTGGGACGATCGTGCAAAAACTATAATAAGCATTGCGGGCATTAAGTGCTTCTTACCGGTATCGGATGTATTGGAGATCGAGACGAAGAGAAATCCTCAACCGGTAAGGTGCACTGACTGCCCTTAATATTTAAATAACTATAACTGTAACTTGAAAATATTCCACGTGCATCAAAAAAAAAAAAAGTTAAACTGGAAAATTTAGAAACTCAAAAATATAATAAGAAAAGACAACATTCTATGTACCTCTTCTTTTGTAAACTTGCACACGTTTTTATGTTAATAAATTATTATTATTGTAATCTATCATTATTATTCATTTTTATGTTTAAACTCTATTTTTCGCACCAAGGAAAGCGTGGCCTAGGATGCACGACTCTTCGCCATCACCGGCGAATTTTGCTGTATTTTCCTTAAACCACAATATACTACATTCAAAATTTTCCCAAAAACTTATGACGTATGTTACTTAAAAATTATGCAATTACCCTATAACATTTAACTTATTATGAATATTAATAGATTTTTATCTTTTATTTTCTGAAACGTGATATCGTTTAAGTAAAGTAATAAAAAATAATGTGAAATTAAAGTTATTTGCTTACTTCTTGGCAAGGCAACCGAATTTGTACAATAATGGTGTATTTCGCAACCAAGCGAATGAACAGCTCAGGCCAACATAATTGCGAATGTGGTTTTTATGCAAGACGTTGAAATCAGACAGATAAGCCGCACAGAAAAAAAATAAAATGATTTTATAAAGTACATTCACATACTTATACAAGATGTATAACTACCTATACCTTCCTAGCAGTACACTTTCACTTTTTTAAAACTCATAACAAATTCCGTCATCGCAAAAGTTGCCGATACATTGCCCCAGCCAAACTTTCTGTTTGCTTGTAATATGTTAAGGTTTCCATCAGATTCGTATCAGAGAGAAAAGTTCGATTAGCATAAGCAGTGAAGAAATTTAAAGGTAGCACTGTTTTGCCCCTTACTATGTACATGCGTAATTGGTAGTACTTATACTATGGAAGAAATGTTATTTACAAAAAAATCTGTTGTGGCCGCCACAATACCTTCCGTCAATCCTGTGTATTATGTGTAAATTCCATAGATAATTTTTTTAAAAGATTCTAAATTTCCAGTAAAATCTTCTTCTTCTTTAGCTTTCTCCATTCGTTAGGGGTCGCTATTTTTTATTATCTTCTTCATTTCTCGTCATGACATTTTCAAACCAATGTAATCATCCCTCTTGTATCTTTCTACAAACTTGTAAAACGAGAATTATTTCCTTACCTATCTTTCCGTGTCTCCGCCAACATCTACTTCAACATCCTCATCTCTGCTACATTAATTTACTTTTTATTGATACTGACATCAGCCAATTTAAATTATATGAATATATTAGTAGTTTCCATGTTTAGCATAGCTGGCTGATTTATAAAATTTAATTTCTTTAAAATTCTTTAACTCTATATCTATTGAATATGAAGTATAAAATGCAATCAAATCATATAGAGAATAATATATTCTTTAAGTTATAATAACATTAAATGTCAATAAACCAAATTTAACTGTTAAATCTTCAAATGAGGCTACTTCCGGTTCACAATTATAACCAAAATCTAATCAGTTGATCTCTGGATGTAAACTTAAGGAATACGAAAAAAATTTAATTTTTGGAATCGTGGTATTGAAGTTATGCAACCCGAAACTTTCGTCACACACACACACACAACACACACACACACACACACACACACACACTCTTAAGTCGCAAATTTACGGATTAATATCAAAAGGGACGCAATGAATAGGAAGAAGAAAAAATGAGGAAGAATCGTGAAGACTTCCAAAAGGCCCGAATATTTTTTCTTCAGAACATCACCACAAAAAGTTTTTTGTCTTATTTCTTTTGATGAGATTTGTCGCCAATTCGATATAAATCCAACGAGGAATCCAACAAAAAAAATATATTTACAATTTTAAAAATGACTGATAATCGTATGAGAAACAACAGATCCTTTACAACAGTCAATAATCAAACCTGTAAACAAACAAACAACGTTAACGACCAGCAATGATTCAATCAAGGGATTCAATGACAAAATATATTTGTGATTACAGTGTCACAGTCCTTTCGAGAAAAGAGTTTTGATCAAATTCAGGAGATGGAACATATTAACATAGATAGAGCAAACTTAAGGACCCAATGGACAAAAAAATCAAACGTGGTTTATAAAGTTCATTGCTCCGCTGAAAACTGCAAAACCATATACGTTGGGACGAAGATTCGGGTGAGCGAACATCGCATATCAACACAGAACAACACGGCGAACAAATGTGCAAATGTGAAATAGGATTGATGTAAAAAAAAATCTGATGTGGCTAGCACAATACCTTCCTTTGTTGTAAAACATTCTAAATTTCCAGTAAAATTATTTCATAAACTATGCAAATTGCACTTGATACTGACATCTTCTTCTTTGGCTTTGCCCATTCGTCAGGGGTCGCTATTTTTTATTTTCTTCCACTCATTTCTGTTTTGCGTGTCGTTCTTACTCAGTTCTTTTTCTCTCAAATCTTCCGCAATACAATCCTTCCATCTTATCTTTGGTCTTCCTTTGATTCTTCAACCTTCTATTACTAAGCTATTCATCCTTCTTCCAATATATTCTTCATCTCTTCTCATGACATGTTCAAACCAAAGTAATCATCTCTCTTACTGACATCTGTCAATTTGAATATATTAGCAGTTTCCATGGTTAGCATAGCTGGCTGATTTATGAAATTTAATATATATATATACCGTGAGTATTTTTTAACATGAAACATGGGATTTGTCATATCCATGGTTACGATTTAATTGACAGCAATGTATTTGCCTGTCTCATTTAAAATGAAACATAGGGGACAATTTTGACATTTGTCTACTCTGTCAATGTCAAGAAACCAATTTGAAATACAATGGTTTATACTGTGGAAGAGAAGGTGCAGATTATTAAGTGGTATTATTTGAATTTTAATCCAAGTTTAAGGCAAGTGTCGGACTTGTTCCGCGCTTCATTTCCTGACAGGTCTACTCCAAGTGCAGTAATTTTTTTAAGAATAGTGAATACCTTTAGAGGAAATGGTTGCGTCGAGCCTGCACATAACAGTAGGAATAGATCCTGTAATACGTATATTAACTGCGCAGAAAAAAACATGAAATTCTGACTTTAATACAAGATAAAAACAGATTAACATTAAGAGAGATTGGGCAAGCTACTGCTGTAAACAAAGCTACTGTACACAGACTATTTAAAAAGGATCATTACAGATCATACCATTTCCAAAATCACCAGGAGTTAGTTATGGACGATACGAACGAAGAATAAATTTGTGTGAAAGAATGTTTGAAAACGTTAATAACAATTCAGATTTGCTGCAAAATATACTTTTTACGGACGAAGCAACTTTTTATTTACATGGCGAGGTAAATTCACAAAATTGTCGGTATTGGTCCAAGGAAAATCTACATTTGTATCATAGTACGAGGACCCAACAACCCGAGAAAGTTAACGTTTGTGCTGGCACAATAGGAAGCCACATTATTGGGCCATTTTTTATTAACGGGAATATTACTGCTCAATATTTAAATATAATACTTCTGTCAAATTCATCCCCTATGTTTCATTTTAAATGAGACAGGCAAATACATTGCTGTCAATCAAATGTCAAGTCGTAACCATGGATATGACAAATCCCATGTTTCATTTTAAAAAAACTCACGGTATATATATATATATATATATATATATATATATATATATATATATATATATATATATATATATATATATGTATGTATTGAATATGAAGTATAAAATGTAATCAAATCATACAGAGAATAATATATTCTTTAAGTTTTAATAACGTTAAATGCCAATAAATGATTTTAAACTGTTAAAATCTTCAAATGAGGGTACTTCCGGTGGACCAATTATAACTAAAATCTAATCACCTCTTCTTCTGGATTAAACTTGAGGAACACGAAAAAATTATATTTTTTGGAATCGTGTATTGAAGTTACGCGATCTGAAACTTTCGTCACACAACACATACATACATAAAGACGTCATCGTAAAAGAAGTAAAATTGTATTATATTGACCCGAAAACGTATCTCTCGGTAGATGGCTCTGCTGGTATTAACATACCTCTACAGGCCTTTTACCATCGTAGATGATCATATGATCACCGCCAGCACAACGAGTCATTGTCTCTGCTCCAGGAGTCCACTCACTGTGGACCGGACAGAGTCCACAGGTTACACCACACTGAAGAGCACCAATAAGTGCGAAATGCGTCTGTGGTTACTTGTTGTGCTGGCCGACTTCTCAGAAGTTGTATCCTAGTGAAACTAGACGTAACTTTGTAATTTTTATTACGAAAACGTGCTAATTCACAAAAAACTAATCATCGGTTTTTTTGACCAAAGACAATACCTTCCTTACTAAAGGTGACGGAAGGTAAGAAACATTCACTCGAAATATACCGATTTTATAAAGTTCCATTGAAATTTATTTCAAAAGTAAATTGAAATGGACGTAAATTTAAGTGGCCCTTAGTTTGGTGGGGTCACGAATGGCACCACTACATCAATTAAGGATTAAAGATGGATTTTTGGAACAAGTTTGAGAATGTTCTTCTAGTATTTGCTGAAGCCGAGTTCGCGGTTAGTTCGCGTCCTTCTGAGGCAGCCGCTTTCGACTGTTGCGCCATAGCCTGCTTAGAGCCGAGCAGCATGCTCGCCAAACCGTTTGAGGTTGACTAGAAAAAATATCATTACAAACTCGCTTGTAAACAAACTTGGTTTTCACGACTTTGAAATCGCTTAAATTGATTTGTCATTTGTAGTTGTTTATGCTCTTTGAATTACAATTTTTTCTCAGCACGTGATTAAACTTTTATAATTATTTGCATTAAGAAACTGGTATACAATACAGAAATTGCAAATATTTGTACAGTTTAACGTGAATAAATAATGAAAAATTACTCGAGTAAGTAAATGAAAGGTCGCTGACACAAAGTATATAAACAGTGAATACATTAGGTAAACAAGTGGCGTTATCTGGACACGGAAACCTTTACGAAAATCGATAGGTGTAAGTGACAGCGCACGCACGAAACGAAACGAAACGAAACGACCGAATTGATTGCTTCAGCAACAACAATCTCAAACTCCGTTCTATATTCACACCATTGACTTTAAATATATATTCAATAAATTACTGATGAGGCCAACATATAACCGATTGTCTTCAAGATAATACAGTAGCATTATTCATCGGTTTTTAAAAAAACTTTAGATGTTCACAGATGATCTCTACTTCAGGATCGATTCCACAAATCAATATCTCTTAAGCGGACAGCACTGATCGCCGATTATTTGTCCGGTTAAAGGGAAAATGAAATTTAAGCAGTGAAATTGTTGTAGCCTAAATTTCCTTAGCTTTTGCTCTAATTATAATGTCTGGACAAAGTATTTTTTTTTTATTGCGCGTCTTATTAAACTATTCATATGTAAGTTTGTCTATGTTTTAAAAAAGGTCCTTTTCTGTTGTGGATTAACATATGAACCAAAAATGAATGTGGCAGAGATGTGGATGTTGAGATATATGTTGGGGGCTCGAGTGATAAAAGTTTCTAGAAAGATACAAGAGAGACGATTACAATGATTTGAACATATCTTGGAAGAAGAATGAATACCTTAGTAATAGAAGGTAGAAGAAACTGTGGAAGAACAAATATAAGATGGAAGGACTGTATTGCGGAAGACTTGACAGAAAAGGAACTGAATGAGAACGACAAGCAAAACAGAAATGAGTGGAAGAAGAAAATAAAAAATAGCGACCCCTAACAAATGGGAAAAGCTAAAGAAGAAGATGTCAGTGTCAAGTGCAATTTGCAGAGTTTGTTTATGAAATGATTTTACTGGAAATATAGAATATATTGCAAGAAAATTTATGTATGGAATTTATACATAATACACAGGATTGACGGAAGGTATTGTGCTGGCCACAACAGATTGTCTCGATGTGCGGAATGGACATTTATTCACCATTATTTAATCAGTCTCCATAAAAATCAAGCTAGTTAACAAAATCAAGGATCAACTGATTCGTCATTTTCCAAGAATCAAGGCACAAATTACTTGTTTTGATCCTTATTTTGATATTTGTATTTTGTAACTGTATTGTAATTGGTTTTTGGCTGTTGGGCAGAAGTATATTGTAGCGTGCGTGTAATTAAAAAAAGTTTACATATGTACTATTTTTTTTAACGGAGAGTATAATTCACACGAATAAAATTACATTAATTGTCAAAAAACCAAAACAAAACTGAGAATCTGTTGTTCACGATTATTTGATTCAGAAATCAAATTGATGAATTAAACAAAGTTGATCTACGGATCAGTTTGAGTCCTTAATCAATTGAATAATAAATCAACGGACTAAATACGCTGAAGTGATCAGTAAAAAAGTTATTATACTTAAGTAATATGGAAATATTTCTACAGTTATAGGAAGTTATTTTCGGTAATAAATTTTGTAATAATTTATATAATATTCTATTTGAATTTTCTCTTACACGATAAACTTTTATATTTCTTATTACGGAAAAGGACCAATAATTAATTAGGATATTTAAAATTTATGAATATGCGTCATTATTTTTAGGATCTTTAATACGAGTAATCTTGATCAAAATAAAATGCAATTCATAATTTTTCTTGAATATGAACATATAGTTATGATTTTAATTCGCCCAATTTAAACAAACTTTAATTTATTAAGAAATGAACAAAATTAAAACTAAAAAAAATCTGTTGTGGCCAGCACAATACCGCTCGCCATTTTCATTTTATATTGCATAGGGCGCGAATTTTCTAAATCCATGTAGATTATTTTCCTCGACAAATATATTCCATACTATTGATGACAAATAAACATCAGAATATTTTAAAATTTTGAATAAAAAATTATGACGTATGACAATTGTGACATCTATGTAAATGACTACTAGCGGTCATTCTGACACGGATCCTCATATCTACTTGCCAAGGCCAACAAAGTCACATGACTGCTCGCGCCCTATAAGTAACGAATTTAATATTTCTTGTACACACAAATAATTGAAATTGTTTCTCTTCTTTCGTTCTTTGAGGAATTTTGTCCTACTCTTCTAATATGTTCAAAATTCTTCAAATTCATTGACGGTATTAGCGGTATTTCTTAAGGATATATGTAATATTAACATACCTATAATGTTAAATACATATTTAATTAATAATACAATAAGACATATTAAATGTACTCGTACCTCCCAGAAAAATCTTCCAGTAATATCAGTAAAACTGTTGAATTTTACATATATCTGTCAATTACAAACATTTAAATATCTCAAATGGTTTCCATGGAGTTTTTTGGGCAACGAGATTTATAACAGATTATTCTATATTATTATATACCCTTTCTCCAAACCTAGAAGATATAATAATTTTTTTGAATGTATCAGATTCAGAATTTAATTATCTTTATTACTTGTAGTAACAAATTTTCAAAAAAATAATATTTAGAATTTCTTTTTAGAAACTACCACTTCCGGTTGTCCAATTGTTACCAGAACCTATCATCTCTTCCCATTACAGTTAGATTGAGGAATCCGTAGTGACACAGGTCTTTAATATAGAATTTGAATAATCGTACCTCCAATTCCTCACATACACACGCACATACGAGTACCACACATCCACACACACAGACATCATCGTAAAAATGTTATTATCGGTTTCTAGGGACATTAAAACGTGCTTATTCGCTAAAATCTGGATATGAGAGGTAAAAATATATGATTTTATAGTTTGTCTCAACTTATAGTGAATTGACTTTACTTCACTAATGAAACGGTTAACACCCTTACAGCGGAAGATTTTTTTATCGACTGGTAAAAAAATATTATTCTTTAAAAAACTATTTATAGTTCATAAATTTATAATCGTTTAAAATATACAACAGACTTTAGTACGTGTACTAATAAAAACTTATGTGTAAGTATTTAGTTTTATTTTAAAATAATTATTTTAAAGTAAACTTATTAAGCTAACATTTCTATATTTAGAAGCTAACATTTCTGTATTTAGATAATTTTCTAATTTTGCAACATACTAAGTTCATTCGCACATTATTTGCGAACTCAGCAAATTATGCTTAGCTTATTTTAAGCTGCGATTTCAGAAGAGATAGAAATAAAAGAAATTGGTTATAAATTTAAAGATTTTCGTGTTGTTAAAATAAGAAATGTTGTGGAAGGCATGGCATATATGTGTGGTTCGGTGATTGTCCTGATACTGATACGGGAAGTCGATACTGATACGAACAGTTGACGGATGCGTACAGCTACCACGGCGGACGTTTGCCAATACTGTTTTCCGCAAGACAGGTTACACGGCACGGCAGGCCGTCGACTGACCTACTAAAACACTCGGTAATCTTCGGACAAGTCCGTTGCGAATAAAATTTTGTACATTTTCATTTCACACAGTACTATTCCATAGCATAACCCCATAAAGAACCATATATCGCTGGGATTTTCCATAATATTATGGAATTCATTGGAAGGTGCTGCCATCTACGGCCAACTTACGCAGCTAAAAGACAATTAAATTAATTATACTTATAAATATCCCTAAAAACATACCAAGAGTTGAAGTTAACTAACCAGTTGTCAAATTATAGGTTTGACAAGGCAAGTAGCCAATCATACCCCGACTATCTTAATTTAACCTTGCGGTAAAGTACGGCAGATATAGTTTTTGTATTATTTAACTTAATAACTCTCGCCAATTCCATTTTTTATTACATAAGTATAGGGCGCGAGCAGTCATGTGACATTGTTGGCCTTGCCAAGCAGATATGGGGACCCGTGTCAGAATGACAATTACTAATTATGTAAATGGATGTCAAATGTCAGAATTTTTCATTAAAAATTTCAAGATTTTCTAAATTCACGTAGTTAATTTGTCACTAGGAGTGTGGAATTTACTTGTTGAGGAAAATAAACTACATCGAATTGGAAAGTCACTAAATTTAGAATGAAAAATTATGATATTTGATATTGTACATAATTACTAGCTATCATTCTGACACGGGTCCCCATATCTCCTTGTCAAAGCCAGCAGAGTCACATGACTGCTCGCGCCCTATTGTATTTAACATTTCTTGTATAGCTACACTCTACACCAAAAATTCTATATACTTATATTTATTCCTTATATTTAGATTTTTTAAATTTAAATTCATTCTATGAAGTAATTTTGTCCTACTCTTCTAATTTTTCGAGATGTTTCCAATTCATTGTCGGGAGTAACAGTATTTCTGAAGGGTATGTGTAATATACCTATAATATTAAATATTTAACTATTAATACATTAAGAAATAATATAATGTATGTGCTTCCCAGAAAAAGTCCGATTGGGAAATACGTATTTAAACAAATATAAAGTCTTATAGTTTTTGAGTAATCGTCCTTCCATCATCCCACATATATATACACACACACACACACACACACATCATCGTAAAAATGTTAAAATCGGATTGTAGGGACCTTAAAACGTGCTTATTCAATAAAATCTGGATATGCGATTTTTAGTATGAATCCAATACCTTTCTTAGCGAGAGGTAAAAAATGCCCAAATATAGTCTTAACTATTGTAACCTAAAAAAATATTATTTAATGCTGATAATAAATTAATTTCAGAGGGTACGAATACATTTAGGCTTTGGCTCTTATATCTCCAAACCTATAGGAGATATAATAAAATTTTAAAATGTATCGAATAGACTATTTTACGTTTAATTGAAAAAAAAGATACTACTATTTCCGGTTTTCCAATTGGTACCAAAACCTATTCAACTCTCCCTATTAATGTTAGATTGAGGAATCCGTAGTCAAACAGGTCTTTAGTCTTATAGAATTTGAGAAATTGTGCCTCCAACAATCTAACACACATACACACACACACACATACAGACATCATTGTAAAAATGTTAAAATCGAATTCTATGGATCTTAAATCGTGCTTATTCAATAAAATCTGGATATGCGATTTTCAGCATGAATCCAATCTCTTAGCGAGAGGTAAAAATTGTTGTCGTTCGTCTTTTGTTCCATAGATACGTAGATTTCTTTACAAACTACCCTCGTCGTATGTCATAATTTTCTTGAAATATCTAAATAAAATAGGAATAAATCGTGCGAGAGGGTTAATTATAAAGATAGTGTGCTGGGAAAGAAAAGAATCCCGCAGGTGTCAGAACAGCTGATATGTATAGTGCGTTCCGTACACGTCGATCCAATTGTGTGAAGTCGCTGGTTGCCGTGCCGTACGTCGCCGACAAGTGCATTGACCGAATGTGCGCAAGCATCCACTGACCCAGTTTGTGTACACATGGGACTTCGGCCAACTCCGAACGAGCACGACGTTCGACGCGCGAGACAAGGACGGCGACAGAGACGTCGCCCTCGCCCGTTTGGTAATCACTGCTCAAGAAAAGATTCATCAATCTGATCATCAACACTTTGTTTATTTACTAATCATTGCTTCCTGCGAGGATACGACAGACATTTTAAACATGTTTTATTGTTACATGTTTATTAAATGGGTGAAAATTTTTGTGCGATTTCGAGACAACGAATTTCGACACACCCATACGGGCTTCCGAGAAAATTAATATGTATGGTAATTGTTATGGTGTCATACTTTTATCTCATCTGATAAGAAAATTGTGAATCATACTATGCATAGAAATCATTTTAGAACTTAATACTTAAACATATACACGTATTCTGTTCACATCTGTAAGTCTTACAGATCTGTAAATACTGAACAAAATCGCAACGAAAACTGGCACTCATATGTATAATTTTACATTAATCAACAAGAATAGATGTGTTTTTGTCACTTTTTTATAGATTTACAGATCTGTACGATTTATAAATGTGAATAGAATCGACCCATAAGTCTTACAGATCTGTAAATAATGAACAAAATCGCAACGAAAGTTGGCACTCTTATTTTGTATTAATCTATAAATATGTAGGTGTTTTTTTTATATTTTTTTTACAAATTTACAGTTTTGAACACAGAATACGGCCATAATAGTAATTTACATAACAAGACCTGAAATGATACTTTACTATAGGTGAACAAGCTCAGTAGACACTTTCAGATCATGTTGAGTACAATTTTTTTTTCGTGGTCCTTAAAACAGAATAAATAAAAATCTAAGCATTTATTTTTATTGCGAGGAAATAAGTAATAAATAAACAAGCAACTGATCACCATGGAAACTTTCATGTAGGGATCGGAAACTTCCAACTCAGTAATGAAGAATTTTTCGGTCTAAAAAGTGATCAGAAACAGCTCATTTTCTGGACGATTGCGATTGGTGTCGTTTTTACGAAAATATTTCGAAATAATTATTGATTTTGTCGGCATACTATTTGTTTTAAATATACATTAAATTGCAAATGTGGGTAAATTTCTAGGTTATGTTGTAGATTAGGTGTTAACAAATATGTACTCGAAATATATTATGCCCTAAACAACCAAGTTCCATCGAATCCAAGGTGGTCTTACAAATCGTTCGTTTCAGACCGTGAAACATTCTCATGTCTCCGTTCTTAGAGTGTCTTGCAGACGGAGGGCCCTCAATAGCTTGTATTCTCTAAATAATTATTATTCGTTCGATGTTCCGATACCTTCTTCGATCTAAAGATCTTATAAGCATCAAATACAATTTGGTATATATACAAACAGATTTTTAACATAAATCATGTACAAAACATAAAATAAATAAATAAATATTTCATCACGGCATATTACCCATTACTGGGTGTGCCAATCTGCTTCGTACACAGATATCGGTAATGATGGAATATTTGTACCGTGTGGGCGCTTACAAGGCGTCACCTCACGGGCACTCATTGCTGCCGTGGAGAGTGCGCCACAGGGGTCAATTTTGTGCAAAACATTCATTTAAATATTTGTATTTAACTATAATATCAATGCTATATTTTTTAACCGCCAATTTAACAATCGACAACAGAATAATTCGAAAAGCGGCGTCAAAAGGAAAGTTTAAAGGCGCTGTAATTCAAAGTGGCTTGGAAGAAGCGCCTTGGATGTCATACAGCTTAGTTGAGAAAATGAAGACAAAAATGTACTCGAATCTAAGAACAATTAACAACAAACAATACCGTTGAAAACAAAAGAAACGTGTAGTTGAAAAACAAATTGGCGGTGTTGTGTGTCGAAGGCAGGCGTACGAATCCGAAGTGAGCCGAAGCGACGGCCGAGGCTGTGTGTAGCGCGGTCGTTGACCCCGCGAGTGGTGGGGCCGCGCTGCGATTGCGGCAGCAGCTGCGACATACGTCGCGGAGCGACCGCGACGCCACGAAGAAGAAGAGCGCAGCGCAGCGCCGCGTAACTAGCGTGCTAACAACATTTCCATATTACTACACACAGATACACGGCCGCGGACCGCGGACGGACTTTGTTAAAAAATGTCCAAAATATGTGGTGGATTTCCAGCTGGGCCCTGACAGGAGTCCACGCGGAAGTTGTATCGCGAATGCCGCTTGAGCCAAGAGTGATTGTTTGCATTGTTCGAATCGCGGCCGCGCTGTGACTGTGACACTCTGTGTTTGTTCTATCATAGATACGATGCGAGTTGTGATGACAATGTTGCACCTACAGTGAATCTTTCAATTCGGAGGTTCAGTGACCGGCTTCGTTCGTCGTATCGAAATCTAGTGTAGTGCGGTGCGGTTAACAACTCTTCTTATTCAATCGATAACAAACATAGTGCGTTTAGTGTGTGTGTGTGCGAAAGAAAGGAAAAATTAAGTGCATCAATCCACATTTGTTTTACTTTTATCATAAGTTTGATTGACATCGAGTAATTATTATCGAAATTTTGCTGTTGAATTAAACGTTTTAAGTTCCAATTGGCCAGTGAATCACGTGCGGAGCTGGGGGGCGGTGCAGAGGCAGAGAGCGGAAAGGTTGAACGAACGTACTTGTCAGGTCGCCGAGTTGCGAGTTGTTCAGCGCTCAGCTGCTCGCGAAAATCAATCCAGGCGCGCACTGTGACGTGCCGCCGAAATTCGACCCATCGCGTACGATTCCATGATGAGTTTGTGTATGTGCTGCAATTGCAATTTATATATTAACAAACTCTTTGTACTGTAAAAAGTTTAGTCAAAGGCTGGGCCATCCCAGTCGCTGTATTTTTTCGGGCGCTCGACTCTCATAACCGGAGTTTTGGCGGTTATCGAACCCGGGTTCATTGCTCGCGTGCCCCGCGCTCCGCGGACCCAAACACAAGGCGCGCGCACAACACGCAGCGCTCCGCACCGCGCGCTAAGACGTTTACGTGCGATATCACTTTTTACTTCTTGCAGATTATGCACCACGCATCATTCTCATCATCACGTCACGTGTTGTCATATTGTTCATTCTCTCGTTTAATATTTTACCTTAATCATCATTTATATACTTAATAACTCGATTTTATTTTAATGTTTAGCGGTTTCATGTTTACGGTTTTATTTTATCATAAACGTTATCGCAGGATTATTATTAGATTTTAGATTATATTTTCACCGATAGCTTTTAGAGTTCATTCTAAATTTATTCAAATGGTATACTGATATACAGGTTGTTCATTTTAAATGGGCCATCATTGCTATCTCGAGAACTATAAGAGCTACAAAGACGGTTAAATGGGCTAACTATTTCTATTCTACAAGACAAAAAAAAAGAAACGGCATTTTTTTCGATCAGTGGTTCTCAAAATCTGGGATGTAACTTTTTTATTTTAAATAACAACATATGCTTTTTATTTGCTCATTCGTTAGACATTTTAATCCTGAATTCAGTAATATAATATATTTTTACCCTTACATAACGAATATTTTGAAAAAAATGCATAAAATGTTTAATTTGCTTAAAATATGACTGTAATAAGAATAGAAAAAATGAATGAATAGAAAAAAGAATTAATACGTATTCATTTTTTTCTATTCGTAGCACTCTTATTATAGTCATAGTTGAATTAAATTAATATAACATTTTATATACGTTTTTCTCAAAAAAATCGTATTACTGAATTCAGAATTAAATCTCTAATACATACATACATACACACAGGCATCATCGTGAAAATGTTAAAAATGGATTCTAGGGACCTTAAAACGTGGTCATTTATCAAAATCTCGATATGCGATTTTTAGCACGATCCCTATACCTCCCTTACCAAGGGTAGCGGGAGGTAAAAAGTTAGGACCCGTATTTTGAGGAGCATTGGTCGAGAAAAATACTGTTTCTTTTCTTTAAATTTGTCTTGTGAAATAGTATAGTCATTGTATCTCTTATAGTTCTCGAGATAGCAATGTAAAATGGACCCGCCTGTATGCTTCAAAATGAATCATAATAAATAAAATTTGATTGTTATTGTTTGCTGTAGTTTGGGGAAGTGAACGCCCGATAAGGTCTTCGGTATTATTTTCACAAATTTCTTTATCTTTCGTTTATTTATATCGTTAGAGCGAAATTTACTCTATGGTGCTGTCGCCTGGCCAGCTTGAGGACAACGACCGATAATCAAACTGGCCATACCACGCGTCGAGATTTTTATTCGGCGTTCATGTGAGCGCGTCGAAAAATCATTTACAGTAGTTTTCGGACATAATAGACAGGGTCGGCGACCTGAACATGAAAATAAAACTTATCTTTGCAATCGATAATTTCATTTAAGAAATAGTAAAATCTGCACCGCCCGAGTTCCTTTATTCATTGAGTTTTGGTTTAGTTGTTGGGAAGACCAGGTGGTCGTGTCCCTCGTTTGTGAATCGCTTGTGTTTGCAGAGATCGAAACATGGAAACAGACGTGCACGTAAATGACTGAAGGTATTATTCACAACAAGAATTTGTGGCTCGGGAGAGTTAACAGGCAGTGATAATGGTAGCGCCATTTCGGGTGGCAACAATATATTTAAATGGTTGGCACTCTTGACTGTCAGTTTTTCTAATTGTTACGCTCAAACAATTTCGGTTTTACGCTCTGAACGATCTGAGCGCTTGATGTCGTTCGGTAATTACATCTGAGCGATCTTTTTGCCTTCTATGTTCGGTCCCGATATGTTCGGTCGTTCTCTAACCATGGAGCATTTTGAGCAGTTGTCTGGCGCATGCGTATTTAAGGTAGTTGTCACTCGAGTGTACCTATTCAAAAACTTGTTCTATGTTCAAAATAAAAATTAAGCTAATGCAGTTTATATTTACATAGATTCTATGTTGTTGAGGAGAGAACACTTTTTGTTCTTTGAGAATTGGAAATAATTTTAAAGTCTTCTGGTTATCTATTCCTTTTCCTAATGTGCCAATCTTCTTTAATATTTATATCTGTACCGCAGAGTACGCTTATCAGCAGGGCTGGTCTTGTTATCCCCAACCCAAAAAACCCACTTAAAAACCCAGTAAAACACAGATTAGGTATTTATGTGTTTAGTTGCAGTTTTTCGCAATAGACGTGAAACTCCGTTTAAGTGTACTAAAAAGCAAGTAATGAACTATTATAAATTTGCACTCATGTGAAAAAGTGACAGGTTATCGCTGATTGACTGTTTTGGTCACTTTTTCGCATTAGTGACAGATAAACGCATAAATGCGAAAAAAATGTCATTTTGAATTACAAATTTAATATTTAATGCATAATTAATACAAAAAAAATAACTGAGTTCATAATAGATATCAAAAAAGCCTGATAAAAATAAAACTCATAAAATCCAAAAAAAAACCCAGTGGGCCGGGTTTAAAAAAAACTGGGTTTTTGCCAGTCTGCTTATCAGATGTCACCTTAGGGGCTGTCAAAGCTATTGTGGAGAGAGCACTATATGGACTTATGGAAAATAAATCCCGTTTTTTCGATAACTATTTGCATACGTAATATGATATGATTATCATAAATGATATTCTCGAGTTGTAGATTTTGCGAGAACGTTGAAGATATAATAAATAATTGGATAATTGAATCCCAAAATTTCCTTTTCAATAAATAAACTATATATATATATATATATATATATATATATATATATATATATATATATATATAAAATAACTAAAAAAAAAAACGAAATTTAAACAAACGGCGCAGTAACCATAGCTGTTTTCTTTTCTCCGTGTATTCCTACCTGCTTCCTCTATCCCGACTTTTTAGAATTGCGGAAATATTTTTTAAAATGTAACCTGTTTCGAAATTTTTACTATTTCATGAAATATGATGAAATTTTGCTTACTGGTTAATCTGCCTCTGACCATTGTGAATGTTTAAATAGTTAAAATTTACTGGTCGGCTAATTGTACTGTCGTAAAAATACCAATATATCGGGCTATAATTACATTGGGATATAAGTATTTATAATTTGGTACTCATGGAAAACCATAATTCTTTTTGATTACAATATTCGTATGAATTGAATTAGTATTGTAGTATATTAAGTATCGTACTTGGAACGAGTATCTTCCATATCAAATGTCTACCATTGGCACTGCCATTTATATAGTATAGTTTGTTTCAAGATATAGTAGGCCGACGTGTTTATTAATTATAGGGCGGTTTCCGTTTATGCAATTCAAATAATTTTATAGTTACATTCACTACTGCCTAAAACGTACAATTATACCCTTTCAACTATATTTACGCATGCCCATAAACCCGTGTCAGAATGACATTTAGTAATTATGTACATGGATGTCAACATTTTCTAAATTCACGTAGTAAATTTGTCATCAGGAGTGTGGAACTTACTTGTCGAGGAAAATAAACCACATGGAATTGGAAAATCTATGTACATAATTACTCGCTATCATTCTGACACGAGCCCCCATATCTGCTTGTCAAGGCCAACAAAGTGACATGACTGCTTCCGCCTTATTGTATTTAACAGTACACTCTACACCAAAAATTATACTTATATCTATTCTTTATATTTAGATTGTTTTATTTTAAATTCATTCTATCCAGAAATTTTGTCCTGTTCTAATTTTTCGAAATGTTTCCAATTCATTGTCGGAATTGACAGTATTTTTGAAGGGTATATGTAAAATATTTATAATTTTAAATATCTAACTATTAATACAATAAGAAATAATATAATGTATGTACTTCCCAGAAAAAATCTTCAGTAATGTTTCTGGATTTTTGACACTGACATTTATCTGTCAGTTACAAACATTTTAATTTTACAATGGTTTCCATGACATTATTTGGGCTGTGAGATTTATTACAACAAATTATTATATATCTTATATTTCTATATCTCTAAATCTATAAAAGATATAATAAAATATTTATATGTATCAGATGGAGAATTTACTCTTCTTTAATACAAGCAAGAACAAAAAATTTCAAAAAATAATATTTAAACGATTTTTTAAGAATCTGCTACTTTCGGTTACCAAAACCTTTTTCAAATACGTAGTTAAACAGATATTTAGTATTATATAGTTTTTGAGAAATCGTCCTTCCAACCTCCCCACACACATACACACACACACACACACACACACACACACACACACACACACACACACACACACACACAGAGAGAGAGAGACATCATCGTCATACCTCTCTTAGCGAGAGGTAAAAATTCAACATTAGATGAACATACTTCTGATATGAACCTGCATTTAAAAATAAGTATTATTGAAATCTATTAGTATTTGACTACGGTCAACTGGGCGATGGGTACATTCCTCTCGCCCAATTGATTCCGCCCTGTGCGACTCACCAATTGTCTATTGCCCAGTTGTCGCATACCGGATACGCCAAGTGTAAAAAGGAAACGCCGTATATCTTGAAACAAACTATACTGCTGAATTCTTCCGATGCTACAAAAATATTTGATTGTGAATAATCCTGTTAAAGTGACCGAGTAGGAAAGGATCTTGTGACAATTTTAGGACAATAGCGAGTGGTTGTGCGATTAATTAAAAGTATAGTTGGTGCGTTCGTATGTAATCTGATCCATCGGCCATGCGCGTGGTGGTTTCGGAGCCTATCGGATCAACTCGAAGTCGAAGTGCAGTTGGGGATGGACGCATTCCAGGATCTGTTTAGCGGAGGCGGCGGCGCAGCAGGCGGCACGTGGGGCGAAGGCGCTGGGGCTGGGGCCGAGAAGGCGGCGGGCGAGGGCGACGTGTCGTCTGCCGACAGCACGACGCCGCCTCCGCCCGCCATCCTCGACAACGATAAGCTTGCGAAGAGCGCCAACTCCATCAGAGGTATCACAGATTTTTACAAGGAAATTATTCCTATGAAATGTCTTACAATTTCTTATAATGTAACGTTATATAATACAAATTGGTGCCGAAGCCGAATGTGGTGCTTTTTTCTGTGACGTCACAATAATTTATGTTATATGAGCACCAACTCTTAATCAGAGATTTTTGTCAATAACAATCCCTTTTGAAAACGTTCATAGAGTTATACGAAATATCTATACCTAATTTTAATTCCTACCATTTGTTTATGCTTCATAAGGAGTTCTACGTGTTTCATTCATAATTACAGCAAAATTCACCGGCGATGGCGAAGAGCCACGCATACTCGGCCACGCCGTAGTAGCTTGCTCCATATTTAACTTAAATATAGTTTAAACATAAAAATGAATAATATTGCACTTGCATTGTCAAAATATTTTGGTATTGCGGGGAAATTATTTGAAAAAATTTGATGTATCCAACATACTGCCGTTCAATTCTACGTATTTTGTACAAATTCCGCACAGAATTTTTTTGCCAAATTATTCTATGGGTGTTTTCTTTTTAGGGGAGAAATGAACTGATCTTACCTCGTACTGAACTGAACTACTCCTAAAAAGAACGGTATATGTTTCTTAAAATAAGAAAAAGAAAATAAAAACATATATAGCATTAAATTTATAACATAATAATCTGCTGAATTGGCTTCTGGCTATATGTTGTATTACCTTATGTGATTTGTTTTTGCCACCTTAAATTATTTTACATTTTTATATTTCCAGGAAAATCATGTCACAAAGATATTATGTAAATTTTATTTGACACTGACATCTGTCAATTATTAATATTCTGTTTCCATCGTGCAGCTTTTAACAGCATTAGGTTGCAAGATATTTCTTTATAATTCTTTATCTCTAAATTCATTGAATATGAAGAAAAAAAAGAAAGAAAATAATATAAAAGGTCATCAAGAAAAACTGTTAAAATCTTCAAATTGGGTACTTCCGGTTAATCCAATTATAACCAAAATCTAATCAACTCTTCAAATGACGTACGAGAGAGGAATATGAAAGAATTATAAATTTTGGTATTGTAGTATTAGAGTTATCGAAGGAGAAATTTTTGTCACACACACACACACACAGACATCATCGTAAAAACAGTAAATTCGTATGTAGGGGCTTATTCATTAAAAACTCGCCATTGAATTTTTTGATCAACGACAATACCTTCCTTACCTATAGGTGACGGAAGGTAAAAAGTAAATGTTTCTCTAAGTATTCCAGAAAAATATACGAGTAAGGTGTTTCATAGAAAATATTATGTATGATGTCGATGTACGATATCAATCGTAAATGACAGTACAGACACGTGTTTTTATACGTATTTTGATGTCACAAATTGGCGGGCCCTTATACTTGTTTTCTATGTAACATACTTTAACATAACCTTACCTAACATAAAATTTCATGCCCGCAAAATCAGGCATTTGTTTGTGTACTTTTTTTATAAGTATAAAATATTTTGGTGCGGAAGAACCTTCAAATGTGTCATGCAACAGAATGTATTCAACTAGTACTACATGAATTTGTAAAGAGCGTATAAATATAACAAATTTACATTGTATTTTTAATTCTGTGTTCTGGGATTTATTAATTGTTTAATGTTGACATAGTAAAGAAGAAACAAAACACATACATCATACCTACACCTAATTTAACATTTCAATCTATTTTAAAAATATCACACGATAATTTAATAATTTGTACTTTGGACAACCAGTTGATCGTCTTAAATATAGATAAGTAATGTTGGTTGCATTAGAATATCCACGCATTGAAATTTTGTATTTGTATTGAAATTTCTTTAGTACGAATAGCTAATGGAACAAATTCTTTCAATACTTGGAGAATGTAAATGAATATAATTGTATTTTTCGGAACGATTATTTGAATACCTGGTTACGAATATAGTTAGTGTACTGACTTGACTGCACAATATACGGTTTTTATCTCTTTCGTCATAGGATGTCCCTACTGGTTAGCGATGAGTGTATTTGGTAGAGCTTTATTCATTTCTGTTTAGATAAATTGTAGTAGTGTATAATTTTCGATTTTTACCTGCTTCACTACAGGACACCGCTACCTATTAGTAGGGGGTGTATAAAACGGCAGGCGTTGTTTGATAGTCTCAGTCAGTATTGAATTTTACTTTTATTTCTACTACCCGCTACCCTTAGTAAGGGACGTATAGGGATCGTGCTAAAATTCGCATATCGAGATTTTGGTAAATGGTTTTTACCTCCCTCGACATAGGGTGCCCTTACCTCTCAGTAAGGAGATGTATTTAGTAGAAGTTTATTCGTCTCTATATACGAGTATATTGAATAATAAAAACTCATTTTTTTATTGAGTCTAATATGTTAACAAAATGATATTTGCTTAAGTAATTTTATCTTTTGATTCCTATGAGGTTTATTTTTAATGTTTATTTTCATCGTTTTGTATAATAAACATTGTACAGTGTGTTAAAAAAACCTAACTCGGAGCAGGCTATGAACAAAGAAACGTATGTTAATTTAAAAATATTTAATTATTGTCAAATTGACACGAGATATTGTCAAAAATGTTAACTAAAGAAATAATAGCTTTTCTTCTTGAATCTTATTTTAGAAATGGAATCAAATTAGAAAAGGGCAAATGACAACATACCGTATCCTTCTTTATTATCTTTTTACGTGACAGGCAGAAATGTCAAAAATTTGATAGTTCGATCAGCTTTTGTTTTTTGCATAAAATTGTCAGAAATATGTCGTGTTTGGTATTAAATGAAATGTTTTCTAAATGGCTGTCATGCAGAATTGTCAAAATTTTGACAGTTCGATCGGCTATTGTTTTATGGCATAAAATTGTTAAAAATACGTCGTGTTTGGTATCAAATGAGAGGTCTTGTTAAGGACTGTCAGGCATCAGTGTCAAAATGAAATTTGTAATAATGAGATTAATGTTAGCGTTAGCATTTCGCGATTAAAGTATGCCTACACGGATTATACTATACATACATACATACATACATACATAAAATCACGCGTGTCGCACAAACCCGAAAACAATAAGAATAACATCAACATCATACAACAAATTCTTACTCTTAAACATATTAAAGTGACCGATTTTCGGTAGCGAAATACCGCATCCGGATCACAATAATAGTTAGGAAACAATCATCCTTCGCCACATATTCCTATCTAAGCAGACTTCTTTCGCCTCGGCCACACTCATAATCGCATGCATACATTCTTATCTTCCCACTTGGAAACATTCTCTCTTTAAGCACCCTACCAACCACATCCATCCACTTAACACTTGTCGGCCACGCAATCGAAAACCCTCAACTTCACCAAGTTATATACGCTTAACAAGCCGTTCACTCGCTATTCTCTCCACATGGCCAAACCATCTCAACTGACTCACATCAACTCTCTTAATCACATTGTTCCTAACCATACATTCTTCATACACCAAATTATTCCTTACGCGATCCCGTCTTACATACCCATATACACCAGGTAAATTATGTTTTCCCGTCCATGCCTAGCATTCGCTTCCATACTATTTTAGCAAATTTTGATTTATTATTCCAATACGTTTCAAAAGGAGGTATACATAAGAGATAATCTTGGGAATGCTATAAAACGTACCAAAAGTCAATGCATTATATTTCTAAACAGGGTATACCTGCCGACGAAAGGATCTAAGTTTTATTCGTTTTATTTTGAAACTTGTTCATTACTAGTTGGTCACCCTATAGCAAACACTAATATCGCAACCCTTCATATTCTATCTATTTACTTTTGACTTTAAGTAGAAGTTATGAACATATATAAATTGCAGGCCAGTTATTTATTGCATGTGGTTTTAAGACACATTTGTATTCCGTTTGTATAAATATCGTTTCTCTTTATGTAACGAAATTCACACGATGCGGAGTGTGCAGACACGCAATGATTGCATACAGGATTATGTAATATATGTATAACTAAAGAGCCGGTGCGGTAGCCAGGAGCATTACAGCGGTGGTACACTACAAGTCATTATTAAATTGTGGGTGTGATTCGGAAATTTAAATTGTATTTTTTTCACGATCAGGTTTTTTTTTAAACTTTACCGATAGGGTTTCCAAGGCAGTAAGTTTTGTTTACAAATTACTGATCAGTAAATGATGTGGTACTGATCAGTAAGTGATGTGACTGACCGGTAAGTGATGTGACTACTTACCGATCTGAAGGCGGTGAAAATTACATAAATAAAAAATAAATGTACAATTTTTAAAGCTTTAACGATAACAAAACAACGATCATAGCTTACTTAAAAATGACAAAAAAAAATTTAAAATGTCAAAATAATTTTTAAATAATTCTAAACTTTAATTTGTTATTATAGGGACGATCGTACAAAAAATATAATAAGCATTGCGGGCATTAAGTGCTTCTTACCAGTATCGGATGTATTGGAGATCTCGACTTCGTCTCGATCTCCAAACTAATCCTCAGCCGGTAAGGTGCACTTACTGCCCTTAATACTTAAATAACTATAAAAACATGAATATCTTTTTTTGAATAAAATATGAAAGTGTACTTAAAAACGTAAAAATTACAGAGCCTATAATATCTGAGGTATTTTAGTACCATTGTTGTAGTTTAATATACCGTCCGGTTTTGTGAAAACCACAAACATATTAAAATATCGGAATATTCATAAGTTCGCTTCGAAAATATATGTGCGTAACGCTGGTTGCATTACAGTGTTCTTGCTGCTGTCTTGCTGTTTTAATTATAAACAAATCTGATGTGGCCAGCACATTACCTTCCGTCAATCCAGTGTATTATGTACAAATACCAGGGCGCGAGCAGTCATGTGACTTTGCTGATCTTGGCAATCAAATATGGGAGCCAGCTATTAATTATGTCCATAATTCAATATTTCATTTTTTGGTATTATATGATTCCTTTTCTCGGCGACAGAATTTCACATTCCTATACATAAATTTTCTTGCAAAAGATTCTATATTTCCAGTGAAATTATTTCATAAACAAACTGTGCAAGTTGCACTTGATACTGACATCGTCTTCTTCGTTAGCTTTTCCCATTCGTTAGGGAGATGTGTTTAAAGCATAAGTTCCGAGATATAATTTTTATATTACTTTATAAATCTATCCATACAATATATAGAAAAAGTATTAAAGCAAACTTGTAGAAAATGGAATAATCTTTAATTTTTATAATAACAAATTCAGAAAAAAATACATTTAAAGGTATTTTCTGAAGAAAAATTATCAAGTATTCAAGTAAACTGCCATTTCCGGCACTCCGATTGCCACCAAAATCTAATCAGTTCTTTCCATATTAGAATAAGGTAGAAATACATTGTTTCAAAACTTTCTGAATGATAGTATTTGAGTTAGAGCTTAGAGCGTATACACTATACAGGATCCACACATACATACATACATACACACAGACATCATCGTGAAATGTTAAAAATGGATTCTAGGGATCTTAAATCGTGGACATTTACTAAAATCTCGATATGCGATTTTTAGCACGATCCCTATACCTCCCTTACCAAGGGTAGCGGGAGGTAAAAATTATGACGTGTACAGTCCCATGTATCGTGTAGATTTTTTTTAGATATAACAACTAACATTTGTATTGTTTGTTTCAGCCCAAATCGAGATAATTCCGTGCAAGGTGTGCGGCGACAAGAGCAGCGGCGTGCACTACGGCGTGATCACTTGCGAGGGCTGCAAGGGTTTCTTCCGGCGTTCGCAGAGCTCTGTGGTGAACTACCAGTGTCCACGCAACAAGAACTGCGTGGTGGATCGCGTGAACCGCAATCGCTGCCAGTACTGCCGCCTGCAGAAATGTCTGCGCTTGGGAATGAGTCGGGACGGTGAGTTTGAGTTGAATGGCCGTCTTCTTTTATACCGCTAGGCTAGGCTACCAAGCTAACTGTACACAGCCGCAGCCGTAGCCGCACCGGCAACTAATATCGACTGCTAGACTGCCTCTATACTGGTTTCCTTCTAGGCCACCGGGATGTTGCGGTACTCGCCTGCCTGCCGTGCAGTGCCATGCAGGTGCCGTTAAGCGGGATTTATAATAACCAACGGCAACGAGCAATGCAATCCAACAAACACACATCTTTTATTTCATTTGCTATAAAATATTTATTACACAGTCTATTTATTAGGTGACGCTTGAAGTCAATAGGCAATATTATTTACATTACTCTTTAATATTTATTTTGCCGTTATTAATAAATATATCACGTCTTATTACCAATTTAAAAAGTGTCTGAATGTTTAAACTTTGAAATTAAAAATATTAATTAATAGATATTTAATACAATATTCAAACGATTTTCTGTAAGGTTTTTTGGTATATACAAGTACTACACATTTTCCTTTATAAATTTAATTGACATTCTAATTTTATTTCTAATAATTTTTTAATTTTCTTTATATATTTGTAAACTAGGCTTAAGAGCTCCTAAATAATGTTATTTCGCATATATTATTTAGAATCTACGTAAAATTACAAATTCGGTGATATGCATGAAGTGAATTTTTATTGAAAATTATGAAGAATTAATCTGGTAAGCCATGCAGGCAGGCCGTGAAAACAGTTGAGATAATATTTAAGTTACTATTTAAATAGTCTGATGTGGCCAGCACATTATTTTCCGTCAATCCTGAGTATTATGTACAAATTCCATACATAAATATTCTTGCAAAAGATCCTATATTTCCAGTAAAATTATTTCATAAACAAACTATGCAAATTGCTCTTGATACTGACATCTTTTTCTTTAGCTTTTCCCATTCGTTAGGGCTATTTTTTATTTTCTTCTTTCACTCATTTCTGTTTTGCGAGTCGTCCTCATTCAGTTCCTTTTCTCTCAAGTCTTCCACAATACAGTCCTTCCATCTTATCTTTGGTCTTCCTCTGTTATTTCCACCTTCTATATTACTAAGCTATTCATTCATTTTCCAATATATTCTTCATCTCTCCTCATGACATGTTCAAACCAATGTAATCGTATCTCTTGTATCTATCTAGAAACTTTTATCACTCAAGCCATTTCCCTTATCCTTTAAATCCTTACGCTATCTTTCCGTGTCTTCTCCAACATCTATCTCAACATCCTGATCTTTGCCACATCCATTATATTAGCAGTTTCCATGGTTAGCATAGCTGGATGATTTATAAAAAATTAATATCTTTATAATTCATTAACTATATCAATTAAATACGAAATATAAATGCAATCACATCGTATAGAGAATAACATTTTTTTGAAGGTACTTCTGTATCTAAACCTGAGGAATAATTTTTGGAATCGTGGTGTTGGAGTTATGCGATCCGAAACGATCGTCACATACACACACACACACACACAAACGCACACACACACACACACAAACGCACACACACACGCACACATTGCCTGATATCATGGCTTAGCAGGGCTAATTATTCATAATTTTCTCTTACGTTTTTGTAATTTTTATTTAAGTATTTTTAACAAATTTGTCAGTATCTTACAAAAGCTATCCCAGCTCTGGGTGTATGTGTCTTATTCTCAATAAATCTGGGTAGGCCCTCGAAAAAGAATCACTGTGCTTTTAAGCAATTAATGAATAGGGAAATGTAAAAAATTACACTTTAAATTTGTTTTCTCGATTGCAAAAGTTTTCCGAGTATTTACATAAGTTGATTGTAGCTTTAGATAAATGAGCCATCCCTTGTTATAAATGGATGTTGACTGTTCCAGCGGTGAAGTTCGGCCGCATGTCGAAGAAACAACGTGAGAAAGTAGAGGATGAAGTCCGGTTTCACCGAGCGCAGTTGCGCGCGCAAAGCGACAGCGCCCCGGACAGCAGCGTGTTCGAGCAGCAGACGCCGTCCAGCAGCGATCAGCTGCACCAGCCGTACAGCGCAGGCTATCCTTACAGCAGCAGCGACGTGGGCACCTACACCCCAGCAGCTTACTACAGCACCGCGGGGGTGGCAGCGCCTGCCCCACCCGCCATGTCCCCCTACGACATCTCGGCCGACTACGTCGACAGTACGACGGCCTACGACCCAAGACCTGGCATGGAGCAGCTGGGCGACACTGCCAGCCTCATGCAGAGTGTTGTTACCACAGGTAGTAATACTATAAGAGTGGTCGAAAGTGACAAAAGACACCCCATCAAGACTCACACCATTGTGTAAATAACACCTCACTAATAGTAATCATTCACATCACTCATGGCTTTGCCATCAACAGCTACATAATCATACATGTGCTTCGTATGCCAATATATGTTATAAAACGCTTTACTAACAAATCCCCTACTTGTATCAAAGATCAGAAACAAACACAAATTTGGATCTTGCGCGCATGAAGACTGCATACAGGAGGTAACTGGGAAATGTCTATTAATCAGGGCCCTCGACTGTACAGATAAAGGAAAATAAAAAAAAATACCAGAGGCTACATTTTTAAATACGGTCAATATTTATTTCATTTAGTTTATCATTTTTGTGAAAATATTTGATTGTTTTTTGCCGTTGAGAAAGTGTTTGAGTTGACAGACCTGTTCATAAGAAAACTCAGAACCGAACCTCAAGTATATTTTTCAGTTGAACCCGAGTCAGAACTGAACCGGGTATTAAAATTTGGGTTCAAGGTTCAGCTCCGGTTCAGGTTCATTTTCAGTTTGAAACGTAAGAGTAATCGTAATACAGTCGATTATCGACGCCTTCAGTATCCGTTTGTTGCCTGTGTTGATTGTTTGTGAAAATTGTGTTCACGTCACAATTTAAGTAAAGATTTATTAGTCAAGAAACATTAATTCAATTTTTATTATGTCGAACCGAACCCGGAACAAACCGCTAATGTTATTAATGCTTGAACCAGAACCGCACACGAACCCAATTTTAAGAAACAAATTAACCTGAACCGAACCCCGTTTTTTGGCGGGTTCGATGCCCTGTAAGAAAATGTTTATATATACAAGAACTTAAGCCCTCCGAATTCAAACCGCTAATACTTACTAAATAGGGAGACTTGCTTCTTTCTTAATTTTTCTCACAAAATCGTAAGCCAAGGAACTTAAGCTCACGGAACTTGAGCACACGAAACTCAAACCTATGGAAGCAGTTTTCTCGTTCGAAGACTAGTTTCGTTTGTGGCGGATTTAACGAACGGCAAAGGTTATTTGCCGCCTGGGCCCCCATCATACATTTTTTTTTCTTTAAATTATTATGTAGTAAAACAAGATAATTTAAAAATCGAACAGACTCCTCAAATATTTTGCCATCTGGGACCTTTTTCTTAAATCTGCCGTTGCTCAAGTCAATTCTAACGCCCCCAGTACTTAAGCTTATTTTTTGCTGTACAAAAGCTTGTTTAAATTAGATAGATGATAATTTCGTGACAATGTTTTTGGTCCTGTTTCGACTGCTTGAATTTTAGGCTTTTGGGATTAAATTTTATATCAAAAAAATAGTTGGCTAATGAGTAAACTGTTCATGTATTAGCTGATGAGTTAAAACAGAGCTGGGCAATACTTAAGTACATTTATACTTAAGTACTTAGTACTTCTACTTAAGTACTATCAAAAAACTGCCTGAAGTACTTGATTTTCAAGTACTGTATTTAAAATACTTGTACTTAACACTTAAAATGATACTAAAAAGTACTTAAGTCCTTTTAGGGAACCAAAATACTTTTTAAGTAGGTAAATACTTAAGCACTTATTTTCAATGTAAACAACTTTTTCATTAAATAAATTATACCAAAATAAAATATCATCTTGGCATATTACCCATTACTGGGTATGCTAATCTGCTTTGTGCACAGATTTCGGTAATGATAAACACATATTTGTACCGTGCGGGTATTTATCACCTGCCGGACACTCATTGATGGCGTGGAGAGTGCATCATCATTGATGTAAAGTAATGGTTCTTTTTTTAAATCTGAGTTTTAGTTATGTTATATTGACAGATATAATACATGTGTATTGGTAATTAATTATTCTTGTATCAAAACATTAAATAATTAGATTATTGCCTTTTTAGGAAGTACTTAAATAGATGTACTTGTCCAGCTCTGGTTAAAACGACTCCATTTTAACTTTAATAATGCAAATAAAAATTGTAAAACTTAGTACCTATGGGATTTAGCTGAAAAAATATGTGTACCTCCTGTATGTGGTGTTGATGTGTTTTTGCGCAATGCAATGGGAACAATGTGGATGATGTGTGAATGCAGGCGGGGGAGGGACGTCAGACAGCGGCGGCGACGCGGCGGAGCCAGAGGGTTCCCCGGGTCCGGGGGAGAGCGCGGGGCCCGCGAAGGCCGTGAAGCAGGAGGCGGTGGGCGGCGGCTTCGTGGATAGCACCACGTGCGCACCACCTGCCGCCGCCCCAGCCCCAGCCGACGACTGCGAGACGGTCGTCGCCATGCCCAGTGAGTCAACAACGCGCCACTTCCCCATCAAATTCATTCTTTATTCAATCTTTATTCGTATAAATTATTGTTTGTGTCCTTAGTAGCAACTTAGACGTACAAGTACAGCATGTGCATAGCTTGCACAAACTGCACCGAAGCCACTGAATTTTATAACATACTAATGAGCCTTCTTATCCCTACACAAATCGAAGGAGATATATCAATTGAAGAGTTTCTAGCTTCTGCCAAAAACAAGTTTAGTCCAATATTTTCAATTTGAGATAATCAAAAAACTTTCTTTGCCGTTAAAGACGTTTGTTAAGTTCGTGATTAAATACTAGAAAATGGATGTTAAGTAGGTAAAAGAAATTAAACAATGACGAGCAATGGGGTACTATATCAATTTTTTCAAATGCATTAATAAAAAATCTGATGTGGCCAGCACAATACCTTCCGTCAATCCTGTGTATTATGTATAAATTTCATACAGCACGAGCAGTCATATGACTTTGTTGACCTTGGTAATCATATGTGCGGGTCCGTATCAGAATAACAGCTATTAATTATGACCATAACTGATAAATGTCATAAATTTTCACTCAAAATTTCATTTTTTGATATTTTATGATTGCTTTTCTCGGCAACTGAATTCCACACTCCTGATAACAAATAAACCACATGAAATATGAAAATCATGAAATTTTTAATGAAAAATTATGACTTTTTTTTTTCTTGGGTAATTCCTTGACTGTTGGTATGTTGTAAAAGATTAAAGGTAAATAATTGGAGTTGCAGTCTGGTGAACAATGTTTATTAGGATTCTTTTACCATGTTAAAAGAATCCTAATAAACATTGTTCACCAGACTGCAACTCCAATTATTTACCTTTAATCTTTTAAAAAATTATGACGTTTATCAATTATGACCATAATTAATAGCGGGCCCCCATATCTACTTGGCAGGGTCAGCAAAGTCACGAGACTGCTCGCGCCCTATACATAAATTTTCTTTCAAAAAATCCTAAATTTCCAGTAAAATTATTTCATAAACAAACTATGCAAATTGCACTTGACACTGACATCTTCTTCTTTAGCTTTTCCCATTCGTTGGGTGTCGCTATTTTTTATTTTCTCCTTCCACTCATTTCTGTTTTTTTATCTTTGATCTTCCTCTATTTCTTCAACCTTCTATTACTAAGCTATTCATTCTTCTTTCAATATATTCTTCATCTCTCCTCATGATATGTTCAAATCAATGTAATTGTCTCTCTTGTATCTTTCTAGAGACTTTTATCACTCGAGCCATTTCCCTTACTCTTTCATTCCATACCGTATCTTTCCGTGTCTTCCCCAATATCTACCTCAACATCCTCATCTTTGCCACATTAATTTTCTTCTCATTGACACTGACATCTGTCAGAATTTTCTTAATATAGTAGCTGTTGCCATGGTTATAGCACATAATTCTTTAACTCTATATTCATTGAATATGAAATAAAAATGCAATCTATTCGTATATATAAGAACATTTAATATTTATAATAACATTAAATGTCAAAAAATAATATTTAACAGCGTTTTTTCAAGAAAAACTGTTAAAATCTTCAAATGAGGGTACTTCCAATTATAACCAAAATCTAATCAAGTCTGTATATGGATGTAAGGAAGAGGAATACATAAAAATTGTAATTTTTGGAATTCTAGTATTGGAGATATCGTGGCCGAAATTATAGTCACAAGTCACACACATACAGACATCATCGTAAAAATAGTAAAATTCTATTGTAAGGACCCTAAAACGTGCTTATTCATTGAAAACTCAGCACCGAATTTTTTGACCAAATACTTTCCTTACCTAGAGGTCACGGAAGGTAAGAAATTTACAAAATTTAGACTAGGCTTGTTTTTACTAGAGACTCTTCATTTGGATATCTCTATAATTAATATGATAGATATCAAATTATTGTTAATATAAAATTATGGTCATGCTAGTGTTATTAAGACTAAAAAAATCAAATATATATTTGCCTTTTGATATTAAGTTCAGAAAATTAAGTTAGCTAATCATTTTTTAAGTATCATTGTAAGTGAAAATATTTTAATAACCATAGAACATTTTCTTCAGTTTTTGGAAATATTTAAAATAAAATTGTATAAAATATGAATCATGTGTCTTATTCTTAATATTTTATAAGTTCTTGTATTTTCTAGCATTTCACCATTTATTGTTATTGCTGACAAAATTAAATTTTGACAATATTATCTTTATTAAGAAACATTAACAAAAGTACTCGTTTTTTCCTTCTTTTTTTAAAGTTGAAATTCCTGGATTACTCGATAGCTCATTCAGCATGTTATAAAGTTCAGTGGCCGTAGCATGATAAGCCAACTGATTCATTAATATCTTCACATACATAATATTTCATTTTTGCATGTGGTGACGAAATTATGTTATCTTCACTATCAAATTCATACTGTATCACAAATGTTTCATCACTATTGTTATGCGCAACCCACGTTACACATATGTTAGGCGAGGTATTTCAATGTTTGTAGATGGCGCATGAATTTTTCATGTTTCGTACGAATACAAATCTTCTGTTTAATTTTATGAATATTTAAAAATAATCGTAGCATGGATGAAAATAATGTATAAAATATAAAAGTTCAATTTTATAGGTCGATATGCGATGATTACACAATGTATGTATACGTTATAGTAGTGCATACGGAAGGTAGAATGTTTATTGTTAGCTTATAGTTATGGCTGTGTCTAGGGACAAGTTATTGTGTACCTAATATGAAATGTAGGTACATGCTAAAACTTCATCCCCGCTTAACGTATGTAATAAAAGTTTTCGGAAAAATTTCGAATGCAGCGTTGGATAGCGGGAAGTGTCTACTATTCCGGTACGAAAACACGTTTTTATCGCTGTAGTAGTATTTTTTCTATAGAGGTTAGAAACGAACGTGTTTTTTTCTCGTGCCGATAACAATGTGTGACGAAAAACACGAGCAACGGATCAATGTGAAATATCTCGTTAAATTAAAAAAAACTCTGACTGAGTGCTATAAGTTGTTGAAAGAGGCCTATGCTGAGAATTCTCTATCTCGTGCGAGTGTTTTCCAATGGTATAAACGGTTTTCTGAAGGCCGAGAGATCATCGAAGATGACCAACGTCCAGGTTGACCTGTTTCGTTTTTTTCATCAACGGCATCGCGATGACTGAATGGGATCCCGAGGGCCAAACTGTAAACCAAACTTACTATTTGAAAGTTTTGGCGACACTGCGAGAACGAGTCGGAGTTGTGGAAAAACAAGTCCATCTGCCCATAACGCGCTGTGTGAAGCGTTATTTAGCCGCTAGAGGCATTCCAGTGCTCGAACACGCGCCGTACTCGCCTGATTTAGCACCCTGTGACTATTCTGTTTCCGAAGATCAAGTTTGCCTTAAAAGGAACCCGGTTCGAGTCGATGGAAGAGGTGAAGCGAAAATCGGCGGAGCTCCTAAACGCTCTTACAAAAGAAGACTTTCAACATTGCTTTGACCAATGGAAAAAACGAATGGAACGGTGTGGGGCGAGGCGAGGGGAGTACATTGAAGGGGAGCATTCGATTATAAAATAATTTTTAAAATAAAACTCTTTCATAAGCAGTCTCGTTATTTAATAGCCAGACAAAGTTTAAACTTTATCGTGCGAATTAGAATTTTGAACATGTTTCCGCCATTGTTTAGTAGTCCAAACATAAGCATATCTAATAGTTTTCTTCGATATCCGGACACTTTGTATGTCCTTATAGTTGTATAAAAATAACGTCATTTATGTAACGTGAACTTTTGTTTTAGCGTGTACCTACATTTCATATTAAGTACACATTAACGAACGTCTCCCTAGGTACTTCCTATGGTTGTATGGTTTAGAAATGTTATTAAAGAATTAATTTTTTTGTAGATCCCAGTCAAATATCGGAACTTCTATCCAAGACGATATCAGACGCGCACGCCCGCACCTGTTTGTACTCGTTGGAACATATTCACGACATGTTTCGTAAACCGCATGACTTATCACGCCTGCTGTACTACAAAAACATGGCGCACGAAGAACTGTGGTTAGAGTGCGCGCAGAAACTCACCACTGTTATCCAACAGATAATTGAGTTCGCCAAGATGGTGCCCGGCTTCATGAAACTCTCCCAGGACGATCAGATCGTCCTGCTGAAGGCAGGCAGCTTTGAGCTGGCGGTGTTGAGGATGTCGCGCTACTTGGACCTGCAGCACAATTGCGTGCTTTATGGAGACACCATGCTCCCCCAGGAAGCCTTCTTCACCACGGACACGGCAGAGATGAAGCTGGTGACGTGTGTGTTTGAGCTTGCGAAGAGCGTGGCGGAGTTGAAACTCACGGAGACGGAGTTGGCGCTGTATTCGGCGTGCGTGCTGCTGTCTCCCGACCGACCGGGCCTCAAAGGTTTAGGAGAGATAGGTACGTAGATATCCTATTAGTAATAGACGGCTGTTGCAAGAGTTTTTATATAACTTCTAAGTACTAAATTTAAAAATATATTGTTCTCCTCAAATTTGAAAAGATCACAAAATTTGTGTAATAATTTGAAAAAGTCACGTCTGAAACTGAATGTGACGTTACAGTACATACAATAAATAACGTAAACTGTTTTCCTATTGGCTATAAATGACGTGCTGATGTGTACTCTCACGTCACAAGAATGGGGTTTAATATGAACAATATTGCATAAAAAAAAAATCTGTTGTGGCCAGCACAATACCTCTCGCCACAAAATTTCAAGATTTTCTAAATTCACGTAGTTAATTTGTCACCAGGAGTTGGAATTTACTTGCCGAGGAAAATAAATCACATGAAATTATGATATTTGACATCTATGTACATAATTACTAGTTATCATTCTGTCACGGACTCCCATATCTGCTTGTCAAGGCCAACAAAGTCACATGACTGCTCGCGCCCTATTGTATTTAACATTTCTTGTATACCTACACTCTACACCAAAAATTCTACTCATATCTATTCTTTATATTTAGATTTTTAATTTTAAATTCATTCAATGAAGAATTTTTTTCCTCTTCTAATTTTTCGAAATGTTTCCAATTCATTGTCGGGATTGACAGTATTTTTGAAGGGTATATGTAATATACCTATAATTTTTAATATTTAACTATTAATACAATAAAAAATAATATAATGTGTGTACTTCCCAGAAAAATCTTCAGTAATGTCTCTGGATTTTTGACACTGACATTTATCTGTCAGTTACAAGCATTTTTTATTTATCAATTGGTTTCCATGACCTTATATTTCTTTATTTCTAATAAAAGATATAATAGAATATTTATATGTATCAGATAGAGAATTTACTCTTCAATACTAGCAAGAACAAAATTTTTCAAAAAATAATATTTAGAAGATTTTTTTTAACAATCTGCTACTTCCGGTTTCCAATTATTACCAAAACCTTTTCAGCTCTTCCCAGTAATGTCCGATTGAGAAATACGTAGTTAAGTATTATAGTTTTTGAGATATCGTCCTTCCAACCTCCCCACATACACACACATCATAAAAATATTAAAATCAGATTGTAGAGACCTTAAAACGTGCTTAATCATTAAAATCCGGATATGCGATTTTTAGCATGAATCCAATACCTCTCTTAGCAAGGGGTAAAAATTGATATGCAATACAAAATGTATTGTGTTTATTGTAATTTTTACTTTTTCATGTATTGTATTTACGACTTTACGGAAATAAAATGATAATTATGTTATGTGTTATAGGTCGTTTGAGCCAAGCAGTACTTCGCGCGCTTCGCCTGGAGCTGGAGCGTAATCATACGATGCCTATAAAGGGCGATGTGACAGTGTGTGACGCGCTGCTGACGAAGATCCCGACGCTGCGAGAGATCAGCATGCTGCACATGGACGCGCTGGCCAAGCTGAAGCGCTCCGCGCCGCACCTCGAGTTTCCTGCGCTGCACAAGGAGCTCTTCAGCGTGGACAGTTGAACGCAGCCCTAACCCGCTACGCGCCACCTGCCCACAGCCTTGCATAGTCATGGTAATCTATACATTCCAACAATACAACGCGTAAAATACTGAAAGAGACTTCCTACCAGGGCATCGAACCCGCCAAAAACTGGGTTCGGTTCAGGTTAATTTATTTTTTGAGAGATGGGTTCAAACATTAATAAAATTTGTGGTTTTGTTCCGGGTTCAAGTTCGGTTCGACCTAATGAAAATTGAATTAACGTTTTCTTAATCACCATCTTTATATAGAAATCATTTAAAATGCGAGCCCGAAATTAAACAAGACAAGAAACACGAACACAATTTTCACTAACAGACAACACAGGTAGTAACACATACGCCGAAGTGTACGTTTCGAACTTAAAATGAACCTGAACCGGGGTTGAACCCTGAACCCGAATTTTAATACCCGGTTCGGTTCCGACTCGGGTTCAATTGAAAAATATATCTGAGGTACGGTTATGGGTTCGCTAAAATGTTACGGTTCAGGTCCGGGTTCGATGCCCTGCTTCCTACATAAAGCAAAATCGGATCCAAAATAAATATAGATAATTTTGACTTTTTTCACAAACGTACTGTAACCCACAAAGCCTATTCTTTCGGCTCGCGACACTGAAACGTTTCTATTATTTGAGAAATGAATCAAAAACTGAAAAGGAACACGTGTTCCTGAATTAAAAAATGAGAATTTGTTGACTTAGATTTTAGTGGACATGCTTAAACCGTATTCCTTCGGGCTGTGATTCGCAATCTAAATAATCAAAGTGATCATTATTAAGACGAAGTATGTTTTTTCGTTTCCTATTCATAATCCCCACTTTCTCATTTTGTGATCACTAGACAACCTTTCCCTTCTGAATCATCCTTCTTGAGTGATCACACGGATTCATTTCAGAGCCAATTTAAAAATGGCTGACGACAATAGATTTCGAGCGTAGAATCAAAGTGGGGTTTGTTACATCAAAGAAAATATTTCCTACAAAAGCATGTAATGACCCATCATGCTTTTGAAAACAAAAAATAATGAATTACTGGACTGCAGTCAAAATATTTATTTAAATTTGAGGCCTCTATCGGTTTCGGCATCTCCTATGCCTTCTTCAGGAGGTGATTTTTTTTTTATATTTGTATGTACACATTAAAAAATAATAACAATATACATAACAACACACGTCGGACGTCAAAACAGTTAAAAAATAAATAAATATAATAAAATACTCAAATAGTCGTCAAAATCTTGTAAAAATAAAATAAAATTCACATATATATTTTATTTTTACAAGATTTTGACGACTATTTGAGTATTTTATTATATTTATTTATTTTTTTAACTGTTTTGACGTCCTACGTGTGTTATATTTTTTGTTATTATTTTTTGTGTTCTTTTAATGTGTACATACAAATATAAAAAAAATCACCTCCTGAAGAAGGTATAGGAGAGGCCTGAAATTTAAATAAATATTTTGACTGCAATTCAGTAATTCATTATTTCCATTTATAGTTTGGTTCACGAAAGATGACAATTCAAGGTCATTTCCAAACCATCTGGTATAATATTACTTGCAAATAACTTCACTACATTCCATACACATAGGCGTGCACCAGGTATAATATTTGTGGATACATTTTAATCATTCAAAATCCCGTTGAAAATATTCGTGTTCATTATGCACAAATTGAATAGCTTGCCTTCGCAAAGTTTTTCCTTTCTTTCCCATGATTATGTTCAATAAAATTGCGGAACAAAAATAGAAACTTATTCGTTGATTTTGATTAAACGTCAAATTCAAGAAACAAACTCCGCCACTGGATTTGCTTTAACGTAGAGGGCAGTTCAATAGATAATTGCATACCAGCAACTCATCGACATACGTTCCTATTACTTTTAGTGTGTTAGAGAGCAATGTGAATATGGAACATATATCTGTCATATAGCATAAATCACGTAGACATACGTCAAATAATCTATCTCTTACTAATACATAATGTTGCTATACTACCGCTATATAAAATATTATTTATTCTTCGAACAAATGGCCTTGAATTGTCATCTTTCGTGAACCAAACTACCCATCCAGCCAAGAAGCTTCATCATCCATAATTTTTAAATCATGATTCAAAAGGATCACGATTAAACTAATCAAGATTCACTAAATCACAATCACAGCCCGAAGGAACACGGCTTAAACATAAGTAACAGGTAACCATAGTAATGATTTATTTTTGTGTTGCAGATTCCTTCATACAGATTGTATCGGCCTTAACATATATATTATATATAATATATTAATAAATTAAAACTACGTTAATTACAAAATAAAATTTATTGTTGTGAAATAGATAAAGATAATACTTTAAAAATCGCAGATCTCGACAACACATAAACACACGCGGCAGCTGTCCGAGAAACCTGAAGCACTGCAGTGTTTATCAAGGTCATACAGAGACAAAAATTACACGTGCACATGCGTGCATTAACGAAAAATTTTATATTACTTTCATACGCATAGCATACAACGTGATAGTACGTACATACATACAGAGATGTAGTGTTTTGTATGTATGTTTTCATTAGTTAGAGACTGACGCATGCGCACGTGCGATACCGTGTGCCGATTTCCGTACAGCTAATGGTGTGCACGAAAACAATCTGCCACTTAAACGTAAATTAACACGCTACTAGACTTTAAGAATATTAAGAGTTATACACTATTATAAAAAGATATACATATTATATATAAAGAGAGGCTGATTCGTGAAGTTGACGTAAGCGAATGTTGTTAAGTTTTATAATGGAGTGAGCAGGGCAGCCAACAGACCTTCACCAGCATTCACGTCACCAGAGACCGACTATATGTTCATGTACTTAACCCTACTTCTAGTTTGTACCATTCACTCGATCTATACCGACTACCTTACGCCGAATTGGCTGCCCTACTCAACGGGTAGTTATTGTTTGTTTTATAATGAGAATATTTCAAAGTTTTAATAATGTTCAACTCAAGATACGTCTTGCGTCATATTCAAGATTCAGTTATGTGTTTAAGTTAAGTTTCTCTTGGTGACACATGGTTTTATAAATAAAGTATATAAATATATATGAAAGAGATGTTTATGTATAAAGGATATAAAATAGTTCAATAGAATATTTATAAATATAGAATAACCATATAATACTCTAAGATCAAAGGCATCATTCAAAGCAATGTTTAAATTATTTTTTCTTAGTGGAAAGCCATATCAGACATAATATTGAGTTAAACATAAATGGATCGCTCGTTTGATGAACAGTACCTGTAACATTTTGATTTTGCATTCCACAGATTCGTACATGTTTCATCTGGTTGTTTCATCGTCAAGACAGACTGAAAATGTGATACAGATTAGTCGAAATTGCGAAGCATGTGATGTCGAACGTATGTCTTTGATTTTAGAACTCAGTGATTAGCAAGTTACAAATTAATTCTTGGCTTAAATCATATAAGATAGGGATTACATTATAGATAACGCAACTTATGATACAGTGGAAATCAGAACTCCAACGACCTGGTGTGTTCCGTACGTGACCTGAGATGCTAAATAGAATTGAGTTTAAACCTGTCTACGTGTATTATAAAACGACTCAAGTCTGATAAATCTGATTCTATACTTTTTTACTCAATTTATATATTTTAAATCAGAAATAATGTGATTTTAATAAATCATGTTCTTTTAATGGGCGTTTTCGTAAAGTCAATCGGAGATATCTGACGGACGTTTAAATTTGAGGTTAAAACAAAAGTTTAACTTGTTCAAATGGATAAGAAAACAGCGCTTGATGGCGACTTGAATCATTTGTTTAGATTAGTGGTTCCTAACCTGGGGGTAATTATTACATATTTCAAATCTTGTAAATAAATAACAATACTAACCGTCTCGTAAAATTAAAATTTCGCTCATTTTCTTGTGTTAACGTGTAATAAAGACAATTTGTGTATGTTCCCGATTAGGTCGTAGGTGTGCCATGTCTGAAAAGGTTAAGAACCACTGATTTAGATTACTACTATGTCAAAAAAGTACCGGGAATTGGTCAATAAAACACAAAATATGCATTATTCACCTTCTGGCAAGAATTTCGAGTACACAGCACCGCGATAATCGAAAAAAAAAAACTGTCAACATTACCTTCACATCTCGACCGCTTTTGAATGCACTGTACCACTCATACGCACGTGTTTTTGTTAAGTCGATTCACCGTAAGCCTTATATAACATTTTCAGCGCTTCGGCACGCGAAATTCCATTTGCAATGCAAAATTTGAGACAGATTCTTTGTTCGATATTTTTATTCATTGAAAACATCGCAAAACACACTTGAGATGAACTGACAAATGGAGCACTGTAAACAAACTAAATGACAGATGGTGCTCAAACTCCGCGTGAGCATAGAGGGCAGTTGTGCCAACTTAGCGACAAAAAGAATTTCGACACCCTTTAAGCGGGCTTTTTTAATATACAAATCCCGGTATTTTTTTTGACAGAATGTATTTCTTCGCAACATTGGTAGCGCTGAGCGCCGAGGTTTGCCGAACACAATGAATGGACGAATGTGATTGGTCCAGCGATTGTATACGGAAAACATCTGTGCCCAAAGCTGCCAGTGTTGAGATGTGCTGAACGCGGCCAATTGTGCGAAATAACTCATAAAGACTTCCCAATGTACGAACTGCCATATTTTCTTTAGAACTTGTATATTTTCATGTTTATAATTTTAAATTTACGCGCGCAAATTGTACTAAACCTATACATGAATCAGGACTACGTTCGGAAATTTTAGAGTTAACCTTCTTTACTATAACGCGTTCGAAAATTCTTATTACTTTACTCGGAGTTATCTATTCCAACCATGAAGGTATGAACTTGAACTGTGGGCAAGGGGAATGTAACCCGGTGGGGACGGACGCAGGTACTGTAGTAGTACATATTATAGTGGGGATTCGCGAAACAAACCAATATAAAACACGAAATATATCAAAAAGTCGCTTTCCACAACACACGTACTCGTACAAAAACATACAATGCACATTTGACAGTAATAACCTTGTAATTCCAAAATGACATGGGACACATTGTAGAGGGGGAAACGGTTTCATATACGTTTCAAAATCATCTGAGCGATTTTAAACCTTATTGCAACGCCAAAATCAGCTGAATCAGTCTAGTCGGCCAGTTAAATACTCTTATGTTACAGTTGACCAAATCTAAATAAATACTTGATTATTCATAAATATCAATTTTCTTGATTCTGTTTTATGAATGTATACAAACAAACGCGTATGAAAATGAGGACGTCATAAGACAAAATGGTGACTAAAACGGTGGGTGACACCACGCTTGTTGATATTGAAAACATTCGTCCGACTGCACACGATGTAACACACTTGACCGACTAGACCGATTCAGCTGATAATTGCAACTTTTATCTTGCAATTAGGCATAATTGCAACTTTTATCTTGCAATTAGGCGTAATTGTAAGTTTCAACTTGCGATTAGGCATAATCTAACTAACCTAATTGCAAGATTTATCTTACAATTAGGTTAGGTTTGGTTAGGCTAATTGCAAGATAAAAGTTGCAATTAAGCCTAATTCTAAGATAAAACTTTTTCTATGCCGTCGTAGAAAGTCTCCTAAGATGATTTGGAAAGTGTTCTTACGGCGAAATACATGGCATGCCTTATATTCCTGTTCTAAGATTCCAACCTACCTTGAGCGAAGTGGGTACGTTTCGACATGCGCAGATGCTAAATCAAGTAGATATTTGTCATTCTGTAGTTGTTTCTGGTTTTTAAATTCAGGATGTTTTCAATATTTGACAACACACACAAAACTCCAAACCGTTAAATGAGTTTACTAGAACTCCAATGGTCACACCACTTAACTCTAACTTCACAGTAATTTTGCGAAGTACAGGGATGAAACAAGGTTAAGTTTTCAAACGCGTCGCGTCATCTAAACGCTTCAGATTCCTCGGATCAATCCGATTGGCTTCACGAAAATTCTTAATGTAAATATTTTGCCAGTTGTTTTCATATACAGTTAAAAAGAAAATATAAAAATGTGAAAAATGAAAATAAATGTAGCAATTTTGTATATAATAATAACAAACTCGTTTATATGTATAAATTTGTTACGTAGAGAAATAACTATTGTTGTATGTATATTTAAAAATGATATTATCGATACGTTACGAGCCAAAAAGTACAAGCGACAATTATTACTTTACATATAGCTTGGAGTTCTGGTTTTCTCGCCTAGCTAACACCTCCCATGAGTAAAAACGATATTTTAGCATAATATACCTACGTTCTATTTGACATGTTAACTTTTGTCTCAAATTTTAAATCATTTACGCTAATCATTTCAATACTCGTTGATGTCGGCTATTATTCATTATCATATCGAAAAGACTGTTAATTTAACAAAAAATAACAAAACTAAAAAAAAAACTTTTGGACTTTCCTACGTGAATTTTTGAAATCGGCACAGACAATTGTTGACACGTTCAAACGAAAAGACTGTCGGCCATTTTATATGTGTACCTAACATCCGACCCTATTTGTATTTTTGATTTAGAGAGAGATAATCAATGCATGGACAACGGTGCGCATGATCGAACATTGGATAACCTAAATTTGTTTGTACTTATGAAGAAAAACTGTTGGGAAAAGAATTTGAAATATTTGTCAGCGTGATCAGTGCATGGATTATCTTTTGATTGCCGTGTACAACGTTGGCTGGCCGGCGGTCCAAATTCGCATAACTTTGTTTTGTAAAAATGAGGGTACGGTAAGGGTAATAAGGTAAATTAATTGTTAATTATTAATTATTAAAGTTACAAAAATGTTTAAAAAACAAGCGAGAAGTGTACCTTGGGTTACATTGATGTTGTACATTATGAATATTTATAATTTATTAGTTTTGATATGATTTATGATTATGAGTTAGTCCGATCTACTTTTGGTGACCTCTAGGTTGTAGCCTCTAACAACAGTTGTTTATATCGTTCATCTTTTGTTGTCAGGCGTCGTGGCGACGAAACGGACAGCAGCTGTTTTTGATTTAACAACCAAAACATCTGCTGTCCGTTTTTGTTGACTCCCGCGTCGTCCACTATGTACTACAAATTACATATATTTTTTGTAACACGTATTACTTTTTATTTTTCAACCAAATGCCTCGTAAATCTCGATGATGGATGAATTTAACGTCGATTCAAAGTGTTTCAGTATTAAAATCTGTAAAGTAAATTGTGAATTTTATTTCCAGTTGTGTTGTTTGATTATGATGTGATCTTGTCTGTGATAAAGTTGTTGTGTGTCACCTGTCGCGGTTTCAATACCATTTAGGATAGTTTCATTTTCATGCCGGCTACATAATCGTGCTCATCTAATTTTCATTTTGATGTGGAGAAGATGAGGGACCCAGCCAAGCGGCACTGGCCTTACGGAGCTGACATTGACCCGGGCTTTGTCTCAGGAACCAGTCATCCACCTCTTGCCATTTTTGTTGCAGGTCATAGGGCATATTATAATCTGTATTATACATATACCTATCAGATATATAGGTACCTATTGCAAATAAACATTTTAAAATAAGGAAAATCTTCATTGTTCCATTATAAAAATAACAATTCCTTTATTTTAAAACAATTAAATTGTCAAATTAATGTTTATAAATAAATAAAAATCTGTTGCCAGCACAATACCTCTCGCCACTTCCGTTTTTGGTTACATAAGTATAGGGCGCGAGCAGTGACATTGTTGGCCTTGACATGGGGACCCGTGTCAGAAGTTTTTATTAAAAATTTCAACATTTTCTAAATTCATGTTGTTAATTTGTCACCAGGAGTGTGGAATTTACTTGTCGAGGAACATATACCACATGGAATTGGAAAATCACTAAATTTAAAATGAAAAATTATGATATTTGACAGCTATGAAGAAATTTTGTCCTACTCTTCTAATTTTTCGAAATGTTCATTGTTTTTTGAAAAATATGTGTAATATACCTTTAATTTTAAATATTTAACTATTAATACAATAAGAAATAATACAATGTATTTGCTTCCCAGAAAAAAATCTTCATCCATTATACTTATATCGTATTTATTCAATTCGTTTAGTATTGCTAAATAACTATTTATACTGCGAATTTTGATGAATAACAAAAGTGACACAATATATGTTATATTTATTATAATACTGTCAGTTTTGACATCATAATTATTCAATTGATTTATTATTGCGAAATAAATGTCTTACTTCGAATTTTGATGAATAATAATATTCACTCGGTATAAGTTATACTGTTCGAGTATACTGTCAGTTTTTGATTTATATGAATACTACGGAAATCAGACGATTTCACCCGACAACATGACGTCATCAATCCCTCCCAGCCCCTGGCGATTTGAATCATGTTTACGATTGATGACGTGGGGATCAAGTCGTGGAAACGGGGTTTAAAACCAAAAACATTAGTTGCAGCGACATTAATGTAAACAACGAACATCGTTTTAAAATGGAGCGTCCAATGAATATGAATTTTTCAAAGGCAAGCGTGTTATATCCATCCTTATCGCACACGCTTATAGTCTTTGCAAAAGGCAGAGATAAATGTATGCCAAATTGGCAATTCGTTCGTGATACAGATGACCTTGATTGGACATCTTTAATTTTTTTACTCTAGGTGTATTTTATTATGTTATAAATATAATGCTATACATATACATATGTTTTTATTTTCTATTTATTTTAAGAAACATACTGTTCTGTTTAGAAGTAGTTCAGTTCAGTTCAGTACAAGGTAAGATCAGTTCATTTCTCCCCTAAAAAGAAAACACCCATAGAATAGTTTGCAAAAAAAATTCTGTGTGGAATTTGTACAAAGTACGTAGATTGACGGAAGGTATTGTGCTGGCCACATCAGATTTTTTAGCAATAAAATTATTGTACCCTAAAAAAAATTCTAGCAAAAAATTACCTACTAATTGTAGGTAATCTTTTTAACGAAATGCAATAAAAGAAGTATACCAAGGTCAGACGAAAATCACGGGGCTAAAACGTAGGTTGACCTGAAGTTAAACGATAAATAATCTGTGAAAAATTCAGAGAACGAAATGGTAACCTGCGATAGTGAATCTTCGCAGAGTAATTATCTCAGAGTTGCAGAGCCGGATTGAAATCATCTTCAATTCTCTTCGCTTGTAATTTGTGAAGATGTCTCAACAGTAAGTAACATTTTGATATGTTTTTGAAAAGAATATATTATACCTATTCATAAATTATGTCAAGAACGATGATTACTTTAATAAAAATAATTATTGCGTACCTACAAATTATCGCGAATAATAATTGTCTATTTGTTTTTATATCAGTCGTCGTGTTAATGTTTTATTTCTTTCTTATGTTCATGTTTTTATTGTCAGATGAATCATGTACATGTAGTTTCAGATCATAAGATGGTCATACATTTTATTAACTTGCAAAAAAATTTTGATACAAACAACTATTTTAAAAAAATAGGATATTGCAATTTGCTTGTCGTAGATATGTATTTGACATATCATTTTTGCCTTCCGTCACCTATAGGTAAGGAAGGTATTGTCTTTGGTCAAAAAATTCGATGGTGAGTCAATATGAATTTACTGTTTTTACGATGATGTTTGTATGTCTGTATATATGTGTGTGTGTGTATATACATATATGTATGTATGTATATGTGTGTGTGTGTGACAAAAATTTCTCCTTCGATAACTCCAAGACTACAATTCCAAAAGTTATAATTCTTTCATATTCCTGTTTCGTACGTCCATATGAAGAGTTGATTAGATTTTGATTATGATTGGTTAACCGGAAGTACCAGATTTTAACAGTTTTTCTTGAAAAAACACTGTTAAATACCATTTTTTGATCTTTTATGTTATAAATAAAAGAATATGTTATTCTCCATTCAATTTAATTATATTTTTTTCTTCATATTCAATGAATTTAGAGATAAAGAAATAACTTGCGCCCTAATGCTGCTAAAAGCTGCACCATGGAAACAGAATATTCAAATATTACTAATTTTATTGACAGATGTCAGTGTAATAAATTTAATGCTATATATGTTTTCATTTTCTATTTCTTATTTTAAGAAACATACTGTTCTTTATAGAAGTAGTTCAGTTCAGTTCAGTACGAGATAAGATCAGTTCATTTCTCCCCTAAAAAGAAAACGCCCATAAAATAGTTTGCAAAAAAAAATATGTGTGGAACTTGCTCAAAATACGTAGAATTGACGGAAGGTATTGTGCTGGCCACATCAGATTTTTTTTAAGTCAGTAACTCTGATGTTTTGATTAAATAAATTAAATGTAAAAAATATTATAAATTATTCATTGTTGATGTGATTATAACCTTATTAATTTCGCAAGTTCATAAATTTACAGTTATTTTGGTGTTAGTATAAATATACAAACTGGTTTTCATAAAATATTGTTTATATGTTTAGTTCTTGTTTCGATAAATGTTCTCATAGGTATATAAATTACAGTTACAATTATTTACAATAAATTTTACGTTCCCAATTATGATAAATATAAAATATTGTTTTTTTTAAATCTATATAATTATATTTACTGTTATTTATTTACCGCAGATGAGATTTAAAATATTTTTATATTTGCTCATAAAAAATGACATACTAGGAAATTTGATATAACTTTTTACATTAAAAAAAAATTAAACGGTATATTTAATTGAACAAACAATGTAATTTTATTTAATGTTTAAAGAAATGTTACACGTAGATAGAGAAATATGTTCCTCGTCTTATCGAGAATTGAAGTCACTGAATCTTTCATTAGTAAGACGGCAAAATATAATGGGATCCTCACTATTAAACAAAAATACCTATTGTAACGTTTATTTATTTGGGTGAAGGGTCAAAATCAGAAATATTATTAATTATTATTATTAAATAAAATTTAGATATTAAACGGCGCTCATGATTAAATCATACTTTTTACCTTTCGCTAAGAGATGTCTTGGATTCATGCTAAAAATCGCATATCCAGATTTTAATGATTAAGAAGGTTTTAAGCTCCCTACAATCCGATATTAATATTATTACGATAATGACTGTGTGTGTGTGTGTGTGTATGTGCGTGTAAGTGTATGTGGGGAGGTTGGATGAACGATTTCTCAAAATACTTAATGTCTGTAGAACTACGAATTTCTCAATCGGTCATTACTGGGAAGAGCTGAAAAGATTTTGGTAATAATTGGACAACCGGAAGTAGCAGATTCTCAAAAAAAATCTTCTAAATATTTTTTTAAAAAAATCTTGCTTGTATTAAAGAAGAGTAAATTATCTTTATCGATTTGGAGATAATCTATTGTAATAAATCTCACAGCCCAAATAATGTCATGGAAGCTAATCCAAAATTAAAATGTTTGTAATTGCAAATAAATGTCAGTGTCGAAAATCCAGAGACATTACTGAAGATTTTTTCTAGGAAGTACATACATTATATTATTTCTTATTACAGTAAAAGTTAAATATTTAGAATTATAGGTATATTACATATACCCTTCAAAAATACTGTCAATCCCGACAATGAATTGGAAACATTTCGAAAAATTAGATGAGGACAAAATTTTTAAAAGTATAAAGAATAGATATAAGTAGAATTTTTAGATATATGTAGATATACAAGAAATGTTAAATACAATAGGGCGCGAGCAGTCATTTCACTTTGTTGGCTTTGACAAGAAGATATGGGGGCTCGTGTCAGTATGATAGCTAGTAATTATGTACATAGATGTCAAATAACATAATTTTTCATTCCATCTTTAGTAATTATCCAATTCCATATGGTTTATTTTCCTCAAGTGGCGAGTGGTATTGCGCTGGCCACATTTTTTTTTATAATAAATGGTGATTTAATTTCTTTTGGTTACCAAACTACAAAGTGCTTCAATAACTTATATATATTTACTTATGGAGAAAACATTTACATATCTTGAATTATTCATGATAGTATTTTTAGTTAGCTAATTGATTACGATGTTTTGGTTTTATTATAAAGTTAAAACATCAGACAGTTTGTTTATTTCCGTAAACATTATTTCATCTTCTGTTCATTGTTGGATGAATGAGTTTGATCTAGGCAGTCTTGACTCCGCGCTAATACACTCCTGTAGTATATTCTTTGAAGATTATCTCTTTTCCTACCGTATAAAACCATTTCAAGCGCAGTGCGCTCAACACGCTCAACAATCCAAGACCCTCATCGTCAACACCGACCATCTTCGCCTTCGCCGGTCACTCACACATGTAAAAAATCCGCGAGAATCTAACCGTAAACGTCCGAAACCAAGGCAAACATATTCGCGAAGTTGGTGCTGGTTCATTGCCGCATTTGACTTGGACCGGCATGGGCCATCGGTGAAGATGTGTGTGAATAGATTTGGCGGTAACGTCTTTTCAAGCGTCGTCTGCAGAGTCATGAGTGTAGGCCTAGCTGTTTTGGGGATTGTTAATGCCATAACAATTGATAATCATCTCCTAACCACCAAAAATGGTATGTGCTATCAAATCTTTTGTTATTGTTGTTTAAGGTTATATTTTTCGAAAATTTGCAATGTTGTATCGAAAGGAAATGCCAAAAATTATTGTTTATGGCGGTTAAAGTTTTGATTAAGTTTGGTTTAAAATTGAAGCCTTAGTGCAGATGGGAGTAACTTGATTAGTACACCCAATAATGGATAATAAATCCGTAATGATTATTTATTGGTTATACCGGTATTTTTATTGTGTATACTTATTATTACTGATTATAAAAATAATAGAATTTGGTGGTAGTAATATCTTTATTTTGGAAATATTGATAAGCAAAATATTAGAATCATGCTAAAATTATTAACAATAAGAAAAATCTGTTGTAGCCAGTACAATACCTCCCGCCACTTCCGTTTTTAGTTACATAAGTATAGGGCGCGAGCAGTCATGTGACATTGTTTAGTAATTATGTACATAGATGTCAAATGTCAGAATTTTTCATTAAAAATTTCAAGATTTTCTAAATTCACGTAGCTAATTTGTCACCAGGAGTGTGGAATTTTCTTGTCGAGGAAAATAGACCATTATTAAATTACTAGTTATCATTTTGACATGGCCCCCCATATCTGCTTGTCAAGGCCAACAAAGTCACATTTTTGACACTGACATTTATCTGTCAGTTATAAACATTTAATTATTCAATTGGTTTCCATGACATTATTTGGGCTGTGAGATTTATTACAACAGATTATTATATACCTTATATTTCTTTGTCTAAATCTATAAAAGATATAATAAAATATTTATATGTATCAGATAGAGAATTTACTCTTCTTTTACCAGCAAGAATAAAAATGATCGAAAAATAATATTTAGAAGAATGTTTTTAAGAATCTGCTACTTCCGGTTGACCAATTATTACCAAAACCTTTTCAGCTCTTCCCAGTAATGTTCGATTGAGAAATACGTAGTTAAACAGATATTAAGTATTATAGTTTTTGAGTAATCGCACTTCCAACGTACACACACACAGACATCATCGTAAAAATATTAAAATCGGATTGTAGGGATCTTAAAATGTGCTTAATCATTAAAATCTGGATATGCTATTTTTAGCATGAATCCAATTCCTCTCTTAGCGAGAGGTAAAAACAGGTAGTTAATCAATTTTTCAAAGTATCTTCAGTTTTCAGAAAAAAAATATAAAAGTACCTATATTGATAAATGAACATAACATTTGATTTACCAATGTTGTGAGTGATATATGACTCTTTTATTAACCTAAATTGTTAATAACCTATTGTTATCGTCTAAACATGTTTAGTAGGTAAATATTTTGTTATAAATAGTTTTCTTTTTAATGCCATTTCTTTGTAACTAACCCTTCTAATTAATGAAGTAATTTTTTAGTAAACGGATGTTTGTTTATATTCCATTTTTCCTATTATGCAAATTTCTTCCCATAACGCAGCAACATTGAATTTGCTTACCTACCTATTTATATTCCACAATACTGTGTAATTAAAATTATATTTGTCTTATTATTCATCAGATACGTATCGTTATCTCCTTAATTTGTATCAAGAATGCAAAGGAAGAGTTTAAATGTCTTAAAGATAAAGTAAATAACGAGGAGTTTCCTGAATACGAAACATTTAATTACGTAATTACATTTCGATATATTTATTCACTTTCGCTATTTCATTTGGAATTAATTTATTGTTTGTTCCTTGTTATACTTTCATGCGCGTTAAACACTATATTCACGTTCTTATAATTATAATAATATTTGATTAAAATTTACTGTAAAATTATCATAAATACTACACATAGAATTCATTTTACTTTTACAATAAATTTTTAATTATTATTAATGATGAATTTTTTGTAAATTGTTAACTGCTGAAATTCCGCTTGTTACAAAATGTCATCTGTTTCTTGCATAAATCTTTAATAGAGAACAAAAAACCTGGTGTGGCCAGCACAATACCTCTCGCCACTTCCGATTTTGGTCACATAAGTATATTCAATAATAGAGAATTTTTCATTCAAAATTTGAAGATTTTCTAAATTCAGTTTATTTGTCATCAGGAGTGTGGAATTTACTTGATTGAAAAATCACTAAAGTTATAATGAAAAATTATGATATTTGACATCTATATGCATAATTACTAGCTATCATTCTGACACGGGCCCCCATGTCTGCTTATCAAGGCCAACATAGTCACATGACTGCTCGCGCCCTATTGAATTTAACATTTCTTGTATACCTACACTCTACATCAAAAATTCTACTTACATCTATTCTTTATATTTAGATTTTTAAATTTTAAATTCATTCTATGAAGAAATTTTATCCTCTTCTAATTTTTCGAAATGTTTTCAATTCATTGTCGGGATTTTTGAAGGGTAATATACCTATAATTTTAAATATTTAACTATGAATACAATAAGAAATAATATAATGTATGTACTTCCCAGTAAAAATCTTCAGTAATGTCTCTGGATTTTAGAATTGACGGAAGGTATTGTGCTGGCCACATCAGATTTTTTTCTAAAATAATTTGGGAAGCAACGCGTAAGGAAAAACCGTTTTCCCATGAAAAATGCCTACGAAACGGATTTCTAGCGACAATCGGTATAGTATATAAGTGTACATAAATTGGATGAATGAAAAAAACAAATTTTCCATTAAAAAAATCAGATTCTAAGATAAGTTAATAATTTATAATTTACATAATATGTAAACTGAATTGTATTAACTTATTAATTCATGGGAATTTTTGTTATTTTAATTGTAGCAAAAATTTATGGACTCAATCTTCAGATAAGAACAAAAGTAAAAACTAGTTTGAAGATTCTGAAGAAGAGCCATAATTTTTGCGATGATTTAAAATTAATTAATGGAGTAATTTTAGTACTTCTTCATGGTAAATTACATACAACTGATTTAAAGTTTTTACATGTGTCTTATAACTACTTCAATGTTACTGTTTTATTTGAGTTAGTTTTTATAGCTAATGAAGTAGTTTGTTTTGTATTGTTGACCGTGAGTAAAACCAAGCGAGTCGGATGGTGTTTTGCGATAAGAATAATACTCTGCTGGCTGCGAAAAGCGATTTTTAACATGAATTCATTGTGTTCTAATGAAGATAATTCTTCATGCGTGTTATGAATCACCCAGAGTAACTCTAGCCCGGAATACAAATACATTATTCTTAGGTTACCTAGTGTGTTATAGTGACATTTAGGGCGATATTACAGGTTTCTTTTATACAAGTTACTTCTTATGGATATTTATTTATTTCATTTCTACCTTGTAAATGGTCACAAAAGATGATACTTTTATGACGTTTGAAGAAAAACGTATTTATTCATTAAAATCTGGATATGTGATTTTTAGCATGAATCCAATACCTCTCTTAGCGAGGGGTAAAAATGTTCTCGGCATATAACTCTCATTTGAAAATGAATAAGAGTATTGGTTAGTTATTTTCATTTTATTTCCGGCGACCGGTTTCCGGCAATCTGGCAAAATTTAAATCTGATTTTCATTACTAGTATTTAGTGGTTGTCAGGTTTTTAAAAGTATGAAGTCAATAACTGTTGCTATAATTTATCAATGAAACATTTAGCAATTAAAACATTTTAGTTTGTAAAAACTGCTGTAACGTAACAGATATACCTGCCAGAAATTCAAGTTCAAAAACATGATTACGTGTTGCTCTAGTAGCACGCTCCGCAACTTTTTACAATGTTTTATGTCGCACACGAAACAAAAAATTTCATCAACGTACATGAAAATCTCCGTGAGAGGAAACCGCACCTCCGCCTCGTCTAATTATCTCCCGGAGTGTCTGGCGTGTTGTCGGTGTTGGGTTGCAATCACTTGCTTGCGACAAATGCTCTGTAGAGACGATTACTCATCGGTCACTCATTACCACGCATGAAGTACTGTCTTCATTAGAAAACAATGAAAACGAGGAAAAACATCACGGTAAAGTGACCGAGCACATAAATATAAATGAATTTGTAATAATAATATTTTATAAAAATTTATTACCCATTTCTGGGTGTCCGGATCTGGATCCCACCATTACTATCTATACTGTTGAGGGCGTTTACCAGGCGTCAACTCACAGGCCCGCAGAGCTGTAGTATAGAGAAAGCAGCACTATACAGGAGTAACTATTGTGTTATTTTAAAATTGGAATCGAACCTGGACTGTCCGAATCACAACCAGTTATATAACGCACACAGCCACGGAATCCCATTAGGTACTTACCTACTAATTTCTTCGGTAAAAAAAATTCCATATAAATATTAATATTAGAGTTCCTTTAGAATAAGTACGTTAAGCAATGTGAGCACGAAATGAGTTTCTGCGTTGCACCTAATTTCACATACTAGAGATGCGTTATTTTTGAGGTGAGAATAATTTGTAACCGTTGTTTACAACATATGATATATTACACTGTACATTTGTAACCGCTAAAATTAAGTTTTTTGCTTTTTAGTAACGGCACGGCGTAGTACTTTAGTGTAAACAAACATTTTGCGTGGATGAAGACAATAAAGCAAAGTAAACTAATAAAATGATTGAACTAAGTGTTAAAATTGCCGAAGGCAAAATTGTAGAAAAATAAAGATGGTATCTGTGAAAGACATTTCACATTTATTTTTAATTTTATAGTTACCAGCTCCAATTTTATAGCTTGCTATGGAAATACATACATACATACATAAAATCACGCGTGTCCCACATAACAATAAGAACAACATCAACATCATACAACAAATCTTTACTATTAAACATATTAAAGTGACCGATTTTCGGTAGCGAAATACCGCATCCGGATCATAATAATAGTTAGGAAACAATCATCCTTCGCCACACATTCCTATCTAAACAGACTTCTTTCGCCTCGGCCACACTCATAATCGCATGCATACATTCTTATCTTCCCACTTGGAAACATTCTCTCTTTAAGCACCCTACCAACCACATCCATCCACTTAACACTTGTCGACCACGCAATCGAAAACCCTCAACTTCACCAAAATATATACGCTTAACATGCCGTTCATTCGCCATTCTCTCCACATGCCCAAACCATCTCAACTGACTCACACCAACTCTCTTAATCACATTGTTCCTAATTATACATTCTTCATACACCAAATTATTCCTCACGCGATCCTGTTTGACATACCCACATACACCACGTAAATACCTCATTTCCACGGCAGTCACTCTCTTTTTATGCTTCCCCGTCCATGCCCAGCATTTGCTTCCATACATCAAAGCAGGCACTAGCACTCCATTATATACACTTAACCGAGCATCCCTTGATACGTTAACGTTTCGTACAAACGTACCCAGAGCACCCATTACCTTACATCCAGCACTCACTCTCCTTTCTATCTCTCGATCAATTCGACCATCCCTCGACATCATGCTACCCAAATATACAAACTCATTTACCTGCTCCAGTTTCACTCCATCCACCAACATATTGCACTCAGTCACCAATTTACTCCTTTCAAATACTAACACTTTGGATTTATCAACATTCAACATCAGATTCATACTTCTTTCAACTACATGTATTCTCTCTATCATTCTCCTGAGTTGCTCTTCATTTTCTCCTAAGACAACTACATCAGCATACGCTAACGCAGGCACTATACTTTCACCATTATGTACACCATCCATTTCATTCAAAGCTCTCCGCAATAACACATCCATATACAAGTTAAACAACCACGGAGACATACCACAGCCCTGTTTCACACCAACATTTATACGAAACCAATCACTCACCCTACCATCTATTCTCACAGTAGCCTCGCTACCCTCATACAACGCTCGAATCGCTTCCAACCAGTTTCCATTCACACCGTACTCTCTGAGCACATAGCACATCCCACAAAGTATCTCGAAGAACGCTATGTATATGATTTTATTATGATTAAAGAAATTTTTATCCATACTTATTATTAATGTTGCTTTACTAACGATATTTCAATACATAGATGAAATGTCACCTTTAAAAGTAGATATTGGAAGAAATCTTTTTACTTGTAACTTATCTTAAAATCAGGCTAACTCATTTGATTCGTGCAAAATAATCCTAAGTATTAGACATTTTATTATGTTCCCTTGTAAACAGCAGAAAAATATTCTGAAGTAGATATAAACTATACTAATAACAATTGAATAAAATATGTTTAGAAGCTGTCATTTTATAGTTATATTCTATATTTTCTTCTCGCTATAACTATGAGTCTAATTCATATCGTCAGTTACAGTTTCAGATAAAAATTGAACACATCTTCAGCTTAAGTTATGAAACACGCTGTGCAGCTAGGTAAATCTGTTAACGAAGTATTTCTATTGTTGCAGATTGTTACGAGCGCCTAGCATTAGGCCAACGGCTGGACCCCCGTGATGTTATACAAACTTTATCAACTCGCACGGCTGCTGCTTGCCAGGCTGCCTGCTCTGGGGAGAATCAGCGATGTCTCTCGCTCAGTTTCGGGTAAGTACTTACCTACTAATATAATCTTGAAACTATGTTCTTTAAACTTACAAAAAATAAAATACATGAACTCCGTTTCCACGACTTGATCCCCACGTCATCATATGTAACCAAATGATTCAAATCGCCAGGGCGGGAGGGAATTTATGACGTCATGTTGTCGGGTGAAATCAGACGAAATCGACTGATATAAATATAAATCAAAACTGAAAACTGACATTATACAGTATAACTTATACCGTGTGAATATTATTATTCATCAAAATTCGAAGTAAGACATTTATTTCGCAATAATAAATCAATTGAATATTTATGATGTAATGTCAAATTGACAGTATTATAATAAATATAACCTATATTGTGTCAGTTTGTTAATCATCAAAATTTGAAGTATAAATGGTTATTTAGCAATACTAAACGAATTGAATAAATACAACATAATGGATGAAATATAGATACATCTTTATATTGTCCAAAAGCAATATGTTGCAATAATTGTCGGCAATCTTAGAAACAACGTCTGTGCAATAGCAAAATGCATAATATAATACCAAAAATTAACAAAATTACCAACACACAACGAAACACATATATTATCGATGCCAAAATCAAAAAATCATCTGTATCACAAGATTGACAGAATGACATGAATATTAAAATAATTCAAATATTTGAAAATTACAATTATTACCGCGGTTACAGTGTAGTTTCTTTTTCATTTTTTTGCTGTCGGTTGGACGGAGATAGCGTTCGAAAAACCAACGATAATGAGATAGCGAATAAAAGTCTCATATATATCATGTGTGTTCGACAAAGATGCTAGATAAAAGTTTAGCAATTCTTACATCAGAAATTAATGACGTGAGGATCAACTCGGAGATACAGAGTTTTTTGTAAATGAATTTTCTATAGAAACATTATGTATTTTATTTGTTTAAAATGAAAATGGCATTAGTTTCCTTGGGAAATGATGATTCAGAACTGTTTCAGTAACTCGTTGCAAGGATACAGCGACGTTCCTTTTTTTAAACAATTTATTCATTTCCGTGTTACGAACAATTTTTTACAATGTCAATAAAATAGTTTATAAATTTCATCTGCTTCTTTTTTTCTTCTCAATTCTCATTACTATTTTTTATGCTGTTATTGTAACATATATTTTTATAATAATAAAATAACAGTAGTATCTTATGTACCCTCACAAAAACTAAGCAAACGACACTACTGAATTTGTCAGAATGGGCGGAACAAAAATCTAAATTCATACAATTCGTAGATAATCTTGATCGGACATCTTTCAAAATTTTTAGTGTACATCGTAGCATCTTGTCTTGATAAATTAAAAAGCATCCAATTTGCATTTGAGCGTTTGATAAAAAAGTGGATTTTGTGTATTTTACTCGATAAGAAAAATGTCAAAAGTATTGCATACTTTTTCGAATTGACTTTCAAAGAACAACCATTTTCAATATTTCATAATTTTGGATATTAATAATTTAACTAATTTATATTTTTCAAAAATTGTACAGAGATAAAAACTTTGTTCTTTCTGTATCTTTTCTGTAGCATATCAACAAAAGGTAACGGCACTTGTGAGTTAAGTTTCGTTGCCATCCGCGAAACATCAGATCTTAAACCCATCGGTACAATTCGTGATTCAGATTTCGATATATATATCAAAAAAATGGATTGTAAACTCAACATCCCGAAAGATCCTCCAGCATCTGATGTGCAAAAACCAACATACGCTGTTGCTGTTGTCGACAGACCTGTCACTGGTCCTCCCCATGGATATGAAGTCCAGGAGCATAGTCCTCGACCACGACTTCCACCAAGAAGACCTGTCCAACGCCCACCAGATGTATTTTTATTTCATGGTGATCAGCCAACTGATTATGTGCCTTATCAGAATTATTATGATGTACCGAGACCTTTGCCATTGGCCTATGGGTCTGATAGGGACCGGGAGCCAATGAAACCAAATCTTGATGTTCCACAGGATGCTTACTATTATTATGGAATGCTTAGGCCTTCTTATGAAGACTACTATGGGCATAGACGACCTACACATCATGATTCATATGATCACAATAAGCCATATGATTATTTCGATAATAGACGACCTACATACGATACAAGACCATATAAACCGGATGTATTAAACCCAGATAATCCTAATATTTATCCACCTTTATATGGTCCAGAACCTAACAGAAAAACTTCATATCCTCCACCTATATATGACAATATTCGTCCTATTACATATGAACCTGAAATCGAACCGATTAGGCGACCATATAAACCTAACTATCCTGTAAGACCTTTCGATGAACCTGACCGACGACCTTACGGGCCACAAAATGATGACAGTAGGCCATATCGGCCACCCAATGAAGATTGGCGACCATACAGACCATATAATGATGATAACAGACCATATAGACCACTTAATGACGATATCAGACCATACAGACCACCCAGCGATGATGATACACCATACAGACCATACAATGATAATAAAAGACCACCATATGGTTCCCTAAATGATGATAACAGACCATATGTGCCACATCATGATGATAACAGACCATATGGCACACACATTGATAACAGAAGACCATACGATCAACCGTATGGTATCAACAACAATGACAATAGAATATACGCACATAATGAAGATAATCAATCATACAGACCTCCAGAAATTATTCATTCTTATCGTCCTCCTCCACCGAATGATCGAGATAGACCATACGGTGCAAATAGCGATGAATTCAGACCATATTTAGAGCCCCAGTATGGCAAGCGTCCTTCAGGGAAGCCGTATGATACGAATAGGGATAAAATTAAACCTGATCCTGACAATCCTAATTATTATGGTGGGAAGGGCGATTGGGACAGAGTGGAAAATGGGAAGCCAGGGGATAGACCGCAGACGGATCCAGCGTACAACCCTAAACCTCCCGGGAATCAGCCCCTGCAGTCATCAGGGGAAGGGGACACCGTTACTTCCCTTATCACGCAAATCGTCGAACGTAAGTAATATTTATTTGCACTATTTAAATTTTTATTTAAGAACATAAGAATAAGAGATTCATTGGTAGATTTTATATTTATTTGAAATATTTCTTGAATAAAAACTCTGATGTGATCAACACAATACCTCCCGCCATTTAATTTTTATTAATTTAAATACATATCTATGGGGTTTCGTTGCCGAGTGCCTGATGTCTGGTTGCGAATCTGGGGAACCCGATTCGATCCCAATCGACGATAATATTTCGAATTTTAAATGGAACAAAAGTGTCCCCTGTGTTGCACTCTCCACGCCAGCAATGAGGTGACACTTGGTAAATGCCCGCACGATATAAATATGTCATTATCATTACCGAAGTCTGTGTACAAAGCAGATTAGCACACCCAGCAATGGGTAAAATGCCGTGATAATATATTTATTTTTTATTTAAATACATACCTGCATATTTACTAATGCTAGAAATCATGTATATTAAGTTCCTTTCCACATAACTATTGTTCTATTTACAATTTTCTTTTTAAAATGTTGTTATTAATTTGAAATCATTATTTTTTTGACAGTGACATTTATCTGTCAGTTGGAGGTGTGTTTAAAATATAAGTTCCGAGATATAATTTTTATATTACTTTATAAATTTATCCATAAAACATATATAAAAAGTGTTAATGCAAACCTGTAGAAAATGGAATAATCTTTAATTTTTATAATAAAAAATTGCGAAAAAATAACATGTGAAGGTATTTTTGAAAACTATTTTGAGCTTCAAGTAAACTGCCATTTCCGGTTATCCGGTTGACACCAAAATCTAATAGCTTCTTTCCATATTAGAATAAGCTGAAAATACATGGTTTCAAAAGTTTCTGAATGATAGTATTTGTATTAGAGTGCCCAGAAGATCCACACACACACACACATCATGCACATATACACATACAGTAAAAATTTTGAAAGATGTCCGATCAAGGTTATCTGTATCACGAACGAATTAACAAATAGGCATACATTTATCTCTTTCTTTTGCAAAGTCTATAAGAGTGTGCGATAAGGATGGATATAACACGCTTGTCTTTCAAAAATTGTTTCATATTGTTTCAACTAAGTTAGGACATTCCATTTTAAAACGATGCTCGTTGTTGATAATATTTTCGCTCTAACGTAAGTTTATTTATTAATTCAGATACATTACCTGGATTCATAGCCGTACGTATAACGTTATATTCTGTCACAGTCACTGATATTGTGTCATTATCTTATTTTTAACATATTTGATTTTACATTTTCTTATAAACTTACCAGTTGACTTATTTTTGAATTTTGAATGCTTTTACTGTAATATATATTTTTATAATAATAAAATAACAGTAGTATCTTATGTATCCTCATAAAAACTAAGCAAACGACACTACTGAATTTGTCATAATGGACAGAGCAAAAATCTGAATTCATACAATTCGTAGACGGCCTTGATCGGACATCTTTCAAAAATTTTACTATACACGCTCATACACACCAACAGACATCATCGTGAAAATATTAAAATTGGATTGTAGTGACATTAAAACGTGGTTATTTATCAAAATCTCGATATGCGATTTTTAGCACGATCCCTATATCTCCCTTACCAAGGGTAGAGGGAGGTAAAAATAAAGGCCAAAACTATTTAATGCAAAATGACGTCCATCTGGATAATTAAAGTAATCCTTGGCAGAGAAGGGAGCCAAAGCTGACAGTATAATTGGACAATTTGTTCGGTCCGAAGGCAGCCTTGGATTAGCATCGCAATTTTTTATAAGAAAACAATGGAACCGCGCAGTGCAGAATCATCTCCGAAGCAGGCAACTCATTAGCGGGTCGCGGGTTACTCAGCACGATGTCACTGATAAAGGACTCAAATTTTACGCTTGTTTTACTATTACCACGTCTTTATTGTTTCCGCTGTGGAGAACCGGCAACATGACATCTCAATATAAAAGATCTCTGACCTATTCTGTCGAGAAATCTTTAGCGGAAAAATAAACAATTAGTAATTATGTACATAGATGTCAAATGTAAAAAAATTAAGATTTCCTAAATTCACGTAGTTAATTTGTCACCAGGAGTGTGGAATTTACTTGCCGAGGAAAATAAATCACATGGAATTGGAAAAATCACTAAATGTAGAATGAAAACTTATGATATTTGACATTTGTGTACATAATTACTAGCTATCATTCTGACACGGGCTCCCATATCTGCTTGTCAAGGCCAACAAAGTCACATGACTGCTCGCGCCCTATTATATTTAACATTTAACAATTTTAAATATTTAACTATTAATACAATAAGAAAAAATCTTTAGTAATGTCTTTAGTTACAAATATTTTATTTTTACAATAATTATTAAATAAATAAATAAATATTTCATCACGGCATATTACCCATTGCTGGGTGTGCCAATCTGCTTCGTACACAGATATCGGTAATGATGGAATATTTGTACCGTGTGGGCGCTTACCAGGTGTCACCTCACGGGCACTCATTGCCGGCGTGGAGAGTGCGCCACAGGGATCAATTTTGTGCTATTAAAATGCGATGTAATTTTTGGCGTCGGTCGGGATCGGACCAGACACTCAGGCACACGGCCACGACACAATTATTATATACCTTATATTTCTGTATCTCTAAATATATAAAAGATATAATAAAATATTTATATGTATCAGATAGAGAATTTACTCTTCTTTAATACAAGCAAGAACAAAAATTATCAAAAAATAATATTTAGAAGATTTTTTTTAAGGCTCTGCTACTTTCGGTTGTCCAATTATTACCAAAATCTTTTCAGTTCTTCCCAGTAAAGTCCGATTGATAAATACGTGGTTAAACAGATATTAAGTATTGCAGTTTTTGAGAAATCGCCCTTCCAACATCCCACACACATACACACACACACACACACACACATACATACACACACACACACACACACACACACACACACACACACATGCATCCACACACACAGACACATACATCGTCGTAAAAATATTAAAATCGCATTGTAGGGACCTTCAAACGTATTTAATCATTAAAATCTGAATATGCGATCCAATACCTCTCGCTAGCAGATTTCCAAAAGACACCCGGTATAGGCGTATTTAATTCATTAACGAAGGAATTATATTTATATCTCTTCTTTAGGTTAGTCGCTTAATCCAGAATTGAAATCTCTGCTTTATTTACTAAAAACAGTATTGAATTACAATAATCTTATCTTAGTTATAAATAATACAATGGAGGAACGAGTATTTACTGTTATTTATTTTGAGTACTATTTCATATAATAGTTTCTCTGAAATTAAGTCATGCGCATATTAGAAGCATAATTACAAATAATGTTCATAGGTGTTCTTGAAATAAAATGTCATTTTTTTGCCATTAACCTCAACAATTAATAATGTTATTAAGAATAATAAAATATGTAATTTATTTTCACGATCTGTTCGTAACTTCCCGTTATTTAACTGTAAAACAATAATGAATTTTTTGCAGGATACAAAGTCAAATATCGTTAGTTAATTCATTAAAAATAGCAGCATTTAAAGTTTGAGGCTCGCGTGTGAATTTTTCAGGAGGAACAAAACAACGAATCCGTGTTGAAAGTCATGTAAAAAACAACTGAATAATCGCTAGTACCATTTTTATTATTCTTAACCTTCAAATTAGTTGTTTAGTGAGAAATTTGAATGTGAAATGAGTTCCCGATGCAATGAAATCAACGGGCTCGCATAGGCGTAGTTCAGTTGGACTTTAAAATTCAGGGAGCAACCTTGCCTTATATTAAAAAATTGCAGCACAGTAACGAATTAGAAAAAAGATCATTTATATTAAAAATCTGTTGTGGCCAGAACAATACCTCTGGCCACTTCCGTAGGGCGCGAGCAGTCATGTGACATTGTTAGCCTTGACAAGCAGATATGGGGGCCCGTGTCAGAATGATAATTATGTACATTTTCTAAATTTACGTAATTAATTTGTCACCAGGAGTGTGGAATTTACTTGTAGAGGAAAATAAACCACAGGAAATTGGAAAGTCACTAAATTTAGAATGAAAAAATATGATATTTGACATCTTTGTACATATGTAATTATAGTTGGAGGAAGAAATATTTGGAACTCATTATAGATTCTGCCAATTGGTCGTTATAAAGTTTTATGGACTTTGCGGTAATGGTACTCAGAGCCAGGTAGAGTTTTCTGTCCTGGGCCGTACCCGAAATTTGCATTCAAGATGTACTATTAAATCTGTATTAAAATAATAATTCGTTGTAAGTGTATTTCTTGTAACGTCAATTTGTAAAGTAAAAAGAGATTAAAATATTATAAGATGTTTCCTAATTATGTACTTTTAAATCTGTATTCAAATAACAATGCGTTTAAAATACACTTTTTCTAACATCATTATTAAATACGGCCCATTTCTTACCCTAAAATTGATGCCTTCAAGTTCGAATAATTTATGAGTCCTGACCACAAACAAACCCAACCGTCCATAAAAGATTGTAAACCCTGCATAAGTCAGTTCCAAATATTTCTTCCTCCAATTATACTAGCTATTATTCTGACACGGGCCCCCATATCTGCTTGTCAAGGCCAAGTGACATGACTGCTCGCACCCTATTGTATTTAACATTTCTTGTATACCTACATTCTACACCAAAAATTCTATTTACATCTATTCTTTATATTTATATGTTTTAATTTAAAATTCATTCTATAAAGATATTTTGTCCTCTTCTAATTTATCGAAATGTTTCCAATTCATTGTCGGAATTGACAGTATTTTTGAGGGATATATGTAATATACCTATAATTTTAAATATTTAACTCTTATTACAATAAGAAATAATATAATGTATGTACTTCCCAGAAAAAATCTTCAGTAATGTCTCTGGATTTTTGACACTGACATTTATTTATCAGTTACAAATATTTTATTTTCCAATTATTTGGGCTGTGAGATTTATTACAACAGATTATTATATGCCTTATATTTCTTTATCTCTAAATCTATGAAAGACATAATAAAATAAGAACAAAAATATTCAAAAAATAATATTTAGGCCCGGTTTTTTCAACTCTGAATAAAGTGTCAGTTAACTTAACTGTCAGATAAAATAAAAATATCGCATCGATATTACAGCGTAAATTGATAAAATTATACATACATACATATATGATGCGATAATTTTATTTTATCTGGCAGATAAGTTAACTGGCACTTTATCAAGAGGTGAAAAAACCGGGCCTTAGAAGAATAATAATAAAAACAATATAGGTTACAAAATCACACCTTCAGGCTGCTCTGAAACTACGCCTATGCATTTTCGGTTGCGGACTGATGTGCAACCTTCAGCGTTGCGTTCACAGATCACAATCGCAGCTTCGCTGACTCGACATACGTGCGTGAGCGATGATGTAATGATACGTAATAGTAGCGGTAGTATACGCTTCACTTACTACCTGCATTTATGGAAATCTTCACGGTATATTTATGATAGAATTACCGTTTCACTTTCATTCAGAGCATTGTTATTGCTGTCATAAGTGACATCTAGGTAGTTTTAATGCTTAGCTTTCTGCTTCGGGATCTGTCAACAGGAAATTTATTCCAACTATTTTTACCTATCGCTAAGAGAGGTATTGGATTCATGCTAAAAATCGCATATCCAGATTTTAATGATTAAGCACGTTTTAAGGTCCCTACAATCCGATTTTAATATTTTCACAGTGATGCGTGTGTGTGTGTATGTGTGTGTGTGTGTGTGTATGTATGTATGTGTGTGTGTGTACAAGTCCCAAATTTTTTCGTTCCAACAGTAAATAATACAATATTTATGTCAGTATATCTATAAAACTGAGAGTAAAGGTAACTGACAATATACTCAATTAATTGCCATCTTAAATTTTATTACTTTAATAAAAATTATTTGCGAATAATTAAAGACGAATACATTTGTCACATGCAGACAATGGTTTATTTGCAAACAAATTATTATTTAACCTAAGAAATTGTATTATAAGCAATGTATTCAAGTTCTATACACTCTATTGATACACAATATCAAAATTTGTTGAATTGGAGTAATAATCATAGCATCCAGAAGTTTATTTATTCTTGTTTTTAATATAATTGTAGGTGGCACTTTAATAAATAAATATCACTTTGCAAATAATTTTACTAAAACAATAAAATTTAATGTAGTAATAAATTGAATATATTGTCAGTTTCCTTTACCTTCAGTTTTATAAATAATACTAACATAAGTATTGTATTATTTACTGTTGGAACTAAAAAAATTAGCACGTGTCTGTTGTCACATATTTGCCCGTAGATTATTGTTAAAATGAAAAATTTAGATAACATTATATTTAAATCCAGTACATTTTATTAATACATTAAAAAAAATGCTCAAATATAGTCTTAACTATTGTAATCTAAAAATTTATTTCTTCTTGTTGTTAATATATTTTTTTCAGAGGGTACGAATACATTTGGGGTTGGGCTCGTATAACATCACGGCATATTACCCATTGCTGGGTGTGCCAATTTGCTCGCGGGCACTCATTGCTGTCGTGGAAAGTGCCATTAAAATTCGAAGTAATTTTTATACTAAAACAATTTAGTTAATTCTGTCTTTTTTATAGAAATACAAATGTAAGCATAGAGCAATTTTCATATTGTTCCTAGCGACAATGTGTGTGCTGTTCTTTTGCTGTGTATTGCGTTTCGTCTTAGCGGACCCACTTTCTTTTGTTTATAGCCGAGTTCACGGCCTTCTTTTGCATAAAGGTTTTTTGATTTTATCGCATGTGTGATTTCCTCCTGTTATACAATCTCAGCGAATGTCTTTCCTACCTCCAGCGCACAAATCTATGAGATTTTGACTAGTCATGTGCTGCTGTAAACATTCTTGATCCTTGTCAGACAATTCATCATTTTTCCTTTTCACTTTTTGTTAATTAGACATGTCTATCAAACTGGAATAATGACATATATCGTTCCAGATTTGATTTTTAATTTCAGAATAGAACAATAGTTTTATGGTTTATGGTACAAGTGAGTAAATACATATTTTATCACCAAGCAGAAAGTTTAATTTCCACTTTTGTGACTGATTTACAATAATTAAAGATGACATTTGTCATGATTCGCATAATTATCTATACTTTTATAGTTACAGCGAAAATTTTTATCAATCCTCATCATTAAAGTGTAACTCTAGTAATATTGTTTTATTTCTTCCAATTTAAAATGAAAAACAAAAAAATAAGTTCTTTTACATGTAATCAAATTAAGTTGCCTAGGCAACCTACTTACAGTTTGTTTTACATGATCATAAAATTATTAAACAGTAAACTTAAAAAAAAATATCGTTAAGGTTTATGACGCGTGAAATTGGTTTGTATCTTACTAATTTGATCATATTTTTTTTTTTTGTTTCACACAAATATAATTTATTCTCTTTTTGACATTGACAACTTAGGTAGTATAATATTTTTACCTCCCGCTACCCTTCGTAAGAAAGGTATAGGGATCGTGCTAACCATCGCATATCGAGATTTTGGTAAATGACCGCGTTTTAAGGTCCCTATAATCCAATTTTAACATTTTCACGATGATGTCTGTGTGTGTGTGTGTGTGTGTGTGTGTGCGCGTGTGTGTGTGTGTGCGTGTGTGTGTGTGTGCGTGTGTGTGTGTGTGTGTGTGAGGTCGTTGGAGGTACGATTTCTCAAATTCTATATACGACTAAAGACCTGTGTAACTACGGATTCCTCAATCTAACAGTAATGGAAAGAGTTGAATAGGTTCTGGTAATTGGACAACCCAACATCTACTTCAACATCCTCATCTCTGCCACATTAATTTACTTTTTATTGATACTGACATCTGTCAATTTGAATTATATGAATTTCTTAGTAGTTTCCTTGTTTAGCATAGCTGGCTGATTTATAAAATTTAATTTCTTTAAAATTCTTTAACTCTATATCTATTGAATATGAAGTATAAGATGCAATCAAATCGTATACAGAATAATATATTCTTTAAGTTATAATATCGTTAAATGTCAATAAATCATATTTAACTGTTAAATCTTCAAATGAGGCTACTTTTGGTTCACCAATTATAACCAAAATCTAATCAGTTGTTCTTCTGAACTAAACTTGAGGAATACGAAAATAATATAATTTTTGGAATCGTGGTATTGAAGTTATGCGATCCGAAACTTTCGACACACACACACACACACACACACACACACACACACACACACACACACACACACACACACACACACACACACATACAGGCATACATACATACTGACATCATCGTAAAAATGGTAAAATCGTATTATATGGACCCTAAAACATGTTTTTCACTAAAAACTCATCATTGAATTTTGTGACCAAAGACAATACCTTCCTTACCTAAAGGTGACGGAAAGTAAAAACAAGCTGTTAAAAAATATACTAAAAATACAAGGAATTACGTATGTGCCCAAAGTTTTAAGTCGATCATATATGTGGAAATGAAACTAGACTACAATATTTGACTCGAACAAACAAGAAACAAATGAAGTTTGAATAAAAGCTTGTAAACAAAAATAAACAATGACAAATATATCACATGAATCACATTTAAGTGGTATATAATTAAAAATCAAGTTAGACAAATTCACATTAAGATCAAGAGTTACCATGTAATCTAATTGTTTATAATTTGAGCCTTATTTCATTTTATTTTTTTATAATCTTGTAAATACGTCATTTTAATAGCAACATTAAACCTAATGAACAATTACCGCAGCTGAAATATCATCATGATGGTGTGCTTTAAGCACGTAGCATATGATAATAACCCAGTTTCAGCATTGTGTCGGAATTTGATTTATTTATTCTCAACGACCCTGACAACAACCCAGCGAAGTGATGCAACTACCGCATTACCGTATAAACATACAGTAACAATTTTACACTGACACAAGATATTATCCTCACCATGATATGCAATTAAGATGATAAATAATTCGTATAATAACTAGTATCAATTAAAACAAGCCAGATTTATTGTATAATGTATAATTTATATATTCTTCGTGCCTGAATGAATTGAAATTGTGAATTGAGAATAAGACATAACACCAACACCCACGTGATTTCAATGTTTATATAGCTTACTCAATTACTTGCAAACAGTACCTATTGAGATCGGTTATCTTTTCAGGAGATCCGCACGTTACCAGCTAAATTTACGAGTACCTATTACTAATTTTAAAATTGAGGATGCTGCTATCATGTTTAAGCAATGTTTACATTTAAGCAAGTTTGGAGAATTGTTTATTTAATTGCTCCTTAAATTGTGTAAGTTAGTACATAAAATGAAAAAGATAACTACAAATTTTATATATTTTTTTCGTTTCTTCATCTTAACGATATTTATCGTCTAGCACAGGCTTCTCAATTTTTCCCGTCACTTTTAAATTCTAAGTCAACTTAAAATTGCATGAAATATATAACCAACCCCGATTGGGCTGTATTTTTTGCCTGAGCTGAAATTATAATTGGCCCTAAAAGGGAGTGAATCAATGGCGGCTTGGGCACCAAAACTTTGGAGGGACAAGGGGAGGAGTAGGAGTAGTTAAATCATGTAAGGTATCCAGAAAAAAGAAATTCTTATAGTCTGACGTCATTAAAAGAAGCACTTTCAATTTCAAGTCTGAAAGAGAATTAAAGTCGCTCTCATGAGGAAGAAATTTGTGCGACTAAATTAAAACGTTATCTCAGCTCTTCTTAAGGTAGTTGTGTGTACCTATTCAAAAACTTGTTCTATATTCAATATAAAAATTAAGCTAATGCAGTTTATATTTGCAATAACTTATATTTTCTAACATTATATTATATACACAGATTGCATCAAAATAGTTAAAATCTAATATCAAACACAATAACAGATTAATTTTCTTTTTTTTTTTCGTAGAAAAGTCTTTTTTTAACTGTACCTCTCGCACTAACACATACACAAGTGTCGTATTTCAATGTTGAAGAATAACTGTGGCATCGTCGCACCTAGACATTTATTGGTACATTCGGGTATAAAAGTAATAAGATATTTTAAGATATAATACTAATTCTAAACTACAAATGGAAACTGCAAAACAAATTAATATATTTCTTTCTTAAAATTACAAAAGTATTATTATACTGTTTAAAGTTTTCATGCTTTTCACGTAAAATACCAATTTAAAAAATATTTCTTTCGAATATACGTCTGAAATTTCTTTAACCAAAGATCACCTCTTATTCGCTAATACCAAGCGGGTGTTAACTGATACTCTATCTGAAACGCTTGTATATGGTTGTATTTATCGTATCTTCAGATTATAATTTTCTAGAGGCAATAAAATTAAATCTGGATGGTAAATAATTTTCTAATTTTTACTTAAAATCCGTTAATTAGTTTACTATAACATACTAGTTTCTCGATTAAATATCATTATGGATATAAAAGTAATAATTTAAAATTTTGTATTTATTTTGCCATTTCCTATTCTTCACGTGTTAAAAAGGCCAAATTTAATTGCAAATATCTCAGGTACCGCGTGGTCAATTGTTTTAAAACTTGGAGAGCAGGCAGATTATACTTCAATTTCAATGAATTCTGAATGGTTTCACGATATAACTACCTTAAGGGTTGAGATTTACTATCACCTAAAATTATAATTTGGAAGAGTTTATTGTCACACTGTGTTTGCTTCTGTCTTTATCTAGAATTGAAGTCACTGCATTATGCATCAATAACTTTTAGTTCAGGTAATATATACAGATACAGTTAGATGCAATGTCATTAAAAACATTAAATAAATGATACTTTCTGTTAAATAAGTAATATTATTTTATTTAAAGTAATTTAAGAACAATAAAAGTAAACGAACAAATGTTTTCGTCGCTCGATCTAGAATTGAAGTCACCGATGAATTTATCAGAGAGGCAGTTAAATTCGACTGTGTTTAGTTGTGTTTTAAATATTTTAACTTCAAGATGATTTATGACGAATGTAACAAAATTTTGGCTACTAATTCCTTATCACATTTTGAGTGAAAAATATAATATAAACATTCCACATGGTTTATTTTCCTCGGCTCTACAGCCTCGGCAACTAAATTCCACATTCGTGCTAAAAATAGAACTTCAATACCTTGATACATAAATAAATATTAGTATAATTAATTAAAAATTTAAAATTCATATAGTTTTTGCAAAAATGACACATCACTTATAGCATATTTGAGAGGCAATCATTTCAAGTACCAAATCTTCTCACTAATCTCCTTATTAAAAAGCAATAAGCTTTGGTTAAATTACACGCGACGTCCTTCCTCTTTGACGCCTCTGTTTGGACGCCCGGCGACTCTCTTCAGTATCCTTGAATGGAATGCATATAACTCGCGTGGGCGGCTGCTCTCTCGGTCAGTAGCGTGCGGGTGTACTGTGCCTCCACCGCACAAGTACAAACTTGCATCTTCTCCATCAGATATAACGAGTGTGTGGTTTCTCATAATCATTGTTGTTGCGTTAGTAACTATAGTGTTGGGATTATGCAGCAGTGAAGGATGTGTAAGGCGTTTGCGGTTCTCGTCACGTGCGTATGCGTGATCACGCTCGTTGAATTCACGCGAGCTCATCATGGGCTGCACAGACCTAGGATTATTATTGTTGAGGATGCAAGAGGTACAAATTTGTTATTTTTTCTGTGGAGGAAAAGCTATATTATTCTCATTTAGGTCAATGGTATATTCATTATTTATTTATGCAAAAAATGTAAATTCCATAAAAATATACATAAATAAAAGCTTATTTAAAATGGTCATAAATTTATGAAGGATTTTTAACTGTATTATTGTGGGTATTTTCTCGGCTGTGAGGTGGATTAGATGTTAACAATTACTCGAAAGTTCAGTCAAACAACATTTACAGTAAAAATTTTGAAAGATGTCCGATCAAGGTCATCTGTATCATGAACGAATTAACAAATTGGCATACATTTATCCCCCTCCTTTACAAAGGCTTTATAGTTGGAGGAAGAAATTTTTGGAACTGACTTATGCAGGGTTTACAATCTTTTATGGACGGTTGGGTTTGTTTGTGGTCAGGACTCGTAAATTATTCGAACTTGAAGGCATCAATTTTAGGGTAAGAAATGGGCCGTATTTAATAATGATGTTAGAAAAAGTGTGTTTTAAACGCATTGTTATTTGAATACAGATTTAAAAGTACATAATTAGGAAACATCTTATAATATTTTAATCTCTTTTCACTTTATAAATTGACGTTACACGAAATACACTTAAAACGAATTATTATTTTAATACAGATTTAATAGTACATCTTGAATGCAAATTTCGGGTACGGCCCAGGACAGAAAACTCTACCTGGCTGGAGTACCATTACCGCAAAGTCCATAAAACTTTATAACGACCAATTGGCAGAATCTATAATGAGTTCCAAATATTTCTTCTCCCAACTATAAGCGTGTGCGATAAGGATGGATATAACACGCTTGTCTTTCAAAAATTCTTATTGTTTCGACTAAGTTAGGACATTCCATTTTAAAACGATGCTTGTTGTTGATAATACTTCCGCTGTAACGTAAGTTCAGAAATTAATTCAGATATATTACCTTGATTCATAGCCGTCCGAACAACGTTATTTTCTGTCAATATCACTGACACTGACATTGTGTCATTATCTTATTTTTCACATATTTGGTTTTACATTTGCTAATAAACTTACCAGTTGACTTATTTTTGAATTTTGAATTCTTTTATTGTAACATATATTTTTATAATAATAAAATAACAGCAGTATCTTATGTACTGTAAAGGTTAGGAATCGACATATTACTATAATGATTGTGAATAATAGTTATTTAAGTATTAAGGGCAGTAAGTGCACCTTACCGGTTGAGGATTAGTTACATCCGATACCGGTAAAAAGCACTTAATGCCCGCAACGCTTATTATAGTTTTGCACGATCGTCCCAATAATAATAAAATAAAGTTTAGAATTATTTAAAAAATATTTTGACATTTTAAAAAAATTAGTTGTCATTTTTAAGTAAGCTATGATCGTTCTTTTGTTATCGTTAAAGCTTTAAAAATTGTACATTTATTTTTTATTTATGTAATTTTCACCGCCTCCAGATCGGTAGATAGTCACATCACTTACCGGTCAGTCACATCACTTACTGATCAGTACCACATCACTAACTGATCAGTAATTTGTAAACAAAACTTACTGCCTTGGAAACCCTATCGGTAAAGTTTAAAAAAAATTACCAATAGTTTAAAATACGATTATTTAAATAAAATATATCTTTTCTACATATTATAGAATCAGTTTATATCGTACGAAAGTTTTGTCAATTTGCTAATCTATAATAGCTCTTGAGAAATAAACTATACAAAACATAATTATATTTGAAAGGCGTACAAATTTAACTGACATTGGTCTTATACAAATATATTATTATGTTGACAGTGAAATTGTCCTATTATTAAAATACAAAATACGTAAAATTAAACAAATATATTTGGCGTAAATAAACGGATAGCAACTCGGCGACATTACAGGACATTCTTGACATGTGTCCATTGCGACAATGCGTGCATGTTGACGTTGAAATTAGATTTGTTTAAGGTAGTTATATCGTGAAATCATTTTCAACAGAATTAATTGAAATTTTAAGTACATCTCAACTGAAGTATAATGTACCTGCTCTACAAGTTTTAAAACAATTGACCGAGCGGTACCTGAGATATTTGCAATTAAATTTGGCCTTTTTAACACGTGAAGAATAGGAAATGGCAAAATAAACACAACATTTTAAATTATAACTTTTATATCCACTATGACATTTAATCGAAAAACTAGTATGTTATAGTAAACTAATTAACGGATTTTATGTAAAAATTAGAAAATTATTTACCACCCAGATTTAATTTTATTGTCTCTAGAAAATTTTAATCTGAACATATGATAAATAGGTAGAATTATACTTGACAACCATGTACAAACGTTTCAGATGAAGTATCAGTTAAGTTAACACCCGCTTGGTATTAGCGAATAAGAGGTGATCTTAGGCTAAAGGAATTTCAGACGTACATTCGAAAGAAATATTTTTGAAATTGGTATTTTACGTGAAAAGCATGAAAACTTTAAACAGTATAATACTACTTTTGTAATTTTAAGAAAGAAATATATTAATTTGTTTTGCAGTTTCCATTTGTAGTTTAGAATTAGTATTATATCTTAAAATATCTTATTACTTTTATACCCGAATGTACCAATAAATGTCTAGATACGACGATGCCACAGTTATTCTTCAACATTGAAATACGACACTTGTGTATGTGTTAGTGCGAGTGGTACAGTTCAAAAAAAAACTTTTCTACGGAAAAATAAAGAAAATTCATATGTTACAGTCGTTGATATTAGCTTTTAACTATTTTGATGCAATCTGTTTATATAATATAATGTTCAAAAATATAAGTTATTGCAAATATAGACTGCATTAACTTAATTTTTATTTTGAACATAGAACAAGTTTTTGAATAGGTACACTCGAGTGACAACTACCTTAAGAAGAAAGTTTTTTTAGTAGCACGTGCGTATGTTACAGCGTGCTACCGGCGCGTGTTGGCGGGGAAACGCATTGCACGTAGCTTCATCCGGCGCGCCGTCCCGTGCGAGAGAGTGGAGGACTGCCAGAGAGAATGCCAGGAGGAGAAGAGGTTCGTCTGTGAAGGATTCAACTACAGGTATAGTAAAAGGACTCTTTAGACTGTGTATATTTTCATTGCTTTGGTTCTATAATAAATAAACTCAACTCTATTATGAACATACCTTAATAATGATATAAGATAATATGATCAATTTTTCGATACATTTCATGGAAACTTGTGTAAACTCCATGGTTAACAGATTAATATTTTTGGGAGTCATTCTTTTGGACCGGAATTATATGAAGGTCACGTTAGAATTATAAGAAAATCAGGTTGGCCGCGAGAATCAAAATTTGCACCATAACAGTTATTTATCTATTTGAAATTACTGTGCGAAAGTTAAGGTAATTTTAGTTAACCAAGTTTTAAAGTACCTATCGTCATGAATAAAAAAATCTGTTGTGACCAGCACAATACCTCTCGCCACTTCCGTTTTTGCTTACATAAGTATAGGGCGCGAGCAGTCATGTGACATTGTTGGCCTTGACAAGAAGATATGGGGGCCCGTGGAGAAAAATAAACCACTTGGAATTGGAAAATCACGAAATTCAGAATGAAAAATTATGATATTTGACATCTATGTACATAATTACACGGGCCCTCATGTCTGCTTGTCAAGGCCAGCAAAGTGACATGACTGCTCGCGCCCTATTATATTTAACATTTCTTGTATACCTACACTCTACACCAAATATTCTACTTACATCTATTCTTTATACTTAGATTTTTTAATTTTAAATCCATTCTATGAAGAAATTTTGTCCTCCTCTTCTAATGTTTCCAATTCATTGTCGGGATTGACAGTATTTTTGAAGGGTATATGTACTATATTTATAATTTTAAATATTTAACTATTAATACAATAAGAAATAATATAATGTATGTACTTTCCCCAAATTTTTGACACTGACATTTATTTGTAATTGTATCAGTTACAAACTTTTTCATTTTTCAATTAGATTTTATGACTTTATTTGTGCTGTGAGATTTATTACAACAGATTATTATGCACCTTATATTTCTGTATCTCTAAATCTATAAAAGATATAATAAAATATTTATATGTATCAGATAGAGAATTTAATTTTTTTTACCAGCAAGAACAAAATTTATAAAAAAATAATATTTAGAAGATTTTTTTAAGAATCTTCTACTTCCGGTTGTCCAATTATTACTAAAACCTTTTCACACACACACAGACATCATCATATTAAAAATTAAAAATATTAAAATCGGATTGTAGGGACCTTAAAACGTGCTTAATCATTAAAATCTGGATATGCCATTTTTAGCATGAAACCAATACCTCACTTACCTAAAGGTGACGGAAGGTAAAACATCTAAAAGCCGACTTTTCGCTACCTGTTGTTGTTTCTTCAGGGCGAAAGACTAAATTCTTACAAATAATGGCAGATATAATTATATTCAACCATTATAATTATTAAAAAAAAAAAACCATCTCATCGCTATGATGTCATTTCCGCTTGTCCAGCAACTATTCCTTCCAGAAATACATATTTTTCCAATTAACATCATCATTTTTAAATAAGAATGTATGAGATCACTCATAGATTTTAATCTTTTAAACCGGAAAAGTAAAAACAGTAAAATATGTAAATATCAGCGTGGAAATTCTGAAAAAAAACTTTAACCATTATCTCTAATAACAGTAACAGTAACCGATTGATTTGAATGAACTTGCGATAAGAAGACATTTAATTCCGAGGTGAATATGAATCAACTAGTTGTGTTTATCACTGTAATTTGCGTGATGTTCGCTAATTTCATGGCACGGTATGTAACGGCACAATGTATGAACGTCCTTCCACAGTCCACGATCAATGAGCAAATTGCATATGATGAACGTATTGAAGTGCATTTTATATGATTATAGGAAGCGTAGGATATAAGCATAAATAGACTAAACTGTGCTTATGGTTCTAGTTATTTAACTATTATGTCCCTGAACTCTTTATTTTGTGTACTTGCATTTTGCTTACTAATAAATATTAAGTGAAATAATTGTGGGTAATTTCTCGACTGTGATGTGGATTAGGTGTTAACAATTACTCGAAAGTTCAGTCAAACAGCATTTATTCTTACTATATACCAACGTTTCGGTGCACACTTGCACCTTCTTGAGGGTCTACAACAATTATACAACAAACATGTAATACATACAAAATAACATGGACATTATTTATTTATTTATTTATAAATCGATCCAACAGGATACAAAATCCCAATTACAGGACGATCATACCACAAACAAATATAAAAACGAATGAGTTGAACAGTATATATATATAAGAAATTTAACACGTGACTTAATCCAAACAATATTTTATACTCTTAAATTTAGATAAGGAGTCGCCAAATATGTCAATGTCAATAGTACATGATACACTGTTATATGCTACAACGTGAAATGGTATTAGCTCAAGACTACATGGGTCATCAATACAATTATTAATCAATTTGTATAAGTAGAGAGATAATTGTAAATTTCTTCTGCTACTTAATGGCACCAACTTCAGGCAATAAAACAGAATAATCATGGGTAAAGATAGGATATTGTCCATGTATTTTAAAATAACAATATTTGATGAATTTATGCTGGACAGACTCAATCTTAGATATATATTTATGATATATTCCAGACTTGTAGACAATATTATAGCTTAGAGCGGACAAATACACAATACAAGCTTTTTAGTGTAGTTGTTTTACAGAAAGACCGACAATTTCTAATTACAAATCCAAGATTTTTGTAGGATGATCCCAAGATCCTTAAACTGAGTTACTTTCTCAAGCGAATTAGTTTAAACGTATTAGTAGTAAATCATTATTTTACATTTGCTGTAATTAAAGAACAATTTTGAGTTGTGGGACCATTTTAAAATGTTAATGATGTCGTTTTGTAAGAGAATACTGCCATTAAACAATACCTTCCTTACCTATAGCTGACGAAAGGTGAAAAGCGTCACAATATCCACTTCAAGTGCAAATAAGTAGGGACTAAAGTGATAATGAATGTATTTTTAATCTTATAATTATAGGCTCGATGAAACAGGCCGAGGTCAGGGCGACTGCGAGCTAACCGAACTTCCGCTTTCTCGCATGGACCCATCCCGGGACATAATCCCTGATCGCGACTACGACTTCTACGAGAAGGACAGGGACAGCGGCCCAGATTGCCGTCCTCTACGACCAGTTCTTTCAGGGTCGGGACTAGGACATGGGCATCAAGGCCCAGGCCATGGAACACCATGGGACGTATATCCACCTGCACCGCCTCCTCGTAGGCCTTCATTGCCACCACATCCGCCGCCCCCGCCAGGGAACTATTACAGTGATCGTCGCAAAGGTATCGCTCCCTGCGATCTGCACTATAATCAACCTCTGCACTGATTCTCTTGTGCCTTCTTATGTGCCTTTTGTTAACTATTTTTTTAAAAGTACTCAATAATATACTGGAATGAGCCGCAAGAAGCTCTAGAAAGTAAGTTTAGTTTATTTTAATTTGTAGTGAATTTAATTTTGCTGACTTTTATAGCAAACATTTTTTTATGAATGTTTGATCTGGTAAATTACTTGACTGGGATGGATGATGAAAGATAACGACATTTTTGGAATTCTGTCAACTTTATTTATTTACAAAAGAAAAATTTATAATAATATTGAATTACAGTGGTTTAAATATAAAAAAATCTGTTGCGGCCATCACAATACCTCTCGCGCCCTTTCCATTGTGGTATAAGCATTGTATTTAACATTTCTTGTACACACAAAAAATTCTAATTACACCTAACCGTTATATTTAGTATTTTCTATAATTTTAAATTCATTCAATGATCAAGCTTTCTCCATTTCTTCTAAATGTTCGAGGGTTTTCCAATTCATTAGCAAGATTGGTGTTATTTCTGAAGGGTTCATATAATATACCTATAATTTTAAATATATAATTAATAATACAATAAGAAATATTAAATATCCCAGAAAAAGCCTTCAGTACTATCTTTGAATTTTTGACACTGACATTAGTGACATTTATCTGTCAAAGACATTTTAATTTCTCAAGTAGTTACCATGAAGATGTTTGGGCTGTGAGCAGGCTGTGAGATTTACTACAACAGATTATTTTATAGATTATATATCTATATCTTTAAATCTATAGAAGGTATAATATTTTTTTTAAATGTGTCGGATAGAGAATTTTGTTTTTTAATTTTTGTAATAACATAAATATTCAAAAAATAATATTTAGAAGATTTTTGTTAAAATACTACTACTTCCGGTTGTCCAATTATTACCATAATCTTACATCCGATTCCGGTCAAACCGGAAGCGCTAATATTATGACAATAATTTGTGAGCCCCTAAGCCTAGTTTACAAATAATTAAAGAGAATTAGAAAATAATAATAAATATAAAAGTTATTTTGAGTGGCCTGATTTTCAATGTCACCTTGTATATTGAAAAGGGGGCGCAGTCATGTACTTTGGCCTAGGGCGTAAAGTCCATACTCTTTGACGGCAACTATAGTATAGTCAAATTTTTTGACTCTGTCGAGTACAGTAATAAAACTATAAATGAACTATAAATATCGCAATTATGATAAAGCGGCATATCCTTTACTTTTTCTGTGGTGTAATACTGTTTGGCATCGGCCCATATTTTTGAGCCGCTCTATTCATGCATTGAATCAAACGTCTACCAGGTATGTATAGGATTCAATGCATGAATAGAGCGGCTCAAAAATATGGGCCGATGCCAAACAGTATTATACTACAGAAAGTAAAGGATATGCCGCTTTATCATAATTGCGATATTTATAGTTCATTTATAGTTTTATTACTGTACCCGACAGAGTCAAAAAATTTGACTATAGTTCAGAATATCAGTCTTTATTTCTAGAATTGCTCATTCAAAGTTTTTTTTGTAATTCATAGCTTCAGGGGTTTATTTCAGTATGTAATAATAGAGTCGAAATATAATTTTAATATATTTTTATCGGTTAATGGGAAGCTAGTCTCTTATATTACATTTTCATTTCAAAATCGATTTGTATTTATCATATTTGTAATATTATTTAAGTGCTATATATTTGTACCATATTTTTTGTATTGAGAGAATATTTATAAATAAAATAAGTTTTTTTAAATCAAAATATTTTATTTCAAAATGAATTCCTTAATAAATATATCATTCCAAAAAAAGAAAATGTAATATAGAAATAATCTGGCAATCCTATACAGTCTAATTCATGAAATAGAACACCACGTCCTTCAAAATTCAAAACAATAGGCACATGTTCAATGACATAAACACATTGTGAACACAACTGATTAATACATGAATTAATAGCGCATACATTACACTTGTTGAGATTGATCAGGATAAGAACTGTATTGTCTTACAGATGGTTACTATCATGGATACTTTTATTATTCGTCTTCTGATCCGCGATATGGAGAGCACGCAGGATCAGGGGGTTATCATTATTCTCGTCCGCAGTATCCATTACCTCCTCCAGAAAGACCGTACCATGATACGTACAGGGATAGGGAAAGGGATAGGATGCATTGGGGCCTGCCGATGTATGGATATGGACAGGGGCATGGATATGAGCATGGACATGGACATGGATCTGGATATCCAGGGGGATATGGAAGCAATAGGTCGCATTTCGTGCCCTACAGAGTGGGAGAGGTAATAGTAATATTCATGTAATTTAATTCGAATTCCATCGGACGGCTAGAGTAAAAATCTGATGTGGCCAGCACATAACCTCTCGCCGTATATTTTACCTGGCTGTATGCATAAAGTAAAGAATATTTTTACAATATGACGTATAAACTTCTTTATTATTCAATAAGAGCATGTCTCAACATAAAACAATTTTCACATATATTTACAAAATCTATAAGATATTTTACCACAAATTATGTACAATAAATTACAAAGTAGAGTTTACCATATATAAATTTTAAGCTGATAACAGGGATTTTCAATTCGAACAACGTTCTTGTTTACTTTCTCTTCATATTCTTCTAGTAAAAACATTAATTTTGGCCGTTTAAAATGTATATATCTGGATTGTGCATCTATTCTTACATATCTTCTTTAACATTTTATTTTTTCATATAATGTTGTATCTAAATAAAACTAATTCCCTTCAATAAAGTGATGGATAGATTGCACTCCGATTATTCTTATAACGATGTGTAATTTTGTCAATATTTACAACTTACTTGAGAAGAATTTGATAGCTTTTGCCCCATAATGTTTGAAACAAATTTAAGTTCTTTAACCTATACTTGTCACCTCCATAATAGTCACAGATCAAGAATTAAGAGATTCTCCAAGTACATTTTTCTTTCATTACTCATTATTTCGATGAGATACAATTTTTCTGTATTTTACGTTGCAGAGTGGAGACCATCTTCACTTTCATCTTGTATTTATAACATTTAAATATCGTCTTCCTTCGAGCTGTATTCTCGCTTATATCTATTCTTTACATTTAGATTTTTTATATATAAATTCATTGTTGGTATTAACAGTATTTCTGAAGGAAATGTGTAATATACCTATAATTTTAAATATTTAACTATTAATACAATAAGAAATAATATAATATATGTACTTCCCAGAAAAAATCTTCAGTAATGTCTCCGGATTTCTGACATTGACATTTATCTGTCAGTTACATTTTAAATTTTCAACTTTTTTTCATGGCATTCTTTCGGCTGTAAAATTGATGACACAGCTAAAAGATACTAGGAAATATTTTTAAAACCTAGGTGGGCGGCCCTCGAGACTGGGGCCGTTACGGGGGCAGCTACGGCGGAGCCTACCCCCACCAAGACTCCTACAACTACTGGGGCTTGGATCGCCACGACTATCACGACAACCGTCGAATTTACCACATTCCTGAACCTTTACCACCTCCACACACCGGTCCAAGTGGTCCACCATATCTTCCCGCTCCGCCCCACCGAGAACCACCGTTCCCACCACTACCGCCACTGCCACCCCACAGGGAACCACCACTGCCACTGCCTCCACATCGAGAACCGCCATTGCCACCACTGCCGCCACGTCGAGAACCACCACTGCCGCCACGTCGGGAACCACCCCCGTTTCATCATCATGAACCACTGCCGCCGTATTTCCCGCCTTCTAGTCATGGGGATGGACTTCCACCCTCACACAATCACATCGATTTTGATGGATATCAGCATGGGCATTCCTACCCCAGGAGAGATGGTATGATCTAAATTGTATTTAATTCACATATATTTATTTGACTTGTCACAAATAAAAATGTCAAAAATAATTACGAATTCAAATGGATATTCTTTCGTGGTAGCGAGAAAAATTTTATGCGTAACGCGTTAGGTAAGTTTCTTTTCTGTCTTCGGTGGTTTATGGACCTCAGCTTCGATTAGGTCTACAAATTACCACCTCAGACAGAAAAGTTCACTTACCTTACTTGGTACGCAAATAACTATTACCAAACAGTTGTTAGGATCATGTGTTAGGAGATTGAAATATCGGGCGTAATTAATTCATTTTTTCATTTGTTATTTAACTTGAATATAGAATAGAGATTTGATATAAATACTATAATATACTACAATCTCTTCTTTCCTTTATAGTCAGGACTATTAATGTTTATTGCATGTTAAGTTGGGCTAATTACTATAGAACTATTTATTGTCAGGAATATATGGGCGGCAATACAGTAAAATTTTTGAAAGATGTCCGATCAAGGGCACCTGTACCACGAACGAATTAACAAACAGGCATACATCTCTTTCTTTTGCAAAGGCTGTAAGAGTGTGTGATAAGGATGGATATAACACGCTTGTCTTTAAAAAATTCATATTGTTTCGACTAAGTTAGGACATTCCATTTATAAACGACGCTCGTTGTTGATAATACTTTCGCTGTAACGTAAGTTTAATTATTAATACAGATACATTGCCTGGATTCATAGCCGTACGTATAATGTTATATTCTGTCAGAGTCACTGACACTGACATTGTGTCAGTATCTTATTTTTAACATATTTGATTTTACATTTGCTTATAAACTTACTAGTTGACTTATTTTTGAATTTTGAATGTTTTTCCTGTAATATATATTTTTATAATAATAAAATAACAGTAGTATCTTACGTACCCTCATAAAAACTAAGCAAACGACACTACTGAATTTGTCATGATGGGCGGAGCAAAAATCTGAATTCATACAATTCGTAGACAACCTTGATCGGACATTTTTTAAAAAAATTACTGTACATGCATTAATCTAATATTACATTTCACATTCCTTTTGACCTGTTATCGGCGTCCAACTTCCACACTCATACAGACTCGTCAGCGTCGGACTGGCCCTTTAGGACGCGTTCCCCTAAGTGATATAAAGTACACATTGTCATTCCAATCATAACAGTTATCACAGGCGTGCATTATTATTTAATAAGAAAGACAGGAGAGGGAGCAGGAATAAAGTCATTCCCAAGTCCCAGACTTGGGCAGGTGCCCCGCATATTAAATGCGGTTCCGGTACCCCTATCCGCAAAGGTATGCACCCAGTGCAGGGACGATTTTCTGGAATACGGCTCTAGCGGTACCGTAGTCACCTACACATGTCCTAGACATATTGAGCTCCCAGAGCTCCATATGGGTCCCAGATCCATTATGGGAGCTTAGCTTACAATCGACAACGTACACATTGTCATTATAATCACAACAATTGCTACAGCCGTGCATTATACGATGGACAGGAGGGGAGATAGGTATAAGGTCCGTTCCTGACCTATGAGAGCTTAGCTTACGCTCGCACGTAGGTTTTCAGACCTTTCATGGAGCTCAGCCTGTCATTTGGTGTTTCTCACACCTGGTGTTTTACTACTAGCCGTACCATAGCCATCAATTCATGTCCCAGACATGTTGGGTCCCAGACCCGTCGCGAGAGCTTAACTTACGGCCATAAGCAGGTCCCAGACCTCTTATGGACTTCAGCCTCTCACTTGGCGTTTCTCTGCTATGTACGCTAGCCACCTTTAGAGTACACGACTCTATGGACCCAGGGTTGTCCCAGACAACCCTTCGGATAATAGGAGAATACTATATATGTTTGCGGCCACAAACCAATAATACAAATGTATATCTCACATATGCCATGCGTATCAAATACACAAATAGTGTACAACATAACAATCAAGCAACTAGCGATTCACACATATACGCTACACCTGTATTGTAAGCAGAACAACCGTGAGATTCACCTTTAATTACAGCAAACTGCTTGTCTTTTCCTATGAACACTATCACACATTTCCGCATGGCACTGTTAGCACACACAAACTAACCATCCAAGGCTTGGGGGTGTCTTACCTTTAAGGAATGTCAAGTGTTTATGCCTGCGCCTCTAACCCAGTGGCGTGCCACCAAAAAGTAAATATATTTATTTTTACTGTTCGGTGAATAGATTGTTCTACACGACAAGGAATGGGATTCAGATTGAACAAGGGTGTTGTTAAGAAATTCTACGCTGTACCAAACATCCACGAATGTGAGCGTTTATGCTATCAAGAAAAAGATTTCATTTGCGTGTCGTTCAGTTTCAGGTAAGTAAGAAAACAACTGATTATAATTTGAATTACTTTTAATTTGACTTTGTATATTTCAATTGACAAAGAAATGCGACGGACGCTGACGATTTAAATCCTTGGACGGACTTAAACCCTACTTACGATGATCCTTACCATATTGACTGGACTTCACTGACCGCAGAAGAACGAATTTTAAACATACCAACTTCAAGGTTACATTCTTATGTTATTTATTTGGAATTATACATTGCACGTATATAATTCACAGGGTCTACGAAAAAATTGGACACTTTTTTAAGGTTTCCTACAGTAATCAATAATTCTCACGCACTAAATAATAAATTATTAAAATCGGTATAGTTTGGTTCACGAAATTTGACTATTCAAGGTCATTTATTGAGCGTATGGTATAATATTATTTGTAGATAACTTCACTGCATTTCATATACATAGACGTGCAACATGAAATATTTAGGGATACATTTAAACTGAAAAAAAATAAGTGTAATTTATTTGAAATTATTTTTTTAAATAATGCATTTCTCAAAGATTTATGCTCTTTACCTATGTGTTTGCAAAGCTCAAAAACCTAGACTTGACATATGGAATAATAATTTCATTTAAATTTCAACGTCACTGGGTAAATATTAGCACAGAGGGCAGTGTAGTGGATAATTAGATATCTGTAACTCTACGACATACGTCATTATTATTTGTAATGTGTTAGAAAGTAATGTCACCATTTACGTATATCTCTCACACAACATAAATTAAATAGACATACGTTAAATAATCTTTCTAACATGAAATGTTGCTAAGCTACTACTGTATAAAGTGCTGTATATTCTATCCTAGAACAAGTCACCTTGAATAGTCATCTTTCGTGAACCGAACTATAGAAGCTAAGTCTGAAATAGAAGATGACCCTTAAAATCTGGTTGAAGTATTGGCCCACAGTTTTTTTGAAAGATTTAAGTCTATATTTAACGTGTCGAAAGAATTTTGTAGAAATTTATAACCATTTCTGAATTATAATTTATGTTACACAGATATTCAATTACTTTGAGTTCTCCAACGGATAATTGCTACCTGAGTGATCGACCTTACAAAGATTTAGATTTTTATACAGAATTGGAACCAGATAGAGATTTTGACATTTATACAATGCATAGAACTCAGTCTTGTTTGATCCCTGTTGTAGAAGAAGAAAGTGGTAAGTCAAAAATAGAACACAATTTATAACCTCAATTTTTACCTTCCGTCACCTTTAGGTAAGAAAGGTATTGTCTTTGGTCAAAAAATTCAATGATGAGTTTTTAGTGTATAAGCATGTTTTAGGGTCCCTATAATACGATTTTACCATTTTTACGATGATGTCTGTATGTATGTGTGTCTGTGTTTCTGTGTGTCCGTGTGTCTGTGTGTGTGTGACAAAAGTTCCGGATCCCATAACTTAACCATGGAAACTGCTAATATATTCAGGTAATTCAAATTGACAGATGTCAGTATCAATGAAAAGCAAGTAATTAAATGAAAGAATAAGGGAAGTAACTATAGTGTTAGAAGTTTTTAGATATAATAGAGACGATTACATTGATTTGAACATGTCATGAGGAGAGATGAATATATTAATAGAAGGTGGAAGAAACATAGGAAGTGCCTCCTAAAGGCATCAGTACACCCCACTGAGCTCCAATAAGAGCGAAACGCGTCTGTGGTTCTGGTTGAGAGGGCCTGTCTTGAAATCTTGTGAAACGTGAAAGTGTTTTAAATTTAAATAATATTATTATTTAGTATAGGGATGTTTTAAGTTTACATAATTTTACTTGTATTTATTGTTTATTTAAATTTTACATTATTATATTTAACTACCCCAATGTACAATATTTTACAATAAAATGTAAATTAATATTTTTCAAAAATCAGCGATGTCTGTGGCAAAATGTGTCACCGAAGAATTTGGCTAAATACTTGGCCAAGAAGTCGGGTACCTTTATTATTTACCCACTAAATATGCAAAAAACATTTTAAAACGCATAAAAACCAAAAATTTGACTAAATACGATTTAATCTACATTAACACTAAATAGGAACACAGCCTAAACACTACAAAGTAATATGATTGCGAAAATGGAACGCAGCTAATTTGTAAATGGCTGCGTACCACTATACACTTTGTAGAGTATAGAGTTTAGGCCAAACTGTATATACTCAGTATGTATTGTGTAACGTAGCCAATTAATGGCTGCGTTCCACTATATACATTGAAGATTGTATAGAATGATATTATTTAGATAAAAACTCTACTTATTTAATGTGTATGGTGGAACGCAGCCAACTTAAAATGGATGTATTTCAATTTCACATTTATTCAAGTGTGTAGAGTTTAGGCAATGTTCTTTTTAATGTTTATGTAGAGTACACACATTTTTTGTCTTTCTACAATAATTGTTTATGAACAATATAAGATTTTTACCTTCCGTCTCCTTTAGGTAAGGATCAAAAAATTCGATGGTGAGTTTTTAATGAATAAGCACGTTTTGGGGGTCCCTAGGATACGAATTTACTATTTTACGATGATGTCTGTTATGTGTGCGTGTGTGTGAGACAAAAATTTCTCCAACGATAACTGCAATACTACAAGTCTAAACATTATAATTCTTTCATATTCCTCTTTCGTACGTCCATATGAAGAGTTTATTATATTTTGGTTATGATTGATTAACCAGTTAACCCTGATTTGAAGATTTTAACAGTTTTTCTTGAAAAAACGCTTATAAATATCAGTTTTTGACATTGTATGTTATAAATATTAAAAAATATTTTATTCTCTATTCTATTTAATTAGATATATTTTTTTCTTTAGAGATAAAGAATTATAAAGAAACATCTTGCTACCTATGCTGCTGAAAGCTGCTCAATGGACACAGAATATTCAAATATTACTAATTGACAGATGTCTGTATCAAAAAAAATTTTCATAATATCTTTGTGAAATGATTTTACTGGAATTATAAAAACGTAAAATAATTTAATCACAAGCAAATTCAGCAGATTATTATGTTGTAAATATAATGCAATATATGTTTTTATTTTCTAGTTTTTATTTTAAAAACATATTGTTCGTTTTAGGAGTAGTTCAATTCGAGGTAAAATCAGTTCATTTTTCCCCTAAAAAAAAGCGCCTATACTATCGTTTAAAAAAAATCTGTATGAAATTTGTACAAAATATTTAAAATTGACGGAAGGTAATGTGCTGGCCACATCAGATTTTTTTTTCATAGAATTGAGATTTTCTCGTAGATATTTTATTAATTGTTTGGATACTAATGTATTCCAGAATGCTTCCTTCGCGTCCGGAGCGGTCAACGACTAGACTCCTCAATCGTTAAAGACTCCATGGACGCCAAAAACATCGTCGAATGCCAGTTGGAGTGTTTGACAGCCTCACGATTTACTTGCCGATCGTTTAGCTTTCGTTGGGGCCCACCGCATCATGGAGGCGCTATAGATTCGTGTCAATTGAGCGACTGGCCCTTCGCAGAACTCGATCCACGACGGGACCTGGTGCCAGAACCCGGTTATGAAGTCTATGAGAGAGGAAGTTATGGTCATGGCTGTGAACATAATCATTTCCAAGTTCCTAGTCATCATGGGCAGTTGGGACCTGGGCAACATGTAGGGGATGGAAGTGCGGTTCCCAAACATAGCGACAAAAGTAAGTTTATTGATTTGGTTATCAATATTAATAATAATATAATATATACTTATTCATTCCGTAAGATACAAACAAGTGCATATAGGAAAAAGTCAGATGAACAAAAAATTCAAAATTATAAACAAATTAGAATTTAGAAGAAACATTTGGCTTGCATTTTAAAGGAAATATCAACCTAATAGGACAAGCATTTAGATCAAATTCTGAAGCAAAAAAAAGGTCAACATTTAGAGTAAACCATTAATTTGTAACTTGATTCGCAAAATGCTATTATCTTGCAGTTTGCTACGTAGGCTACGCCAAACCAGCTCGCCTAACCCCAGAAGCTGCAAAGGGCGCTCTATCCGTATCCAGCGAATTAGACTGCAAGGCCGAATGTACCAGAGCTCGCGAGCAATCCGCCTTCCAATGCATGTCATTCTCATTCAGAAGCGTTGCCCCTCGAAACCAACCAAACTGCGAATTATCAGACGTCGAACAGCGCGACCTTCGACCAGAACTAGACTACCATAGAGACCCTGACGCTTGGCTGTTTGCTTGGGACAATTTAAGCCCACAATGCGCCGCGTTGTTAGATCAAGAACACGATAGCCAAGGTCACGACCATACTCATAACCCGTTGGACACTTGGAGGGTTTATTCAGTGAGTGGATGGCCTTGTAGAAAAGGCACTACGTGCCAGGAGAACAGGGAAGCTGGATTTTGGAGTTGCGAATTAGAAGGAGGCGAAGTAGGCAGTTGGGATTATTGTTGTCGACCTGATCATCATTGTGGTTATTCAGAAGGTTATAATTATCCTTGGTGTTATGTTGGACCATCCAGAGATCAATGGAGAACATGTAGTGATCGATATTATCCATATATGCATCAACAAGATCATAACAGACATACCGGAACCGGAGGTGATCATTATTTGCCGCGTCCTTCACCACCTGGACATAGTTCCTGGCATGCTGAACGCCCATACAGACCTCCATATTCCCATCCAGCTCCTGGTCCAGATCCATCTCATCGTCCAAGTTTAGACGAATATGAAGACAAATTCCATAAACAATTTTTGGAGCCTCCAAGACCTGGAGGACTTGGTCGTCATTGGCCAGTTTCTTATCTACATAAAGAAACACCACCGAATGCTACAATAACTACAACAACAACACAAGCACCAGATGATCGTCAGCAAAGAAAGATGAATAATGCTATAAGCAATGTTGTACAAGCCATCCAAGCTGCAGATTTGAACAACACGAGGTACCATGCAACTAACCAAAGTGATGGAGCTGATGATGTTCTTTTTGTTCGATTACCAATGCCTACTACTTCGGCGAGATTGATTGAAGACGATGCTCAGACGCCTAAATTCGATGTGGTTGATACACAACCTCAAAATAAGAGTAAAGATGGGTTTGATGATCTGTTTTTGATATCACCGTCGCCTGATAAAAATGTTACGACTCCCAAAAGGGAGACGTTGTTCCCTAATGGAAGTCCAGTCCTGCGTAGAGGAACTATAACACGTACTAATCGAACTGCGCGACGACGACGACTTCGACCAAGAAATGATATTGATATTGTCCAATTTATCAACTAAATACATCTACAGCCGGAATGCCATCTTGAAATGGAGAAGGTTAACGATTTTTTTTAGTTTTTCGAAAATGAATTCAAATGCGTTAAACTTCTCTATTATATTTGATTTATTTTTCAATTTGGTTTCCTATAATCAAATCAGTTGTCTTGAAGGTTGTGAAACCATTTTGAAAACTGTATTTTAAACAGAATTGTAGATAGAAACAAAATATTAAATGCAATAGATACAGTGCTTGAAATGAAAATATTTTATTTCAAATACTGTTATGTGAACTCAACTGTGAAACTAGTATTAGTTTACCTATAAGATATAGTTTTAGAAAAGTAAATTTTTATAGCAAAAATTATGAAAATAACTGCCAATTTTTAATTTTAGATGTTATGTAGTAGAAATATGATTTTTAAATGAAATAAAGATGAAATGATAATCAAATATTTGTCAAATTTAACATATAACTGATGTTGTAAATAGGTGTTATTTATTCTTACTATACCAACGTTTCGGTGCACCCTTGCACCTTCTTCAGGGTCTACAACAATTATACAACAAAAATGTAATACATACAAAATAACATGGACATTATCACACTTACAGTAAGATCCTACAAATTGTTACAATTCATGTACACAAAATACATTCGTACAAAACATTCAGTTAATTTATTAAACATCGTACAAATAATTCAAAGAGCATACACACATCCATTTCCTCTAAAACACAACCGAATAATACGGAAAATAGCCGGAAATATCCTGTGTAAGGATTCTGGTGACATCATTGATACGGATTCCTACTGGTCGTCTGTACACCAGTAATAATGTAGGAAATTAAATACAATGTAAGGAATTAATTAAACACAATTTGGACTGAAATTTGCCTTTTCCAATACACCAAAATAATACGCTGTTAAATACTTAAAAAATAGATACATATACTACGTAACCAAAGTCTAATCAATACTTCATACGGACTTACAAAAGGAGAATATGAATGAATTAAATTTTTGGAATTGTAGTATTGGAGTTACCGCAGGAGAATTTTTTGTCACATACACACACACACACTGGACCCCCCCCCACAGATATCATCGTAAAAACAGTAAATGCGTATTCTATGGGCCCTAAAACATGCTTATTCAAACTCACCATCGAATTTTTGAAAACCGATTTTCAAACAATAATTATTAACCGGCATTTTATTCAATTTCTTGCCTTCCATAAAATTACACATATTGTAAAATAGCTTATTATAACATATTAATATGCAACAAATTCATAATTTGTATCGCACATTACAAATACGTAAAAATAAATTCATTTTTCTTTCGTCTTAAATAAATACATATTTCAAATGAATTTGTTGTTGAACCACGTGACCCCACCTGATCTATTTCGACCAATCCTAGCCTTCTTCCTCAAAGCATTGCACTCTGGGAAATAACCTAACGCTACGTAATTGCAATGCAGATACGTGCTCCGAGATACAAAAACTGATAAGAAAGAAAAAACTGATGAAACAATGCCAATAATATGATAATAATTGTTATTATGTCTTTATTATTATCGTGATATAGTTTTTGAAGCCCTGCCGAACCTGAATTCAACATATTTCAAGCAGAACATTTTTATGAAACACGTGGTTTTGGTTGAACTGTTTAGTGCATGTTTGCAGAATGTTTTGAACGGTGAGTCTAAAATCAAAATTTTCTTTTGTAATTTTATTGAACTGTGTTTGATTAGCAAAATTTTCTTTTATATTTATATGTCTACCAATATTCAAACGATGTAATTTGTGTTAATAGAAATAATTTCAATGAATATTATGTGCTCTGGTTTTATATTTATAATTTCAAGTTTTATGTTAATACGAAATTGTGTTTATTTTTTATGAATTTGGTCAAATTTCAATCGATTTAATTTTGATCTAGTTGTTATAAAGTATTGATCTGATTATTGATCCAGATCTTGAAATAGATCTCAGTATATTTCTGGATATTAGATTCGGAATTTAATATTCCGGGTGGTGGCAGTTAGGGGTGAACATAGGGATTTAATATATATAAATTTTATGTAATTTCCTGATCTCCTGTTCATTTTACGGGAAAAACTATACAGTGCAAATATGTTCAGAATTAAAATTGTTTTTGGTTTATTAATATTTTATAAATAAATTTAATTTTTTATTTGTTAATTAATAGCAATAGTTTTCGTTGTTTTCGTTTTTAAATAAATAAATAAATTTATCACCATGGCATTGCTGGGTGTGCCAATCTGCTTTGTTTGTACATAGATGTCAGTAATGATGATATAACTATTCATACCGTGTAGGCGTTTTCCAGGCGTCACCTCACAGGTACTCATTGCTGACGTGGAGAGTGCACCACAGGGTTAAAAACTGTTTAGTGCAAAGTTGTTCAGAATTTAAAATTACATAGAAACTGTTTTTACATTTTTTATTGTTTTTAATTTTTTTAAACAATAGCAGACATTATTATTATTTTTGGAATTGTAGTATTGGGGTTACCGCAGGAATTTTTTTGTCACACACAGACATCATCGTAAAAATAGTAAATTCGTATTCTAGGGACCCCAAAACGTGCTTATTCATAAAAAAACTCATCATCGATTTTTTTGATAAATACCTTCTGTACCTAAAGGTGACGTAAGATAATAAAATATTTTATTTTAATTTTTAATTATACATTTAATAGCCTCATTATCTAATAATCACGCCACTGCCGGTTCGCCAATTTTATATTTCTTGTCAACAAACACAACTAGCCATCTTTATTATGTTATTGAAGTATCGTGCATATTTTAATAATGAAATATTGTTTATATTGTTGCAAATTAGCAACAATGGTAAGTTTAAACAATAGTTTAACTGTTTTGGTAGTTATCTATGCTGATAACATGTTTTATTATTGAAATACTTGTATTTTAAAATAAATTATTTTTGTGTTCCAGAGTTCCAGTGAATGAAAAAATGTTTCTTGAAGGACCGATCCGTATTGGAGTTTGCTGTTTTAAGGAGCCGTTCTGGGATAGCTGAGCCATGCAGCCGTGTTGGGCGTAGCTGATTCTTCTTGCTGGTGGATGAGTTGTGTTCATCAATGTAAGTCGTTATATTATATACCTCTTCACTGTCGCTTGTTTGCTATTTCTTTCAGCGTAACACAAAAGTAAATTCATTTTTCTCCTGAAAATATGATTTATGTTGAAAGTAATTCAAACAATTCTATTCTTTTCTATATTTCTTTTCTGTGGCACATTGTGAATGTCTATTTATGTTAATATACCGGGCGTCGTAACTCGTTACAATATCGTAAATAAATCGGCGAAACTTAGTTTTTTAGAGTTTAAATAAATATCTGTTCGTTCAGAAATAGGTTTCTTTTCCCAAAAATATTATATTTGTTTAAAAATATTTTTAAACTACGGTATACAATACAGGGTTCCAGCGAAGTTTCCAAGGAGTGTAAAGGCTGGTTTAAGCCTTTGATCAACAGCAGGGCTAGTCTAAAGCTTTGTTTAAGGCTTTAAAGACTTTAAAGCTAATCTACAACCACAAGAAGGCAATAATAGTTAGAATTATTTTAGTTAAAGTCGTGATTATTTTTTATTTTGCTAATATTACATTAAAATTAATTCATTTGCATTTTAAAGTTAGGGTAAAATATAATTATAGTTTTGCCGATACTTTTTCGGGTTCGGGTCGGTTTCCGCGTTATTTAAGGACAGGGTAGCGTAGTTTTTAGTTGGAGTGTCTATCCCATTATTTAATTTAATACTACACATGATTAGTTGTGAAATAAATGGCTAGAAATGTAAAATAAAACTAAATCTAAAATTTGTTGTATTTTTTTTTAAATAAAGATATTTTTTTACGTTTAGATTCAAAAGTGTTCAATAGCCTTACATTGTAAAATTATTTAAAAACGTATGCATTGTAATATTTAATTAATTTAATTTTAATTCAATCATTTAATTAATTTGTAGTAAATAATTAAAAAAATAGACATTTCATTTAAAAACGAAACTACATTTATCAATGATCTATAGCACCGGCTGTAGATCTTAAGACCATTAGGTTTTTCGCGATTTCAGGTGAAGAAAACAACAGGTGACGGAAATAGGTGAAAAACAGCCCCCCCCCCGTGCATGATTTTGCTTTTTTTCAGTTTTCCTCCCCCCCCTCATCGTTGTGATGGGGACTGCAGCACAGGGGGCTCTTGTGCCATTGGATCAGATACACTAAATTATAACTAGATTTAATTAAATTTGCAGTTAAAGTTAAATTAAAGCAGTATAGTTAGTTGAATTTTAAAGTTTCATTTTGCAGTTTAAAAAAAGTGTAGTTAGTTTACTTGCATTTTAAAGTATTTGTTTACAGTTTTAAATGATTACAATTAGTTTATTTGCGTTTTAATTTTTTTATCTAGTTTTCATTAATTACAATTAGATCACTTGCATTTTAAAGTATTAGTTAAAAAAGTTTTAACTGATTAAAATTATAGTTGCACACACTTGCTTTTGTATTAATTTTACAAACATACACACCCACGAAGTCATATATCTATTAATGTTATGTAAAAATAAAAGATATGTGTACAAAATGTGTTTTTTTTTGTATTCATGTTACCTTTTTATCCGTTCGTCGCCGCGATTTCGTCCGTATATATTGTTGATTTCTTATGTACTTATTTATGTATGTATATTATGTATTTGTGCATGTGCATGTTTATATACATTGGCCCGTACTACGATCACGGTTTTAACTAAAACGTTGTTTTAAGAAGTGTCAGATATCATTATTTAATAACAATAATAAATAATATCGAATTTATCAAAATAAGATTTAAAAGCAGAACATAGTTTGTATTCAAACAAATATTTTTTTAAAAATCGATCTTCAAACATACGTGCAAAATTAAATGTTAAAATTTGAATTTGACATTTTTTAAAACAGCGTTTTAGTTAAAACCGTGATCGTAGTACGGGCCATAGTGGTTAGGGCGTGAGCAGTTTCAACGAGGCCTCCTATGAGCTAACTTTAAAATTGAAATTATATCAGACGGCTTATAAATGACCTTGAATAGTCATCTTCCGTGAACCAAACTATACCATTCTCTTGGCATTTTTAATATTAAAATTTTCAAATTTGATCATCAATAATTTGAAAGGTGAAATGATTAAAACATTATTATCCATTATTTTATTTATATCCTATATTGTACACATGTACATATAACATTATTATTTATCATTAATAATTTTCATAAAATCCAGGGTAGGACTCAAGCATTTTTATTTGAGTTAATCTTTAATTAATAATAAATATTTGAGGATGAAATGGATTAGATTAATTACTTACAGTGTACGATAACTCCAATACTAGATTTCCAAAAATTATTTACGTATTCCTCTTATAATTGAACAACCGGAAGGACCTTCATTTGAAGGTTTTAACAGTTTTTCTTGAAAAAACTGTTTCTTTATTATTAAGAGCCAACTGGGTAAACACCATACAAAAATATAACAGATAATAAAGTAAAAAATCTGATGTGGACACCACACGACTTCCTTGTACGATTATTAAACTATACATATTTTTTTAATAAATAAATTACCAAATATTAATTTTAACTTCAAAATAGTAAGATATATAGCGACCATAATCTAACCCGGTTCTTTTTAAAGAGAGTTTTGATTACAGCAAAGACATATTTGATTACAACAATGAATATGACTAATTTTACAATAAAAATATAATATTTGTTATTGTACGAATCATAAAATTGCACGTATTTAACGTAATTTCACATGAACATTTTTTTATGTTTTTGTCCTAATCCATAGCAAGCTTTATTACAAAAACAAAAAAATATATAATTTTTAAATTTACATATCTCGCTTATACAAAGGGCTAGTTTAATAATACCTGATGTGCTAGAAGCAGAAATTAATTCTCTAAAACTTTTATTTGAAGCATTTATTTCTAAAATCAAAATAAAATAATTTTATTCAAGAAAAACTGTTAACAACTTCAAGTAATGTACCACTTCCGGTTAGCCTATTTTAACCAAAATCTATTATGTTATTTCGATTGACATAAAAGTCTTGTATACCAAATTTGAAAAGTTTTGGATTATATTTTAAAACAGTTTTTCATTAAAATCTATGATAGGCTTCATGTAAAGTGCCACTTCTGGAAATTGTGTAATAACCAGAAAGGGAGGTGCACAACTAGATGTTATAGGAGTCCTAAATACAAAATTTCAACTTTCTACGGCTTACCGTTTTTGAGTTATGCGAGATACGTACGTACGTACAGACGTCACGACGAAATTAGTCAAAATGGATTCAGGGATGATCAAAATGGATATTTCCGCTGAAATCTGAAAATTTTTCGCGATTACAATACTTCCTTTACTTACGTACAAGGAAGTGAAAAGTAATATTCCTAGGTACAGTAAATTTTTTGAAAGATGTCCGATCAAGGGCACTTGTATCACGAACGAATTAACAAATAGGCATACATTTATCTCTTTCTTTTGCAAAGGCTGTAAGAGTGTGTGATAAGGATGGATATAACACGCTTGTCTTTCAAAAATTCATATTGTTTCGACTAAGTTAGGACATTCCATTTATAAACGATGCTCGTTGTTGATAATACTTTCGCTGTAACGTAAGTTTATTTATTAATTCAGATACATTACCTGAATTCATAGCCGTACGTATAACGTTATATTCTATCAGAGTCACTGACACTGACATTGTGTCAGATCTTATTTTTAACATATTTGGTTTTACATTTGCTTATAAACTTACTAGTTGACTTATTTTTGAATTTTGAATGCTTTTCCTGTAATATATATTTTTATAATAATAAAATAACAGTAGTATCTTACGTACCCTCATAAAAACTAAGCAAACGACACTACTGAATTTGTCAGAATTGGCGGAGCAAAAATCTGAATTCATACAATTCGTAGACAACCTTGATCGGACATCTTTCAAAAATTTTACTGTATTTTCTTTCAACAATAATTTTTTAATACAGATTTAAATTTACACAAAGTAGTTTCATTCTTTACTTCTTCTGGCAGTTTATTAAATTCTATAAAGCCCTTATGAAAGACAGTATTTGCTGTGGACGTCTTATTTCTTTTTGCTATATAAAAGTTATTTTTTTTAAATAGGCACATTTAATGTTATTATAAATATGAAAGAATATTTTATTCTCTAAATTAATTGTTACATTTCATACTTTATATTCAATGGAAATAAGAGTTAAAGAATTATAAAAAAAATAAATTTCATAAAGCAGCCAGCTATGCTATAACCATGGAAACAGCTACTATATTAAGAACATTATAATTGGAAGATGTCAGTGTCAAGTGCAATTGACATAGTATGTTTGTGTTATAATTTTACATAATACATATAACTGACGGAAGGTAATGTGCTGGCCACATCAGATTTTTTTGAATGTAATACAGTAAAATGACATTGTGTAATGCTCCCGAGATGAAATTTTCTTCTTGAAATCAACTATTATAACTTTGAAACTGTGCTTTAGAGGACATGATCGTGTCACATGTCAGTTTAAATTATTGTTAAATTTTTTAAATATAGGTACAGAAACAATCCTTAAAGTAGCTTTAATCACTTTATATATTTATCAAAAAAATTGTTATGAGGATACGAAAATATATAATTGATTTTAAAAAATCTGATGTGGCCAGCACAATGCCTTCCGTCAATCCTGTGTACTATGTATAAATTCCATAGATAAATTTTCTTGCAAAGGATTCTAAATTTCCAGTAAAATTATTTCATAAACAAACTATGCAAATTGCACTTGACACTGACATCTTCTTCTTTAACTTTTCCCATTATTTAGGGGTCGCTATTTTTTATTTTCTTATTCCACTCATTTCTGTTTTGGGTGTCGTTCTCATTCACTTCCTTTTTCTCAAGTTTTACGCAATACAGTCCTTCCACCTTATCTTTGACCTTCCTCTGTTTCTTCAACCTATTACTAAGCTATTCATTCTTCTTCTAACACTAGAGTTCGATTGATACTGACATCTGTCAATTGAATTATTTGAATATATGTATTAGCAATTTCCATGATTGGCATAGCTGGCTGATTTATGAAATTTAATATCTTTATAATTATTTAACTCTATATCTGTTGAATATGAAGTATAAAATGCAATCAAATCGTATAGAGAATTATATATTCTTTAAGTTATAATAACGTTCAATGCAAATAAATGATATTTAACTGCGTTTTTTCAAGAAAAACTGTTTAAATCTTCAATTGAGGGTACTTCCGGTTGACCAATTGTAACCAAAATCTAATCACCTCTTCTTCTGGATTTTAACTTGAATACGAAAAAAATATAATTTTTGGAATCGTGGTATTGAATTTATGCGATCCGGTCGTAAAAATGGTAAAATCGTATTATATGGACCCTAAAACGTGCTTATTGAATTTTTTGACTTAAAGGTGACGGAGGGTAAAAAAACGACATTTTTTTTCTGTTCATTGCAACACTTAGTAAAATATACATAGTTTGCTATTTAACGTTCTTTGTAGCTCTTATAGACCTCGTGATAACAAAGATGGCCCATTTAAAATGGACAACTTGTGGTACAGCCCCCTTTAATATACTTTTAACTCAATATAAGAAAATACTCTTGTTATGGCCCTCGAAAAATCCTCTAATAATACGCATTGATTTTTATTTGTTAGCATAATCAGAAGAGATATCCTAAAGCCGACTATATTTGCCTCCCCTAAGTAAGGGATATATTGGTAAATGGGGAAATATATTTGTAAAAAAATATACTTAAATTTATAAAATTCCATAGGTACATTAATACATTGTATAGGTAAATATATAATAAAAAATAATTTGAATTACAATTTTTTTACACTATTTGTATTTTCTTAAAAAAATATTTTTACACTTTATACATTTATATATTATTTTTATAAATCTTTAAAAAATATAATTTTATTTTACATTAATTTGTGTCGCCGTTAGCCGTCCGTAACTTGGTTAAAGTGGCAGACTAGTACGCCTTGGCACAACTTAGAGTCTTGCGAGACATTGGAGCGAATGGACGTATATATCTGTGCAGTAAATATTAATATTTAAACTAATATTTAAAGTGAAATATGAAAATTTATACAAATACAGATGTATTGAGAAATTAGACGAAGGCACCTGTGTTGAAAATATGTTATCAGACGGTGAGTTACATCATTTTTTTCAAGGAAAAATGCGTTTTACAAATGAGACGCATATGAGGTTTTGCTTTTCTTATACTTTGTTGAATATATTGTTCCTCTGTATGTATAATGTATACATACAATTTATATGTATATTCTAACACCCCTACATAATCAAATTATAATATTTGGTGTTAAATATTTAAAAGCCGGGTTCGCATTGAAACAAACATTGTTAGTGAACAAATGTTCAACAACATAGTGAATAATTGTTGGCAATAATATTAGTTAACATACAGGGTGGTGACCGGCACAGCCGAACATCATAGAACTTAAACATATGAAATCAGACTTTCATAATTTCCTGCTTCCCTAATTATTTTAAGTAAAAAGCTTCAAATAAAAGTTGTAGAGCATAAAATTCTGCATTTGAATCAATAAGCAAAAAAATCTGTTGTGGCCAGCACAATACCTTCCGTCAATTCTTTGTATAATGTATAAATTCCATACATAATTTTTCTTGCAAAAGATTCTAAATTTCCAGTAAAATTATTTCATAAACAAAGTATTCAAATTGCACTTGACACTGACATCTTCTTCCTCTTTAGCTTTTCCCATTCGTTAGTGGTCCCTATTTTTGCGTGTCGTTCTCATTCAGTTCTTTTTTTCTCAAGTCTACCGCAATACAGTCCTTCCATCTTATCTTTGGTCTTCCTCTGTTTCTTCAACCTCCTATTACTAAACTACTCATTTTTGTTCAAATAGAATTCTTCATTTCTCCTCATGACATGTTCAAACCAATGTAATCTTCTTTCTTGTATCTTTCTAGAAACTTGTAACACTAGAGTTATTTTCTTACCGTATCTTTCCGTGTCTTCCCTAATATCTACTTCAACATCCTCATCTCTTATACACTAAAAACTCATCAATGAATTTTTTGACCAAAGACAATACCTTCCTTACCTAAATGTGACGGAAGGTAATTAATTTTGTATGCCTTGTAACGACAGAAATTAGGTATGAAAATATCGAAAATCACCTCAAAAATATTAATAGCCATGGAATTGAGACAAAATAAATAACATATGACTAACGGTTTATCTGTCATGTTAGGGTAATTTATTTTTATTAAATCTATTATTTCTAATTTCTGTTCCAGTTAACAATTATTTGTTAATTTAAATTGATATTTGTTCACTTGAACAGAAATTACAAATAATAATAAAAATAAATTAACCTAGCTTGACAGATAAATCGTTAAAATTTGTTAATTTTTGGGGTGATTTTCGACATTTTCATCCCTATTTTGTGCCGTTACAAGGCACACAAAATTAATTTTGTTTATTGATTCAGATGCAGAAATTTATGCCCTACAACTTTCATTTGAAGCTTTTTTACCTAAATAATTAAGGAAGCAGGAAATTATGACAGTTTGATTTTATATGTTGTAGTCCTATATTCGGCTGTACCGATCACTACCCTGTATAATGTCCATACTACAATAACAAAATACGTTCGCCACAGTTTTCAGACAAGAAAGAGAAGTTTTCCTTTTGTTAAATTTGTCAATCGAAGACGACAGTGGCTTTTTTTATATGACTGTCACCATCAAATTTTTAATATTTAATAAATTTAATTAGGCCCAAACTTCCTCGCCTGGACAATAATTTCTAGAAAAATTGTTCACTTTTATAATACAAAATATTTATTTTATGGTCACAAGACTTGCATCAACATTTAATTCTTTACAGTTTACCGCCTATTCCTGGAAAATAAATTTTTGTTAGCGAGCATTGTTATTACGTCGCAAAATGTTAGTACGAACATTCTAAAACTACAAATTTGTTAGCGAATATGTTAGCAAACATTTTTAGCTAATAACGTTTGTTTCAGTGTGAACCCGAATTAAAATAGAAATTGTTTGCCCATTTAACCTTCTTTAAGCTCTTATAGTTCTCGAGATATCAATGGTGGCCCATTTAAAATAAACATTTTTTTAAGTAGAGCCCTTCGAATATTATTTTAACCTTATATACAAGTTTATTTGCGTTTTAAAGTTTTAATTTACAGTTTTAAATAGTTACAATTAGTTTACTTGCATTTAACAGTTTCAATTTGTGCTTTTAACTTATTAAATTGTAGTTTACTTGCATTTAAAAGTAATAGATTGCAGTTTTAACTTATTAAATTGTAGTTACACACACTTGCTTTTGCATTAATTAAAAGATACCGGGTGTCTATTTGAACTTCATAATATGGGGAATACAATGTTAATTTTTCTGTAGTTAGTTATCTATTAAAACACCAATATTAAATGTCGAGGATTTGAAGGGCAGAATACGACGAAAGTGTAGGGCTGTTAACGCTATAAACTTAACAGCGTGTAAGACTATCGTTTTTAAACAGACTTGAAGCATGTTTACGGGCCAATGAGGGACAATTTGAACATTTGTTACGCTAGTCGACTAGTCTATAATTTAAAATTTCATGTTCTCTTATTTTGATAAACTGACATTTTGCGTTTTCATCCCAAATTTTTTTGTTCACTCATTCGAATAAAATTAAATATGGTATTAAGTGTCTGTGGTCATTAGTATTTTGGGTTGCAAACAAACTGACTTTTAAAGTAACTTTCCTGTGACTAATCTTGTGTGTATTTTCTTACTCAAAATGATAAAGGGTGTTTCGCGAATACGGAATACTTCGATTATTTTATTTATTATTGGATATAGAAGAAAAATATTCAAATAAAAGTTGTAGTAGATCAAAGGGGACATTCACTTCTTGAAGAAAATCATTTTTTAACCAGTGGTTCTCAAATTATAACAGTTATATATTGTTAAATCGGATGGTATATATTTTTAAGCTCATTCATTTTTTCTGAATTCAACCATATAAAAAATAAATAAATATTTCATCACGGCATATTACCCATTGCTGGGTGTGCCAATCTGCTTTGTATACAAATATCGGTAATGATGGAATATTTGTACCGTGTGGGCGCTTACCAGGCGTCACCTCACGGGCACTCATAGCTGGCGTGGAGAATGCACCACAGGGGTCAATTTTGTGCCATTAAATTCGATGTAATTTTTGGCGTCGGTCTGGATCGAACCCGGGTCCGCAGATTCGCGACCAGACACTCAGGCACACGGCCACGAGACCCCATATAATAATCCCTTTATATCATTCATAACAAAAATTTAAATAAATTTTATGATAATTATTTTTCAGCAGGCTATATGTATGAAAAACAAAAACACTGCTATCTGTTAATTTGAATTTAGTGCATAATTCCAATTGTTATTTATGAATTTATTAACAAATATTTGGTCCGTTTTAATTTAAATTCATTTTTTTTTTCATACACCGAATACTAAAAGTAAAATTTATTTAAAATTTCAATTGATTTTTTTTTTTCGATTGGAACTATTTAAAAAAATCTAATGTAGCCAGCATATGACCTTCCGCCAATTTCATGATTAAAATAGCAATGAGCTTTAAAGTAAAGTATCACTTTCGGTTGATCATTTGTAAACAAAATCTAATTTGTTATTCCAATAAATAGAAAAGTCTGTAATACGAAATTTTGGATAATATTTTATTATGTGTTTCCTCGAAAATCTGTTGCAGTTCTAAATAAGTACCACTTCCGGTTCATCATATATAGTCCAAATATAATATGTTGTTTCAAATTATATATTAGTTTTAAATACCAAATTTGAGAAGTTTTGGATCATATTTTAATATATTTTTTTCAAAAAAATCTGTTTAGATCCTCCAGTAAAATACCACTTCCGGCTTATCAATTTCAGAAAAAATCTAATATGTCGTTCTCATTAATACAAAAGTCTTAAATACTAAAATTGAAAAGTTTTGGAATATAACATAATGTATTTCACACGAAAATCTGTTCCAATTTATCAAGTTTAGTCAAAATTTAATACGTTGTTCCCCTTGATATAGAAGTCTTAAATACTAAAATTGAAAAGTTTTGGATTATATTTAAATATAGTTGTTCATAAAAAACTGTTATAGGCTTCAAGTAGAGTGCTAGTCAGCTAAGAAAAAGCAATTTACGTCATCAATAGATGCGCGAAGCAATGACGTAGGCTCACATTTTGTAGGCAGTGGCGTGCCATACATTTTCATTAGAACTAAACGTCAGAATAAGACACGAACGACACTGGCGTATTACGTGAACAGGGTAATGACAAAAATTGGTTTGTGCGCTGATGACGTAAATGGCTTTTTCTTAGCTGACGGAAACTCTTAAGTATGACTATCAATTTTAGTCAAAATCTAAAGTTGTTCCCCTTCATATAAAAGTCTTAAATACTAAAAATGAAAAGTTTTAGATTATATTTACATATAGGTTTCAAGTAAAGTATCACTTCCGGTTTATCAATTCTAGTCCAAATCTAATATGTTATTTCCCTTGATATAAAAGTCTTAAATACTAAAATTGAATACTTTTGGATTAATTTTAATATAGTTCTTCATTAAAAACTGTTATGGGCTTCAAGTAAAGTATCACTTCCGGTTTATCAATTCTAGTCAAAATCTAATATGTAGTTTCCCTTGATATAAAAGTCTTAAATACTAAAATTGAATACTTTTGGATTATATTTTAATATAATTCTTCATTAAAAACTGTTATGGGCTTCAAGTAAAGTATCACTTCCGGCTGTATAATATTACCCAAAATCTAATCAACTCTTTATATGAATTCAGAAAGCTTAAATACGAAAAATATATTTTTTTGGAAGTTCGATATAACAATAATCGTGGAAATAAATCGTCATACAAACACACAGACATAATTGTAAAAACGTGTTATAGGGACCCTAATTCGTGTTTATTCACTGAAAACTCACTATTGAATTTTTGGACCGAAAACGATTTGAACCCAAGTTTGTTTATTTTTTGAACAACTATTTAACCACTTTTCCTTATATACAAATACGGTAACTATTACTGTATTCATATTTAAAATTAAAATATTTTAAACCCTCTCCCGAGATATTAAATAGTTTTTTCAGATTTGAACTCGAGTTTGTTTACTTTTTGAACAACTATTTAACCACTTTTCCGTATATATATAAATACGGTCACTATCACTGTATTCATATTTAAAATATTTTATACTTATGTTTTCCTAAAAAAATACCCTCTATCCCTAACTACATGTATAATACATCGAGTTGACACCGAGATATGCTACGGACTTTACACCATATTTTCGAAAAAAAAATACAGTAAAAAGAAGAATTCAATAGAATGAAATAGTTATATATTCCTCTCTCTGTCTTACAAAAATCAATATTTGTTGAGTGAGTGTCCAATCCTGTATTGTATTACTCTATGGTTCCATAGATATGTAGGTAGCCATGAATTATGCCAAAAAATTAACAATTGCGTTGTTTCTGATTATCAGTTAATACAGTTTATTCATTGTGTTTTTTGATTTTACTACTAGAATCTAAATTTATTTCTAACTGAAAACTGAACAACGCAATATTCTAACTAATGCTGGGCTATGATTATTGCACGAAACATGTCTTTTATCATCTCAAACCTTATTTTGGATAAGTATTTTTATATACATGTAAATAAAACTATATATATGACAATTCAACAGTATTATACATAATTTAGCTATTAAATTATTAAAATTTATATATTATTGAAGGTATAAATTTGAAATGAGTATTTGGACCTCCTGACCAGTGACGTGACATCAACACCTGTTGAACCCGCTTTGCGGATGTGTAGAGGTGAACCTAAAATAGTTCAAAACATAAAATAGTAATATAATAATAGGTAAGAGTATACACTACTTAAAATAAATAAGTAGGAAGATATCCGACTCAAAAATCTCAATAATATTGCCTGTGCGTGTCAAAAATGAAATTGTTACGCCACTGGTAATAGAAACAGACGACCAACGCGCAGCGGCCATGATGGTTTCATTAGGCATTTAGAAGCGTGGAATTCACGTCGCTCCGTCGTAAAAAATCATAATCTGCTTTCATTTTAAATACTATAAAGCCGTAATAGTTATATTACAATAATATACTAGTCAATAGTGCCTTTTGTGTAAAAATTATGGTCATTAAGTACTTTGTACGACCAATATCGTTTATTGAACTTATAAAAATTTTGCTCGGCCATTTTACGTAATCGTGCTGGCGTTGTTACAAGTTCTCTTGTCATCAAAGCCGAATGAAAGGTAAAATGGATAAATTATGTCTAGTTTCTTGTAAAGTCATAGCTTTCAATAACTTATTTGATATTTTACTGTAATTTTATGATGAATTCTAGGTTTTTATATATTTATTTCTCTTTGCAGGGACACGAAATTGCCGGTTCTTCATTTCCTGATTTGCTGTTTGCTGAGAAGGAAAGGCTGCCGACTACGGACATTACATCGAGATTTCCAGCAAATGTAAGTAATTAAAAAATATATATTATGTATTATATAAGCAAAGAATAGGATATTATTATTTTTTTATTTATAAATATAAAATTTAAATTTCTAATTGTTTAGCACAATAATTTAATTGTTCATAGTAAATAAATATTGTTTTGTTATTTAATAATTTGATTGAAACATAACTTTCCTATTCATATTATTTTAAAACGATGCTCCTTGTTGACAATACTTTCGCTGTAACGTAAGTTTATTTATTAATTTAGATCTATTACCCTGTTTTATAGCCGTACGAATAATGTTAATTTTTATTTTTCAAATATTTGGTTTTACATTTGCTAATAAACATAATATAGTTGACTTAGTTTTTAATTTTGAATGATTTTACTGTAACATACATATATTTATAATCTTAAACAATTCGTAGCAGATCTTGATGGGACATCTTTATACAAGAAATTGTGTAACTGTTTCTATAAACATTAAAATTGTTTTTAACCAAGGAAATATTAAATTTTGATTGTATATTTGTTAGCACTTTGACATTTCATATGGTTGTACAGTACACACAAATACATATATACATTCTGCTACTAGTACGTGATTAACATTTAACACACAATGAATAATTTATTAGTTTATATTATTTTATCAATATTTTCAATTGTAAAGTTAATCAATTTGGCAAATTAACGGCTCAAAAACCAGATGCGCCCTTAAAATTATCCAAAATAAACAAGGGGCATCCTTTTTTTATATTGTTGTCTTTGAAGTGCACTCGTACCCGTATCTTAGAATAAGAGTGTTAGGGACAAAGCCCTGCAAATTAGTTGCGCCTCAGTTTTAAGTTAAATTTTCGACTCGTTTTATGTCGTCGGCAGGCATTAAGGTTCCGCGTGGCCTGGCGGTCTCTTCTATTGCCGCCCTAGAGCCAAACTATTAATTTGTTCTGGCACTGGGGTAGGTACGACTTTACGTCGGTGGTAATATCGAATGATTCGGAATTTTGTTTTTCGTTCTCGCGATTTTTACGAAATCAGAAATGCATTTACTCTTAATGGGTTCAATTCCCGAAGAGGTAAATATAATAATAAGATAAATATTAGGTAGTTATAAATGCATAATTTCAGGAATAAAATAAATTTATCATTTATTATGTTCAATTTCGAAACAGATAAATTATAAGTTAAATGTCCAAATATTCAATTTACAATTTGCCTAGTCCTTTTGAGAAAACGTGGGCTTTATATATATATATATATATATATATAAAAAAGATTTTACAATCTGTCTACTGTATACGAGCCCAACCCCAAATGTATTCATACCCTATGAAAAAAATATATTAACAGCAAGAAGAAATATTTTTTTAGATTACAATAGTTAAGACTATATTTGGGCATTTTTTATTTAATGTATTAATAAAGTCCACTAGATTTAAATGTAATGTTATTACCTAAATTTATCATTTTAACAATAATCTACGGGCAAATATATGACAACAGACACGTGCTAATTTTTTTAGTTCCAACAATAAATAATACAATATTTATGTTAGTATTATTTATAAAACTGAAGGTATAGGAAAACTGACAATATATTCAAGTAATTACTATATTAAATTTTATTTTTTTTGTAAAATTATTTGCAAAGTGATTATTTATTTATTAAAGTACCCCCAACAAATTTTTATATGGTGTTTTAATAGAGTGTATAGAACTTAAATACATTGCTTACAATAAAATTTCTTAGATTTAATAATTATTTTATTTGTAAATAAACCATTGTCTGCATGTGAGAAATGTTTTCGTCTTTAATAATTCGCAAATAATTTTTATTAAAGTAATAAAATTTAAGATGGCAATTGAGTATATTGTCAGTTACCTTTACCCACAGTTTTATAGATAATTCTAACAAAAATATTGTATTATTTATTGGTGGAACGAAAAATTTTGGGGCTTATCTTTTGTCATATATTTACCCGTAGATTATTGTTAATAACATTGTATTTAAATCCAGTACACTTTATTAATAAATAAAATAAAATGCCGAAATATAGTCTTAACTATTGTAACCTAAAAAAATATTTTTTATTGCTGTTAATATATTTATTTCAGAGGGTACGAATACATTTGGGGTTGGGCTCGTATACAGGGTGTTCATGATAATTTGTGATAACTGTTTTCTCATGTTGAACGCCTATGTGGCGGATTCTCGTGTTCACTCTGTATATAATGGTAGGGGCATAAATGCAAAATAAGGAGACAAGACAGCTGCGCCTGACAATATACTGTTGGGCCCTTTCTTTAGTTTTAAGTTGCGCCTTTACGGGTACGAGCCGAGCACTATATTTACATTTATGTGTGCGCCTTGCCACCCCTGGACGCTAGTTTCTATGGGGTGGCCCATTATAAGTTTCAGCTCATTAAAAGTTCTCGCCTAGAAGTCCTCCTAACGTGAGGCAAACTTAAAGCCCTCCTAACGTGAGGCAACCTAAAGCCCTCCTAACGTGAGGCAACTTAAAGCCCTCCTAACGTGAGGCAATTTTTAAACTTTCAGACTTTGAAAATTGTGCCATTATATTGCAATACGATTAAATAAATAAATATTTGATAGAGAGAAATAAATAAACACACACACTCACATACACAACATTTATTTATAGTTAGAAAATAGAAGAACCACTCGGACACTGAAAATATATGAAGTAAATATATCTACCTCCAAAAAACAAATGTATAAAATAACAGGTTTCTCCCCACAAATAATTGAATACAGGAAGAAATACTCCAAACCCTCTACTGTGAAGAAATGAGTCTACCATTTATCCTTGTTATAATTATGTATGTATTGCCATATCTCGATGTAACGGCACCTCACATAAATAAAAATACACAACACAATCACAAAATAATAGTAAATTAAAATAATGGCATGGTTTTCAATGTCTACGCCCAAAATCGAATCGCGATTACGTAATAAATAATATTGGGTAGTTAACAATTAATTAATTAGAATATTTATTTTTCATTCTATTAGTTTTTCGTTTGACTTAATAACAGTAAAAATATTAAATAATAATTGGGGTCCTACATTATAGTAACAAATAATTTGTATTAAAAATAGACCTTATGTACGTTATGATAGTACATAGGGACTATCAAACTGTAAATAAAAAGTAAACTAAATTATACTTCTTTGTATTTATGAAGCTACGCCAAAAAAACCACGTGCGTTTGTATGAAAGTGAAAGAAATGTTGAATGACATAAGGTACCATTGGCAATCAAACTTAAACTAAATGAAATTATCATCTACGTCATAACGAATAACAATTAGGACTTTATAGCCGCCCTGAGGTTGTGGGTTCGATTCCCACCAGGGGCTTGGATGTTTGTGTGTGTTCTTCCATCATCTCATTTCCATCAACGCAAAGTATACAGATATAAATATATATATACGAAAAATTAACTCATCTCCATTAACATCGATTGTAATAAAAAATGTAAAACTTTAAACACAATAAAGAATTATTATTATTATTATTATTAATTAATTAAGACTTTATAGAGCTATAGATCATGTTCAAATTAATGGAGGACCTATTAAAAATATAGATATCTTTAGAGGATTTCAGGTATTGCATATTTTTATATGTTGGCCTCCTAAGGTGGCTATGATTAGAAATTATAGATAATAGATTACGTTTAGAGGATTTCAGGTGTTACTGTTTTATTTATATGTTGGCCTCTTAAGATAGATGTCTATAATTTATAAGGAATTATAGATAATCTTTTGAGGATTTCAGGTGTTACTGTTTTATTTATTTATATGTATGTGTCGGCCTCTATAAGATATCTATAGTTAACTACCCAATATTATGGTAAAAATGCGGATTGCGGTGCAACTATGCACAGTCAAATAAAACTGCGGTACAAAATATATAATTTTAATATTGCGCCTATAAATAAGTACATAGATATTTCCAAAAATAAAAAAAATCTGATGTGGCCAGCACAATACCTTCTGTCAATTCTGTGTATTATGTACTATGTATAAATTCCATACATAAATTTTCTTGCAAAAGAATCTAAATTTCCAGTAAAATTTCATAAACAAAGTATGCAAATTGCACTTGACACTGACATCTTCTTCTTTAGCTTTTCCCATTCGTTAGGGGTCGCTATTTTTATTCCACTCATTTCTGTTTTGTGCTGGCCACATCAGATTTTTTTCTGAATGTGTTAATACAGTAAAATGATATTGTGTAATGCCCTCGAGATCTTCTTGAAATCAACTATTATAACAAACTTTGAAACTGTGCTTCAGAGGACATAATCGTGTCACATGTCAGTTTAAATTATTTTTCAATTTTTTAAATGTAGGTACAGAAACAATCCTTAAAGTAGCTTTAATCACTTTCAAAATATGAATAATGCATGGCCGCCTGGGAGTCTAATTAATATAAAACTTTATATATTTATCAAAAAAATCGTTATGAGGATACGAAAATATATCATTGATTCAGAATTTAAAAAATCGACGACAATATTTTTTTTCTGTTCATTACAATACTTAGTAAAATATATATAGTTTTTCCATTTAACGTAATTTGTAGTTCTTATAGTCCTCGTGATAACAATGGTGGCCCATTTAAAATGAACAACTTGTGGTACAGCCCCCTTTAATATAATTTTAACTCAATATAAGAAAATTATTATCTTAAGAAAATAGTCTAGTTATGGTCCTCGAAAAATGCTCTAATAATACGCACTGATTTTTATTTGTTAGCATAATCGAAAGAGATGGCCTAAAGTCGACTATATTTGCCTCCCCTAATTAAGGGGAAGGGATGTATCGGAAAATGGGAAAATATATTTGCAAAAAAATATAGTTCATAAAAAACTGTTATAGGTTTCAAGTAAAGTATCACGTCCGGTTTATCAAGTTTGTCAAAATTTAATATGTTGTGGCCTTTGATATAAAAGTCTTAAATACTAAAATTGAAAAGTTTTCGATTGTATTTAAATATAGGTGTTCATAAAAAACTGTTATAGGCTTCAAGTAAAGTATCACTTCCGGTTTATCAAGTTTAGTCAAAATTTAATATGTTGTGCCCTTTGCTATAAAAGTCTTAAATACTAAAATTGAAAAGTTTTCGATTGTATTTAAATATAGGTGTTCATAAAAAACTGTTATAGGCTTCAAGTAAAGTATCATTTCCGGTTTATCAAGTTTAGTCAAAATTTAATATGTTGTGCCCTTTGATATAAAAGTCTCAAATACTAAAATTGAAAAGTTTTGGATTATATTTAAATATAGTTGTTCATAAAAAACTGTTATAGGCTGCAAGTAAAGTATCACTTCCGGTTTATCAAGTTTAGTCAAAATGTAATATGTTGTGCCCTTTGATATAAAAGTCTTAAATACTAAAATTGAAAAGATTTGGATTATATTTAAATATTGTTTTTCATAAAAAACTGTTATAGGCTTCAAGTAAAGTATCACTTCCGGTTTATCAAGTTTAGTCAAAATGTAATATGTTGTGCCCTTTGATATAAAAGTCTTAAATACTAAAATTGAAAAGTTTTGGATTGTATTTAAATATAGTTGTTCATAAAAAACTGTTATAGGTTTCAAGTAAAGTATCACTTCCGGCTTAGCAAGTTTATTCAAAATTTAATATGTTGTGCCCTTTGATATAAAAGTCTTAAATACTAAAATTGAAAAGTTTTGGATTATATTTAAATATAGTTGTTCATAAAAAACTGTTATAGGCTTCAAGTAAAGTATCACTTCCGGTTTATCAAGTTTAGTCAAAATGTAATATGTTGTGCCCTTTGATATAAAAGTCTTAAATACTAAAATGGAAAAGTTTTGGATTGTATTTAAATATAGTTGTTCATAAAAAACTGGTTTAGGTTTCAAGTAAAGTATCACTTCCGGTTTAGCAAGTTTAGTCAAAATTTAATATGTTGTGCCCATTGATATAAAAGTCTCAAATACTAAAATTGAAAAGATTTGGATTATATTTTAATATAGTTGTTCATAAAAAACCGTTATAGGCTTCAAGTAAAGTATCACTTCCGGTTTAGCAAGTTTAGTCAAAATTTAATATGTTGTGCCCATTGATATAAAAGTCTTAAATACTAAAATTGAAAAGTTTTGGATTATATTTAAATATAGTTGTTCATAAAAAACTGTTATAGGCTTCAAGTAAAGTATCACTTCCGGTTTATCAAGTTTAGTCAAAATGTAATATGTTGTGCCCTTTGATATAAAAGTCTTAAATACTAAAATTGAAAAGTTTTGGATTGTATTTAAATATAGTTGTTCATAAAAAACTGTTATAGGCTTCAAGTAAAGTATCACTTCCGGTTTATCAAGTTTAGTCAAAATTTAATATGTTGTGCCCTTTGATATAAAAGTCTTAAATACTAAAATTGAAAAGTTTTGGATTATATTTAAATATAGTTGTTCATAAAAAACTGTTATAGGCTTCAAGTAAAGTATCACTTCCGGTTTATCAAGTTTAGTCAAAATGTAATATGTTGTGCCCTTTGATATAAAAGTCTTAAATACTAAAATGGAAAAGTTTTGGATTGTATTTAAATATAGTTGTTCATAAAAAACTGGTTTAGGTTTCAAGTAAAGTATCACTTCCGGTTTAGCAAGTTTAGTCAAAATTTAATATGTTGTGCCCATTGATATAAAAGTCTCAAATACTAAAATTGAAAAGATTTGGATTATATTTTAATATAGTTGTTCATAAAAAACCGTTATAGGCTTCAAGTAAAGTATCACTTCCGGTTTAGCAAGTTTAGTCAAAATTTAATATGTTGTGCCCATTGATATAAAAGTCTTAAATACTAAAATTGAAAAGTTTTGGATTATATTTAAATATAGTTGTTCATAAAAAACTGTTATAGGCTTCAAGTAAAGTATCACTTCCGGTTTATCAAGTTTAGTCAAAATGTAATATGTTGTGCCCTTTGATATAAAAGTCTTAAATACTAAAATTGAAAAGTTTTGGATTGTATTTAAATATAGTTGTTCATAAAAAACTGTTTTAGGTTTCAAGTAAAGTATCACTTCCGGTTTAGCAAGTTTAGTCAAAATTTAATATGTTGTGCCCATTGATATAAAAGTCTTAAATACTAAAATGGAAAAGATTTGGATTATATTTAAATATAGTTGTTCATAAAAAACTGTTTTAGGTTTCAAGTAAAGTATCACTTCCGGTTTAGCAAGTTTAGTCAAAATTTAATATGTTGTGCCCATTGATATAGAAGTCTCAAATACTAAAATTGAAAAGATTTGGATTATATTTTAATATAGTTGTTCATAAAAAACTGTTATAGGCTTCAAGTAAAGTATCACTTCCGGTTCTGCAAGTTTAGTCAAAATTTAATATGTTGTGCCCATTGATATAGAAGTCTCAAATACTAAAATTGAAAAGATTTGGATTATATTTTAATATAGTTGTTCATAAAAAACTGTTATAGGCTTCAAGTAAAGTATCACTTCCGGTTTATCAAGTTTAGTCAAAATGTAATATGTTGTGCCCTTTGGTATAAAAGTCTTAAATACTAAAATTGAAAAGTTTTCGATTGTATTTAAATATAGTTCTTCATTAAAAACTGTTATAGGCTTCAAGTAAAGTATCACTTCCGGTTTATCAAGTTTAGTCAAAATGTAATATGTTGTGCCCTTTTGTATAAAAGTCTTAAATACTAAAATTGAAAAGTTTTCGATTGTATTTAAATATAGTTCTTCATTAAAAACTGTTATAGGCTTCAAGTAAAGTATCACTTCTGGTTTATCAAGTTTAGTCAAAATGTAATATGTTGTGCCCTTTGGTATAAAAGTCTTAAATACTAAAATTGAAAAGTTTTCGATTGTATTTAAATATAGTTCTTCATTAAAAACTGTTATAGGCTTCAAGTAAAGTATCACTTCCGGTTTATCAAGTTTAGTCAAAATGTAATATGTTGTGCCCTTTGGTATAAAAGTCTTAAATACTCAAATTGAAAAGTTTTCGATTGTATTTAAATATAGTTCTTCATTAAAAACTGTTATAGGCTTCAAGTAAAGTATCACTTCCGGTTTATCAAGTTTAGTCAAAATGTAATATGTTGTGCCCTTTGGTATAAAAGTCTTAAATATTCAAATTGAAAAGTTTTCGATTGTATTTAAATATGGTTCTTCATTAAAAACTGTTATAGGCTTCAAGTAAAGTATCACTTCCGGTTTATCAAGTTTAGTCAAAATGTAATATGTTGTGCCCTTTGGTATAAAAGTCTTAAATACTCAAATTGAAAAGTTTTCGATTGTATTTAAATATAGTTCTTCATTAAAAACTGTTATAGGCTTCAAGTAAAGTATCACTTCCGGTTTATCAAGTTTAGTCAAAATGTAATATGTTGTGCCCTTTGGTATAAAAGTCTTAAATACTAAAATTGAAAAGTTTTCGATTGTATTTAAATATAGTTCTTCATTAAAAACTGTTATAGGCTTCAAGTAAAGTATCACTTCCGGTTTATCAAGTTTAGTCAAAATGTAATATGTTGTGCCCTTTGGTATAAAAGTCTTAAATACTAAAATTGAAAAGTTTTCGATTGTATTTAAATATAGTTCTTCATTAAAAACTGTTATAGGCTTCAAGTAAAGTATCACTTCCGGTTTATCAAGTTTAGTCAAAATGTAATATGTTGTGCCCTTTGGTATAAAAGTCTTAAATACTAAAATTGAAAAGTTTTCGATTGTATTTAAATATAGTTCTTCATTAAAAACTGTTATAGGCTTCAAGTAAAGTATCACTTCCGGTTTATCAAGTTTAGTCAAAATGTAATATGTTGTGCCCTTTGGTATAAAAGTCTTAAATACTCAAATTGAAAAGTTTTCGATTGTATTTAAATATAGTTCTTCATTAAAAACTGTTATAGGCTTCAAGTAAAGTATCACTTCCGGTTTATCAAGTTTAGTCAAAATGTAATATGTTGTGCCCTTTGGTATAAAAGTCTTAAATACTCAAATTGAAAAGTTTTCGATTGTATTTAAATATAGTTCTTCATTAAAAACTGTTATAGGCTTCAAGTAAAGTATCACTTCCGGTTTATCAAGTTTAGTCAAAATGTAATATGTTGTGCCCTTTGGTATAAAAGTCTTAAATACTCAAATTGAAAAGTTTTCGATTGTATTTAAATATAGTTCTTCATTAAAAACTGTTATAGGCTTCAAGTAAAGTATCACTTCCGGTTTATCAAGTTTAGTAAAAATGTAATATGTTGTGCCCTTTGGTATAAAAGTCTTAAATACTAAAATTGAAAAGTTTTCGATTGTATTTAAATATAGTTCTTCATTAAAAACTGTTATAGGCTTCAAGTAAAGTATCACTTCCGGTTTATCAAGTTTAGTCAAAATGTAATATGTTGTGCCCTTTGGTATAAAAGTCTTAAATACTAAAATTGAAAAGTTTTCGATTGTATTTAAATATAGTTCTTCATTAAAAACTGTTATAGGCTTCAAGTAAAGTATCACTTCCGGTTTATCAAGTTTAGTCAAAATGTAATATGTTGTGCCCTTTGGTATAAAAGTCTTAAATACTCAAATTGAAAAGTTTTCGATTGTATTTAAATATAGTTCTTCATTAAAAACTGTTATAGGCTTCAAGTAAAGTATCACTTCCGGTTTATCAAGTTTAGTCAAAATGTAATATGTTGTGCCCTTTGGTATAAAAGTCTTAAATACTAAAATTGAAAAGTTTTCGATTGTATTTAAATATAGTTCTTCATTAAAAACTGTTATAGGCTTCAAGTAAAGTATCACTTCCGGTTTATCAAGTTTAGTCAAAATGTAATATGTTGTGCCCTTTGGTATAAAAGTCTTAAATACTAAAATTGAAAAGTTTTCGATTGTATTTAAATATAGTTCTTCATTAAAAACTGTTATAGGCTTCAAGTAAAGTATCACTTCCGGTTTATCAAGTTTAGTCAAAATGTAATATGTTGTGCCCTTTGGTATAAAAGTCTTAAATACTAAAATTGAAAAGTTTTCGATTGTATTTAAATATAGTTCTTCATTAAAAACTGTTATAGGCTTCAAGTAAAGTATCACTTCCGGTTTATCAAGTTTAGTCAAAATGTAATATGTTGTGCCCTTTGGTATAAAAGTCTTAAATACTAAAATTGAAAAGTTTTCGATTGTATTTAAATATAGTTCTTCATTAAAAACTGTTATAGGCTTCAAGTAAAGTATCACTTCCGGTTTATCAAGTTTAGTCAAAATGTAATATGTTGTGCCCTTTGGTATAAAAGTCTTAAATACTAAAATTGAAAAGTTTTCGATTGTATTTAAATATAGTTCTTCATTAAAAACTGTTATAGGCTTCAAGTAAAGTATCACTTCCGGTTTATCAAGTTTAGTCAAAATGTAATATGTTGTGCCCTTTGGTATAAAAGTCTTAAATACTAAAATTGAAAAGTTTTCGATTGTATTTAAATATAGTTCTTCATTAAAAACTGTTATAGGCTTCAAGTAAAGTATCACTTCCGGTTTATCAAGTTTAGTCAAAATGTAATATGTTGTGCCCTTTGGTATAAAAGTCTTAAATACTAAAATTGAAAAGTTTTCGATTGTATTTAAATATAGTTCTTCATTAAAAACTGTTATAGGCTTCAAGTAAAGTATCACTTCCGGTTTATCAAGTTTAGTCAAAATGTAATATGTTGTGCCCTTTGGTATAAAAGTCTTAAATACTAAAATTGAAAAGTTTTCGATTGTATTTAAATATAGTTCTTCATTAAAAACTGTTATAGGCTTCAAGTAAAGTATCACTTCCGGTTTATCAAGTTTAGTCAAAATGTAATATGTTGTGCCCTTTGGTATAAAAGTCTTAAATACTAAAATTGAAAAGTTTTCGATTGTATTTAAATATAGTTCTTCATTAAAAACTGTTATAGGCTTCAAGTAAAGTATCATTTCCAGTTTATCAATTTTAGTCAAAATGTAATATGTTGTGCCCCTTGATATAAAAGTCTCAAATACTAAAATTGAAAATTTTTGGATTATATTTTAATACACATATCCCTGACTACAGGCTGTCACCGAGATATGCTGCGGAGTTTACACCATGTTTCCCAAAAAAAATTACAGTAAAAAGAAGAGTCCATTAGAATGAAATAGTTATATATTTCTCTCTCTGTCTTACAAAAAATAAATATTTGCGAGTAAGTGTACGATCCTGTCGTTGATTATTCTATGTCATATTGTCTCTGTCTTACAATATATTTATCTCTGTCACACAAAAATCAATATTTACTCCATGCACCCGCCGTTTAGTAATTGACGTGAGGGGATCCCTTACGTACAAATTGAGAATTTTAATTTCATTGATTTTTTGGTACGAATCAATGCCTCACGTAAAACGTACATGTAGGAAAGATATACTTTTAAATAAAATAAAACAACCAATCACAAGCGTGCTAAGGTACACTTGATTTTTTTTTACACTATCTCCCGCCAATTACTTAAAGTATAAAGATGACAGTATATTTTTTCATCAACAATACCTCTCGCTAATTACAAATGGTGATTACACACACATACATACATACACTAAAGCAACAGTACCTCCCGCCAATTAATCAAACAGCTGGCATTTTCTTGGAGCCGGGGTTTACTTATACTAAAATTATAACTTGAACACAGACATCATCGAAAAATGTTATAATCGGATTCTAGGGACTTTAAAACGGGCTTATTGTACACATGTACAATGCAGGAAATGGTTTGAAGAACATTATTATCCATTCTATTTATTTCCTATATTGTACATATTTACAATGCAGAAAATAGTTATAGGAACGGTATCTATTCCATTTTTTATTTCCTATATTGTACAAATGTACAATACAGGAAATAGTTAGAGGAAAGGTATCTATTCCATTTTTTATTTCCTATATTGTACATACGTACAATACAGGAAATTAGAGGAAAGGTATCTATTCCATTTTTTATTTCCTATATTGTACATACGTACAATACAGGAAATAGTTAGAGGAAAGGTATCTATTCCATTTTTTATTTCCTATATTGTACATACGTACAATACAGGAAATAGTTAGAGGAAAGGTATCTATTCCATTTTTTATTTCCTATATTGTACATACGTACAATACAGGAAATAGTTAGAGGAACGGTATCTATTCCATTATTTATTTCCTATATTGTACATATATGTATAACTTAGAGACAGAAAAGTTTACTATTGAATGTATCTTTCTGAAAAACAATAATTTTACGTTATTAACGTTGCCATTAAAAAATTAGGAAGAAATTCAAAATTGATGGTGCTAGAATACAATCAATTTAATTTGAATGGGGGGTAGAGCTGTTCGCGTCCGTGGTAGAATACCACACGTGCCCCCTGGTTAACGCTAAATGAACAGCAAACGTCCACCGCCAAAGAATGCGAAAGAAATTCGATTTAATTACAAGATACATCAAATCGAATTAAAGTTTTTGTCGCTGATATCTTCAAAATTAAATCATTTTAAAAATATAACACATACAGACGCAGTGTTTAACATAGAAATCAAATATGGTGGAATAATAAACCGAGCAACATTTTCCGTTGAAGTTCAGCAGAATTTACAAAAAAATCATGTTTGAAAGAGGAATTTGAAATTTTGCGTGGACTGAAGCAAGGAGATGGACTGGCCCCAACACTCTTCAATCTAATGCTCGAATATGTAATAAGACAAATGAACGTTGGCAAATCAAACCTGCTAACGGTTAAAGCAATACAACTAGTCGCATATGCAGATGACATCGAAGCAGTTGAACATTTCACATACTTAGGAGTGGAATTAAGGGAGGACGGGACCGAAGATCAAGAAATCCAAAGAAGAATAACACTGGCCAACAATGCTTACTTTGCACTCTCCCATATATTCCGATCAAAGACTATTCCACGACTGAGATGGGCAGGACATGTGATGAGGATGGAAGACAACAGAATCCCGAAAAGAGCGTTCAACAGCAAAATGCAGGGAACAAGACCAGTAGGACGACCTCGAAAACGATGGGAAGAGGAAATAACCGAGGAGGACGCACGAAGCCTACTAGGAGTCCGGACTTGGATAGGAAAGAATGGAGGCAAAAGCTTAAGGAGGCCAAGGCTCAATTTGGGCTGTAGTGTCATAGAAGAAGAATAAACCGAGCAACATTTTCCGTTGAAGTTCAGCAGAATTCACAAAAAAATCATGTTTGAAAATGTTCGTTCATCCTCGCCAGACTTGGCGATATTTCGAAAATTGTTCCACGTATTCGTATAGATGTTGCTCCATCTCCCAAGACACTATGGCGTCGTAGATAAACTGAAGCGACAACATAGCGTGGCGATGAAATACGTTTCCATTCGCGGTGGTACCCTCAGCTGAAATCATGTGGAAAATGTAAGTCAAACATCAATTTTGTTATACCTTTTTAATTTTTAACAACTTTTGCGGTATTTGTAACGATTGTTAAAGATGTACCAACGATAATATGTAATACATGAACAAAATGAAAGCCGCAAAAGCGTAACTGAAGTAATTCATTTCTCTGTCTATTTCAGATTGCATGCATGACAATGAGGGCTTCGGAAACATGAAAGTGGGAGCAGAAGAAGGCAGAGCACCCTTAGGAGAAACAGGAGACAACGGAGTTACTGCATTGGGGCCCTAAAACTCAAAAATTCAAGCGTGCTGTCAGTATGTATAAGGTAAGAGTCTTCCTAGATTTCATACTATTTATTCTTTTTATCATTATTAAATGTATTTATGTGGTTGGAAACGCTAATATTGTTGGTAATGCAACAATACTTTATAATCCAAGAGTCGAAACTTGGAATAAAAATGAAGTAGTTCAAATCTAGTTTATTAGTTAGTAAGGACTACCCGAAATAGTTTTAATCACAAACTAATAATTATTATTTAATAGGCAGACCTTTGGCTGATCTGGAGATGTCGAGAACCTTGGAGGATTTGGATGGAGGCTTTCGATTTCAACACTGCAAATCTTCTACGACGTAGCCGGACCATCGATGGATGAACTGGTAGGATTCTTTAATTTTTTATAAAATATTTTGTTCTCATATTCAACCATGAGAACTTATAGTCAAAGGATTATGACTATATGCCCTAATTATTAACTAGTTCTCATATTCAACCATGAGAACACTTAGCCAATGAAATATGACTATTATAATTGTCCAAATATTATATTGTATTCAAATTCGATTTTGAGTACTACATTGAAAGACAAATAACTTTCATGAATGTCCTGTATAATATTCAAACAATTTAAAATTGAAATATCGACGGTTTATCAATAAAATCAATGTCTGGAAACATATGATTAAAGCATATATCTTTCAGGAATTGGACATCAAGAAGACTAAAATAATATTAGATTATAAATTGTACTATTCAAAAGTGAATAGCGATTTAAAACTATTTTTTCATTTAAATATTGATACAAATAAACATAAGTAATAGTTTGCTATCATAAATAAAACTTTTTGTGATATACCTATTCACTTTTGAGTAGTTTAGTTTTAAGTTCTTTGAAATGTATTTTCAGGTGTTAATTAAATAAACTTTGGCTCATCGCGCCGTTGAGCAAACACGCGTTTTCTTTAAAAATTAAAAATAAATTGATATAAAGTTGAAGTGCATTATTCCCTACCGATAATTCATCATAAAATCGTGCGTTTTGATTGCCCAGACGGCATCTAGGGAGAGTGAATGTGAAAAAAAAAATTGTATGTATTGGTGTGTCGGGGCATGCTTGCTGTCAAATGGTGAGAGAATCAGGAAGTAGGGGGTGTGAGATTCGAAACTTGTTTGGGGGTTCGGGTTTCCTTTATTTCTTTTTTATTATTATTAACATTGACGGTTAGTTGGGATGGTTAGGTAGGGTTCGTGCGCGATTTCCATAATTGAGTGGACTGATATGTATAGTTATTCGCAACGCCATGTGAAACCAGTTGTTTATTCTGGTGGATCGCTTCGCACTTGTGTGAATGTTTGTAGGGACAGTTTAATTCTTTTGTACCAGTGCTGACCGCCGTTCGTATCGGCCTCTGCTCTAGTTTGGACACTTTAAAACCGCTAGACTCAAATGAGAAAAGTTTTAAACGAACCTGAATGCTTACACAGGAAACTCTTTTATGGCCGTATGTGCTCTCCTCATCCGGAGGCAACGTAATCATCGTTTAACTTTTAATGGCAACGAATTATTAAAGACAAAATAAAAGTTTTTGTTTTGATTTATAACTATTTGTTTGAGCACACGGGTTGTCCGCGTTCGGTGTCAGGTGTTTCGGGAATGGCCGGGCGATGCCATCGGGAGTAGCTCTTTATTGCATCCAAGCCGCGGAATATCACTTAATTGCTTCCCTTGTCCTTAATTGGCTCGCGTGTGTAGGCCGTAAACCTTTAGTGGTCGCGACTGAGGTCGGCATAGCCCTCACGTAAACTACTGTGAGGACCGCCCCGGAGTCCTCACTTTTTGTCTTAGCTCTCGTATATCTCTCTCTTACTTCACCGTAGCTTAACATAGTCTAGAGATATAAGATAGCTTGCGTAGACATATAAGATAGCTTAGATTATAAGATAGGCAGGGGTTGTTTTTGCTTTTTGAGAGAGAGAACAAATTAACGTAACTTACCATTTTTAGATTTGCTTTTGTTTGAAAGAGATATTAACGTAAGATAGGTTTTTTTTGCGCACTTCATAAACTTAATTTGGGGGGAACTACAATAGTTTAATTTAGATTATAAGGTATTATTGTATACGGAATTGTATTTATTTAATAAATGATATATATATGGGGAGCGTGGGTTTGGCATGAGGGTGGTGTCTCCCTATATATAGATATATACCATTTATTAAATAAAGCATTTCAGTTATAGTTTTAAGATAGTTATAAATTAAAAGAATTCCCCCGCTGTCGCCGAGATTGCAGTGCCGATTGGGATGCGTCTCCAGGGCTTCCTCTTCATAATGACTTATTTAAAATGTATGTACAATAAAACAATCTTTTAATTCTGATTATTTTAATTTAAACCCGTCACATTAGTTTTAAAGTTAGGTAGTTTTAATAAAAATTGTAATTATTATTAAGTATTTTGACGCGATCAGGGCAAAGTTAGATTTTTAAGTATTTATTGTAAACGAAGCTCTATATTAATAAATATATATTTTTGGTGAGTGGGTGGTTGAGGCGGTAACACCAAAAAATATATAATTAATATAAAGGTTCGCAAACGATCTTAAACCAAATAAAAAAATCTTGTACTTGTAACAATGGGAACAAGAAATCTTATTTGGGGATCCCAAGTTTAAGTTTGTTAAATTAGTCCATAAGTATTGTAAACGGAACTCTAATATATATTTGGGCGGTTTCAGTCTAAAAAATATATATTTAGAGTTTCGTATCAGTTATAAAACTAAAATGTTTGTTACCAAATAAAATTATTATGGGGTTATTTTATTTGTTGTAAATTATTTTACATCTTTATTCTGTAAATAAAAGTTAACACTTCCGGTTAAACTTTTATTTGCAGAATAAAGATGCAAGATAATTAACAACAAATGAAATAACCCCATAATAATTTTATTTGGTAACAAACATTTTAGTTTTATAACTAAACCCTGTGTGACATTGTTATAAATTGTTAATAGATTTGTTAATAAATTTAGTGGAAAATAATTATGAACAGACTTTTTAAACTCAAAATCTTTTACGATTCAATTGTTGTATTTCTGTTTATAATTGTTACTAAATTTGTTAACAAATATATTAACTATTTATGCCTGTCAAACAGCCCTTTGTAATAAATAATGCCAATAAACTTTAATTTTTATAAGATAAAGTCTTGTGATTTCTTAAAATACAAATATATTTTTATATTTAAAAAATTGTAATTTCTTAAAATACAAATATATTGTTATATTAAAAATTTGATTTTTTTAGTCTAAGTCCCTACGCGTATGTAGTTTTTAAAACGTCCGCTAGAGGGCAGCACCTGTCGGTTAAGATTTCAACTTGGGGTTTTAAGCAATTAAAATATTTGCTTTTTTGTACATACGTACGTACATACACATATATAGTTTTTAAAACATCCACTAGGGGGCAGCACCTGTTGATAAAGATTTCAAATTTGGAGTACTTTTTTTCACTTATGTTCAAAGACTAAAATTTTCATAGGTATACGTCCCATTTTCACTAAGTACAAATTCCCAATAGGTATACGTCCCGTGTTCACTAAGTACAAATTCTCAAAAGGTATACGACCCATTTTTACTTCGTACAAATTCTCAAAAGGTATACGTCCCATTTTTTCTAAGTACAAATTCCCAATAGGTATACGTCCCGTTTTCACTAAGTACAAATTCTCAAAAGGTATACATCCCATTTTTACTAAGTACAAATTCCCAATAGGTATACGTCCCATATTTAGTAAGTATAAATTCCCAAAAGGTATACGTCCCATTTTCACTAAGTACAAATTCTCAATGGGTATACGGCCCATATTCACTAAGTATAAATTCCCAAAAGGTATACGTCCCGTTTTCACTAACTACAAATTCCCAATAGGTATACGTCCCGTTTTCACTAACTACAAATTCCCAATAGGTATACGTCCCATGTGCTGCCCCCAAACGGCCATTTTCGGAACTATTCATAAACACGGCGTTATTTCTGGTTGCCTATATTTTAGGCGCAATGTTTTACGATAGGTGCTGCCATCTAGTGGTGATTTTAAGAACTATATACGTAAAGGGATTAAAATCTTACAGAATTCATCCCCTAAGTAGAAGGAATAAAAAAAATAGACAAATTATATTTTAATTTATATTTTATTGTATTAAATATTGTACATTAGGGTAGTTTACATGAAATACAACAATGTAAGATACAAATAAACAATAAATACAAGTAAAATTTATACAAACTATTATATAAACATCCCTATTTCTAATTTTTCAGGACAAGGGTAAGTATATTTATATATAAAATACAAAGAATAAGAATTAAAAATACAAATTAAGCTATGAACATAATAAGAACAACAATGTATTACAAATAAACAATAAAAAATACTTAAACTAATACAAGTTTTTATTTAACAACCCCTTATTTATTTCAGAGGTAATACCACAACTAAGAGACAGGGAGGTATGTACACAGTTGATGCTGCTAATTTGGGACAACAGGGAAGTATGAGAACTGTATTATACATATTAATAAATTTTGTAAAATGTCATTTTAAAACTAAAGAAATATTACAAAAAAACGAATTGCAAACTACCATTAAAACAGGGCTAATTTTATTTAAAATAACATCTACGTATTCTGTACAACAAAAACATGTGACGTTAAAAAAAAATGAGAATTTGTTCAACTTTTTAACAAAATGAAGCTGTCAAATTTTAATTAGCGCATTTTTAAACCCTTGGCCCTACGCCCTTGAAACTTAAATATGTTGTTCTACGACCCCGACATTTCAAAGGATGCTAAGGGAACGCGAAATTTCAAGGAAATCGCTGAAATCCCAGCCGTTTCCGAGATACGAGGCCTTAAAGTTTTCCGAAGGGTTTAACGCTTGAATACGTTAATTAAAAGGACTAAAAGTAGGTATCGGAAGGATTTGAACCCGCCCTTTCCATTAGCTTGCGCAGAATTGATGAAAACCCTTTAGTTTACAATATATTTGCCCTTCAAGTTTAGCTGAAACGATTTGCAAACTACCATTAAAACGCTAATTTTATTTGAATTAACATCTACGTATTCTGTATAACAAAAACATGTGATAAAAAAAAATGAGAATTTGTTCAACTTTTTAACAAAACGAAGCTGTCAAATTTCAATTAGCGCATTTTTAAACCCTTGGCCCTGCGCCCTTGAAACTTAAATATGTTGTTCTATGACCCCGACATTTCAAAGGATGCTAAGGGAACGCGAAATTTCAAGGAAATCGCTGAAAACCCAGCCGTTTCTGAGATACAGACCCTTAAAGTTTTCCGAAGGGTTTAACGCTTAAATTCGTTAATTAAAAGGGCTAAAAGGCCGGAAAATAGCGTATCGGAAGGATTTGAACCGGCGCTTTTCATTGGCTTGCACAGTATTGATGAAAACCCTATGGTTTACAATATATTTGCCCTTCAAGTTTGTGGTGCAGGGCCTACGCTAATTCCTGAACTAAAAGGGCTAGAAAGACCGGACAAGTGTTGTTAAACTTACTTGGATCTGCAAAATTGAAATCCGTGGTCAAATTTTCCCTAAGGGCTCAAATAAGCCCTTAGCCCTTTATAAAAGGGCGGACTCCTGTCGGATGGTTATTTTCGTACCTAGAGAACTTAATACTAAAGAATAGGATAGGAAAATTCGGAAAAATCTTTAAAAATTAGGATATTTCTCTGTCTCTTTTGTTATTACATAGGAAAGGTAAATAAAAAACGCATTTATTTATTTATTCTTATAAAAAATCATCTATTATCTTCATCCAGTGTTGTAGTTACCGTATCCTATCGCTGGGTGTAGTACAGCCCTTCGCGAAACCTGTAAACAATCATAAACATTGTTTATTTTGTGCGCCAAAGTATAAAAGATATAATCAATTAACACTTAATCAGTGTTAGTTGTTACGTTATAATATTAATATTATGTTTTTATAATGAAGACTTCAGTTCCTTTCTGACTTTGGTGAAGTGAACATGGGGTGCTTGTGAATAATCGTGTATTGCGATAGTGTCGGGTTTATAAGAATCGAAAAACTTTATTACAATCACTCTCTTATTCCATTTATAGTTCGCGATATAAATAAGAGTATTAAAATTTATGCTAAAACTATATTTATTTGTTCATTATTGAAGCATATTTTAACTTTGTTTTATTAAGTGATGAAATTGTTAATTTAATTGGTGCGAGTGTTGTGTAATGATTACTAGAAAGTGTATTCTAATAATCACCAAAGACAATACAGTTCAGTGATGAAGTATTAGCAGACGATATGCTAAAAATATTCGCCTATCATTACCATTACAAGTAAGTACTAAAATTTAAAATATTGTTTGTAGCTGTTAAAAATCGCGTTTGCTGAAATGTGTTTCAGCCGGCTGAAATATCTGTAACTATATGTACTTATAGAGTTTAATTTTTTTTCAAACGGCATGTCTCTACTTCTTTTATTTACAAGTTGCTATTTTTAACTGTGTGGAAAATTAAAATATGAAATAAGAACTCAAGACAAAATTCAGTAAAAATTACAACATTTGGTGTGTTTATAGGTGAAACAATTTAACTTACAATGTATATTTTTATAAAATTTGAACTCTGAAGATCAGGCGAACCAGTTCATGATTTCATAATACCGTTGGAGAAAGTTTCTTGATCCGGACAACGAAATGTAGTCGTCAACCAGGACCGGAGAGAAGCCTCAAGATGCTGCAGACTCATGAACGGGTTCTCCAAGTCGCGATGTCTGCGTAAGAGAGATGATCATCTGTAAAAAAAAATGAAATTTGTTAATAAAATTATAAATGTAATCTTATTTATTGAATCTTTAATTATTTGTATTTTTATCTGTAGGTACAATACGACTTCTTTATATTAATATCTAAAGTTAAAATTTCCTATTGAAAAGTATTTGTCAACATTTCAACAATTTTAACACTTTGTTTGTTTCTGTAGAAATGCATTTGAAACGCACAAGTTCTTAGCTTGCTTAGTGTGAAAGATATTGAAGCCTAAAGTTGAATTTTTTTTATAGAAAAATACTTGTCTATGAACAATCATAAGTAATTTTTACCTCTCGCTAAGAGGAGTATAGGTTTCATGCTAAAAATCGCATATCCAGATTTTAATGAATAAGCACTTTTTAAGGTCCCTACAATCCAATTTTAAAATTTTTATGATGACGTCTGTGTGTGTGTGTGGGTGGATTATTCAAAAACTATAAGACTTAATATTTGTTTAACTACGTATTTCCCAATCAGACATTCTTAAAAATAAATCTTCTAAATATTATTTTTTGACAATTTTCCTTGGTAATATTAAAGAAAATTAAATTTTCAATCTGACACATTTAATTTTTTTATTGTATCTCGTATAGGTTTGGAGATATAGTATATAATAATATAGAATAATCTGTTGTAATAAATCTCGTTGCCCCAAAAACAGTTGAGATATTTAAATGTTTGTAATTGACAGATAATTGCAAAATGTCACTGTCAAAAATCAGATTTTTCTGGGAGGTATGAGTACGTTTAATATGTATTATTGTATTATTAATTAAATATGTATTTACATTATAGGTATGTTAATAATACATATATCCTTAAGAAATACCGCTAATACTGTCAATGAATTTAAAGAATTTTGAACATATTATTAGAATAGCAGAACGAAAGAAGAAATACAATTTCAATTATTTGTGTGTACAAGAAATGTTAAATTTGTTACTTATTTGTTGGTCTTTGCAAGCAGATGAGGATCCGTGTCAGAATGACGGCTAGTAGTTATTTACATAGATGTCACAATTGTCATATGTCATAATATTTCATTCAAATTTTCAAAATAATCTGATGTTTATTTGTCATCAATAGTATGAAATTTACTTGTCGAGGAAAATAATCCACAGGAAAAATTATAATACTTGACCCCTATGTACATTATTACTAGCTGTCATTTTGACACGGGCCCCCATATCTGCTTGCCAAGGCTAACAAAGTCACATAACTGCTCGCGCCCTATGCAACATGAAATGAAAATGGCGAGAGGTATTGTTCTGGCCACAACAGATTTTTTTTCATCTTTTCACCAACTCTAGAAAAATTTGTATGCTGAATTCAAATTTGAAACGCACAAGTTTTTATCTTAGTTTCAGAGATATTGAGACCTAAAGTTGAAATTTCCTTTACAAAAGTAACTGTCCTTGATCAAGCATAAATGATAAATTTTTCAGTAATGAATTTTCATAAAATATATTTATTTCGCGGGTAATCATGAACCCTGTTTAAAAATAAATTCAAAAATCTTATTAGGTGATCAACAAGTTATATAATACTTAGATATTAATTATAATTTTTATTTCATTCAGTTTCATTGTTGCAGTGTTAGTGAACAGACGTGTGTATGGTGTGCTCGTGTAGTGTGTCTTCGAGGACGACTTTCCAGTGCTGGGAGAAGACATCTAGATACCTTCAGGAGTTGGAGTTATACTTAAGGAAATAATTTATTTATAGTAAGTGTAATTTTTTTATTTTTGAACTATTGAATAGTTGTACCCATTATTGGGTGTATCAACCATTATTTCTAAGGATTGTTTTTGATGTAGATATACTTTACATTTCAATAATAATTGTTAATGTATCGAAAATAATTTAAATTTATTTAGAATTATTTAATGATAGTGGTACTACACCGTATACAAATATCATATATTATATACCTATGTATTTTATTATGTACATATATTTTATTTTATGTTTAAGTAATTATGAATATCTACGACAGTAAATGTACACACAATACAATACAATCAATTAATTGAAATACTTTCTCGCACTTTCTTTCATATATATATTTTAATAATTACAAACGATTAATAAATATTAAAGTTCATTTTATTATCTATAACTACTAATTCAAATGTTAATTTCGAGTATATTTTTATTGTTACAGAACCATGTAACATAGCCCTGGACGAGCCGTGGAAGGATGTGAGCGCAGAAGAGTATGAATCCAGATTTCCGCTTTGGAAATGGTCACACTGTTGCAGAAGATCGCAAAACACCCCCAAACATAAATTTGGGATCTTCAAGACATGTATATGATTTATGTAAATAAATAAATAAAACTTATCCTCCTAAACATTAAGTACTCGTATATAAAATTAATATACGGTAATAAACATAGATATATATTCATACATTACCTACATAACAAATTTACATAAAATACATACAAGCATACATAAATATACAGGGTGTCCCTTAACTTGGTGCACAAACTTTAAGGGCATATAATACTGATCAAAATGAGTAAAAAAAGCTTAGTCAAAATGTGTCCGATCTTTAATAGTTTCCCAGATATAACGCAGTGAAAAATGAGTTTTTACGAGATTTACCTTTGCTATCTCAAAAACTATAAGAATTACGATTTTGATTAATTGAGACTTTTTGTTTACCTTTGAGAGGTAATCTTAGATGGCCTTTTGTTATTTTATAAAAATCAAAAGTGAAATGTTGTGGCGACCTTGGTCAATATTTAATTTTCATATAACTACGTAACTATAAGAAATTGAGAAAAATGTTTCATATAAAATTTTATTGTTTTTTATAGTCTTTTTACTGACATAGACAAAATTTTATTCGATCGTTATCTTTGTCAGTTTTTCTTAGATTTTTCGCTTTTCTCGGAAACAGTTGAAGATCATTCCTATGTTGATGAAGCTTTTTTATTCATTTTGGGCAGTACTATATGCCCTTAAAGTTTTTGCTCGAAGTTAAGGGACACCCTGTATACATACTTTTTAAAGGGTATAGAAAACAAAAAGCTAAATTCAAATATTACCTATTATTTATCTCCGTATTCGGCGATTACAATTCCTAAAACGTTATATACATATTATAGAAACGCCCTGAAACCAATTTTGCAAACCGCAAGTCGCAGTCTTACTGAGATTTTGATTATGTAATTATAAACTTAATATATGCAACAGACATTTAGTTATTATTTTGAAAAAAGCATGAATGATTTTTTTATAGCAATTCGAATTCCTGAAATCTAGCATTTATATAAAAAACAACCCCCTGAATTCAAATTTGGAAACCGCAAGTCTCTCAACTTAATTCATTCAACAGACATTTACCTATATTTTTAAACAATCATCACTGAAGCTTTTTTTCAGCAATTCGAATTCCTGAAACATAGCATATATATAGAAAACAACCCCCTGAATCCAAATTTGAAAACCTCAAGTCTCTATATCACTTAATTTTTGAATATTTTATTTTAAACTTAATATATTCAACAGACATTTACTTATATTTCTAAAAAATCGTCACTGAAATTTTTTTCAGCAATTGGATACCTGAAACATAGCATATATATATAATAATCCCCTGAATCCAAATTTTAAAGCCGTAAGTCTTTATTTCACTTAATTTTTGAGTATTTTATTTTAAACTTAATAGACATTTACTTATATTTTTAAACAATTATCACTGAATTTTTTTTCAGCACTTCGAATTCCTGAAACATTACATATACATAGACAACAACCCCCTGCATTCAAATTTGAAAACCGCAAGTCTCTATCTCACTTAGTTTTTGAGTATTTCATTTTAAACTTCATACATTCAACAGAAATTTACCTATATTGTTAAACAATCATCACTGAATTTTTTTAGCAATTCAAATTCCTGAAACATAGCAGTTATATAGAAAACAACCCCCTGAATCCAAATTTGAAAACCACAAGTCTCTATATCTCTCTTAGTTTTTGAGTATTTTATTTTAAACTTAATAGACATTTACTTATATTTTTAAACAATTATCACTGAATTTTTTTTCAGCACTTCGAATTCCTGAAACATTACATATACATAGACAACAACCCCCTGCATTCAAATTTGAAAACCGCAAGTCTCTATCTCACTTAGTTTTTGAGTATTTCATTTTAAACTTCATACATTCAACAGAAATTTACCTATATTGTTAAACAATCATCACTGAATTTTTTTAGCAATTCAAATTCCTGAAACATAGCAGTTATATAGAAAACAACCCCCTGAATCCAAATTTGAAAACCACAAGTCTCTATATCTCTCTTAGTTTTTGAGTATTTTATTTTAAACTTAATATATTCAACAGACATTTACTTATATTTTTAAACAATTATCACTGAATTTTTTTTCAGCACTTCGAATTCCTGAAACATTGCATATACATAGACAACAACCCCCTGCATTCAAATTTGAAAACCGCAAGTCTCTATCTCACTTAGTTTTTGAGTATTTCATTTTAAACTTCATACATTCAACAGAAATTTACCTATATTGTTAAACAATCATCACTGAATGTTTTCAGCAATTCAAATTCCTGAAACATAGCAGTTATATAGAAAACATCCCCCTGAATCCAAATTTGAAAACCACAAGTCTCTATATCTCTCTTAGTTTTTGAGTATTTTATTTTAAACTTAATATATTCAACAGACATTTACTTATATTTTTAAACAATTATCACTGAATTTTTTTTCAGCACTTCGAATTCCTGAAACATTGCATATACATAGACAACAACCCCCTGCATTCAAATTTGAAAACCGCAAGTCTCTATCTCACTTAGTTTTTGAGTATTTCATTTTAAACTTCATACATTCAACAGAAATTTACCTATATTGTTAAACAATCATCACTGAATGTTTTCAGCAATTCAAATTCCTGAAACATAGCAGTTATATAGAAAACATCCCCCTGAATCCAAATTTGAAAACCACAAGTCTCTATATCTCTCTTAGTTTTTGAGTATTTTATTTTAAACTTAATATATTCAACAGACATTTACTTATATTTTTAAACAATTATCACTGAATTTTTTTTCAGCACTTCGAATTCCTGAAACATTGCATATACATAGACAACAACCCCCTGCATTCAAATTTGAAAACCGCAAGTCTCTATCTCACTTAGTTTTTGAGTATTTCATTTTAAACTTCATACATTCAACAGAAATTTACCTATATTGTTAAACAATCATCACTGAATGTTTTCAGCAATTCAAATTCCTGAAACATAGCAGTTATATAGAAAACATCCCCCTGAATCCAAATTTGAAAACCACAAGTCTCTATATCTCTCTTAGTTTTTGAGTATTTTATTTTAAACTTAATATATTCAACAGACATTTACTTATATTTTTAAACAATTATCACTGAATTTTTTTTCAGCACTTCGAATTCCTGAAACATTGCATATACATAGACAACAACCCCCTGCATTCAAATTTGAAAACCGCAAGTCTCTATCTCACTTAGTTTTTGAGTATTTCATTTTAAACTTCATACATTCAACAGAAATTTACCTATATTGTTAAACAATCATCACTGAATGTTTTCAGCAATTCAAATTCCTGAAACATAGCAGTTATATAGAAAACATCCCCCTGAATCCAAATTTGAAAACCACAAGTCTCTATATCTCTCTTAGTTTTTGAGTATTTTATTTTAAACTTAATACATTCAACAAACATTTACCTATATTTTTAAACAATCATCACTGAATTTTTTTTCAGCAATTCGAATTCCTCAAACATAGCATATATATAGAAAACAACCCCTTGAATTTAAATTTGAAAACCGCAAGTCTCTATCTCATTTAGTTTTTGAGTATTTTATTTTAAACTTAATACATTCAACAGACATTTACCTTTATTTTTAAACAATCATTACTAAAACTTTTTTCAGCAATTCGAATTCCTGAAACATAGCGTATATATAGGAAACAACACCCTGAATCCAAATTTGAAAACCGCAAGTCTCTATCTCCCTTAATTTTTGAATATTTTATTTTAAACTTAATACATTTAACAGACATTTACCTATATTTTTAAACAATCATCAGTGAAATTTTTTTCAGCAATTCGAATTCCTAAAACATAGCAGTTATATAGAAAACAACCCCCTGAATCCAAATTTGAAAACCGCAAGTCTCTATCTCATTTAATTTTTGAATATTTTATTTTAAACTATATATATTCAACATACATTTCCTTATATTTTTATTATTATTTATCATCATTGAATTTATGTTCAGCAATTAGAATTCTTGAAGCATAGCATAGCGTAAATTTATTTTTATTTACAACCCTTGTGCACTCAAATTTTTTTCGCGCTATTTCTACATTAATAAATTCAAAACACCCTGAACAAATTACATAATACATAAGAAGCGATTATTATTTATAATGACTCATTATTATTTAATTATTGACTTGTACTTCTAGGGGCAAATTATCTAACACCCTGTCTATTACATGGTTTAATTCTTTCAGTTTGTTTGTTGCAGTGCTAGAGTAAGGACGTGTGTATGTATGGTTTTTTGTGAACACGAGAACGACTTCCTGGTGCTTGGAGAGAACGTTAGGATATCTGCAGGAGTTATATCCATAGATTTCATTTATTCAAAGTGAGTTTTTTTTTTTACTTTTATACTACCTTATGTTGTATTCTTTATTCGATATATTTTACTACATATATTTGTTTACGACAAATGGTAACATCATTTTTTTATTGAACTTACACCTCATTATTAAAATACTTTAATATTGTACATATTATACAATATAATCTATAATTAATTGAAATATTTATACATTTTTGTCTATTGAAAATCTAGCACTTTCTTTCACGTTAATATATTTTGTTAACAATAATTATTCAAACAATTCTTAATAATCTGTAAATAAAATCTTATTATTTCCTATAACCATTACATCTCTTGTGTTTCTATCTGCTTAAATTGGAGATAATCCTGTGGTAATGACCTGTTATGAAGCGTACTTATACCTATACTAATTCATATTTGTTTCATTTCAATATATTTTCTATTGTTGCAGAAAGATAAGCTGTACCTGTATCTACACTCAGACAGATGATGATGCAAAACTACCCGAGCGAATTGCAGTTCAGGGATCTTGATTTCAGCGTTGGAGATTGTCACATTGTTGCAGAGCATCGCACCCCAAAACAACCATAATATGGATTTTGTACACTTCTCGCCTCAAGTCTTTATTTATAAAATTTATGTAAAACAAATAAATAAAACTTTAACTCTCTCTTCAACCTATAAAGTATATGATCTAACCATTGTAACGTGAAAAATTTTCTACTCTGCTAATATAAACTTTATGAACATATGTCTAAGACACATACATACATACATATAAGCATATTTAAATTACATTATAAAATACTTATTTTCATTTTCATAATTATATTTCAACATCTCAAAGCGTATTACGTTATGTTCGCATACATCAATATCACAAACACACACACACACACACACACACACACATTACATACATATAATTTGAAGGGTACAAGAAACAACAGAGTTTAGTCTACATATAGTAAATTCCTTATTATTATTTTGAAAAGTACAAGTTATATCTTCTTTTAATTTTCGTGATATTCAATTTTAAAGATGCATTTTCAATAAACATGTACACGTCTTGAAATAAACATCACTGAATTTTTTCAGCAATTTAAACCATTTGAAATTAAATATACATACAGGAAATTACTCCCAATATCCAAATTTGAAAAAAAGTCGCTATTTGTCTTTGTTCTCATGTTATTCATTTTCAAAGTTATTATTTTCAATAAATATTAATGAAACAAATTTCAGCCATTTAAACCTTTCGAAATTAAGTATACATATAGAAAATTACTCCCTATATTCAAATTTGAAAAGTACAAGTACATATTTGTGTTAGTTTTCGTGATATTTATTTTCAAATTATTTACTTCGTAAAATAAATATTACTGATTGTTTTTCAGTAATTCAAACCATTTGAAATTATGTATAAACATAGAAAATTGCCTTTATCTCTACATCCAAATTTGGAAAATACAAATCGCTTTTTTCGTTTAGTTTTTAATATATTCATTTTACAAGTTCCTTTTTTCAATTGACATTTACCTGCCTTGAAACAAACATTACTGAAAATTTTTACAGCGATTCCAAAGTACTGAAATTACGTTTACATATAGAAAATAACCCTATAAATCTTAATAAGATTAGGATAATTCGCTATCACTCTTAGTTCTTGAACTATTTAATTTTAAAATTACTATATACAATATAAGAATCAAATACGTAGTAATGGTTTTTAAAACTTTAAAAATTCAGTATTTAGAAACTATATAATTAAATGGGATGGGACTTAGCTCTATTTTTCTGTACCATCATTTGCATCCATTACATACATGAACACACTTGTACTCTAATACTTTGAGAAACTTTGATCATTCTAAATAAAATATAGTTAAGGAAAAGCCATTTTATTTATATTATATTTATTAATAACAAATTTAACTCTCTTCATACACCAGTTGAAAAACACTTCATAATACATTCGCACTTTGCAAAATAGTCATTTGTATATCTAGAGCTGAAAATAACACTTAACGCTCATGACACACATATACCTTTTTCTACATCCATTGAAAGAGATAATAAAAACACTTTGCTTTCAAATCTTACTATGAATAATTTCATTTTTCATTTATCACAACTAAAAATTTACATTCCGCTTTGAACCAGAAAAACTATAAGTTGTTCTGTTAACTTCATTTATCAATTTTCTGCTCTAAACTGACAGCTTGAAAAGCCTAATTTCAAAATGGATGTAGAAAAAATTATATTGTTTCACTTTGAAAGAAAATCATTTCATCGTTAAGAAACTTTATGCACTTACGATGTTATTCAAATACATACTCTTATTTTCATCATGGAAACATTCGTATTTTCTTAGACATATGTAAAAATTGATATACTTGTACTATGTTATGCTTATATAGAATAATATGCCTTAATAAAATCATACAGAAAAACCAATAAGTGTTTATACATCTTCATACTAAACTAATATAACAATCATTTTATTGAATACAAACACATAATAAATAAATGTATAATATAGTTTATATTATTATTTATTATTCTACACAATTTACGCAGTAGGAAAACACTCATATATTTACATACTTAAAAGAAAAAAAACTTACGCTGTTGTATATAAGATAGTAAAATCATTTACAAAAATACATATATGTGTTTGTATTCGTAATTGCATTGTTGATAATGTATTGTTGCACACTCATTAAAATTATATATGATATACTTTAATTTTCTATATTTTTCGGACTATATATTTCCCATATATTGAATACATTTATCTAGTTATGTACATCATATATAAATATCGCAAATCTGTAGCATTAAAATGTATATCTTAATATGTTACCTAAAAGTCGTAATAAAACTTATTCCTAATAAAAATTGGACTACAAATTCTAACTAAAAATCTATCATTCCTTATGCATATATCTTTGAGATAAAGAATTTATGTATAGTAACATTTTCAAAGTCAAATTTGACGTAATTAGAGCACATATCATCATCGCTGTATTTGTGAAACTGCGAACGTCTTATACGAGTAATGTATCACAAATACACAAATCAAAAATTATATTCATTGTTAAAATAATGTATGTATTTCATGTATTATGTATTGTAATATCATTATTATGTAACATATCTCTGACAAATAAATCCTTGTTATAAATAACAAACTATTTCATTCCAATACATCAATCAAAAATCGCATTCCAAAGATCCAGATTCATATCCCGCTTGCTAGCAAGCATTTTGTAGGCCGCCAATCTGCAACCAGAACGGCGACCTACATAATCCTGCAAACTAAAGATCCAAATTCGATTCCCACCTACTAGCTACCTGAACCCAGCAACCAGCCGAGCATATTCACCCCTTCCTAGCTAGCTACCAGCAGACCACCAGACCGTCCTAGCGGACGGATTCTGGTGGCCAGCTGGCCAGCTAGCTAGAAATCCAGCAAAAGCATGTATATAGCTCGATTACGTAATTTCACGGAGCAGAGTGTCCGGTTCGATACCATCGCTCACGCTGAATGGCTGTAAATTCATCAAACAGCTGTATATAAGGCTGATATCTGTGGTGGGAGGCCTAGGATTCATGAATCCACCACCAGACGATTGAATTTTGAATTTTGTGGGAGAATGTCTTGCTATAGCCTTCCGATTCTGCGAATTTTAAATTTTGATGATCAGATGTCTTACTATAGCCAGTAAATTTGAATTTTGTGGGTACATGTCTTGCTATAGCCTTTCGATTCTACGAATTTTAAATTTTGATGATCAGATATCTTGCTATAGCCAGTAAATTTGAATTTTGTGGGCACAAGTCGTGCTATAGCCTTTCGAATCTGCGAATTTTAAAATTTGGTCTTGCTAGAGCCAGCAAATTTTATTTTTGTTGGGTATATGCCTTGGGATCGGCTGAAAATCCGTCTGAGAGCTCAAAAATGCTCGTAGCGGCCGTAATATGCTACTTTTCAGCCGCTACGGCTCTAAATTGTCGATTTTACACGATTTTTGAATTTTATCGACCAGAAGCCTTGCTGTAGGCTGTATATTGTCGATTATGTAATCGAGCTGCCGTGGATCGCTCGCTGTATATTCGGTGATTACGTAATCGGCTGCCATAGTTCGCTCGCTGTATCCGGCGATTATATAATCGAGCTGCTGTGGTTCGCTTGCCGCTGCTCTCGGTTTGATTTAGCTGGTAGCTGGAATTGAACTTTGATTTTTTAGTTCGCAAATTGCTGCTTGTAAATCGTTAAGCTGTTGCCGATCGCAAATCGATGCTCTAGATCTAGTTCGTATTTAGGTGAATTATAGGTTGCCTGAAAAATTTTAATTTTGGGAAAGGAAAAATTGGAATTTTAAATTCAAAGATTGTATTCATTTTGTTGTGTTTATTGGTCATTCATATAATACATTTTTAAATCCAATATATAAACGATATGAATTATAACTTAGAAATGATTAAAATGAAATATGTATCATCAAATGTATATTAAGTTATGTATTTTTCACATGGTTACATTATGTGCGTATTTTAACATTTTTTCCAAGACTTATCGAGATGGAGATATTTTGGATGTTTTATATATATTACAAGACACGAAAGTAGATCAATGTATATTATATTTTATAATGCAAATAGCTCCTGTGTCTGTAAGTCTTAGAAAAACTATATCAAGTATAAGGATATTAAGTAGAGCAATAAATAAATAAATAAATACCAGATATGTACAATCACATATTAAGTTCTATTTTCCAATACAGTTAGCATATATGTACGTATTTTGTAAGTCGAGGACTAACGTAATATGAGTAATTCATCATGGGCAACAAGGACTTATTGTAAAATTTGGTGCATTTTATTAGCTATTTACTCGCGATTTATTTGTTTAATATATTCATGTATGCATTTATTAATTGAATCTTTTAACAGCTTAGAAAAATTAATATTAATGATGTATGTATTTGAAATTAAAGAATATGAAAATAACGTGTAGTTAATACATAATAAATTCGTCAGCAATACATATGAGTAAAAATGTATTAATCAATAAATAGATCAATATATGAAATTAGTTTTTTAAAAAATATTTAGAATGAATCGTCCTTATTAAATACTTATAATACAAAGAGAAATTGTAATACAGTTCTTTTGTAGTGTAAGTATGAACAAACTATACTAATTTCTTCGTCAGGGTAAGGGTTATCTTATATTTTAACAAAAAATTAGGATTAATATTTTGTCTAAAGCGTTTGATTGTTGGAATATGTGATTGTATATTTGATATGTATTAGTAAGTATACATTTTTTTCGTATATAAGTATCTCAGGCTATGTACTATATACACATATACTATTTATATAGGTAGGTATATAGGTATGTATATATTTTTTTCACACACATTGACAAATAAACAATATACACATATATGTAGGTAACATACAGTACACATATAATAATGGAAACTTATAATAAATAAAACCAACACATTTATATTATCATATTATTATTTAGGTATTTATATTTCACTGTCGTCGTTGTTAATCCCGTTTCCAAATCTGACGCACATTGTACACTGCACTAACATCCACCGGAGAAAATGTATCAAATTCTAGTAGCTCAGAAGTTTATGAACGAGATCCACTCACACTCAGCGAAACAAACGTATGACTAGTAGAGCACTCCACAAAAACATTCTGGAACATCATCATTATTTAATGTGATGATGATGATACATGAGGATGATATATGGGTTTGGATGGTATCATAAATTTTGATAAATTAACAATAATTTTTTTCTAGATTATACAGGGTGTTATATTTTAATGGACCCAGCAAATATCTCGCTTATTTATTAAGTTAGTAATTTCTTTCATATAACATGATTTATACAGCAACATGTAAGCTACTTGATGACGGATGTACATTCATGATACCACTTCCGGTTTATTACTAATTAATATCAACTTTGAAATTTCAAATGGAACATACTATATTTTTTTACAAATTTGAAAAATACATCAAATTTGCTTTACAATCATGTAAAATAATCCATATGTTACATTATTAAAAAGTAAAATGGCGGGCACTTTTTTATACACCTAGTCGAAAAGAGAATAGTAAGCCATGACTATAGCTTGAAATAAAACAATTAACTAAAACAATTGTAACACGGTAAAAATATTATTTCGTTTAATAATAATAGTTACACTTAATAGTTTTCTTCGAAAAATACCTATGGATAAATTTATAAAACTATCTATAATTTTAATCCCGGTGCCTAAGTTTTAAACACAATTCATACACATGGTTACACAATTCAGATCTCAAATGTTTGTAACTGACAGATATATGTCACTGTCAACAAACTAATCATTTCAAATAATAATATTAACGTTTTAAAATGGAACAATAATTATATGGAAAGGAACTTAATACAGTTTCCAGCATAAGTAAATATTTAGGAATATAGGTAAGATAATAAAAATATATATCATCACGGCATATTACCCATTGCTGGGTCTGCCAATCTGCTTTGTACACAGATTCGGTAACTATGATGACATATTTGTACCTTGCGGGCGTTTACCAGGTGTTATCTCACGAGCACTTATTGCTGGCATGAATAAAAATTAAATTAAACGGGAGGTATTGTGTTGGCCACATCAGATTTTTTTTTAAAGAATGGTGAAGTGATTCTTGAACATATTTAAAATAAAATTTTAAAAATATGAACCATGTATCTTGTTCTCAAAAATTCTAACGTGACCTCCATACATAAACATAATGGATAATAATGTTAATAAATAAAAGAATATGTTATAGTTATCGTTATTATTACATAACTTCGAAACAAAAAAAAAATGCACTCAAATCCAATTTTCTCTCTATATATCTTTTTTCCCTAAAATTTACTGTAACAATCTCTTCCCTGCGGTTAACAGTTTTTACCTTCCGTCACCTTTAGGTAAGGAAGGTATTGTCTTTGGTCAAAAAATTCAATGATGAGTTTTTAGTGAATAACCATGTTTTAGAGTCCCTATAACACGATGTTACTATTTTTACGATGATGTCTGTATGTATGTGTGCCTGTGTGTGTGTGACGAAAGTTTCGGATCGCATAACTTCAATACCACGATTCCAAACATTATATTTTTTTCGTATTCCTCAAGTTTACATCCTCAAGAAGAGATGATTAGATTTTGGTTATAATTGGTCAACCGAAAGTACCCTCATTTGAAGATTTTAGCAGTGAAATATGATTTATTTTCATTTAACGTTATTATAACTTAAAGAATGTATTATTCTCTATACGATTTGATTGCAATTTATACTTCATATTAAATAGATATAGAGTTAAAGAATTATAAAGATATTAAATCAGCCAGCTATGCCAAACATGGAAACTGCTAATATATTCAGATAATTCAAATTGACAGATGTCAGTATCAATGAAAAGTAAATGAATGTGGCAGAGATAATAATGTTGAAGTAGATGTTGGGGAAGACACAGAAAGATACGGTATGGAAATAACTCTAGTGTTTCTAGAAAGATACAGGAGAAACGATTACATTGGTTTGAACATGTCATGAGGAGAGATGAAGAATATATTGGAATAAGAATGAATAACTTAGTAAAGGACTGTATTGAGGAAGACTTGAGAGAAAAGGAACTGATGAGAACGAGACGCAAAACAGAAATGAGTGGAAGAAGAAAATAAAAAATAGCGACCCTTAACGAATGGGAAAAGCTAGAAGATATCAGTGTCAAATACAATTTGCATAGTTTGTTTATGAAATAATTATACTGGAAATTTAGAACCCCTTTGCAAGAAAATTTATGTATGGAATTTATACATAATACACAGGATTGATGGAAGGTATTGTGCTGGCCACATCAGATATTTTTACATGTAACTTGTTCGAAACCACCTCAATAAATGGTGCAAAATTTTCTGCTGACAAGATATGCGTATACTTTGATTCACGAAAGATGACTATTCAAGGTCACTTGTTCGAAAAAAGAATACACAACATTTTATACAGCAGTAGTTTAGCAACATTTCATGTTAGAAAGAGAAAGATTATTTGACGTATGTCTATGTAGCTTATGTTGTGTGACAGATATACGTAAATGGTGACATTACAAATAATAATGACGTATGTCGTAGAATTACAGATATCTAATTATCTACTGCACTGCCCCCCTGCTCTCATATTTACCCAGTGACGTTGACATTTAAATCAAATTATTATTCCATGGGTTTTGTCAAGTCTATGTGCTTGTGTTTTACAAAAACGTAGGTGAAGAGCATAAATCTTTGAGAAAGGCATTATTTAAAACGAAACATAATTGTCATATAAATTGCACTTATTTTTTTCAGTTAAAATGTATCCATAAATATTTCATGTTGCACGTCTATGTATACGAAATGCAGTGAAGTTATCTGCTAGTAATATTATACCATACGCTCAATAAATGACCTTGAATAGTCATCTTTCGTGAACCAAACAATAACACCTTTTTTGAACAATGTTTTAAGAAAAAAAATCATTCTACCTTAGTTCTCAAGAAGTGCTACTTTTCCTGCGGAGTTGTTAAAACGCCCGTCAATTACATGTGGAAATGAAGTCGATCCCGGGATTGAATCTAATGAAAGATGAGGCAACTTTAGTAAAAAGTTACGTTATTTACATTTATAGTAATAGAATGAAATAATAATATGATTTTTATACGATATTAATTAACAATCATTGTTCGTGCAATATCTGATTTATTGTATCCAACAAAATTAATGAATTGATATAATTATTAAACAAAATTGATCTCTATCTTTCAAATAACACTTGTCTATCTGTTCTTTTGTTATAAACAGCGCTGACGGTACTAACTTAACTAGCTTAATTTTGTTGCAAAAAATGTTACTAACTTATATGAATTAAATAAATATTTAATGCGTAAACTTGTTTTAGAATGAAGGATTTTGTTTGAAATTATTTACCATACAAAATATGAAAGTAATTTATAAGGTGTTTTCTCCACTACAGCTATGGGAATAATCAAATATTTATTATTTAATTTGTTTAAATGTATTCATAGGTACAGTAAATTTTTTGAAAGATGTCCGATGAAGGTCATCTATGAATTGTATGAATTCATATTTTTGCTCCGCCTATTCTGACAAATTCAGTAGTGTCGTTTGCTTAGTTTTTATGAGGGTACATAAGATACTACTGTTATTTTATTATTATAAAAATATATGTTAAAATAAAATCTTTCAAAATTCAAAAATAAGTCAACTGGTAAGTTTATTAGCAAACGTAAAACCAAATATGCGAAAAATAAGATACTGACACAATGTCAGTGTCAGCGACTCTGACAGACAATAACGTTATTCGTACAACTTAGTTTTTATGAGGGTACGTAAGATACTACTGTTATTTTATTATTATAAAAATATATATTACAGAAAAAACATTCAAAATTCAAAAATAAGTCAACTAGTAAGTTTATAAGCAAATGTAAAACCAAATATGTTAAAAATAAGATACTGACACAATGTCAGTGTCAGTGACTCTGACAGAGTATACGTACGGCTATGAACCAAGGTAATGCATCTGAATTAATAAATAAACTTACGTTACAGCGAAAGTATTATCAACAACGAGCATCGTTTTAAAGTGGAATATCCTAACTTAGTCGAAACAAAATGAATTTTTAAAAGACAAGCGTGTTATATCCATCCTTATCACATACACTTATAGCCTTTGCAAAGGAAAGAAAATGATGTATGCCAATTGCACAAAAATCAATAAATAAATAAAAATTGAACTCATAATTAATATGTTGATCCATATACTATCACAAAATCGTTCACCAATGTATACAGGGTGTTTCAGGAGGATGTGCAAATACTTTGTAAATAAAATTTGTTTAATTTTAACTGTCATTACATATTAAAAATCAACAATGGTATTTCTGTATCTCAGTATCTATTAAAAATAGGACACATGTTCATATATATATACTTAACGGCTTAAATCTTTATGTTCATCCCTACCCGCCACCACCCAGAATATTAAATTCCATACCTAATAACCTGAAATATACCGAGATCTATTTCAAGATCTGGATCCATAATCAAATCAATACCTTATAACAACAAAAGAAAATTTAGATTTTAGACTCACCGTTCAAAACAAAATTCTGCATGCACTAAACAGTTCAACCAAAAGCACTTGTTTCATAAAAAAATCTGCTTGAAATATGTTGAATTCAGGTTCGGCAGGACTTCAAACACTATATCACAATAATAATAATGACATAATAACAATTATTATCATATTTTTGGCACGGTTTCATCAGTTTTTCCTTTCTTATCAGTTTTTGTAACTATGAGCACGTGTCCGCATCATTGTTTATTGACACTACGTAGCGTTTTTTTCCCAGAGTGCAATGCTTTGAGGAAGAAGGCTAGGATTGGTCGAAATAGATTAGGTGGGGTCACGTGGTTCAACAACAAATTCATTTGAAATTATGAAAAATGTATTTATTTCAGACGAAAGAAAAATGGATTTATTTTTGTAATATGCAAAACAAATTATGAATTTGTTGGATATGAATGTTATATTAAGCTATTTTACAATATCTGTAATTTTATGGCAGGCAGAAAATTGAATAAAATACCGGTTAATATTTTTTGTTTTGCAAAAATCGAAGAAAAATACTTATATTATAAAAAAAAATCTGTTGTGGCCAGCACAATACCTCTCGCCATTTTCATTTTATGTTACATAGGGCGAGAGCAGTCATGTGACTTTGTTGGCCTTGGCAAGCAGATATAGAGGCCCGTGTTAGAATGACAGATATTAATAATGTAAATAGGTGTCAAGTATGACATTTTTTTATTCAAAACATTATTTTCCAAATCCATGTGGATTATTTTCCTCGACAAGTATATTCCATACTATTGATGACAAATAAACATCAGAATATTTTGAACCTATACGAGATATAATAAAAAAATAATTGAGAATAAAATTTCAGAAAATAATATTTAGAATATTTTTTTTTTCAAGAATCTGCTACTTCCGGTTGTCCAATTGTTACCAAAAACTTTTCAGCTCTTCCCATTAATTAGTTACACAAATATTAAGTCTTATAGTTTTTGAGTAATCGTCCTTCCAACGTCCCACACACATACATCCACACACACACACACAGACATCATCGTAAAAATGTTAAAATCGGATTGTAGGGACCTTAAAACGTGCTTAATCATTAAAATCTAGATATGCGATTTTTAGCATGAATCCAATACCTCTCTTAGCGAGAGGTAAAAAATTGTATGAAACAATTTCTAAAAGTTACGCAGTTATTTGAAAATTATTAATAAGAATGTTTAAGAGTATTCGATTCGTTTTTGTCCTACTTAAATGCATCATAAACAGCCATAAATTTTGTCTTAAAAATACTACGAATTACGGAGTATTGTGTACTTTCCAAAATTTAAAAATATAATTATTTTTTTATGTTGTAATTCAAGTATATGTATGCATTTCTCTCTGTAAAACTTAATAAGTACTAGAGACTAGAACAATGATAGTATGAAACATAATATGCCATGAAATCAATATTTCAATTAGGTAATTAGGGAAATAAGTATTATGATATGTTTGGGAAGGATTTGTTTATATATTTATGTAAATCTTATAACTAAATTTTCAAATACATTCACACATCAATAAAATGCATATCCGTCCATATCTTTCTACGGTTCGTTTAGGTCCTTTAACAGCTGATCCTCATCCTGATTCACTACAATACTTTTCTTTCATCGCTAGGGCTAGAGGGCTAGGGCAGAGCCCGAATTTATTCATCTATAACTAATAATCAGACATGTTGTATCTTGTATCTCTCAGTTGATACAGCATCCTACTAGGCATGGAAAATCTGTAACAATTAAATATTCAATCAATATTTTCTTATTTATATTACTGAATATATAGGGTGTATCACGGAAAGTGAAACATAGGCGTTTGACATGGGAAATCAGTTTTTCCGTGCGCATTGCTCCCCGAATTATTTTAGACAAAAAGTTTCAAATGGATGTTGTAAAGCAAAAAATTCTACATCCGAATCAATAAAAAAAAACATTTTGGCTCCTTCATAACAGCAGAAATAAAATTATTAGTATTTGTTTTGACAATCATTATTCTGCCACTGACGTAATAAAACGTTACGCTTTTGTTCGTCTCTTGTTTCTAATTCCATGGCTAATAACTATTAAATTGTAATTCAGTGAATTTTCAAATTTTATTTCTGCCAAAACAAAAATTAAATGTTGGGAAACGTTTCGGTGAACCCATACATCTTCGTTAGGGTCTACAACAATTATACAACAAAAATATAATACATACATAATAACATTATCTTCATTCTTGCATTGATGTTATTACAATTATTAATACAAGAACTGATATTCAAGGACTTAACAGCGTATATTTTGGTGCATTGGAAAAGTTCAAATAGGAAAAGGCAAATTTCAGGCCAAACTGAGTTTCATTAATTTCCTTACATTTTATTTAAATTCCTACAACTTGCTACATTATTATTGGTGTACAGACGACCAATAGGATTCCGTATCAATGATGTCACCAGAATTCTTACACAGGATATTTCCGGCTATTTTCCGTATTATTCGGGTGTCGTTTTTTAGAGCAAATGGATGTGTGTATGCTCTTTGATGTTTAAAAAAATAACTGAATGTATTGTACGTATGTATTTTGTATACATGAATTGTAAGATCTTGTCCATGTTATTTTATATGTATTATATTTTTGTTGTATAATTGTTGTAGACCCTGAAGAAGGTGCAAGGCTGTACCGAAACGTTGGTATTGTAAGAATAAATGCTGTTTGACGGAACTTTCGAGTAATTTTTAACACAAACATTAAATTTTGTATAAGGAATTCCTTGAGGACAAAAAAATTCTATCTACAGAAAATTTTCGTTTCGCAGTCATTTATTAATTGTGCCACTGGATGGATAGGTATTTTGAATGCGATAAATAAAATAAAAATAATTTAATTTTTCTTGTTCATTCTACAAGTATTATGTATCCAGTGATACTAAAGATGAACACTGATGTAAGAAAATTAGCTTTAAATCGATTTTTGGAAAATTATTTTTACCCTACATAGTAAAATTTTAAAAAAATAATATGAACATAGTATAATTATTTCATATACTAATAATACAATTATTCTGTTTAATACACGCAACAGAGAATCATAGCAACATTGATAGATAGCTAATAATATATTATATATAATAAAATATGGTCTTACCATAAATAAAAAAAAAAAAATCGGTAATCTAGAAATGTCCAGGAGTTGTCTCCAAGCACCAGGAAGTCTTCCTCTAAGACACAGTGTACGAGCACATCACAATAACGTCTGTACCCTAGGACTACTACACTGAGACTAACAAAATTAGTCTACATAATTGTTAAGCATTAGATAATACTATAATTAAATTTTTAAATACAGAAATTAACAATTAAATAATAACAACCTACCTGTATGTTATATAACTGTTTGATTGTTCATTTTAAGGAAAAATCAAAAAAATCATTAAAATGACTTCTTCCATACCACTCAATTGAAAAATTATTATTAATAAACCAGTCTAACACAGCAGTATTTATATTTATATCAGACTGGTGGCGGATAGAGGTAAACATACGGATTTAACATTTTAGATTTATACAATTTCCTGCTCCCCTGTTTAATTTACGGCAAAAACTATATTGTGCAAAGTTGTTTACAAATAAATGTTGCATATAAAAACTGTTTTTGCCGATTGACATTAAAAGTGCAATATTTTTGACAGCTAAGTCTATAAAATGTCAGTTTTACTGCCTATTACATAGCAACCGCAATATAGTGCTGTGAGGATCCGACAAAATTGGATCCGAGAACCCGGATTTCAAAATATCCGGATCCTCGGATATCCGACATTCGGATATTGAAGCGGGCATCCGAAAATTTAATTCTAATTTGGATCCGGATTCGATATTTTGTTTACGGATCCGGATCCAAATTTTAATTCTGGATCTGATTCTTCATTTTGAATGTGAAGGCTAACATCTGGAATAGAATTCAATTTCATACTTCAAACCGTTAAAGTGGGCCTTTTTATCTTTACAGGTCTGTAAACACTAGTAAACAAACAGTAATACATTGTATAAAACCCCTCTAAAATAGCCAGGTAGTTTGTGCAAATGTAAAGAAAAACGGAATTTATACTTTCACAGAGTCCTAATTTAGTAAATTGTGAATAAAAAATTAAAATTTGTATTATTTTTATTACACATATAAAGTAACATATTAATACGACATGAATTTCTTTAATTTATTGTGCTTTTGATGAAACCCTATATTTGAATGTATGGTTCAATACTGAGAATATTCGAATCCGAGAACTGATCCGGATACAGAAATTTCATATCTAAAATCCGATACTCATACTCATATTCGAATCTAAGGTCCGATACTCAAATCCGTTTCCAAGATTCGATATTCGGAACCGGACTTAAGATCCGATACTCAGATTCGGATCCAAATTCCAATACTTAGATTCGGATCCAAAGTCCGATGCTCAAATCCGGATCCAAAATCCGATACTCAGATCCGGATCCAATATCCGATACTCAGATCCGGATAGTTCAGCTTTCAATTATCCGGATATCCGGATATTTTTGGATCCGAAACAGAAACTATCCGGATCCCACCACTAAATATAAACGCTCAGTAACCGTTCAACAAACGCATAGCAACATAAATTTGATAGCGAACTTTACAAATAGGTGCCATGCAAAATATAACAATAATTTATGTTTGTTGTTACTGACTTATCTGACAGATTTGACTTTATTTATTATTATTAAAATTTGTGATTGTTTTTTATTTCTTCTAGATTAAGTGTCCTATTCAGAGAAATACAGTCATAAAGCTTGTCATGCTTATAAAGATTGTTAACATAAAGACATTTGATGGGAAATCCGTTTTTCTTTGCGTAAACGTTACCTGGGCCCGCTTTGACATGATTGATTTTTTAGTTTACCAAGATATAGGTAAAGGATCTACTTTCTCTATAACATGACCAATACAATGTACAATTCACGCAGGCATTATTGTACGTCCTAGACTGATTAATTTATTGGAAAACTCGGCTCAGACGTCGATTTTTCGGAATTCTTTCCCGAGGCCCTGCACTCCCCATATTCAAACATCTAAGAAAATTTAATTATATAAAATATTTTTACCTTCCTTTAGGAGGTGTCTGTATGACGAAAGTTTCGGATCGCATAACTTCAATACCACGATTCCAAAAACCATATTTTTTTCGTATTCCTCAAGTTTACATCCAGAAGAACAACTGATTAGATTTTGGTTATAATTGGTGAACCGGAAGTAGCCTCATTTGAAGATTTAACAGTTAAATTTGATTTATTGACATTTAACGTTATTATAACTTAAAGAATATATTATTCTCTATACGATTTGATTGCATTTTAAACTTCATATTCAATAGATATGGAGTTAAGAATTTTAAAGAAATTAAATTTTATAAATCAGCCAGCTATGCTAAACATGGAAACTACTAATATATTCAGATAATTCAAATTGACAAATGCCAGCATCAATGAAAAGTAAATTAATGTGGCAAAGATGAGGATGTTGAAGTAGATGTTGGGGAAGACACGGAAAGATAGGTAAGGAAATAACTCTAGTGTTACAAGTTTCTAGAAATACACAAGAGAGACGATTACATTGGTTTGAACATGTCATGAGGAGAGATGAAGAATATTTTTGAAGTAGAATGAATAGCTTAGTAATAGAAGGGAGAAGAAACAGAGAAAGACCAAAGATAAGATGGAAGGACTGCACTGCTGAAGACTTGAGAGAAAAGGAACTGAATAAGGACCACACGGAAAACAAAAATAAGTGGAAAAATAGCGTCCCCTAAAAAATGGGAAAAGAAGAAGATGTAAGTGTCAAGTACAATTTGCATAGTTTGTTTATGAAATAATTTTACGGGAAATTTAATCTTTTGCAAGGAAATTTATGTATGGAATTTATACATAATACACAGAATTGACGGAAGATATTGTGCTGGCCACATCAGATTTTTTTCTATAAAGAGGGAAGGGACCAGAAAAAAATTTTGGCCCTGACTTAGATACCATTGATTTTAATGGAAATTATACTATTTTTGCACATTAAAATTAAATAGCCCTATAAAATATTATTTAGATTTACAGAAAATAAAATTTTATTTAGATTTTTTTTATGTTTTTCTATAAATTAACTATTTATGTAGGTGTACTGATGTTTACATGAAAATTCACATTGTATATTATAAACTTTATCTGCAATGGATATATAAATTGTAACAATTAATATCAAATGACTTAAATTATCCGTATATAAGTTTAGATCATATTTTTTTACATACTGTTTTGCCAGCACTAAGTGAAAATCTCCACAATGGCGATCATATTTTTATTTCTTTCGATCTTACTAGCATATCAAGGTAATCTGCTTTAATGCTATTTTTTTAAATTCTAGACCATAGATATTAGCTTAATTTTTACCGAAAAATTAAGTAGGATTACGTAGTTTTTATTATTTATTTATAATTTGCTTCGCAATTTTTCATTTGTATTTGTTGTTTTTATATAATACTTGTCTAATTTTAGGGGCGGTCTGGACCTACTGGACCGCCCCCCTATGTGCGCCGCTTATGATAACACAGAAAATCACTGTTATTGTAAACACTTTCGGATATAGGTAAGTATATACCTCGTTACGAGAGATCGTACCCGATCAAGAACCAAATTTATAATATTTCATTCGTACTATTATTATATTCCTTATTTCTATTATATATACAGTACTTTATTTTATATAAACCAGTGGTGCGCAAGTGCTGGTCCTTTATGAAAATAAAAAAAATATAATTTTTCTAATTTTAAAATCTACTTCGATATCTACAATTATATCTATTATAATTCTGTACACATATGAGCCCAACCCCAAATGTATTCGTACCGTTTGAAATAAATATATTAACAGCAATAAAAAAATAAAATTTTAGGTTACAATAGTTAAGACTATATTTGGGCATTTTTTATTTTATGTATTAATAAAGTGTACTTGGTTTAATTACAATGTTATTAACTAAATTTCTCATTTAAATAATAATGTAGGGGCAAATATATGACAAAAGACAAGTCCCAAAATTTTCGTTCCAACAGTAAATAATACAATATTTATGTTAGTATTATCTATAAAACTGAGGGTAAAGGTAACTGACAATATACTCAATTAATTGCCATCTTAAATTTTATTACTTTAATAAAAATCATTTGCGAATTGGTAAAGACGAAAACATTTCTCACATGCAGACAATGGTTTATTTCCAAATAAAATATTATTAAACCTAAAAAAAATATTATAAGCAATGTATTCAAGTTCTTTACACTCTATTAATACACCATATTAAAATTTGTTGAACTGGAGTAATAATCATAGCATCCAGAAGTTTATTTATTCTTGTTTTTAATATAATTGTAGGTAGTACTTTAATAAATAAATATCACTTTGCATATAATTTTACTAAAAAAATAAAATTTAATATAGTATTATTGTTGGAACTAAAAAAAAATAGCACGTGTCTGTTATCATATATTTGCCCGTAGATTATTGTAAAAATGTTAAATTTAGGTAATAACATTATATTTAAATCCAGTACATTTTAATAATACATAAAATAAAAAATGCCCAAATATAGTCTTAACTATTGTAACCTAAAAATTGATTTTTTATTGCTGTTAATATATTTATTTCAGAGGGTACGAATACATTTGGGGTTGGGCTCATATATTGCTCATGAGGACAGCATCATTCAGCCTGTGTGTAAATTGGCGTGAAAATAATACTATTTGAATTGTTATTTGGCATATTATAGTAACAATAAATGTTTGTGAGCATATATAGTAGATTATTGCTTCAATGGGCCCATAAACCATAATCGAAATACAACAAATTTATATAAAAATCGTAAAATACTTACTGATGAATAAGTCGTAAAGCTAAATAATCTATAAAAATATTCTTCAGTAAAAAGATATAACGAATGAAACGTTTCTGACATCATTTGCATTCCTATTGATTCTATTGGCCAGAAATTAAAAAACTGAAAATCCCGCGTAGGTATAATTCCAATTCACTGCCACTGGTCGCCAAAACTTAAAACTTAATCTTTATACAGAGTTTCACATATTTTTCTTTTAATTGTATATGAGCCCATTCATTTGATGAAAAATAAAATATAAAATCATAAAATTTTCACCTGCCCCATCTGACGCACCGCCACTGGTTCGGTGGGAATATCATTACAGACACATAAATGAAACATTTCCCGCCTGGGATGTAATATAGTATTTCTTAAATAATTCTGATATTTCCGTAGCTATGGGGCAGGCCCCTACTGATCCTCGTCTTACAATTGTGAACGTCTATTCTGGCCTAAAGCGCGTAGGATCAAATGAGCCGAACAAAGAACCAACATCCGATAGCAATACTAAGAAATATGGCAGGCACTACGAACCTGCCGAAATAGATACCGGAAACCGTGACAGGATGCGCCATGGCCTTAGCGGGACCCCTAACGATAAACATAGCAAGGGCTCTTCCGACAAAATCGAGCACCCTGCCGACAAACATCGGGAGGAAGATTATCCAATATATGACAATGGTAATATCGGTCATAATTACGATGGTGATGATGACGATTATTATGACTATTATGATGATCGTGCGAGAGGACACCATCATCAAAACAAACGTCTTTACAGACAGCAAATGAATTATGATTCTGTCGATGAATCCGGCGATGATTTCGGTGATGAATTCGATGATAATTTCGACGATAATAACGATGACTTCAATGATAACTTCAATGAGGACAACAGTGATGATTTCGATGATAATTTCAATGAAAATTTCGATGATGATGATAACGATGAAAATAATGCTGAAGAGGATAATGATGATGATAAAGATATAATTAATGATTTGGATAAGAAATATGGGGAACACAGAGGATTTTATTCTCCTTTTTCAACGAACAGACTACACAAAAAAAATAATATTGGCAGTACTAACTATGGTAAACCAAATGCATTGAAGAGCGATAGAAAGACAACTCGCTTATCCAGTTCTAATCCGTACGAAAAACAATCAATACCGCAGGTTTCTGAATTTAAGTTACCAGCAAAACCGGCAGATATGGATTGGGAACAATTTAAAAAAATCGTTCAGCATCTCAGATTAAAACGCAGACACTAATGTAATATGTATTGCACTATTTATATGTTTGATTGTAAAAGCTAAACACATGTAAAAAATAAAACAGAAAATATATAATATGGTTAAAATATTACCTACAGCTATTTCCATTTTTACCTATCGCTAAGAGAGGTATTGGATTCATGTTAATAATCACATATCCAGATTTTAGTGATTAAGCATGTTTTAAGGTCCCTACAATCCGATTTTAATATTTTTACGATGATGTGTGTGTGTGCGTGTGTGTGTGCATCATTCTATAAAGACCTTCATAACCATTTCTCCCATCCATAATTTGATTCTGCTATCAGATTTCTTGGCTAATGTCCAGTAATTCGGTGATAAATTCTCTGTGGCATGTAAATTGCCCGCGAACCGGCCTAGCCGTAACTGATTTGATTTTCATGTTCTTCATTGTCCCACAAATCGGCGTTCAAGCCGAGTTCTACTTTACCGATACTTTCACAAGCTACACGATAATACTGCTAATGTCCTCATCAAATTGGATAATCGTTACGTCATTGCAACAGACTGATGGGAATTAAATTGTAAGGCAGAAAGAAAATGTGGTTTAGCATTCTTCAATGGAATACGAAGGTGGAAAATGTTTTTACCTCCCGCTACCCTTGGTAAGGGAGGTATAGGGATCATGCTAAAAATCGCATATTGTGATTTTGATAAATGGCCACGTTTCAAGGTCCATAGAATCCGATTTTAAAATTTCCCAATGATGTTTGTCGGTGTGTATCTTTAGTGGCTTTCTTTCGGTCCACTATCACAATCAGATCGGATTGGCGTGATCTGATTGATGACGTCAAAAGTGATTGCAATCCGTACAGGAAAAGAACATTTTTATTTTGTTTTGATATGATGATAAGTTGAAAATCGTTTTTACCAAGGGCCAGAAATGGTTCTTGTTTTATACTCAAAATGAATATTAACGAATTGTTAATTGTATTTATTAAATATGTAGTTATTTAAGTATCAGATAAATGTTAATTACCCTACATATAATTTTCATTACTATTTCTACATTTTAAGATGAATTAACCTAACAGTTAACTTCGTCGTCATCTTCAAGTTCATTGAAAATTGAAAGAATCTGAAAACGATGATAGCAGAAAATTTATTTATACTGTTCTTATAGTATACTAGCAATCCCAAGCAAACCAATCAGTCGCATCGCTGTAAAACAAAATTCGGTAGTGGGAGAACTTGATCCTAGAGCAAAAGAACATGTATGATCTGATTGGGATCGCTCAAATCGGATTTCAGTGACCGAAAGAAAGCCACTTATATATGTGTGTGTGAATGTATGTATGTGTGTGTGTGGGGGGGGGGGGAGGTTGGAAGGACGATTTTTCAAAAACTAATACTTAATATATTTAACTACGTATTTCTCAATTGGACATTACTGGGAAGAGCTAAAAAGGTTTTGGTAATAATTGGACAACCGGAAGTAGCAGATTCTTAAGAAAAAAATTCTAAATATTATTTTTAAATTTTTTTGTACTTGCTAGTATTAAAGAAGAGTAAATTCTCTATCTGATACATGTAAATATTTTAATATATCTTTTATATAGATTTAAAGATAAAGAAATACGAGTATAAAGTATATAATAATCTGTTGTGACAAATCTCACAGCCCAAATCATGGAAACCAATTGAAAAATTAAAATGTTTGTAACTGACAGATAAATGTCAGTGTCAAAAATCCAGAGACATTACTGAAGATTTTTTCTGAGAAATACATACATTATTTCTTATTGTATTAATAGTTAAATATTTAAAATTATAGGTATATTACATATACCCTTCAAAAATACTGTCAATCCCGACAATGAATTGGAAATATTTCGAAAAATTAGAAGACATGACAAAATTTCTTCATAGAATGAATTTAAAATAAAAAAATCTGAATATAAAGAATAGATGTTAAGTAGAATTTTTGGTGTAGAGTGTAGGTATACAAGAAATGTTAAATACAATAGGGCGCGAACAGTCATGTCACTTTGTTGGCCATGACAAGCAGATATGGGGGCCCGTGTCAGAATAACAGCAGGTAATTATGTACATAGATGTCAAATATCATAATTTTTCATTCTAAATTTTAGTGATTTTCCAATTCCATGTGGTTTATATTCCACACTCATGGTGACAAATTAACTACGTGAATTTAGAAAATGTTGAAATTTTTAATGAATATATAATATATAAATTTAAAACACTTGGCAAGTTTCACAAGATTTCAGTCTCTGAATCAACCTCTCGGTCATTTATCATCCGTCCGCTCAACTGGTCTCAGTGTCTCCTTGAGGCGTCAGTACACCACACTGAAGAGCTCCAATAAGAGCGAAACGCGTGCAACTTGCCAAGTGTTTTAAATTTATATATTATTATAACTTAAAGAATATATTATTCTCTATACTATTTGATTGCATTTTATACTTAATATTCAATATATACAGAATTAAAGAATTATAAAAATATTAAATTCCATAAACCAGCCAGCTATGTTAACCATGGAAACTGCTCATAGGATGTTGAAATAGATGTTGGTGAAGACACGAAAAGATACGGTAAGGAATGAAAGAATAAGGGAAATAACTCGTGCTAGAAGTTTCTAGAAATATACAAGAGAGATGATTATATTGGTTTGAACATGTCATGAGGAGAGATGAAAAATATATTGGAAGAAGAATAGCTTAGTAATAGAAGGTTTAAGAAACAGAGGAAGACCAAATATGGAAGAACTGTATTGCGGGAGACTTGAGAGAAAAGGAACAGAAATGAGTGGAAGAAGAAAATAAAAAATAGCGACCCCTAATGAATCGGAAAAGCTACAGAAAAAGATGTCAGTGTCAAGTGCAATTTGATTAGTTTGTTTATGAAATAATTTTACTGGAAATTTAGAATCTTTTGCAGAAAATTTATGTATGGAATTTATACATAATACACAGGACTGACGGAAGGTATTGTGCTGGTCACATCAGATTTTTTATTATACATTAATTGTTGTTGTTATTTGTGTATACTAGTTGGATACGAATAAATAAATAAATTTAAAGTATTATTTTATGGTTTTACAAATGTTTATATATTATTAACAATTAATGATATTTACATTACGAGTCAATGAAATATCTAATAAATTAAGCGTTTTATCTACAATGTGCAAATAAATTTTAAGACAGTAAAAGATTGACTTAAATGGTCATATATAAGATTGGATCAAATATATATTCAAAGATATTGTTTACCAACGCTTTAGTTAAAGAATATGTCGTCGTCCAAGATAATATTATTTCTTTCAATATTTTTAACATCGCCATTACAAGGTAGGTGATTTTTAACTAGAACAGATGCAAATAATTAAATATCAATTTTTTTCCATAATCGGTGGTTGTCAAGAGAGTCGAGGATATGAGCAAGACCAACGAACAATTATAAATGTTTTCTCTGGTTTGCGATCTCTTAATTTTCGCAAAACGGCTAATAATAATAATAAAATAGAGCGAAGATTTTTATCGCAATTTCATCCCATTGAAAATTTCCCAGAACTTGAAAATCCTTTAGCACATGATGATGGCTTAATAGAAATAACCGACGAAGCAGAGGAAGAAATCGACGAAGAAGCTAAGGATTATATGCGTAGTTTCGATGAAAATCCAATTACCAATGAGGAGCCTCCTTTTGAAGTTCGTCGCACTTTAAGAAGCAATCTTTATGATCCGCCACCACTGGATTTTCCTCAGATGGAAAATCACATAGATAATAATTACAGACAAACCTACTACTTGACACATAAAATGAGGAAAATGTTCTTCCCTAATGAACGAACAACGTCTCATTCATATTTGGCGGAATTTAGCTTGCCGGCTAGACCAGCTGATATGAATTGGGAACAGTTTAAAAGAATCGTACGACATTTCAAGAACACAAAAACAGAAACTTTGTAAAAAAAAGTTAATAAATCTTTGATAATATAATAGACGGAGGTGATTTATTATCTACAGTTTTTGAAAGATGTCCGATCAAGGTCATCTGTATCACGAACGAATTAACAAATAGGAATACGTTTATCTCTTTCTTTAGCAGTCTATAAGAGTGTGCGATAAGGATGGATATAACACGCTTGTCTTTCAAAAATTCATATTGTTTCGACTAAGTTAGGACATTCCACTTTAAAACGATGCTCGTTGTTAATAATACTATCGCTGTAACGTAAGTTTATTTATTAATTCAGATACATTACCTTGATTCATATCCCTACGATTAATATTATTTTCTGTCAGTATCACTGACATTGTGTCATTATCTTATTTTTAACATATTTGGTTTTACATTTGCTCATAAACTTATCAGTTGACTTATTTTTGAATTTTAAATGCTTTTACTGTATTATATATTTTTATAATAATAAAATAACAGTAGTATCTACGACACTACTGAATTTGCCATAATGGGCGGAGCAAATATCTGAATTCATACAATTCGTAGACGACCTTGATCGGACATCTTTCAAAAATTTTACTGTACCTGTAGCCATAAAGGAAAACAATTGAAGAGTTCTTAACAAAAAACCTTAGACCACTTTTTACCACCCGCTACCCTTGGTAAGGGAGGTATAGGGATCGTGCTAAAAATCGCATATCGAGATTTTGGTAAATGACCACGTTTTAAGGTCCCTACAATCCAATTTTAACATTTTCACAATGATGTCTGTGTGTGTGTGTGTGTGTGTGTGTGTGTATGTGTGTCAAATACTATCGAAACTATGTATTTCTACCTTACTCTTATATGGAAAGATGTCATTAGATTTTGGAGTAAATGGCTCAAAATAGTATTTCTTCGAAAAATACTTTTAAATGTTATTTTTTCGAGATTTGTTATTATAAAAATTAAAGTTTTTTTTCTACAGGTTTGCATTAATACTTTTTGTATATATTTTATGGATAAAAATATAAAATTATCTATAGTTTTAATCCCGGAGCCTATGTTTTAAACACAACTCATACACATAGTTACACAGTTCAGATCTCAAATGTTTGTAACTGACAGATATATGTCACTGTCAACAAACTAATCATTTCAAATAATAATATTAAAATTTTAAAAAGAAAATAGTAAATGGAACAATAATTATATGAAAAGGGACTTAATACAGTTTCCGCATAAATAAACAGTTAATTATTAAGAATTAGAAAACTTTAAATATTTTTTATTTTAAAAAATTGTGGGCAGCACAATACCTCTCGTCATTTTCTTTTTTTGTTACATAAGTATAGGGCGCGAGCAGTCATGTGACATTGTTGGCCTTGACAAGCCCCGTGTCAGAATGACAATTAGTAATTATGTACATAGATGCCAAATGTTAGAATTTTTCATTAAAAATTTCAAGATTTTCTAAATTCACATAGTTAATTTGTCACCAGGAGTGTGGAATTTACTTGTTGAGGAAAATAAACCACATGGAATTGGAAAATCAGTAATGTCTCTGGATTTTTGACACTGACATTTATCTGTCAGTTACAAACACTTTTTATTTTTCAATTAGTTGCCATGACATTATTTGGGCTGTGAGATTTATTACAACAGATTATTACCCACCTTATATTTCTTTATTTCTAAATCTATAAAAGATGTAATAAAATATTTACATGTATCAGATAGAGAATTTAGTTTTATTTAATAAGCAAGAACAAAATTTTTAAAAAAATAATATTTAGAAGATTTTTTTAAGAATCCGCTACTTCCGGTTGTCCAATTATTACCATAACCTTTTCATCTCTTCCCAGTAATGTCCGATTGAGAAATACGTAGTAAAACAAATATTAAATATTATAGTTTTTGAGAAATCGTCCTTCCAACCGACTCACACACATACACATACATCCATACACACACACACACGCACACACACACACACACACACACACACACAAACAGACATCATGGTAAAAATATTAAAATCAGATTGTAGGGACCTTAAAATGTGCTTAATCATTAAAATCTGGATATGCGATTTTTAGCATGAATCCAATACCTCTCTTAGCGAGAAGTAAAAAATTGTGTCATAACTGGGACATACGTTAAATATCTGATACAAATTATAATACGCAACACGGAATGTACACACACCTACATATCCGCAAACGGTCGGAAGAAGAAGTAAGATACCTTGTTATCTATTATTACATCTTGTACTTTGTAATAGGCTAGATACTAGAAGATTCAGAGATTAAATAACAACTTCGCAGTAACTATTATAGTGCTAAAAGTCAAAAGTTCAATTTGTTGTTATTATTAAACTATTAACTATTAAAAATATAGCACTTTTATTATTTTAATCTTGTAGTTTTATCATTATATTACCGCTTCTTAGATGTAATCATAAATATATCCTTACATTTATTATTATAAACATATAAACATACGTAGTATTATTACTTTTTATTAAAATGTAATAAAAATACATATTTGTTTTATTTATTTATTTATTTATTTATTTAGAATTATGTTTCGACATACGAGCCACTACTCGTTATACAGTTAAGCTACATACAGAGAGTATCACGGAAAGTGAAACATATAAGCGTTTAAGGTAGTTGTCACTCGAGTTTACCTATTCAAAAACTTGTTCTATGTTCAAAATAAAAATTAAGCTAATGCAGTTTATATTTTTTAACATTATATTATATACACAGATTGCATCAAAATAGGTAAAAGCTAATATCAAACACTGTAACAGATGAATTTTCTTTATTTTTCCGTAGAAAAGTTTTTTTTTGAACTGTACAACTCGCGCTAACACATACACAAGTGTCGTATTTCAATATACTCACACTACAGTATGAATGTTGGAGAATAACTGTGGCAACGTCGCACCTAGATATTTATTGGTACATTCGGGTATAAAAGTAATAAGATATTTTGAGAAATAATACTAATTCTAAACTACAAATGGAAACTGCAAAACAAATTAGTATATTTCTTTCTTAAAATTACAAAAGTAGTATTATACTGTTTAAAGTTTTCATGCTTTTCACGTAAAATACCAATTTAAAAAATATTTCTTTCGAATGTACCTCTGAAATTTCTTTAACCAAAGATCACCTCTTATTCGCTAATACCCAGCGGGTGTTAACTTAACTGATACTCCAACTGGAAAGATTGTACATGGTTGTCAAGTATAATTCTACCTATTTATCGTATCTTCAGATTATAATTTTCTAGAGGCAATGAAATTAAATCTGGATGGTAAATAATTTTGAAATTTTTACATAAAATCCGTTAATTAGATTTTCTATAACATACTAGTTTTTCGATTAAATGTCGGTATGAATATAAAAGTTATAATTTAAAATGTTGTGTTTATTTTGCCATTTCCTATTCTTCACGTGTTAAAAAGGCCAAATTTAATTGCAAAGATCACCTCTTATTCGCTAATACCAAGCGGGCGTTGTTAACTTAACTATTATTATTATTAATTATTATTATATTAAATCAATTTCATCTATTTGTTTAAAATAAACTGTAATTTTTTATCGCCATCCTGACACTTGATGATAAGAATCTAATCTGATAAATGTTATCAACTTATTTATTACTGTAAGTGATTGTTTTTTTACAAAAATATCGCAAAATCTTAACAGATTAAGCTAGGTACAATGTATTTTCAAAAAATGGAAAACTTAAATCCCTTGTTTTGTAATCTAGGTTGACATACTGGATCCACTTAATAACCTTTTATTGATCTTATGATGTATCAGATTTTTACAATATGCTCCGTTTATTACCAATCTGCTTCTATTTTTAGATATTAATTTATTAATAACTACGCTAGCTGAGCACCGGTGTCAGTGGAAATTTGCTTAAATGGTTCAGTTCTTATTTAATTGGTCGAACACAGCGAGTTGTATTGAACGGTTTTACTTCTGACGATGTCACTGTCACGTCGGGGGTACCACAGGGTTCCCATTTAGGCCCTCTTCTCTTCAATATATTCATTAACAACATTGCAACGTGTTTTAAAATTATAAAATTTCTCCTTTACGCGGATGACTTAAAAATATACCACACTATAGAATCGTTTCACGATTTCAAGAAGATATAAATAATTTAGTTGAATACGCTAAAAAATTGGAACTGAAAATGAACACTGATAAATGCTATTATATAGAGTTTGCAAGAAATAGGAACACCTACAACTTTCAATATAAGGTAGAAGGAAATGTAATATATACATACCTATAATTTTATATACATATATAAGATATATTAAACGTACTTGTACCACCCAGAAAAATCTTCCAGTAATGTTAGTAAAACTTATGATTTTTGACACTGGCATAATGCATTTATCTGTCACGATCTGTCAATTACAAGAATTTAAATGTCTCAACTGTTTTTGGAAACGAGATTTATTACAACAGATTATTCTATCTCTAAACCTATACGAGATATAATAAAAAAATTAAATGTATCAGATTGAGAATTTAATTATCTTTATTATTTTCAGTAAACATAAATTGTGTGTAGAAACTACTACCACTTCCGGTTGTCCAATTGGTACCAGAATCTATTCAACTCTTTCCAGTACTGTTAGATTGAGGAATCTGTTGTTACACAGGTCTTTAGTCTTATAGTATTTAAGAAATCGTATCTACAACATCCTAACACACACATACACACACACACAAACATCATCGTAAAAATGTTATAAACGGATTCTAGGGACCTTAAAACGTGCTTATTCACTAAAATCTGGATATGCGATTTTAGCATGGTTCGAATAGTTCTCTTAGTGAAAAAAATGTGGTGTGGACACCACACGACTTCCTTGTACGATTATTAAACTATACATATTTTTTTTAATAAATAAATTACAAAATATTAATTTTAACTTCAAAACAGTAAGATATATAGCGACCATAAAGGGAGTTTTTAAAGAGAGTTTTGATTACAACAAAAAAATATTTGGTTACAACAATGAATATAACTAATTTCACAATAAAAATATAATATTTGTTATTGTACGAATCATAAAATTGTACGTATTTAACGTAATTTGACATGAACATTTTTTTTTATTTTTTTGTCCTAATCCATAGCAAGCTTTATTACAAAAAAATAATTTTTAAATTTACATATCTCGTTTATTTAAAGGGCTAATTTAATAATACTTGATGTGCCAGACGCAGAAATTAATTCTCTAAAACTTTTATTTGAAGCATTTATTTCTAAAATCAAAATAAAATCATTTTATTCAAGAAAAACTGTTAACAACTTCAAGTAAAGTACCACTTCCGGTTAGCCTATTTTAACCAAAATCTATTATGTTATTTCGATTGACATAAAAGTCTTGTATACCAAATTTGAAAAGTTTTGGATTATATTTTAAAAGTTTTTCATTAAAATCTATTATTGGCTTCATGTAAAGTGCCACTTCTGGAAATTGTGTAATAACCAGAAAGGGAGGTGCACAACTAGATGTTATAGGAGTCCTAAATACAAAATTTCAACTTTCTACGGCTTACCGTTTTTGAGTTATGCGAGATACGTACGTACGTACGTACATACGGACGTACGTACGTACAGACGTCACGACGAAATTAGTCAAAATGGATTCAGGGATGATCAAAATGGATATTTCCGCTGAAATCTGAAAATTTTTCGCGATTACAATACTTCCTTTACTTACGTACAAGGAAGTAAAAAACAACAAAAAAACAACTGACAGCCCACAATATTTCGTTATTGTGAACTGGAATCAGAGAGCTGGATATAATGAAATGAAAAATTATAGATAATTTAATTTTTAAACGGAATGATTATATATTATTGCCGTAACATCAGATGCATGAATGCACCACATGACTTATGCTACTTATTAATTATCTTGTTCATGTTGTAAAGATTAACTACATTTTTAGCAACCAACTAAACCATTATGCATCTTTATCTGATCAATCCAACACTGTATATTTTTAACTATTGATAAGAGGTAATATAATAATATAAAAACGAAAGAGAAGTTGACGAAACTGTCAGTAATTTTCTTTTACTTCTACAATGAAGTGTTTGATTGTTTTGTTTATAGTCTTAGTGACTTTTTATCCGGCTTTAGCCGAACAAAAAGGTGTTGATCTTCTGATAACAAAAGCTGTAAACGAAGATGCTTTGTTGACTGTGGTAAGTTCAATAAATTGTTTTTAAAGTTATGTAACTCCTAAACCACTCAACGGTAAAATATATTGTATGATGTATCTGTATTTTTAATAAAAGCGCTTTTATGGAGCTCGCTTTTATATTCTTATTCACTAAAATGGCAACAGTGTAGAAATCCCTAGTCCATACTTGACAGCAACTATAATTTTATGCTTAAATAAATATTGTCGGATAAAAGATCTATATGCTATAGATCTATAAATTTGTTTTGCTCATTTTATCGGAGTAAAATCGATGAAACATCATTGTTGTTAAATTCATTATTGTAATCAATATTATTTTTAAATAATTTCTAGCCTAAATTGATCGAAAAGTACGGCTACCCTGTCGAAAGATACGCCGTAGAAACCTCCGATGGCTACATCTTAGAGATGCACCGAATTCCTCACGGTGTTAAGAAAGGTGCTGGTCCAGCCCCCAACAAACCTATGGTGTTTCTTCAACACGGTTTACTGTGCTCCTCTGCTGTCTGGGTCATCGCTGGCCCAGAAAATGGTCTTGCTTATCTCCTCGCTGATTTAGGCTACGATGTATGGATGGGCAACGCCAGAGGTAACACCTATTCCAGGCAACACAAGAACCTCAACCCTAACAAAGCCAAGTTCTGGAAATTCTCCTGGCATGAGATTGGAGTTATTGATTTACCTGCAATGATTGACTATGCTTTGGCGAAGTCTGGACAGCAAAAGACATTCTATATTGGGCACTCCCAGGGGAGTACAGCGTTCTTTGTTATGTGCTCCGAAAGGCCGGAATATAACGCCAAAATTCGAGCCCAATTTAGTTTGGCTCCTATTGCTTTCATGAACCATCTGTACAGTCCTATGCTCAGATTTATAGCTCTTTTTCAAGGCCCTTTAAATGTAAGTTATACTTTCAAAATTTTATTACTTAATTAGGTCTAATGTAGACATAATAAATACATAATAGTTGTTTGTTAAATCTGTCAGAAAAAGTTTGGAAAGATGTTATACAAACTTGAAATACGCAAACTTATCAATAGGTTAGATGGACAGATTAACCGAAACGTGAAATTTTTAACGTTTTTTCGGGATTACAATACTGGATAGACAACTATTTACCGAACTAAGGTATACGGGAATGTGAAGAAGGTGTAGTATGTATTAATTTACCGAAAAATGAACTTCAACCTTCAAATCGAATCAGCAGACTCATTAAAAATAGCCAAGACAAAGGTAGAACGTCATCGCGCACATTAACTCGACGATTTAGAATTTAAAATGATTTAAAATTTCGAAAAAGAAATAATATAATCAAATAGACAACTGGGGCGAATCTCCAGATGTTGCAGACACTTTTGAAGGATCCAACATTTTATAGAAAACAGAAAGAGTATAATCTTAGCAGAAAAGTAAACAATAATGGCTGGGAATGCCAAAACGAAAAACAATTACAGACAAGAATATTTCTGACAAATGAGACAAAAGGTATCAAAAAATTGCGTCTCATTCAAGATAATGATCCCCTATCAGTGTTAAAACTAGATTTCTTATCCCCTTAGTTCATAGGAACAACCCCTTTCAATAAAAAAATTGTTTCTATTTGAGGAAGAGGTCTAGTTTTCTCCGAAAACTTTTGTTACATACGTTGTCTTTAAATTTTTGGCTTTAGTCTAACTTTAAACACGGAAAACGAGAAGATAATGTAATAATTTTGAATTACTTTTTTGTAGACTTTACTACAGCTGATTGGAATGAACGAATTCATGCCGAATTCCGATTTCTTGGCCCAAGTTGGTGACGTAATGTGTAGCGAAAGTTCCCTGACTCAATTCATATGCACCAACACTCTCTTCGTGTTATGTGGATTCAACATAAAACAACTGAACACTGAATTGCTCCCCGTCATGATGGGGCACACTCCCGCCGGGTCTTCGACGAAACAAATCATGCATTATGCTCAGCTTATAACACTCTGTAAGTAATTATTATTTTTGGATTTTTCTTCAACAGTTTATTAATTTATTCTTATTTCAGTGGTTAGAAAATTCCGTAAATATAACTACGGCCTGATGAACATGATAAAATATGGAAGGTTGACTCCCCCTAGCTATAAATTGAATAAAATTACAGCCCCAGTAGCTTTGTTCTACTCGCATAATGATTGGATGGCAGCCGAAACAGATGTGTTGAAGTTGTACAGTAAATTACCCAATCCTATTGGTCGATTCCTTGTGCCTGATAAGAACTTCAACCATTTGGACTATCTTTGGGCTCTAGACGTACGAACTTTGGTCTATAATAAGGTCTTTAGCCTTATGACCAAATATTAAACAATAAAAATAGACTTCTATTAAAAATAGGCTAAATTTGATACCAAGTTTAAATTAGGTTTAACTTAAAACTTAAAGGATTGTCCTGAATCAGAATTACTATGATATAATGCTATATATGTATTGTATAATAAACTGTGTTATATTAACATTAGTATTTTATATTTTATGTTAAAATAAATTTGTAACATTTTGTAAATTATAGTATTTTATAAAAAATATTCTTGTATTTTATTTATTAATCTAACAATAATAAAATCTTGATCCTAAAACAACATTTTTATCATAATTATGTATAATAATATTAAAATATAAATTACAGAAGGTTATATATCTAGCACGAGTTCGTGTGTCAATAAAAAGTGGTGGTCTACAAATGCAAACAAATAATTTCCATAATATTGTTTTTCTTTTTATGTTAGTACTATTATTTTTTGATATTTCTTCGTTATGTAGTTCATTTGTTATTATGAATTTCTTAGTAAAACAAGTTATTTTAGATATAAGAAAATAATATACTATCGTAACCTAGGCAATAGTCGTATTAATAGTTGTTCATTGCATAGCCTACTTCAATATTGTAAAATTAATTCTGATTTTTAATATCATTTTTCTCGAAATAATTGTTATACAACCCCATATCATATTTATATCGTTGAAATCAGAAAAAAATTCTCTATCTAATGGACAAAAAATTTATATACATAGGTTGCCATTTAAAAAAATATAATTTTATTCTACCGTTTGAGAACCACTAGTTGAATTTTTTATTTATTATTCCTCATAAATTAAGCCCTTTTTCCTGGTAATTTTTTGTATATAACATTTTTCTCTAAAGTCATTAGTTCGCCCAAAAAAGCGCTGGTTGTTTTAAAGGAAACACCCTGTATATACCCTTCAAAAATACTGTTAATCCCGACAATGAATTGGAAACATTTCCAAAAATTAGAAGAGGACAAAATTTCTGCATAGAAAGAGTTTAAAATTTAAAAATCTAAATATAAAGAATAGAGGTAAGTAGAATTTATGGTGTAGAGTGTAGATATACAAGAAATGTTGAATACAATAGGGCGCGAGCATTCATGTAACTTTGTTGGCCTTGACAAGCAGATATGGGGGCCCGTGTCAGAATGATAGCTAGTAATTCTGTACACAAATGTCAAATATCATTCTAAATTTAGTGATTTTTCAATTTCATGTGATTTATTTTCATCGGCAAGTAAATTCCACACTCCTGGTAAATTTAGAAAATCTTGAAATTTTTAATGAAAAATTCTAACATTTGACATCTGTGTACATAATTACTAATTGTCATTTTAACATGGGCTTCTATACCTGCTTGTTAAGACCAACAATGTCACTTGACTGCTCGCACCCTATACTTATGTAACCAAAATTGAAAAAAGGCGAGAGGTATTGTGCTGGCCACAACAGATTTTTTAAAATTTATATATAACACTTATTTTGAACAACTGACAACCTATAATATTTCGTTTTTGTGAACTGGAATCAGAGAGCAGATATAATATTTATGAAAAATTATAGATAATTTAATTTGTAAACGGAATAATTATATATTATTACCCTAATATCAGATGTATGAATGCACCACATGACTTATGCTACTTAATAATTATCTTATTCATAATGCAAAGTTTAACTTCATTTTTACCTCTCTCAACCATATACCATTTTGCATCTTTATCTGATCCAACAATGTATGTTTTTAATTATTGATAAGAGATAATAGAATGATATAAAAACGCAGTTTAAGTTGACGAAATTGTCAGTAATATTCTTTTACTTCTACAATGAAGTATTTGATTGTTTTGTCTATAGTCCTAGTGACTTTTTCTTCGGCTCTAGCCGATGAAAAAGGTGTTGATCTTCCGATAACAAAAGCAGTAAACGAAGATGCTTTGATGACTGTGGTAAGTTCAATAAATATATTTGTTTTTAATGTTATGTAACTCCTAAACCACTCAACGGTAAAATTATTGTATGATGTACCTGTATTTCACTTTTACAATCTTATTCTTATTAGGGATGTGCTTATAGTTTAAGTTTTGATTGCCACTGGCAGCCTAATATAGACAAACGCACGCCATTAACTCGAAATTATAGTCGCCGTCAAATAAATATGGACTAATGCTCAACTTTTTCCGTTCCCCGCATCCTGTACCTTGTCCTGCGGTGTTGCCGCTTCCTCATAGCTTAGCATTTTCCATATGATCACTGAAATGGCAACAGTGTAGAAGTCTCCAGTCCATACTTATTTGACGACAACTATAGCCCGTATTCTCACCTCTTGAAGTGGCGCTATTTCCGAAATAATTCTATTTAATTTTATTTTATGAATAGATTTGATATTTTTGTAAATTAAATCTGCAATATTTGAAAAAGTGCATAGTACAATTTAACTTTGCTAGTTGTTGTGTTTATTCTTCTGCAGTGCAGAAAATAATACAAAATAAAAAGTAAAATTACATTTCCAAATATATTTTATTGACACATAAACAACAGTCTTGTTTTTTTTTATTTCTAAACAAATAAATAAATATATCATCACGTGCCAATTTGCCTTGTACACAGATATCAGTAATGATGAAATATTTGTACCGTGCGGGCGCTCATAGCTGTCGTGGAGAGTGCATCACAGGAGTTAATTCAACCCCGGGTCCCCAGATTCGCGACCAGACACTCAGGCACACAGCCAATGGCAACAAAAACTTACAAAGCACACTATATGTAGTTTGCAAATATATTAACCACAAACTAACAAACATTCTTATTTCTCCAATTTAATAATATTTCAATTTAGTTTTCTGCGCATTTCTTCCTCTTACCATCACTCATGCGGTGCAATGTACCTTAAAACTTCACCTTAAAAGTGCTCGTAACACGGACCAATATGTTTATGAGTTCTTTAAATATTTTCGGATGAAAGATATATGTGTCTAGAATTGATAATCTAAAAAATTGTTTTGCTCATTTTATCTTACAATTACTTAATGAAATTCTACTTGAATTTAATTTAAATACAATGATTTATTAATCCGATAACGTTTTAGTTCGAATGTCAACAATTTAAAGATTATCAAAAGATTACATTTTAATTTTTTGCGAAAGACGTGAATTATCTAAAAAAGGAACAACTTGAAAGATGTTATCAGTTGGGAAATTCTTGATCATGAATTTAATTAACAATTTATTAAATTACTACTAAAAATACTTACATCTAATCTACAACTAGATTCCTATATCAATTTTATGATTGTATTAAATTTTTTGTTATAATTAATCAAAAGTTTTACAATTATAGTTTGATATAATAATGCCAGAAAAATACCCGCTTGACAGGATTTTTTTTTTTTTTTTTAATAGTAAATCGGAGTAAAATAAAAAATATATCATCACGGTATATTACCCATTGCTGGGTGTGCCAATCTGCTTTGTACCAGATATCGGTAATGATGTAATATTTGTCACCTCACGGGCACTCAATGCTGGCGGGGAGAGTGCACCACTGGAGTCAATTTAGTGCCAGTAATTTATGGCGTCGGTCGGGTCTCCAGATTCGCGACCAGACACTTAGGCACACGGCGCAATTTCATTGTTGTTAAATTCATTATTGTAATCAATATTCTTGTAATCAAAATATCCTTTGTTGTAATCAACAATTTTTAAATATTTTTTAGCCTGAATTGATCGAAAAGTATGGCTACCCTGTCGAAATACACACCATAGAAACCTACGATGGCTACATCTTGGAGATGCACCGAATTCCTCACGGTGTTAAGAATGGTGCTGCTCCAGCCCCCAACAAACCAATGGTGTTTCTTCAACACGGTTTACTATGCTCCTCTGCTGACTGGGTCATCGCTGGTCCAGAAAATGGTCTTGCCTATCTCCTCGCCGATTTAGGCTACGATGTATGGATGGGCAACGCCAGAGGTAACACCTATTCCAGGCAACACAAGAACCTCAGCCCTAACAAAGCCAAGTTCTGGAAATTCTCCTGGCATGAGATTGGAGTTATTGATTTACCTGCAATGATTGACTATGCTTTGGCGAAGTCTGGACAGCAAAAGACATTCTATATTGGGCACTCCCAGGGGACAACAGCGTTCTTTGTTATGTGCTCCGAAAGGCCGGAATATAACGTCAAGATCCGGGCCCAATTTAGTTTGGCTCCTATTGCTTTCATGAACCATCTGTACAGTCCTATGCTCAAATTTATTGCTCTATTCCAAGGACCTCTAAATGTAAGTTATATCTATTTTTATTCATTTTCCCCAAAATATTTATTCGTATATAACAAGTTTTACTCTCCAAATTTTATTACTAAATGAAGTCTAATCTAGACATAATAAATACATAATAGTTGTTTGTTAAATTTACTAGAAAAAGTTTTGAAACGTGAAATTTTTAACGGGTTCTAGGGATTAAAATATTGGAAGGTGTACTACGTATCAATTTATCGAAAAGTGAACTTTTGCCTTCAAATCGAATCAGCAGACTCATTAAAAGTAGCCAAGACAAAGTTAGAAACAACGTCTTCGCGCACATTAACTCGACGATTTACAATTTAAAATGATTTAAAATTTCGAAAAAGAAATAATGTAATCAAATAGACAACTGGGGCGAATCTCCAGATGCTGCAGACACTGCTGATGGATCCAACATTTTAAAGAATACAGAGAGAATATAATCTTAGCAGAAACATATACAATAATGGCTGGGAATACCAAAACGAACAACAGTTACACACAAGAATATTTCTGATGATTCCGGGATGTAGATTTAATATCGTCTAGAGACAAATAAAACTGATAATGATCCTCTATCAGTGTTAAAACTAGATTTCTTATTTGAGGAAGAGGTCTAACTTTCTCCGAAAACTTTTGTTACATATTTTATCCTTAGATTTTTGGCTTTATTCTAACTTTAAACACGGAAAACGAGAAGATAATGTAATAATTTTGAATTATTTTTTTGTAGGGTTTACTACAGCTGATTGGAATGAACGAATTCTTGCCGAGTTCCGGTTTCTTGGCCCAAGTTGGTGACGTAATGTGTAGCGAAAGTTCCCTGACTCAATTCTTATGCACCAACACACTCTTCGTGTTATGTGGATTCAACATAAAACAACTGAACACTGAATTGCTGCCTGTCATCATGGGGCATACTCCCGCTGGGTCTGCGACAAAACAGTTCATGCATTATGCTCAGCTTATATCACTTTGTAAGTTAAAATTATTTTTGGATTTTTCTTCAACAGGTTTTTAATTTATTCTTGTTTCAGTGGTCGGAAAATTCCGCAAATATGACTACGGCCTGATGAACATGAGCAAGTATGGAAGGTTGACTCCCCCTAGCTATAAATTGAATAAAGTTACAGCCCCAGTAGCTTTGTTCTATTCGCATAATGATTGGTTGGCAGCCGAAACAGATGTGTTGAAGTTGTACAGTAATTTACCTAATCCTATTGGTCGATTCCTTGTGTCTGATAAGAACTTCAACCATTTGGACTATCTTTGGGCTCTAGACGTACGCACTTTAGTCTATAATAAGGTCTTTAGCCTTATGACCAAATACTAAACAATAAATATAGACTTCTATTAAAAATAATCTAAATTTGACACCAAGTTTAAATTAGGATTAACTTAAAAATGAAACGATTGTAATGAACCAGAATTACTATGATATAATGCTGTATATGTATTATAATAAACTGTGTTAAATTAACATTAGTATTTTATATTTTATGTTAAAATAAATGTGTAACATTTTGTAAATTATAATATTTCATAAAAAATATTCTAGTATTTTATTTATTAATCTAACAATAATAAAATCTCGATACTAAAACAACATTTTTATCATGAGAATGTATAATAATATTAAGACATAGCACGAGTTAGTGTGCCATGGTAAAAAGTAGTTTAATTTTCCTGATTTATAAACTATTCTTAGTTTGGGAATCAATAATACCAGTGGCGCATCCTAGGGATGGAAGGAACGTATTGTCTTTGGTCAAAAAAATCGGTGGGGAGTTTTAGGGTCCCTATAATACGATGTCTGTATGCGTGCGTGCATGCGTCAGACGATAATTTCGGCCGCGATAACTCCAATACTACAATTCCAAAAATTACATTTTATACGTATTCCCCTTCCTTACATCCATATGCAGACGTGATTAGATTTTGTTTAGAGTTGGTTAATTTTTTTTCACATTTAATATTATAATAAATATTAAAGAATATTTTATTCTGTATACGATTTGATTGCATTTTATACTTCATATTAAATGGATATAAAGTTTAAAAAAAAAAAAATTAAATTTCATAAAGCAGCCAGCTAATGCTAATCATGGAAACAGCTTCTACATTAAGAAAATTCTGAATGAGATGTTATTACATTGTCAAGTGGAATTAACATAGTATTTATGATTTCAGTATACGTCATTATAAAATGTCCAATCAAAAACGCCAACAAAATACATTGGATTCTTTTTTATCAATAAACCAAAGCAGTTTTAATTCGAACAATTAAGTTACAGTATTTTAATTCGCCCCTTCCTTGGAAATTTCCTCTAGATCCGCCCATGGTTTTACTAAAAATTTCTGTACAGAATTTGTACAAAATACAATATAATTGACGGAACGTAATGTATATTGGAAATATAGAATCTTTTCCACATCAGTTTTTTTATAATTCTGTCCCATTATTGTTAACGGTCTATTCTGATAAATAAATAGTTTTTATTGTTGTAATCAATGATTTTTTTTGTTGTATGTATATCTATTTTACTTTTTTTTTTTTTGATCAAAATGTTGCAGTTTTTATTAAATTCAATGTAATCAAGGCAAAAAAATGAAGGTGTGAACGTCAAGTAAATGACATTTTAAGGTTTTTTTTAATCCTATGCACCATATATGAACCTGGATATGTAATTTATATGATGTAATATGTGCAATTTTTTGCAAATATAATACAAGGTCGTTAACTGGACCAGGGGTATATACAGGGTGTCCCTTAACTTCGAGCAAAAACTTTAAGGGCATATAGTACTGACCAAAATGAATAAAAAAGCTTCATCAACATAGGAATGATCTTCAACTGTTTCCGAGAAAAGCGAAAAATCTAAGAAAAACTGACAAAGATAGCGATCGAATAAAATTTTGTCTATGTCAGTAAAAAGACTATAAAAAACAATAAAATTTTATATGAAACATTTTTCTCAATTTCTTATAGTTACGTAGTTATATGAAAATTAAATATTGACCAAGGTCGCCACAACATTTCACTTTTGATTTTTATAAAATAACAAAAGGCCATCTAAGATTACCTCTCAAAGGTAAACAAAAAGTCTCAATTAATCAAAATCGTAATTCTTATAGTTTTCGAGATAGCAAAGGTAAATCTCGTAAAAACTCATTTTTCACTGCGTTATATCTGGGAAACTATTAAAGATCGGACACATTTTGACTGAGCTTTTTTTACTCATTTTGATCAGTATTATATGCCCTTAAAGTTTGTGCACCAAGTTAAGGGACACCCTGTATAAGTCAGTGTTTTGGGTAGCCAACATATACTTGAATTAATTCGCAAGTTAACAACTACCAACAACATGAAATTCTTTGTAAGTACAGACAAATAACTAAATATAAAGAAATAAATACATGGGGTAAATTTATTAAGAGTATAGTATATATTTGAAGGTGTATGATGATTCTCAGTTTTGGAGAATTATTTTATTTCGAAGTGGCCATATTATGTATTTTTGTTATTTTATTACTTTTGGAATGATTGTTTTAAAAAGGATTATGATGTTTATGTAATTTTTTATCTCATGTTTTTTGTAATAATAGTAAATTTTTATAAAATGCTCTTATTCGTAAAGAAAAAATTACAACTTGCACAGTAAGGTGATAGAAGTGAACAATATATTTTTTAAATTTGTTTAATACTACTGGCAACACTGTGCCCATTCTACATTATATCCGTCTTTTAGATTGCCCTGTTCGCTCTCATCGCCGTAGCGGCCGCCCACCCTGGAGCCCCAGCTACTGCCACCACTATCTTAGGCCCTGACGGAAGCGTTATCAATTCTGTTGCCTCTTCTGGAGTTGTTGGTCTTGGGGGACCTATTGCTGCCCCATTGGCTGCATCCTGGGCCGCCGGCCCAATTGCTGCACCACTTGCTGCCCCATGGGGGGCGCGCTCTATCATCGCTCCAGCCGCCCCTTGGGGACTTGGTCTCTCTGCCTGGTAGACCTAACAGTGTACTTATACTTATATAATGTAATGTGTTCATTGTAGATTACGCAATAATAAATTTAAGTTGTATTTAAATTGTGTCTTATTCTTTAACCGAAGGTCCCGGATTCGAATCCCGTGGGTATAAACCATAGTGAATACATTGCTTATAATAAAATTTCTTAGGATTAATAATAATTTATTTGCAAATAAACTATTGTCTGCATGTGACAAATGTTTTCGTCTTTGATAATTCGCAAAATAATTTATATTAAAGTAATAAAATTTGAGATGGCAATTAATTGATATATTGTTAGTTACCTTTACCCTCAGTTTTATAGATAATACTAACATAAATATTGTATTATTTACTATTGGAACGAAAATTTTGGGACTTGTCTTGTGTCATATATTTGCCCGTAGATTATTGTTTAAATGAGAAATTTAGTTAATAACATTGTTTTTAAATCCAGTACACTTTATTAATACATAAAATAAAAAAATGCCGAAATATAGTCTTAACTATTGTAACTTAAAAAAATATTTTTTATTGCTGTTAATATATTATGTAGCTAATCACAAACTTGTAATAATACTTCATTTTAGAAAGAAAATAACAGATGGCGCATGAGATTACAACAATGAATCTACAAAGGATATATTTCAACAATATTTTAATTCTAGTATTTTTCGACCTTTAATTATTGTTTGTTATATAAAAATTGTACTTTTGGTACATACTCAAAATGATAAAAATTAAGATGACGTTCAAAGATTGATTTCATCTTTATATTCGACGCCATTGTCTATTTTTTATTATTAATTAATGTATTTTAACTCGTGATAAAAGATAAAAAAAATATATAAATACGTAGGTCAACAAAAATACAATTAAGATCATCACAGAAAGTCATTGTCAATGATGAATTTTCTGAGTATTTTGCTCGTATTTGGGCTTGCTGTGGCCGCTACACAAGCCGAAGGTAAGGTTGGTGTTGATACAAGAATTGAAGAAGATGCCTTACTCAATGTGGTAAATATCTTTGACGACTTTTAGCAATTTTAAGTCTAAACGGTTTTATAATTTTTTATTTTATGTATAAAGTCCACTGGATTTAAATGTTATTACCTAAATTTATCATTTTAACAATAATCTACGGGCAAATATATGACAACAGACAAGTGCTAATTTTTTTAGTTCCAATAGTAAATAATACAATATTTGTTAACACATACACAAGTATCGTATTTCAATATTGAAGAATAACTGTGGCAACGTCGCACCTAGACATTTATTGGTACATTCGGGTATAAAAGTAATAAGATATTTTGAGATATAATACTAATTCTAAACTACAAATGGAAACTGCAAAATACATTAATATATTTCTTTCTTTACAAAAGTAGTATTATACTGTTTAAAGTTTTCATGCTTTTCACGTAAAATACCAATTTAAAAAATGTTTCTTTCGAATGTACGTCTGAAATTCCTTTAACCAAAGATCACCTCTTATTCGCTAATACCAAGCGGGTGTTAACTTAACTGATACTCCATCTGGAACGCTTGTACATGGTTGTCAAGTATAATTCTACCTATTTATCGTATCTTCAGATTATAATTTTCTAGAGGCAATAAAATTAAATCTGGATGGTAAATAATTTTCAAATTTTTACATAAAATCCGTTAATTAGTTTTCTATAACATACTAGTTTTTCGATTAAATGTCGGTATGGATATAAAAGTTATAATTTAAAATGTTGTGTTTATTTTGTCATTTCCTATTCTTCCCTTGTTAAAAAGGTCAAATTTAATAGCAAATATCTCAGGTACCGCGTGGTCAATTGTTTTAAAACTTGGAGAGCAGGTATATTATACTTCAGTTGAGATGTATTTACAATTTTAATTAATTCTGGGTAAAATGGTTTGACGATATAACTACCTTAACAGAGAAAAATAATGCTAGTCAACTGCTAGCTAATCACATTTAATCAATACTACCTATAAGTGTTGTTGATGACTCGTGCAATAATGTTGATCTATTGTGTTTGTTACGATTTTTATAAAAAAAATTGTACCCCGTTATTTGTGAACTCGAATTGCCTATTGTCTTGACCAATCAGAAGACGGAAATCAAGTTACTATCTAATCTCTAATCCTATGATTTGTATATTCTTAGTGAATTACAGGGATTAACAAAATAGGCAATACTTGAACTCACTACGTTCGTATAAATCGGTATAAATACTTAAACTATGATTTTGATTGGACTGATTATAAAAACTAAATAAATAAATTATAAAGATAACGTAATTTCTTTGCAATCTAACGAAATCATAATAGAAATATCTGTAATTATATTCTTATTATATGATTTTATCTTATTTTTATTTCATATTATTTGCGAACAATGATTTAGTTAATTATCATATGACCACTTCACTTATTTCAGACATATACTTAAAAGTTATAACAATTATTTTCAAATGAACGATAAAAATCAATTGATGTTAATTTTAAGGAAACAATAATATAAAATACCTAGTTGCTCAATAGATTAATATCAACGATATGTGATTCCAAAATGATAAACTTTATATTGTTGCTGAAAAATATTTATCTTTTTAAAAGTAACTGCTTGCGTTGTTGGATTCATTGTTGTAATCAAAATATCCTTTGTTCTAATCAATAATTTTTACACTTGTTATTATACTAAGGGCGTGTTAACAAAAAATATACACAGAATTTAATTTATTAATATTCTTTAAAACGTAATAATATGTGGGTGAAACAACTTTAATTTAGTTTGAAGTTCGCAAGAAGAACTTACGAATATGGTGTACGTACTTGGGAAGCGGAAATAAACCATCTTTTTTCGTACTGAACATGACCAGGGGGCCAATTTTGTAACTAGAAAGCGACAGCGAATACGAATGCAATATGGCGGGTCACTGAATAAGCGCCATCTTATTTTCTATTCATATGACTGATTTCTATTGTATTGTATTTGTACACTATACATATTCAGTACTAGTCTGACATTTGTTCAAAATTCCCGCGCTGGGAAAATTTTAGTTCATTTGAAAAGTAGCGTTATTTGAAATTGTATCATACTTATTTTGTGGTTATATTTCCTTTGTGCATTATACACATGTTTTTAGATAAGGTATTTTAATTAATTTCCAATAGAAGAAAATAATAATAAAAAAACAATAATTAAAAGGCACTAAAAAATAAATAATTATACAATCAATAACAAACTACACATTAGGAAAAATAAACGAGCCGATTATGCTTATTCGTAAGCGAATACCGTATTCATGAGGTCCGGACCAGCTGAATAGGTATTCAGTCGGAATAAGGCATCATGGCTGACAAAAAGTAGTGGGGATAATCTTATTCAGTATGAATTGTATTCGCTATCGCTTTCTAGTTACAAAATTGGCCCCCAGTTCTTTCAAACTTTTCCCTTAGTTTTTCAAAAGAACGCGGATTTGGATGTCGTCTTCCCGGAAACCGTTGTGCATAAATTCTTGATGCCAAAAGAGGGTTTATTTCTGCTTCTCCAAGTGCGTACGCCATATTCGTAAGTTCTTCTTGCGAGAGATTCATATTAATAAATTAATTTACTTAATCCCACTGTTATTAATAATAACCTGGCTAATGAAACTACTGTCATTACTGCAATTGTTTCTTATTGAAAAAACAATATCCATGGTATACTAGATTTAATTTTTAATTGAATATATAAATTTAGAGAAAAATGGTGAAAATCTTCGAAATTATTGGTTTTAGGCATAGGATACCCTTAATAACATATGAAGATAATACAAAAATACACAAAACTGAATAATAAAATATAGGGTGTTCCATTTGAAAATGACGAGTTATAGTCATTTGAAATTGAGCACATTTGATTCGCTTTATTGAACACTCTGTATAATTACATTTAAAAAAAAATATGTCAGAACATAGAGTATAATTGCAGTTATACAGAAAAGAAAATTCTTAATTTTTACTGTTAAAATAACTTCAGTAAGCCTTTATAAAGCAATGCGTGTATTCGGTCTTTTTTAGAGAAAAAAACGGAATAACTTGGCAACGCCGTGGAAAACTAAAACAAAATTAATATGTTCGTATAGGTGAATAAAATATAATTCAAAATATATAAAAATATATAGGATGTTCCATTTAAAAAAAGAGAAACAATTCTCGCCGAGCCGTAATGCAACACCCTGTATATGTGAAAATAATTTCACATTATGCTCCTTGAGTAGACGAATAAATTCTGTTAATAAACTTATGCTGTATTTCTATCGACAAGGGAGATATCGAAGACGGCGATTTCGATGACTCATCCTGTAGATATATTATGGAAGGTATTATATATTCAAAGGTATGATATAATTAAAAGAGTTGACAGCAGCTAATCACTATAAAGAGCCAAAGGTACCTAATTGTAGAAAAGCTAGGAAAATGGATGAAAACAAGAAAAAGAAGCTTCAAATACAAATATATTTCAATAATACCTTCTTCAAAATGCAGGTTCATATTAGAAGTACTCGTATGTCCGCCTATTGCTCATTTTTTAAAATTTATTTTAATTTTCGCTTAAAGTAGTAAATCAATATTGATGAAATTTCATTGTTGTAATCAATATTCGTGGGTTATAACATAATCAAAATATCCTTTGTTGTAATCAACAATTTTTAAATATTTTTTAGCCTGAACTGATCGAGAAAAATGGCTACCCTGTCGAAATCCATCACGTAGAAACCTCCGATGGCTACATCCTAGAGATGCACCGTATTCCCTACGGCTTGAAAAACGGTCCAGCCCCCAACAAACCAGTGGTGTTCGTCCAACATGGCTTACTGTCCTCCTCTGCTGACTGGATCATCGCTGGCCCAGAAAAGGGCTTGTCTTATCTCCTCGCCGATCTGGGCTACGATGTATGGATGGGCAACGCTAGAGGTAACACCTATTCCAGGAACCACAAGGACATCAGCCCTAACAAAGCCAAGTTCTGGAAATTCTCCTGGCATGAAATTGGAGTAATTGATTTACCTGCAATGATTGACTATGCTTTGGCGAAGTCTGGACAGCAAAAGACATTCTATATTGGGCACTCCCAGGGGACTACAGCGTTCTATGTTATGTGTTCCGAAAGGCCGGAATATAACGTCAAGATTCGGGCCCAATTTAGTTTGGCTCCTATTGCTTTCATGAACCATCTGTACAGTCCTATGCTCAAATTTATGGCTCTTTTCCAAGGCCCTCTTAATGTAAGTAACATATATTCTCCAACACTATTTTGGAAACTACACATTCCACAACTAAAAATTATGTTGGAATTATTATTATTCTAACAAACCGTGTGGAATAATTCCGTACGCCGTTTGGAATAATTCCGCATGGCTTTCGACGAATCACAATCTATTTAGCCGCATATTAGCGCGGTATATCAAATATCTTGGTTCGGTTGCTATGGTTATGACTCTTTGTTTTATATTTATTTATTTCTGTATTCGCGTTTGACGTTTTAAAGTTTTGAACATTTTTAGAGTTTTTTTTTAAGTTTTACAGGTTTTTGGAGTTGTCCAAAGTATTAAGTTAATATATTACTTAGAAAATTAACTGAAGACATTTTGTAGAAAAACATAAAGTGGAAATGAAGATATAAATATGGAATATACTTCACCAGAAATAAGGGAATTTGCTAATGATACAGGGAGTCAATTATTACCAAATAAATCAAAAGAAAAATATGAATGGAGTCGTGAACTTTGGCCTAGGGCGTAAAGAATTGCTAATCCGGGCCCACCCATTCGTAGTGTTGCCAACCTGTGCATTATTTATGACCCTCGTTTTGCATTTCAGGTACTTTTAACTATAATTGGTATGGACGAATTCATGCCAACTTCTGGTTTCTTGGCATATATCGGCGACAAGATGTGCAGCGAGAACTCTATTACGCAATTCCTCTGTACCAACACTTTGTTCGTTTTATGCGGATTCAGTGTTGATGAAATGAATACTGAATTGTTGCCTATAATCATGGGACACACTCCGGCCGGGTCATCCACCAGACAGTTTTTGCACTACGCTCAACTCATCAGACTGCGTAAGTATACAATTTATGATAGCAGAAATTCTCCTGAGATAATCCTTACTTTTATAAATTTCTGTAACTTAATTTAACTCAGGGTCATTTGTTTATTTATAAGTGTTTAGCCTCTCAACAGGAAAATTTCCCAATTATAATAGAGAAGCTCAAGCGTTACAATTAGATACGGTACACATGATCATAATATGACATATAAAAACTAATAAGCAAATGTTTAGAAAAAAATACCAGAGCAAAACATATTTAAATGAGGAATACAACTAATAAAATAAAGTGTGATATTCTTATGATGGGAGAATTTAGGATAGAATTAGTACGGCAGAAAGAATGACTGAATAAATTCCTTGTTCTAGTACCATAATTGGGTACTCTGAGATGAAATGATGATAATAATTCTGGTGAATCGACAACATTGTTAAAAAGTTTATATAAGAACGCAAGGTCGCTTAACTTTCTTCTATTTTCTAATGACAACAATTTTGGTCTGTATGTTGGAAACTTACGACTAAGAAATTTAAAAAAATTTCGTTGAATTGCTTCAATACGATTTATATAAATATCATACCATGGGTTCCACAACATACAGCAGCAAACTGCAGTTGACTTCTAACAAGGAAGTTATACAATGTAAATAGTGGATGGATGTCTAAAATTAGAGCTTGCTCGTATTAGAAAGCCTAACATTTTGTAAGCCTTTTTAACAATATTGTCGATGTGAATGTCAAAAATTAATTTGTTATCTAGTATCACACCTAAATCCTTTACATGATTAGTCTGGTTGATTACATTTCGTTCTACCTTTATATTGAAAGTTGTAGGTGTTCCTATTTCTTCCAAACTTTATATAGTAACATCTAATTTTAATTATCACTAGACGCAGAAATAATGAATAGCTAATGTAAGATTATTTTCTAGTGAAAAGCAAATTCCGCAAATACGACTTCGGTAGCATCAGCAACATGAAGAAATATGGTAGTTTGATGCCTCCTAGCTATAAACTAAAGCAGGTGACTGCACCTGTTGCTCTGTTCTACTCCTCCAATGATTGGTTAGCGGCCGAAAGAGATGTGGAGAAATTACACGAAGAACTAGGCAACTCCATTGGACTATTTTTAGTTAGTAACAAAAAATTCAACCATTTAGATTACCTATGGGGTAAAAATGCCGACACTTTAGTTTATAATAATGTCTTTGATTTGATGACACAATATTGAATGTATTGCTTATTATTTTTAATAATAAATACAGTTGATTGATTGTTATTTGTTCATTCATTATTATTTATTTTTATTAGGTTAACAGCTTGAAAACAAATTCGAATTATTGGGTGAGCGAATTTCTAATTTTTCAAGACGTTTTGTAGGGTTCTGTGGTTCCGTATTTTCAGATATTTGTTCTCCTACACCTTCATCTGTTCGAAGCCCCGAGAAATATTTTGGATATAGACCAAAAAAATCTTTTAAAGATTTAAAGATTATTAAATTTTCTACAGGAGAATTGTTTCACGCACAATTTGGATGTTTTGGTCGTTGATTCCAGTTGAAGGACGTCCAGAGCGCTCATCGTCTTCCACACTCATCCTTCCATTCTTGAACCTCTTAAACCATTGAAAGGCTTGGGTTTTTCCCATGGCTTCATCACCAAATGCTTCTCGAAGCATTTGGTGAGTTTCGGTCGCCGTTTTCCCGAGCTTGAAATAAAATTTGATGCAAGTCTTTCAAGTCGCTCATGACGCTATCGCAGAACACAACAAACAGTAACACAGATATCACCACACTGATACGACAAAAGAACGCAAAATGTTGTGAAAACGAAAGGAAGGGTTTGGGAGATGTACTAGTGTTGAAATCTAGCGGCAAATCGGTGTACTACAATAATTAGAAGAGTTACAGATATAGTTCGGGAACTTTTGGGTAGCACCTCGTATGTATGTAAATTAATAAAAATTAAACGGCGGGAGGTATTGTGTTGGCCACTTCAGATTTTTATCTTGAATATTGTAAATCAGATAGACCAGAATTTTTATCGAGTTCTAGTTACACCACTGATGGTATTTCGGAGTATATCTGTCGTAGTTCTAAGGTCCTTTTTATTGAGAGCTAAAACTGTTTGGCGTTTATTGACAAATATGAAATGAACTTCGTCTGATTAAGGCCCAAAACGTCTCTCCAATATTCTTTGGCTTTTCAAATATTCACAAGAAGATCGATTGACCCCTTTTGTCCACAACAACTATCGTATAAAATGCTGTTCTATTGTATTCCAATTATTAGCAAAATTAAATCTTGATCCCTGGGTGACATAGATTTGATAAAGATCTATATTTTACAGGTGTGTCAGATGGCAGAGCAAGATTAAGCGATAACTAATCGGGAAGGAAATGTTTATTTGACCTATGTTCATTTGTGTTCCAAGAATCAGGTCGCTTGTTATCGTTTCAACATGACACTCTTTTTCACCTTTTTTCAAAATTCACCACTATTTAACATTATTATCTGGCTTTTTTAAATTATGCTACTGTTAATTCGAGATAAAAGATAAACTGTTTATATAAATAAAGAAGCTTCGTCAATGAAATTATAACAATCATGAATTTCAAATTAATGATGAAGTACCTAAATTTATTAGGTATTGTGTTAATTGCAGTATACACAGTGCAAGCCGAAGAAAATTATGACAATTTCGATATTGGTTGGACCAAGGAAATCCATGAAGATGCCTTATTAACTGCAGTAAGTCCTAATAATTTTACTAATATTTTTACCTTCCGTCACCTTTAGATAAGGAAGGTATTGTCTTTGGTCAAAAAATTCAATGATGAAAAAGCATATTTTAGGGTCCATATAATACGATTTTACAATTTTTACAATGATGTCTATATGTATGTATGTATGTGTATGTGTGACGAAAGTTTCGGATCGCATAACGACCAAAAATTATAATTTTTTCGTATTCCTCAAGTTTACATCCTGAAGAAGAGGTGATTAGATTTTGTTTATAATTTTGTCAACCGGAAGTACCCTCATTTGAAGATTTTAACAGTTAAATATCATTTATTAACATTTAACGTTATTATAACTTAAAGAATATATTATTCTCTATACGATTTCATTGCATTTTATACTTCATATTCAATAGATATAGAGTTAAAGAATTATAAAGATATTAAATTTCATAAATATAATACCCAATGCTGAACTACTTGAACAGCCTATCTTACAACAAATAAAACAAAGAAAATGGCGTTGGATTGGGCATTAAATTTATCATTTTAACAATAATCTACGGGCAAATATATGACAACAGACACGTGCTAATTTTTTTAATTCCAACAGTAAATAATACAATATTTATGTTAGTATTATTTATAAAACTGAAGGTAAAGGAAACTGACAATATATTCAATTAATTACTATATTAAATTTTACTTTTTTAGTAAAATTATTTGCAAAGTGATATTTATGTATTAAAGTACCACCTACATTATATGAAAAACAAGAATAAATTAACTTCTAGACGCTATGACTATTACTCCAATTCAACAAATTTTGATATGGTGTATTAATAGAGTGTATAGAACTTGAATACATTATAATAAAATTTCTTAGGTTCAATAATAATTTATTTGCAAATAAACCATTGTCTGCATGTGACAAATGTTTTCGTCTTTAATAATTCGCAAATAATTTTATATTTAAAATTTAAGATGGCAATTAATTGAGTATATTGTCAGTTACCTTTACCCTCAGTTTTACAGATAATACTAACATAAATATTGTATTATTTACTGTTGGAACGAAATATTTTGGGACTTGTCTTTTGTCATATATTTGCCCGTAGATTATTGCTTAAATGAGAATTTTAGTAAATAACATTGTATTTAAATCCAGTACACTTTATTAATACATAAAATAAAAAATCTGTTGTGGCCAGCACAATACCTTCCGTCATTCTCGTGTATAATGTATAAATTCCATAATTTTTCTTACAAAAGATTCTAAATTTCCAATAAAATTATTTCATAAACAAACTATTCAAATTGCACTTGACACTGGCATCTTCTTCTTCTTTAGCTTTTCCCATTCGTTAGGGGTCGCTATTTTTGCATGTCATTCTCATTCAGTTCCTTTTCTCTCAAATCTTCCGCAATACAGTCCTTCCATCTTATCTTTGGTCTTCCTCTGTTTCTTTAACGTCCTATTACTAAACTATTCATTTTGTTCCAATATAATTCTTCATTTCTCCTCATGACATGTTCAAACCAATGTAATCGTCTTTCTTGTATCTTTCTAAAAACTTGTAACACTAGAGTTATTTTCTTACCGTATCTTTCCGTGTATTCCCTAATATCTACTTCAACATCCTCATATCTGCCACATTAATTTACTTTTTATTGATACTGACATCTGTCAATTTGAATTATATGAATATATTACTAGTTCCCAAGTTTGGCATAGCTGGCTGAATTATAAAATTTAATTTCTTTAAAATTCTTTAACTCTGTATCTTTTGAATATGAAGTATAAATTGTAATCAAATCGTATAGAGAATAATATATTCTTTAAGTTATAATAACGTTAAATGTCAATAAATCAAATTTAACTGTTAAATCTTCAAATGAGACTACTTCCGGTTGACCAATTATAACCAAAATCTAATCAGTTGTTCTTCTGGATGTAAACTTGAGGAATACGAAAAAATTATAATTTTTGGAATCGTGGTATTGAAGTTATTGGATCCGGAAATTTTGTTACACACACACAGACACACATACATACAGACATCATCGTAAAAATGGTAAAATCGTATTATATGGACCCTAAAACGTGCTTATTCAGTAAAAACTCATCATTGAATTTTTTGACCAAAGACAATACCTTCCTTACCTAAAGGTGACGGAAGGTAAAAATCCGCAAATAAAGCTTTAACTATTGTAACCTAAAAATTTATTTTTTATTGCTGTTAATATATTTATTTCAAAGGGTACGAATTCATTTGGGGTTGGGCTCGTATTCTATTGGGGATGTCACTAATGTCTACAAGCACTAATAAATTATTTTGTTCCAGCCTGAATTGGTCGAAAAAAACGGCTACCCTATCGAGGTCCACCACATTATAACAAACGATGGCTACATCTTAGAAATGCACCGCATCCCTTACGGTTTGGCACCAGGTGCTGGCCCCTCCAAAAACAAAACAGTAGTTTTCGTCCAACACGGCATTCTCTCGTCCTCTGCTGACTGGATTATCGCTGGCCCAAAAAAGGGCTTGGGCTATCTCCTCGCCGACCAAGGCTACGATGTATGGATGGGCAACGCCAGAGGTAACACCTATTCCAGGAACCACACGGATTATAGCGCTAATACAGCCAAGTTCTGGAAATTCTCCTGGCATGAGATTGGAATCATTGATCTGCCTGAAATGATTGACTACGCTTTGGAAAATACTGGAAAGAAGCAGCTGTTTTATATTGGACATTCCCAGGGGACTACTGCCTTTTTTGTTATGTGCTCCGAAAGGCCGGAATATAACGAAAAGATCCGAGCGCAAATTAGTTTAGCACCTATTGCTTACATGAACCATATGCGTAGTCCAATGTTACGAATTATGTCGTATCTTGAAGGGCCTTTTACCAATGTAAGTTGACTTTATATTTGTCCTGTTTTTACTCTTGATGATCCTAACATTTATATTTTTACAACATACAGGCACAATAACAATTATAATTACAATCAATTGTTGTGTGATTAGTCATTTTTCCCCTAAAAAGAAACCGCCCATAGAATAGTTTGCAATAATTTTTTTATGTGGAATTGTACAAAATTGACGCAAAGTATTGTACAGGCCACATCAGATTTTTTTTTTGTGTGATTGGTCATTTTCTCTTTTGGAATCAAGCATTTCTTTATTGTAATCATAAATAAACTATAAAAACAAGATGTTATATTTTATTTTTATAAGGGCGCCATGCTATTCAAATTTGTAAAGTAAAAGCAATCTTATATATAAAATATAAAATCCTGAATAGCAAAGGGATTTTTACTAAAAAAAAATGATAAAAAGAACAATGGTTGAATGAAATCAAAATCTTAATTAAATTTAACTAAATACCAAATTTATTACTCGTTAAAATGTTGAACATAACATAAGGAATTTTATAGAAATTACAAATCTATATACCAATAATAATTAGCCACGTAACAGTCTCGCTGAACCAAAAACTGACTCACTTGGGTCAACAACCTATCTTCGACTTTAATGGATGCATCCTTCAACTCGCGACCCCAAATAAATATGTTAAAGCACAACGCTGTATGGCTTCACAAAAAAAAATATAATTATCATACAAAAAAAGGAAATCACTCGATATCAGATAATCAATACTTAAACAATGTTCATCGCGCATCGACAATTAAAGAATATGTTCCGACGGGTGTCAAAACGTTCGTCCGAAGTGCAGGATCGTATCGACAGGACGTATAACAAATTGAAACGGGCTCACCAGGATATATGTTGAATCCTTGTACCGCGTACTCGACCGCTTATCGCCGCCTCGTTTCCAAAATTCTCTCAAGCCGCTCCTGTCTTCAATGTCTTTCCTTTCGCTCTGCGTAATTATGCAGCGAATGTCTCGTGCGATACGAACAACGCAACCACACAAGCCAAATATAAAAAAGGGCATTAAATACCTGCCCTTTTTTCCTTTATAAAGATATTTTCTTCAATAGAGTGAAAAATAATCCGTTCACTAAAAACGTGCCACTATAATCACTAATCCCTTTGCAACATTCTCAATGTGCAATAGTATCACAAAATGGTGTATTTCGCTCTATTATCCTCAAAAACTTGACACAAAGTGTTCTTTGCAAGTTAAGAATATTTTAATTAAATCCCATAACTCCTATTTAAAAATTTAAAACTGACTAAAGTTAAGATCGTTAGCGCCATCTGTGGAATCCCCATCAATCACTTGACTTACAATAATTTCTGTAATTTCAGTTTCTTCTGAGGTTAATAGGCATCAACGAATTCCTCCCAACGTCTGATTTCTTGGCGTTTGTAGGCGCCACATTTTGTAGGGAAAATCAACTTACACAATTCCTATGCACTAATACTATATTTGTTCTCTGTGGATTTAATCTACCGCAAATGAACACTAAATTATTGCCTATCATAATGGGACATTCTCCGGCTGGTGCATCTACCAAACAATTTTTACATTTCGCTCAGCTCATTAAACTAAGTAAGTAAATTAAAATAGATTTGAAAAAGAAAGATCATTTTATTTTTGTGTTTTTAGTTTTTGGCAAGTTCCGTCAATTTGACTACGGCCCGTTCAACTTATCTCATTATGGAAGATTTACACCACCTAGCTACAATCTGAAAAAAGTAACTGCTCCCGTAGCTCTGTTCTACTCGAAAAATGATTTGCTATCCGACCCAGAAGATGTGGGGAAACTATATTACAAATTACCAAATACGATCGGACGTTACTTGATCGTTGACGAGTATTTCAACCATTTGGATTACCTCTGGGCTAAAGATGTTGATACTTTGGTGTACAAAAGAGTGATCGGTTTATTAAACACTTTATAAGTTTAAAATAATTTCATTAATGTGTATAGCTTGTTATAGTAGAAAAAGTATGTTACATTAACAATATGAGTATATTCTTTGATGGCAATAAAGATTAGCAAATTAAATTTTCATATTATTACTACTAACTACCCTAAATAATGATATTTAATGTCTCCACTAGCATTTATAATAAATATCAAAATATCTGTCAAAGGTTAAACAATTAACTTGAAAAACTTCTCTATTAATTAAAGCATGGATTAGGTGACTTGAAAAGTGTCGTGACCTTATAAGTATATTTACACGATTAATTTTTACGTGAATTTTTCGTATATAACCATTAAGATTTCAATTACTTTTCTACTATTTTTCAGTTTAATATCAATCACTTATAACACCACACTTGTACACATCAAAAATATAAACATATATACCTAACATTTGACAGTCAAAACTTTTAAGAAAAATTACTGCATAATCCAGTTTTTCGTTAAGTCTATTCGTCCATCTTCCTTGCACTCATCACATCATTGTGAAAGAGAGAAAACTTTTCAACAAACTAACCGAACCATTCAGTTTTTTATGTTTACTACCCGAATTACTACAAGTAACGGTTAACTAAATAAAATATGCCTTACGTATAATGTTTCAATTTGTTGTTTAGAACGGCAAAGAGACAGCTGAGACAATTTTAATGTCTAAACTTAATATTAATACAAAATTTGTCAGTACTTACATTTTGTAGACGAATCAGTATGGTTTTACAGGAACACCACGTTTCATACAGTCAAAAATGATTAACAAATTCACACGTACAGCAGTTTTTACACACATATCACATTGTTACTAACAAACTGACGCGCACTCCATGAAACACGTGTCTACAATGCGTCACATGTGCACATTCATGTCGCTGTCGGTCATTTCGTACGCCTATTAATCTACCACACTCCGAACAATATTTACTGCAGGTGGTATTTGAATTTTTCTGTATTCTTATCTTTTATCTTCTTATCATTTCAATAAGTAAATAATTAACACATCAAAAATTCACTTCACAAGTGAAAACTAATACGAAATAACTGTTTCTCAGTTTTATTTGAAATGGCTCAAAAAGTAGCAATTGTAAGAAATATAATTAAAAGAAATAGACAAAAACTAATGTTTATTTTGATTACAGGTTACAGGTGGTAACAAAGGCATAGGATATGGCATCGTTAAAGGTTTATGTGAACGATTTGATGGCGTAGTTTATTTAACTTCACGCGATCTACAAAGAGGGAATACGGCGGTGAAAGAACTACAATCTCTTGGTTACAATAATTGTCAATATCAGCAGCTGGATGTTGATGACCAAGAAAGTGTCGATCGGTTCAAAGATTTCGTTAAAGTGAATCATGAAGGCATCGACATTCTTGTTAATAATGCTGGTATTGCATTTAAGGTATAACTTATAAACTAACATTTTTATTAAGCTAAACGGGATGGTAAACTTTGTAATCTTTGAAAAAGTGTCTAGTTTTGTGATTCAAAATGGCGGAATGGTGATTAGGAGATGACTCGCAATGTTTTAACTCTGTTACTCGTTTATTTATGGATACATTTTAACTGAAAAAAATAAGTGTAATTTATTTGAAAATTATGTTTCTTTTTAAATAATGCCTTTCTCAAAGATTTATGCTCTTCACCTACGTATTTGCAAAACCCAAAAACATAAGACTTAAAAACCATGGAATAATAATTTGATTTAAATGTCAACGTCACTGGGTAACTATTAGGACAGAGGGCAGCGCAGTAGAAAATGTTGCTAAGCTACTACTGTATAAAGTGCTGTGTATTCTTTCTTCGAACAAGTGACCTTGAATAGTCATCTTTCGTGAACCACACCCTTATATATTATTTTTAGGTTAATTCTACGGCGCCATTTGCAGAGCAAGCTAGAGAAACAATAAAAACAAATTATTTTGGCACTCTTCGTGTAAGCCAAGCATTATTTCCATTATTAAAACCGGGGGCAAGAGTTGTAAATGTGTCAAGTTCTTGCGGCCATCTTTCCCGTATTCCAAGTCAAAATTTACGATCTAAATTGAGCGATCCAAATCTCAATGAAGAACAATTGTCTGAACTAATGAATAATTTCATAAAGTAAGCGTATATAAATAAAAATGTAACAATTTATAATGAAGCATTTTGAAGGTCAGCAGAGGCTCAATCTAATGTTAAAGATGGATGGGGCACATCAGCTTATAATGTATCAAAAGTTGGAGTATCTGCACTTACCTTTATCCAACAAAGGAAACTTGACAATGACAGTCGAATTGGGATTGTTGTGAACGCTGTTCATCCTGGATATGTTATTACGGATATGACTACCCGTAAAGGCGAGTGGACTGTTGAACAAGGAGCAGATGCACCACTTTTTTTAGCACTTTTACCCGAAAATACTGATATTAAAGGTTGTTATGTTTGGAAAGACAGAAAAGTCACTGAGTGGACTTCGGGAGAAGCAGCAAGATACTAATTATTGTATTTCCATTCCATATTTTGTAGTTTCATTAATAAAATATTTTCATTTAAACCATTTCTTATACTTTATTTTACAACAAATATATAAACAAATTAAGTTGTATACACATAATATTCATAAAGAATGGAATCAAATAATGTCTGATAGAAAATAATATTGAAAGGTAATAAGACGAATAATATTTAGATGATTTGTCTTGATTTAAATTTGTCTACATTACTTCTAATTTCGTTAAAATTTCTTATATTTAATTTATAATTTGAAAATATAAGCGATTTAAAATTTTAAAATAATTTACCATCGGGTAAACACCCATGATTTTCTTTCAAACTAATAAAAAGCTCACTAAAATCTGACCTTATTACTTCATATAAAACTTTATAAAGTTGAAAGATTAGATCTTAGCCGCGCATAAATCTAGCGTTAATATTGTAAACGATGTGAAAGCAATATTACTGAAAATAAATGCTATATATGTCACAGAGATATGAGTAAATTAGCTGTTTGATCAAATCCCTAGAGGGGGCGGGGTTCCAAACGTATTTTTGTCCGTTATGTTATTGTTGTTTCTTGAGAAATATACAGACGCGACAAAACACACTGCTAGCGGAAGTTGTAATATATAAAAAAATTAAAGATGTCCGATCAAGGTTATCTACGAATTGTACGAATTCAATTTTTTGCTTCGCCCATTCCAATAAATCTAGTAGTGTCGTTTGCTTAGTTTTTATGAGGGTACATGTTATTTTATTATTATATAAATATATGTAACAATAAAAGCATTCAAAATTCAAATCTAAGTCAACTGATAAGTTTATTAGCAAATGTAAAACCAAATATGTGAAAAATAAGATACTGACACAATTTCAGTGACAGAAAATAACGTTATTCGTACGAGTATGAATCAAGGTAATGTATTTGAATTAATAAAGAGTTACAGCGTAAGTATTATCAACAACGAGCATTGCTTTAAAGTGGAATGTCTTAACTTAGTCAAACCAAAATGAATTTTTGAAAGATTTACTTATAATAAAATACGTATTTAATTAAAACATCAAATTCATAATCATGGGGGGGAGCTCATACCATTCTTGCACAAGGGCACGTTGGAGGTCAGCACCTGTTGTCGACTGCCGGAACAACTAATTTACTCCTATCCTTGTGACATATCCCTAGGAATTTCATCAAACAACTAGCTTATGCATATCCCTGCGACATGTATATTCTCTCTACCCTATACATCTAATAACAAGAAATAAAAACTGTAACCACATATTGTGAAAAATTTCAACGTTTTGTACAAGTAATCGGTGTACAAACAATAATTACCCTAGCTAAGTTTTGGACGATCAACAAACTCTGGTCCATATCGGAAAATTGTCGTACCAGTTGCAATGACCATCGACCCCCAAAATAGCAGGTACAGCAACGTTTCCGTAGAATACTCCGTCGGTAAGACAGCGCAAGTCATAAACATTGCTATGGCGATCAGCAAAACAGATGGGAACTTCGAAAACAAACAATATTTGCCGCCATTTTATAAAAATGATTAATAAAAAACTTACGGTGACGTATTTCCAGCCCCGGTCAACTCGAAGGGGACACGGTCTCACAGCTCCTTCGCCATCTTGAACTACGTAATGACCTAGAAACAAATCTATCGCGTCTTGTCTAAAGCCGTCCGAAAAGTTATTTTTGTAATAACGGGTCAAAGAATTTAACCCGTCTCTTAAAAGACCCATACGGGTTCTTTTTCCAGTACGGGTGAAATCTGTTTTTAGTGCTCCTGTCCCTGAATATTGGACACTGATCATATCGGCGTTATCTGCCCAAATCTAGAAAACAATGTACAAGTTTTGAGACACCGGTACACCCAGAAATTGGTAATAAGTAATAAACAAAACTTACTTGTTTAAATAAATATTCGAGATTAGTCTGTTCTTCAACTCTTTGACCAGGTCGAAGAATATTTAATTTTTGTAAAACATAAGTTAACGACCGCCTAAAGACACAATTATTTTTTCTTTAATACATATTATTTTAATAAAATAATTCCTACCTTGCTAGCATGGATTGAACAACATTAGTCCTATCCAAACAATCAATACAATTCGTCCTAAAAACGCCATCTTGTATCGAGGCAAGCGTTCCATCCCTCGTCAACAAAAAACAAGAAAAATCATCCTGTTCATGTGCTAATCTATCTAACAAAATACTCAACCGATCCCATTTCATATGCCGGCATTCGGCATGGAAATCAAACGATTCGTATCTGAAACAACAATTCTAAAATCCAAAACAACACCGGGAGAAACAGCCCACCTAACATTCGTGTTGTTAAGTTGGGAAATGGCGCTGCCGAAAGATATTTCCAAAGTTTGCTCCGCTCCTCGATGGTCGATAAGATTAACTAGAACTTGTCTTCCATAATGAAGCATCTGGTTTTCTAAATGGCGAGTACATGCTGATAAGTGGTTTTCACCGTCGGTTAATTTTGGGGGAGGTTTGTAGCGCAAGTCTGGTAACTGTTGCCAGAAAAGTGGTATAGAACCTCTTGTCTAAACAAAAATGAACGTTCTTCCATTACAATCATTATTTTAAAAATATGTTAGTATATTTTTCGTCCAAATGTCAATTTGACATGGCACATCCCATCGCTGTAAAACAACGACACTATAGGTCGTGCCAAATAGAAATGACCTGTCAATCATTTCTTGCGCATATACTGTGTATCACTATTTTTAGAGCGGAGTAGTCTCTCACTACCCATTTCATAATGATACATACACTTTTTCCGTGCGCCGCTTACCTAAAAAGAATTCTAGGGACTGCCTACTAGTCACTCGTCTAAGTACTGTAACGACATAAATGCAAAACCGATGAAGACACAAGCGTTCAACTGACAATGGATGTAAACATTGTGTTGTGCCAGTGGCGTAGAAATAATTACGAAACAATAATATTTAGAATATGTAAATTAAGCTTAAAAACAAAAATATGTACAAAATACCGATAATATAAAGATTTTACAGTGTGTTCAATAAAAAACCTAACTCTGAGTAGGCTATGAACAGAGAAACGTATGTCTGATCATTATTCAATTCAAAAGTCGTTATCAAAATTGATCTTGAAATGTTATTTTAAGGAGAAAGTATAATGAAGAATGATACAGTGTATTGCCCTTCGTCGTTTTCTAATTTGTTTCCATTTCTAAAATAAGATTCAAGAAGAGAAGCTTTGATTTCTTTAGACAATATTTTTGACAATATCCGTGTCAAATTGATAATTAATTAAATATTTTTAAATTGACATACGAGGTGTGTTCAAAAACTATCGCGAATTTTGAATTTTCGCGGGTTACGTATATTCGAATTTCGATCTTTTTGTGGCTTTATGTTGGTACTCATGTCTCTCACTTATGTCGACAAGCTCGGCCATTTTGAATGTTCACTTACTTGTTGACAGCTGCTTTGCTTGCACGTGTTTTGGATCGTCTTCGATTTTTACCTAATGTGCTTATTCGTTAAAAACTGACTATGAATTTTTTGACCAAGACAATATCTTTCTTATCTAAAGGCGACGGAACGTAGAAAAAAATAATTCATTTAAAATTTGTCATTGTCATAAAATGTTTTTATCAAAGAAGTTATTTCATTTCTACTCGTACTTCTTTGATAAAAACATTTTATGACAATGACAAATTTTAAATGAATTATTTTTTTCTACGTTCCGTCGCCTTTAGATAAGAAAGATATTGTCTTGGTCAAAAAATTCATAGTCAGTTTTTAACGAATAAGCACATTAGGTAAAAATCGAAGACGATCCAAAACACGTGCAAGCAAAGCAGCTGTCAACAAGTAAGTGAACATTCAAAATGGCCGAGCTTGTCGACATAAGTGAGAGACATGAGTACCAACATAAAGCCACAAAAAGATCGAAATTCGAATATACGTAACCCGCGAAAATTCAAAATTCGCGATAGTTTTTGAACACACCTCGTACGTTTCTTTGTTCATAGTCTACTCCGAGTTAGTTGTTTTTTTGAACACACTGTATAATGGCATTACTATGTAATCGTTAGAGGATGCGGTCAGTGGCCTTAATTAGATTTTCGAAAAACCCTTGGTCATGGCCATGTTGGTATCTTGGGTTCAAGTGCGAATGGTTTTATATGATATAGCTTCATGCTTCATATGTATTATTCGGACGCCACTGAGACAAACCCGCTTAAGTACAATGCATGTGATTGGCCTTTTAAGTAAGAAGGGCGGAGAATGCGTAAATGCGTTTTACGCGCAGGTCATTTCTATTTGGCACGACCTATAGCAACATTTGCGGCTTTAAGTATGTAAGCGTGACGTCACAGAGAAGAAGTCAATTTGAATCATGTATTATTTTAAATAACTTTTTTGAAATATTTACATAATAAATGGCGAAATTTATTACAGAATATAACTTATGAGTATGAATTGTAAAAAAATAAGAATTTCATTAAATTTTAACATATGGTATAGTTTGGGAAAAGGCTGGTTCTTCTCAGCAGGTATTAACCCTAATTGTGTTCAGGAGCGGATTATAGTAATTTTTTCAATGCAGTTGTTTCTCAAAAAACTATTAACTAGGAAAATTTTATAAATACCATTTTAGTTGTCCTCTAGAACGACATTTTAAATTCATTAGTTCAACAGCATTGTCGCAGTGAACATTGAAAATGTTGCAACCTGCGAACGAAAATTTTGAAGAAAATACCACAACCGCGAATCAAAAACGCAAACATTTATCAGACGATGCAAAATAAATAGTTCTGAATGTGTTTAACTTTTTAAAAAGTGACGATAACGAGTGCGCCAATATCAAAAACTGCAGAAATGACTAAAGTGGCTTATATTACAGTTAGAAGGATAATTAGTGAAGATGTACCTCTCAAAAAACACAGAAATGATGCTGGTAATTTTTTGTCAACAAGTGTTTATATTGTAAACGTATCAAAATAAAATAAGTATTTGGTTTCCTGCAAAATTTCTTCTCTTTTTGTTGTTATTTGCATCCCTTTATGAAAAACTCAAGTGAACAAAATATTATTAAATACTACCCTGGTAAGTATCCTCTTGCGGAATACCTGCTGAGAAGCCAATCGCCGAATAATTTTAACCCAACTATAACTACCGCATTGACGAAAAATGAACGCAAGTGTAACGGCTAGATTTTTTTTTCTTGATTTAATTTGAGGTTATTGGTAGAAAACCATTCAATAGCAGATTTCAAATTCTACTGGTATGGAGCAATAGAATTCATATCTATGGGTTTTGTTTGACATTTTTTATTTACGTTTAGTTTGAATTTCTTAAAAATCGAGTGCAAACAATAAAATAAATACTTGAATCTATATTTTAAATTAATGGTTTTGTTGAAAATGTAAACCGACCTGGTAGCGTATTTTAGTGCAAAATACAAATAATATTCACCTGAACAAAGCTGGCCCGGTCGCCTTGGAACTCAACAATCTGCTCAGTTTCGACAAAATTAGCAACAAAACCATGGTGATCAACACCTCTCCGAAACATTCTAGTGCCTGCCCTTTGAACACTTCGCCTGGACACAATAGTCAGAGAAAATGAATGAGCATTTACCACACATTGATTAATTGAAACAAATCCGTGAATAACGGGCAAACAAAATTTATGAAATTCAGGCGATGTAAAAGATTTTAAGAGGTGGCCATTCCATACAAATCTCACATCGGCGCGTTCTAAGAGCGATAACTACAAATGAAACATTTTAAATTTGTTTTAGCCGGGAAGAAGAAATAACATACTTGCAGGAAATCGGGGGCAGTGTTGTGGAGGCGTTGAATTGTGTGTGTTAAGTCGTATGTGTAAGAAAAATAAATATAAGGAGTGTTTAAGACTTGTTCCATCATTGATATGTAACATCTGTTATCAGTTAGTTGTTCATTAGTTAAATGCAAAGTACTTCGAGAATATGGAATTAAGTCTGAGGCAGCTAATCTCCAAATAGATTGCCCGGCAATATACCCAACATGAATTCGATGGGTAGCGACTATTAAATATTTGCCAGATATGAGAGCTATTGATCCTAAAATACCACAGACCGCCCTACGACTGCTAGATACTGGAATTTGACCAATATTATTTTCTATTGTTATTTGCTCAGACACCCTATCGATTGTTAATAATGCATTATTGTCTTTTGGTTCAATATAAAATTTCTCTGGTGTTATATACCTATAACAATAAATAAATATGCACAAATATTGATATAAGATTAGAAAAATACTTACAAGTTCAAATCATCGTACACATCACATGAACATGCCATTTTTACAGCGAAAATTGCACAAATACTACTTCAAATAACACCAATCACATTAAATCATCTTTAATTATAAAACTACAATTAAAATTCATTGTAATAATTACACAAATCATGCACAAATTCGAGGTTATACATTGATAAATCTGCCTGTCAAATTTACTGCCAAAAACACTAAAAATTAAAATTACTGTACGTAATAATCACAAAATTATATAATGTTATAATTTATACATAATACATTTCAATAAACCAATTTATATAGTACAAAACAGTGTAAACCGTAAGAAGTCTAACAATAAAGTTGTTTCATATTCAGCAATAAATACGAAGTACTAAAGTCCTGACTGAAGTAGTTATTTTATGTTTGTTGTGTTTTGTATGTTATATAACAGTTGCATAACTGCGTGAGCACCCCCGTGCCCCTAACTTCATTTGTGAAAAGTAAAGTGCTCCTATATCATCTAGAGCGATTTTCTATTATATTTGTTGCTGAAATGGCTGTAAATTTCGTACAAAGAAGATTCGCAAGCTCCCTACAAAAATGGGCATACAACCTATCCGGATTTAACAAATTAGGCCTCATGAGAGACGACTGTCTGTACGAAGATGATGATGTCAAAGAAGCACTTCGCCGTTTGCCTGAAGAAACTAGAAATGAGAGAACTTACCGCATTCTTCGGGCCATCCAGTTGAATTTAACTCATTCTATTCTCCCGGCAGAACAATGGACCAAATTGGAAGAAGATGTGACTTATTTGCAGCCCTATTTGAAGGAAGTTAAGAAAGAGCGAGAAGAAAGAGACAATTGGAATAAAATATATTAAGTTCTTGTACGGTGTAGTCCCAAATATGTAAATAATAAATTAAAATGCGTAGCTGTTCAAAAATTGTTTTACTATTATTCTGTAGGTACACATTACACCTATTTCTGCAGTTTGAGATTTGAGAAGAAATATAAAAATACGAGTATTATTTTTCATAACTGAATCGATTAAAGGTAAAAATGAAACATCATGAATGATCTCATTATTAAAGGATATTTGTAAAAATTCAATTTATTTTTTATGTTCATTATTCCGATATACAAATTCAATATAAAACAGTAAAAAGACAATACTTTAAAATTATTTTTTATAAAATTTCTTAATTTTTGATTTAAAAATCAAATACATTTACCATTTATTTTTTTGATGGTGGTGTCCCAAAAAATTTCTTGCGTTTTCTAGAAGACATAAGTGACCTAAAATTCAGTTGATTAATAAAAATAAAAGCACACATTACAAACATATTTTACTTGGAACTATGTGGCGTGAAAAAATTAGTTTTAGTTAAAGATTCTGTACTTGGTGTTTGAATTAAAATTTTCGGTCTAGGCGTTGTGAATTTTCCAGAATCTGTGTTTATGTTTTGTGCCCAAAAATCAGTTGGAATTTTCATTAAATGGTCCATTACCTGTAAAATAATATAATATTAAAATGAACGTACACACACCGGTGTTATGTATTTCAAAAAGTATGAACTCTCTGTTTTTCATATGTTTTGGACTGGGGTAGTTTCGCTTTTTTTGATTGTGACGTTACTCTAGCCGTTTCCGTTGCAACTTAGTTCCGACATGCTGCTCGAAGTATGAACCAGAACTGCAAACGAACCCACTTTTCAAAACACAAATTAACCTGAACCGAACCCAGTTTTTAGTGGGTTCGATGCCCTGGTATATATCTTATTATGAGTCATATATTGTAAACAAATAAGAATATGAAAGACAGAGTGTTCATACCGGTGTGTATATTAATTTTGTAAATAATTACCATAAACTGTTGCGCCGTTTCCGTTAAAAGCGCCTGAGGTTCAATATCATCCGAAGAATATCCAATTATTGTTGGCGCAAATATTTTAGCCAGATTTCCAGCTGGCATTTTACATTCCGGATTTTCAGCAACTCTAACACACAATATTTTATTTTAAACTGTGTTTAATTGATTTTAAAATATTAAATACCTGTTTAAATGTAACATCATGTAAGATAACGTGTCTATATTAGCTTGTGGTAATTGAGAAAGAGCTTGATACAATGCCGGCACAATATCTTTAATATGTTTGCAATTAATTGCTTCGATAAAATCGTTTCTTAAACTAGTTGTAACTAACGGTTCGCGCAGCGAACGTAAAAAATCTTTAATCACACCACATATCACATGAACATCTACATCAGTCAAACTTGGAACAGTTTTATTGCGAAGTAGTTTTTCCTTTAAGTTTTTTACATCTTTTTCTGAGCCAGGAATGCGATATATGCCAATTTCTTGTAAACCGCGAAGTTCTACTTCGTGTACACAATGAATAATAATAGAAGGCACTAGAGGAGGAACAGAAGGCACATAATCTGTTATTGTGCCCTAAAATATTCATTTTTACAAATAAATATTACTTTTATTTTTGTTGAACTTACAGTTTTTCCTTTTTGTGTTGGCGTATTCATAGGAGGAATACAAGGTAGCGCCAAATTATTCCTACATTCCTCGTGACAAATCCCCCTACAATCTTTGCATTTGAGCACAAGTTTCCCAAATCTTATTCTGCTTTTACAAGCACCGCAAGTATCCGGACAGAGCACTGTTTTCGAGGCGAAATTATGTTGTCTTGTTATATTAGTAGCTGTAGAAAGTATCACGGGAGAATATTTTTCAGTGAGCCATAATTTTTCAACGATATCAGTTTTAGGTGAAATTGGTCTTCGTTTTTCAAAATTAACACCATTTGGAATAACAGGATCATCTGGTACGGCATCAATAAATGAAGTGGCAACTATTTCGCCGGTTTTAGACACAGATAATGTGGTTGTTGCGATTATTTTGTCGTTTTCATTTATCTAAAATGTTGTTAATTGTACATTAAAGGAATGATTACGTTTTCTTAATTCCGCTAATAGATATTTATACACCAAGTGAGTGAAGATAATGTTTATTCTTGACCAAACCGTAACATTTTAGCGAACCCAGAACCGAACCTCAAATATATTTTTCAATTGAACCCGAGTCGGAACCGAACCGAGTGTTAAAATTCGGGTTAGGGGTTCAGCTCCGGTTCAGGTTCATTTCAAGTTCGAAACGTAAGCGTAATCGTAATAAAGCCGATAATCGACGCCTGTGTTGTCTGTGAAAATTGTGTTCGTGTTCTTATCTTGCGTAAAATAAATTAACCGGAACTTTAACCAAACCCAGTTTTTGGCGGGTTCGATTCCGTGATTCTTGAAAAGAAAGTTTAAGCCGCGAGCCCGTAGGATGAATGGATTCAATTCTTTAAATGAATAAACATTCTTAACTCACGTGGTTTACACAATATTTTATTCAATTTGACGAAATAATAATAACAATTATAATATTCAATTTTGACAAAATAAAAAACCAATCAGTAGGCTATGCATGACAATGGGGTAGTTTCTGCCTTTTTTGATTTTTTTTTATTAGAAGCAAGTATTTTTAAATTTAAATTTTCCATATTTTTTATTTTGCACAATTATTTTTTTTAATGAGAAAAATATATATATATTTATTCCCGACACTGTGACGTTACCCTTGCTGCTTCCGTTGCAACTTAGTTCCGACGTGCTGCTCGAAGTATGACAAAGATATTTTGCGACGTATGTCTTGCGGGGTAAGGGGAACTTGTTTATTAGGTTAGATTGCCGTCAAGTTAGCACGTATTTTTACTTATTTATTTTAAAGAAATTCATAATCATTTATATTTTTTACTTACGAGAAAGACAGAATAAATGGCTATAAAACATATAGAAACAAATTTATGTCCACGGCGTCACACCATCAACTGTCACTTTGACATGTCACATCCTATCACTGTAAAACATTGACACTAGCGACATTTGCGGCTTTAAGTATGTAAGCGTGACGTCATAGAGAAGAGGTCGATTTGAATCATTAATATTTTAAATAAATTTTTTGAAATATTTCCATACTAAATGTCGAATTTTATTACAGAATATAACTTATGAGTATGAATTGTAAATAAATAAGAATTTCATTAAATTTTAACATATGGTATAGTTTGGGAAAAGGCTGGTTCTTCTCAGCAGGTATTAACCCTAATTGTGTTCAGGAGTATTTTTTGCATTTCCTTTCAATGCAGTTGTTTCTCAAAAAACTATTAACTAGGAAAAATTTATAAATACCATTTTAGTTGTTCTCTAGAACGACATTTTAAACTCATTAGTTCAACAGCATTGTCGCAGTGAACATTGAAAATGTTCTTATTATGAGTCATATATTGTAAACAAATAAGAATTTCATTAAATTTTAACATATGGTAACTACCCCATTGTCGTTGACGGAAATCAAGTAGTTTATTTATAAATTATGAACAAGCTTTATAGGCCAATTCTGAACAAATCTGTAAATCTTTTAAAAACTGATAACGTTTGTGTCGTGAAAAAAAATGAAAATCTGTCTGATAGGCGGTGATTAAAGTGTTATTTTCGTGCTTGATGTTGTTTTAAATGCACTATTTGTTACAGTGAGATATGTATACTATTTTATTCACAATCATCCTCTTTTTAAATCAATAAATCATCTTTATTTTATTAATTACAAATCTACATTTCCAACTCGTGAGGTGGAGGCATTTTCTATCATTCCCCACCCAAGACATTGTTAGGAATGACATATTTCCCAACCTCTAGAAGATTAGGAATCGGCATATTATTTTGATTGTGAATAAAGATTTTTACAAAACTCATTTCGTGTCAATTATTTAAAAAGTAACATTTCATAAGGTTAAGTAAAATTCAAGTTTTTAAAACGGAATTAGATAAAAGAATATTGTTTTACCTCAACATGAGTGGAAGTTATTTGTTTTTTGGGCGATGTACAATCAAGCGTGTGCCATTCTTCAGGTTTTATAAACTTTTTGTACCGTAAATGGTTCGATACGGCAGATGATGAATCTAAATTGTCTTCTGAACGGGAATAACTAAAATCTGATAAGAGTGAACCTAAAAGAAAAAAATAAAGATTTTCTAACATTTTTATAATATGTAAATAGTACCAGTTGAATTTAATTCTGATTGTAATTCATTTATAGTATTTAATCGCCCATTATTATTTATACAATTTTTGTCCAAACTAGCCCGAGACCTAATAGTTGTATTATTAAGAAAAGCCAATTTTTCCTTTGTATCATCTGGTATGCGACCACATTTTTCACTAAACAACAAATCTCTGGCCAATAACATTTGTCGTTCAAGATTATTTCTCTCATCTTCAGCTCTTCGTCTCTGCTTCTTCTCCTGATCCAACAATCTTCTCGCATTTCTTAATTTGTTTGCAAAGTCTCCAATTTCATGGTTAGCTTTATCTAGTTCAGACTGAAGCCTTCTGCACTCTTCAACAGATTTTAACCATTCCAATCGACATTGTTCTTGGTGTTCGGCAAACTCGAGAAACTCTTCTGTTAAGTCTCCATTGAGAAGAAGTTGATGGTATTTTGCTATTTCATCAAAAATTGATACTAATGATTGTTCTTGTTCGTTAGGGTATATTACAAATTCTTCTGAAGAGTCTAAAGAGTCACTGCTTTCAGTTGAAGTATCTAAAATGGTCAACCCTCTAGGGAAGTCTTCATCATCTATTAAATCTTGTTTTGGACGTTTGGTTGGCGTATAATCGCAATGTTTACTTGAACTGATTGGAGTTATGATTTCTACTTGCTTACGCTTTAGAAGAGGTGTTCCAGAAATATATTCATCATTCATTATGAAAAGACTATGTAGAAAACACAAATAATAACTATAATTTCCCACATTGGTGGATCACATATGTAAACACATTTCAGTTGCACGAAATCGTTGGCTTTTGCTTTAACCGTTTTTGATTGACGGTTTGAACGTTTGAAAACCAAACAAGAATTGGAAGGGGAACTTTGAGTTCTTCTTTGCCTTGATTTCTTCTTTCTTCAATCCGATATGCGCGCACATCTTTGAATTCACCGCAAACCTGTCGAATTTTCGAACCCGGATAAAAATAAGTGAATAAATCCACCCAGAAATGGGTAATAATAAACAGAAAAACAATAACAAATATGTCGTCTTTTAATTTTTTTATTATTGACAATTTTGTGCGTTCATAATAACTTTACATGAGTAGGAAAGTGTAAAATACATTAATGGCACACAAGACATATATTATTATAAATTTTAATGTGTAAATAAAATAACAGTATGCCATATTTATAGATTTTTGTAGCAATACCTTACAATTTATTTGATTTATTTATAGTTAAGCAATTTTTGTTCTATAAGGAGCCGTCTTAAATTATGCCTACGATTTTAATCATATCATGCATGTTGATAACAGTTTATATTTATAAATATGTTGGCACATCAGCAGCAGAGCTAACAAAAGCTTAAAATGAATTACCACGGGTCATTTTGATTGATTATCGCGGATGAATCATTCAAAGCGAACCGTGATTTGTGTAGCAAATATATTTCTAATAGTCCACCTTGCAAAAGGTGGGGTAGTTCTGATTTTAGTGTAGTTTAGGTCGGGAATTCAAGTTTTCGACCTTGGAGAGGGTCGGAGTGAGCCGCTATCTTTGATTATTTTACAAGAATGCAAAATTGAAGCTCGTTTTTTGTACAAAAAAGGGTTTTTACATTTTTTATCTAGGATGACCTGTCAAAGACGTGTTAAAAATATACCGGGAGTTTAGTTTAGTTACAGTATAAAATGATTGACAGCAATGTATTAAAGCGTTTATTTTATAAGTAAACATAGGGATAATTAAATAAAATAAATATTAAATTATGAATTAAAGAAATTATTTATTTATGTTTATACACTTAAGAACTACATTAATATAATGAGGAATTTTTATTTTAACTTATCAAATGCTCAAAATTGGCACCATTAAATAAATAAATAAATAAATATATCATCACGGCAGAAAACACTTTTTCTGCACCTTTAATCGAAAATGGCGACTCGCGCCGACCCTCCTCAAGGTCGAAAACTTGAATTTTACGTCCCACGTAAACAACATATATAACATCATAACTACCCCAATAAGGCAAAGATTTTTCTTCGAAGTCCACGAAATTTGAAAATTCAACTAGAAAATACCCCAAATAATATGAATTCCAACCAGCACTGCAATATTATTTAGCGACAAAAAAGTGAATTCAGTTCGGTTGATCATCCGCGATGATCCCTCAAAGTGCCCCGTGGAAATTCGGCTTTAACGTGAAAGAAAACTGTATAGTATTATAGCAGAATTCTTATTGTCGTAGATAAAAATCTATCACTAACTGACAAATAATTTATTAAATATCTAAAGTTATTTTGTCTGTGCTTTTAATATATTATTTACAAATAACAAAATTTATCCTTATTTATAATATTTAATCAATAAACAATTAATATTAATAGCAACAATGAACACATTAAAAAGTAACATATTTCACTTATTATAATAGTTTTAAAATTTACTAAATGTAATAAAATTTGTACGGTTTATTTGCTTCTGAAATTTCACAAAATAGCGCGTATTATAGTTATATATTTGAATAATTATGCATAATTCTTACCTTTAATTTCAATCCTTTTATAAACTTTACTTAAATTAACTAAACAACAAAAACAGTAAATATTTAACATTCAATTCCTTTGGCGCTTAATGTAAATTATAGGTTAACTAATGCTGAAATCATGGATAGGTATGTGACTAGAAATTTGATATGCGCTTACTTAAAACTTCGGTGGATAATCTATATATTTGGGGGTTCCCTCAGTCCGTCACTATGCATTTTCTTTCCAGCCATTTCCAGAAGGACTTTGCTTTCCGTATTGCTGTCTAAAATGCTCGGTCCTTGGCCTTCGTCCTAATTTTACAAATATGGAAGAATCAAATGTATTTTATTTTGTGTATTTTGCAGATTCGACACGTGTAAGTATGTTACAGTAAAAACAATAACGCACAAAAGTCTTGGAAAACTCGGGGAGACTTTTGTGCGTTAGGTGAGGTTATTATTTATCAAGACCAAATCAATTTAGCGTTAGAAACATTAGTTTTTGACATTTAGAAACATAGTTGTTGTATCAGAAACTTTTTTCTATAAGTCTGTGTGTGAATTTAATACAATATTGTATCACCATGCAGTTTATTTTATACAATTTCAAATAGATGGAAAATATATTTACTTACATCTGATGCTGAGGGAACGGGTCCCAATCCCCAAACTTCTAAATGCCGATAATTAAACTGTTTACTGTGTGACATTTGCAAGTAACTTGTATAAGTCGAGCAACTTTCACTTGTATGCCCTTTACCATATTCTGAATCTAACCACAAACCGCAATAATTGTGTTGTCCGCCCATGGCCTACAAATCAATTCATGTATACCTGAAAAGAATTTAAAGTAGATACAACTTACAAGTCCATTTGGCATAGTCTGTTGATGTAAATTTAAGTACATGTAATGGTCGTTATATCCGCTACTATCAAACACTCGCATTTTTGGACTTAAAGTGAAAAGAAAACTGCTTTTGTCGCCGTAATATTTGGGGCCCACGTTCCAACTTGCGGGGGCAAAGCCCCCGAACATGTAGCCATTTCTGTCTTCAACTACTAAGACAGAAGGGCCTTGCTTTACAATGCGACCTAAAAAATTATTTATTTATAAGGAATATCAACAGTCTAATAATAGGTACACACTAATTTACAATAAAAATTTGAACAAAGTATAAATAATAATTAACTTGGCTTTAAATTACAAGTAATACAAACAAGTTTTATATTTATTAAAAGTAAGAGTGAAAAACAAACGTGATAAAATAAAAAGTCGATTTGTAATTGGAACAATTTGTTGGATCTAGTAGAAAAATGTTATTATAGTGTTGACGAAATTCTTAATGATGTATAAGCAATATTTTGCAATTATATTTATTTAACTATTTCATTTATTATATTTCTTTGACGTGCCATATATCATAAATATTATTATTATACATACATACATAAAATCACGCGTGTCCCACTTAGTGGGTTCGCACAAACCCGAAAACAATAAGAACAACATCATCATACAACAAATCCTTACTCTTAAACATATTAAAGTGACCGATTTTCGGTAGCGAAATACCGCATCCGGATCACAATAATAGGAAACAATGAACCATGTATACCAAGTTTATTTAATTTAGAAATAAGGGTAAGGTGTTGTACCCGATCAAATGCCTTGTGGAAGTCTGTATAGATTACGTCAAAAATTCAGTGAAGGGAATTAGGTTAGAAAATACTGATTTTGCATAACAGAAACCATTTTGTTATATTCAAGAATTTTACCAAAAGTTGATATAAAAATTGGCCTGTAGTTAGTTCATATCACCAGATTTAAAAATCGGCAAATATTAATGTTTTAGACTTACCAATCAATGTGGAGAAAGATTCCCCATGTATTTCGCTAGAAAACAAAAATCTCCATTCGTACTGATGTTCGGTCGGTAAATGCGAATTAATAAACACTATTTGATTGAGATCTAAAAGACTAGGATAACTAGGAATCAAATCCAACCCTCGACAAAAAGGAATCAAACTTTTGTCTCTGTCCTTATCAACTGCTTCGTATTCTTCGCAAGGATAATGCACAACATTTGTCGGTTTTTCCGGCTTTTCTTTTTCCTTTTCTCGGTGAGAAATACGATACAAATGGTTGAAAACGTAATGTAAAAACAACCCAAATGTACTCGAACTTTGTAACCAGTAAGATAAATTATGCTGAGTAATGGAATCGCTACCGGCCAGTTCATATGTTAGACTTTCTGCTAATCTTTGTACATTTTGTGGATTTGTAAAACAACCTCTCGAATGCCACGATTTGAATTGTTTAGTACTCGTTAGTTTTTGTATTTTCATATAAGTTGAGACGATACTTTCAACGTATTCTTTAACTAGAATGTATGGCACGTCTGCATTTTGAACATCTGGTTTACCCAAAGAAATCAACAAGACGTTTAGTTTTTCATCTACAGTTCCTCGCGTACAAAACACGAATAATTCTGCAAAGCGATCAAATTCTACTGTTAGAATTCTCTGTTCGCCCTGGTCGAACAAATAATTGTTTATGTATTGGGACAATCTGGCATCCATTTGCGAGCCCCATAGTTTCTAAAATAAATATTTGTTTGCTGTAAAACACTCAAATATTAATTATAAACTCACCATAAGCTCATCCTCCTTGATTTTGTCTGAATTTTTGCTAGCCAGTCGAAAGGAATTGCTAACGATAACTTGCTCATCTTTGGACAATATTTGACATTTTGCTGCTAATCTTTTACTACTATTTACACCCATTACCTACTTTATACAATAAACTAAACTGCAAATAAAATGTTCAATATTATCAGACGATAACCAAAACACAATACTTACATATTTATTAATGCATCTATAAAATATTTGACTGCGTCTTGCGTCCGTATAAATTGGTCAGTAAATAATAATATCTACATGCCAAAAACATTAACAATACCGTGGAAAACGGAAAGTAAATATTTGTCAGCGATATCATATGACATTTATCTTCATGCGCTTACACAATATAGCTTTCTTTCTCTCACTTTTGTGTGTTGTATAAATCTATCTCAACTTAAAAGAACGTCAATACCATATGGAAAATACGCGTGGGGGAAATGAAGAATGAACAAAGGGTGGGGTGTTTTTTACAAATTTATCTTAAATATATCACGTTTTCAATCATGTAATTCTTAATTTACCCCAAGATATTATATTAATATCATTTTAAAATAATTTAGGCTACTGACAAACGGTAGAAACACATAATTGTGAACTGTGGTTGAATCGCTTCAAAAGTAGCTATAAACTCTTAGGGTATAATGTTTTATTACAAATCTATGTCACATAAATTGTTTTCAATCATGTAATTATTAATTAACCCCAATATATTGTATGAATATCATTTTAAAATAATTTAAGCTAATGGCAAACGCTAGAAACATATACTTGTGACCTGTAATTGAAGGTTTCAAAATAGCTACAATTCCTAGGGTGAGGTGTTTTATTGCAAATTTATTTCAAATAAATCATGTTTTCAATCATGTAACTATTAATTTACCCCAAGATAGTATACTAATATTATTTTAAAATAATTGAGGCTACTGGCAAACGGTAAAAACACATACATATTTATGATTTGTAATTGAAAGTTTCAAAATAGCTACAACTCCTAGGGTGAGGTGTTTTATTACAAATTTATCGTAAATAAATTATGTTTTCAATCATATGATTACTAATTTACCCCAAGATATTGTTTTAATATTGTTTTGCACTTAAAAAAAAAGATTTTACGTAAAGATAGTGACGTACTAAAAAAAAATGATTAAGAGTGAGATTGGTGAGAGCAGTTAATTAGCATATTTTGGAAAAAATACTTCAAATAAATTGAAAAGATTGACAGAAATTACAATGTTAGTCATTTTTTTTTTTCGTCAAATAGTTCAGGAATTATTACAGGGTTTTAAAAACATATGTACAGTAATTTTTTTGAAAGATGTCCGATCAAGGTCATCAACGAATTGTATGAATTCAGATTTTTGCTCCGCCCATTCTGACAAATTCAGTAGTGTCGTTTGCTTAGTTTTTATGAGGGTACGTAAGATACTACTGTTATTTTATTATTATAAAAATATATATTACAGGAAAAACATTCAAAATTCAAAAATAAGTCAACTAGTAAGTTTATAAGCAAATGTAAAACCAAATATGTTAAAAATAAGATACTGACACAATGTCAGTGACTCTGACAGAATATAACGTTATACGTACGGCTATGAATCCAGGTAATGTATCTGAATTAATAAATAAACTTACGTTACAGCGAAAGTATTATCAACAACGAGCATCGTTTTAAAGTGGAATGTCCTAACTTAGTAGAAACAATATGAATTTTTGAAAGACAAGCGTGTTCATGACACAGATGACCTTGATCGGACATCTTTTTTTTTTACTTTATATACTAAAATTTGTAATTTATTTCGTAGATTAATTTTGTAGTTAAAAAATGTCCTTTTTATCTTCTTTTTGCTATTAACAAGTTTATTTAAATCATACTTATTTACACATATTTCATTATAAAATATTTGTTTCTTATTTACATACATCAATAAAATGTATAAACATATTAAAAATATAACAATATAAAATTTACAAATATAAAAATTCGCGTTAAAAAAGTATCCTCAGTCTTGAAGAATGAAGAAGAATAATCAACATCACAATTGATAACTAAAACAGATAAATTACCTACCTAAAAATTAATCAGTTTCTTACTGTCACAACTATTGGCGATTTCGGATTCGGAATTTGTGTCTGCCATAACGAAAGGATTCTGTTTAGCTTTTTGGAGGATTACACTCGCTGCTGTTTGCATGTCCTGGGCGTTTATCAGAACAGGATTTGTGTATTCGTGTTGTCCTGGCTGAAGATTTGTATTATTTTGCGGTGTTGAGTTCGGTATTGACATTCCATACGCCGGGTTTAAAAATCTCATACTAAGTTACAAAAACATTAATTTCGACTATGTTTTGCGTAAAAAGTATAAAAAATCATACCTGACGTCGAATTTTCCGGAGTTTTTAGCTCGAATATATTTGTAGGTTATGAAAGATGACACAATAATTAAAAGAACTATAATAATTGCTGATATGGTTGAGCCAATTGAAGAATGGTTGTTGCTGTGTGGAGCTGTTTTGCTTTGATCCAGAAAAATGACTTGTTTTTCGTCATTATTAATATTTAATCGCTAAAAAAACAAGGGGTAGTTACCATATGTTGAAATTTAATGAAATTCTTATTTTTTTTACAATATATGACTCATAATAAGATATATACTGTAATAAAATTCGCCATTTATTATGTAAATATTTCAAAAAAGTTATTTAAAATATTTCATGATTCAAATCGACCTCTTCTCTGTGACGTCACGCTTACATACTTAAAGCCGCAAATGTCGCTAGTGTCGTTGATTTACATGTGACATGCCAAAGTGACAATTATTTATTTATTCTATCTATCTCGTAAGTAAAAAATATACATGATTATGGATTGTCTTTAAAATAAAATAAGTAAAAATATATGCTAACTTGACAACAATCTAACCTAACAATCAAGTTCCCCTTACCCCGCAAGACATACGTCGCAAAATATCTTTGTCATATTTCGAACAGCACGTCGGAACTAAGTTGCAACGGAAGCGGCAAGGATAACGTCACAGTGGCTAGATATGTCCGGTATTTTCAGTAATTTTTTTCTCATTTAAAAATAAAAATTATGCAAAATAAAAAAAATATGGAAAATTTAAATTTAAAAATACTTGCTTCTAATAAAAAAATCAAAAAAGGCGAAACTATCCCATTAACAGAAAAATTGTTAAAAGAAAAAATATGGGTCGGAAGTTCTTATCTTACAAATCGACCTCTTCTCTGTGACGTCACGCTTACATACTTAAAGCCGCAAATGTCGCTAGTGTCGTTGTTTTACAGCGATAGGATGTGACATGTCAAAGTGACAGTTGATGGTGATACTGACGCCGTGAATATAACCTTGTTTCTATTTGTTTCTTAGGCATTTATTCTATCTTTCTCGTAAGTAAAAAAAAATATACATGATTATGGATTTCTTTAAATTAAAAAAAGAAGTAAAAATACGTGCAAAATACTTCGAGCAGCACGTCGGAACTAAGTTGCAACGGAAGAGCAAGGGTAACGTCACAGTGGCGGGAATATTTAAAAACAAAAATTGTGCAAAATAAAAAATATAGAAAATTTAAAAATACTTGCTTCTAATAAAAAGATCAAAAAAGGCGAAACTACCGCATTGTAATATATGTTATTTGGACTATAAAAGCAAACTTACCATTTTCTTTGTGCAAATAACTCCCTCTTGAATAGCACTTCCGTCTTCGCATACACATTGAACCCCAACTTCACTTTGAATGCATAAATGTGTGCAATTATGCCCTACACAAATATTTTCATGTAATGGTTGTTTCGATTCTTGAATTAAACTAAACATTTCTGTTGTAAACGCATGTAGTTTTATCATCGAACAAATCTTCTGCAATCCATAAATTTTACATTTAACCATATGTCCATTTGGGTTCAAAAAATAAATATGGTCCTCAAATAAACTTAAACCCATTGGATTATGGACATAAGTGCTAGAAAGAACTGTATAACGAGTTTTTCCATCGTAATCAATCGCCTGAATTTGGTTAGCGTGTTGATCAGAAATATACAATATTTTTTTGTTGTAATCATACGCTAAACCAGTAATGTATCCCAAATCGTTTTTGACCAATTCGTGAACTTTGGAGCCATCAAGATTGCATTTATATATCGCTGAAGTCGGCGCATTAAACAACCACCAAGAAGTAGTTGAATAAAATATGTATTTATTAACAGAATCCACAACTAATGACGAAATTTGATCGTGAATATCTAACTCTAAAATTGTTGCGCATTTTTGTTCATCCATATGGCAAACTTTAATCTTTTTTGAAGATGGCTGAGCGTCCACAAAATAAACATTGTCTGTTATCCAATCAACAGCGATTTTTTGTGGTTTTCCAAGTCCTAATGCTTGATTTCTTTTTTTGGTTTTTAAAGAAACTGTTTGGATCATCCCGACATCTTCCAGGGAGAAATAAATGTCTCCAGTTTTTATGGACATGTCCATTCCAGTTATTTTTGGGACTTCTTCCGAATAAATCAACTCTAAAGTGTTTATTGAGGGTGACAATTTTCGGATTTCGTTTTTAGAGGTGAATATAATAAACATTGGGTTGCCGATTGCTTTGCAAGATGTTTTATCAGCTCTGTAATACAAAATGGAGTTAATTTATTAATAAATTAACGCATATGCAAATCTACACCGTTTTAAATATCAAAGCCAAATTTTGTAGAGATGTTCTTTCAATTTCAATAATAATTCAAAGTTTACATAAAATAGTATAAATGATTTTCAGTTAATTTTATGTGTTTCCTGTAAATTTCAACCAAATTGGAAGAATTGCGATAAAATAGATTCATAATTTGGTTTTGGTAGATATAATTATCCAACAATCATTACAACAAACAGCTAGTAAGTGTATTATTTAATAATATACACATTTAATAGTGTTTTCCATTCATAGTTTGTGTATATATAGTGACAATTTAATGTTTTATATTTTGTTATTGTGGTTGTGTTGGTTAAACAATCAAAATTTGCTTCAACGGGCGACATCTTAGAAATGTTTAAATAAAACTACGTCCAGACGGTTTTGAGATTTGGAAATGAATTAATTTATATTTTAAACTCCGTAGAACACGAATTTCGTTTTAATTTGAAGATAATTTAAACCGTTGAGGCGTTGTGAGCAAAATAAAATGCATGTTCTTGGGGCAGATTTTTCCCAAAATTTCGACCCAATTTCCCGAAATCCTTAACGCCTTTTTGACACTTTTAAAATATTAATATATCAAATCGACCCACTAGAGTTCGTTTTTGCAATAATTAATACTCTATCTTTAACCAAAATCGATATATTGAACTGATATTTGACCTCACATTTTGAGCCAAAAATGTACAAATTTTCAACCAGAGTTGGAGGAGTTTTTAACTGAAAATTTAACCACTTTTCTACCGGAAATATACAAATCAACCCTCTAAAGTTCATTTTTAACAGAATAAACATTCTATCTTTAACTGAAATCAAGATATTGAACCGATTTTTAACCTCCCATTTTGAGCCAAAAATGTACAATTTTCCAACCCGAGTTGGAGGAGTTTTTAACTGGAAATTTAACCACTTTTCTACCGGAAATATATAAGTCAACCCTCTAAAGTTTATTTTTAAAAGAATCTTTAACTGAAATCAAGATATTGAATCGATTTTTAACCTCGCATTTTGAGCCAAAAATGTACAATTTTTGAACCCGAGTTGGAGGAGTTTTTAACTGAAAATTTAACCACTTTTCTACCGGAAATATACAAATCAACCCTGTAAAGTTCATTTTTGTAAAAATAAACATTTTATCTTTAACCGAAACCAAGATATTGAACCATCAGCTGCACACCAAATCAATTAGTATGTTTTAAAAAATGTTTACCTTAATTCGTAGCCCTGGTAGCAACTGCAAGAAAACGAACCTAATTTGTTTTCGCATAATTGGCTACACTTTTGCGGAACTTGTTCGCATTCATTTATATCTTCGCAAGACTGCCCATCTCCTTTTAATTTGTAACCTTCTTGGCATGCACATTTAGGCCCCGATGGAGTTTTATGGCAAACACTTAAGCAAGGATTGTTATTTATTTCACATGCCGTCTCTAAATATAACAAAAAAAATGTTACAATCAATATTAAATATATAAAATGTTATTAACATACCACATGATCCATATTCATCAGATCCATCATAACAATTTTCAACACCATTGCATACCATAGTCAGTTCAATACAATGTCCAGTCTTGCACCTGAAACCATCTTCGCAAGGGACAGAAATTGCCTGCCTTTCAATTGGTACAGAATGATTTGTACCATATTTAACGCACATTGTTGGTTCTTCGTCGGATTTGTCACCGCAATCATCGTGTTTATCACAGACCCAACTTTTCGAAATACACTTTTTGTTGAGACATTCAAATTCGGCCATTTGGCAATTTTCGCAGTTGAATTCGTCGTCCCCATTGGGACATTCGGAAGTACCATTACACCTCGACATTTCTGGTACGCATATGGTGGAATTAATATGGCACAAGAATTCAAATTCAGGACATTGATGGATTTTAGCGCCTTCATCTTGTTTGCAGCCGATTTCGTCAGAATAATCTCCGCAATCGTCCATAAAATTGCATTTTAATGCTTTATCAATGCAACGGCCATTGCCACAAGTAAATAAATTTGAACTGCATGTTACAGGGCCTATAATTTTAAAGTAAATATTTTAACTAATGAATTTTGGAGAATTGATAAATAAAACTTACGACAACGTTCGTGTTCATCTGAGCCGTCTTGGCAATCAGTTTCTCGGTCACATTCCCACGTTTTTGGAATACATTCGCCGGAATTACATCTGTTAAAGAAAATAATACAAGCTAATTTATAATTTAATAACTCGATTATTTTAAATATTTGCAAAACAAAAACATAGGTGAAGAACAAAAATCTTTAAGAAAGGCATTATTTGAAAAGAATCATCATTTTTAAATAAATTACACTTATTTTTTTCAGTTAAAATGTATTCATAAATATTTCATGTTGCACGCCTTTGCGTATGAAATGCATGCAGTGAAGTTATCTGCAAGTAGTATTATATCAAACAGGTTATAAATGATCTTTAATAGTCATGTTTCGTGAACCAAACTATTGTACAATTGAATGGTTTAAACAAATTATGTCATACTGTTTTCTAGTTATTACTTTAAAATATTATTTTATAATTCTAGGACTTTAAAATTTTACCTTCATACTGAATCCTTTATTTGTGAGCCATTAAATTGCTCTTTACCTCAACAACTTCATCCAACATGTCTCAAAGAATGTATTTTTCATCAATTATAGCGAATAAAAATGTTACCAGAACCAGAAAAATTCAATTTCAATCTGTCAATATGTCAAAATTTACTAGAATTTTAGAACAATTACGACGTAGCCTACTTCTACAGAACTCATACTGTTACAATTTGCATATTTCTTTCCATAATTTAATAACTAGAAACCAGTATGACATAAATTATGTATGTACACTTCGCAATAAAATTAAGCACAAGTTTTGTGACTATTTTTTCGCAAATTTTAGTTGTATATTTCTTGTTGCTTAGCATCAGTTTCAATGAATGACAAACACCATCCCTATAAAATCGGTAAATAAATAGAAAAACTTACTTAGCACTTTGCGTTTCTTAATTCTGAAGACGGTGTCTTTACTGATGTTCATCAGTCGAGCGATTTGTCTTATGGAGAAACCATCTTCTATTCTAGTTATTAACTACTGTCTAAATGACGCGAAATTTTGACATTTGTAAGAAAAATGACAAATTTATATATTTTCGTTGCTAGACATCTTATCATATCCACTTTAACCTATAAAATATTTTGTGTGCTTAATTTTATTGCACAGAAGTGTACCTCAGACGAAAGTGCCTTAAACTCACAAGTAATTACAGCCTCGACCATAAACAACTTGCTCATATCTTAAAAAGGACTTTAATGTTTCACTTTTTGTTTTATAAATCGTTCAAAAAACGTTGCTTTAGAAACCAGTATGACATAAAACACTTATTATCTTCACAATCTTCGTACATAAATGTTCAACCGATTCAACAGAACAGAAGAATAAGTTATAAATCTGGGAATATTTTAAATTTTTAAGTTTAAGTTGCCGTCCCTGTGGTAAACCGCGGGAATAAACGTAAAATTCTGTGGTTATGGTTAACTTACCTGAATTCGTGTATGTTGCAAGACACTGTGTGACAATTTTCTTCATCAGTTCCATCATTACAATCCTGAATATTATCGCACCGTAATCTCTCAGCAATACATTTGCCATCTTTGCACATAAAACTACCCGATGGACACTCCTTCGTATCTTGTTTATCAAATCCATTGCAGTTCAACTCATCTGACTTATCGTGACAATCATAATGCAGATCACAGACTTTCATATCAGCAATGCATTCTCCATTTACGCATTCGAACATACCATGAGGACATCTTCTTTCTTTGACGCAATTTTCTTCATCGTCGCCATTCATGCAATCTTTTTTTCCGTCGCAGTGAAGAGTTTTTGGAATGCAGATTTCAGTTGTTGCGCATTTATATTCGTCAATGTTGCAGTACTTTGGAGCGAAGCAAGTTTTGTTATCGGATGTTAAAATTTGGCCCAGAGGACACGCACAAATGTTGTCTTTTAATGATTGTAAGCAAATATGGGAGCAACCGCCGTTGTTTGTTAAACAAGGATGACTTTCGATTCGGACTCCAGATATGGATGTTAAATGCATTGATTCGATGTCTTTGGAAATATCTATAAATTTGAATATGTTTAACAACAGTTTTAATGTTAAATATATGTGATGTACCTAGTGTAATTTTTTTATCGTGAGTGTATTTGTTGTTGTGTTTGTCTGCCCAAAATATGCGGCGGGATTTTGCATTAGTCCAAAATAAATCGTTTGCAAGAGTTGCAATACTGACTGGATCTGTCATTAAAGATCGAAACGCATGTCTGTCATCGCCTAAAATATTACAATGTAATGAATAAATAATATATATAATACAAAGCGTGGTAGCATGAATGAAGATAATGATATAATAGCATATTTTCCGAATTCTAGTTATGAATATTTTATACCATCAATTGAAGTGCTTTCAATATTTCCAGTGTGAAAATCGCTCCAAAAAACTCGTTTTAATATCGAATCATACGTTAAAGAAATAGGACCGATTAATCCTTGCTCAACAACATGAGTTCGACCACCTTGTCCGTCCATATGTATACGATCAATATGAACTCCTTGTTCAGGTTTTTTGAAAGCTACAAACATTATACTACAACAAAACGATTAATTAGTTATTATTCAATTCCGCTTTTATTTTTTACGAACCCTTCTTCAGGAACTAAAGCTACATCTAAAGGAGTTTCTCCCGCTAGATTGCTCATTATAGTTTTCCGTTCTTTGGTTGTTAAAGACATAACTTCAACGGTCGCAAGTTTTGTGTCGCACCAATAAAGATTGTTTGTAAAATAATCTAAAACATTAAAATTACTGTTTTAAATCCAGAATGTGTCAAGAAAAGTGTTTAGCTCGATTATATTCCTTATTATTAGGAATAGAAGAAAATCATTCAAATAAAAGATGTAGTAAATCGAGGGAGACATTTAGTCATTGAAGATTTTTTCTGAATTCAACCCTGTAATCATTTTATGTTCTACATGACAAAAATATTGAGAAAAATTTAAATAAATTTTATTTTTTTAGTTATTTTTCATTAGGATATGTATTAAAAACAAAAACTGCTATATTTTGGTTCACGAAATGTTTCGGTAATAATGATGACATATTTGTATCGAGTGGGCGTTTACCAGATGTCCCCGCACAGACACTCATTGCTGGCGTGAAGAATGCACCACAGGGCCATTTAAAATTCGAAATAGTGTTGTCTGTTTGTGAAAATTGTGTTCGTGTTCTTGTCTTTTGCAAATTCCGGCTCGGATTTTAAATTATTTCTATATAAAGATTTTTCAGAAAACATTACTGAGTCCGGAATAAAACCGCAAATTTTATTAATGTTTGAATCAGAACCGCATCCGAACCCATCTGTCAAAAAATAAATTAACCTAAATCTGAACCGAACCCAATTTTTGGCGGGTTCGATGCCCTGTTCCCAATAATAAAGAAAATCTTTTCTTGAAACATCTGTATATTAAATAAACTCACCATAATCCATGCCTCCAATTTGTCCAATTCCGGTCGACACCAAAACTTTAGATTCTTTTTTATTTAAATCAACAGAATAAATTTTATTTTGCAATTTATCACTAACAATTAAACTGCCCGATACACTATCATACGTTAGGTAATTAATCTGCGAAAAACTAACCGGTAAAATATTAACATCGTGTCTTCCAAGTATTTGATGTTCGATTAAAATTAATAAATCCCCAGCACCAACAGCTAAAAGTCGTTTCTTTTCCGATTGTTTGCAAGTGTGTTTATCAACCGACAATGTCTTATCTTGTGGACATGCGCAAGTGTAAGTGTTGCTATTTAAAAGACAAATATCGCTGCACATGGCGTCTTTACACGGGTTGTTAGTGCGTTGTTTAAGAGCGGAATGAAATATGTGTACACCGTAAATGAATTGTTTCTTTTCTTTTATTAAAGTGTGGTGGTTTTTGCCGGTGAATTTGTCGCAATATTGAATGCTGTTGGTTTCCCAATCTGACCAGAAGAGCTTGTCTTCGAAGACTGCTATGCCGTAGGGGTGTTTGGCTACGCCAGACAAGATTACCTAAATTAAAAACACAATAAGATTTAACGACTTTGTTCTAAATATTAAAATATTAAACTACACCTTTAGCTCTTAGAAAAAACAACCAGTTAATTTTTTACCTCTCGCTAAGAGAGCTATTGGATTTATGCTAAAAATCGCATATCCAGATTTTAATGATTAAGCACGTTTTAAGGTCCTTACAATCTGATTTTAATATTTTTACGATGATGTCTGTGTGGGTGTGTATGTGTGTGTATGTTGGAGATACTATTTCTCAAATCTTATAAGACTAAAGACCTATGTTACTACGGATTCCTCAATCTAACAACAATGGGAAGAGTTGAATAGATTCTGGTAACAATTGGACAACCGGAAGTAGTATTATTTTAACAAAAATCTTATAAGTATTATTTTTTGAAAATTTATATTATTAAAAAAATTAATATATATTGTCTATAGATTTAAAAATATAAAAATATAACCTATAAAATAATCTGTTGTAGTAAATCTTTCAACCCAAACAACTCCATGGTTTAAGAACTTAAAATGTTTGTAATTGACAGATAAATGCCACTAATGTCAATGTCAAAAATTCAGAGATAGTACTGAAGGTTTTTTCTGGGAACAATATTTAATATTTCTTATTGTATTAATTAAATATTTAAAATTATGTATATTATATACACCCTTCAGAAATACTGCCAATCCCGTCAATGAATTGGAAGAACCTCCATTTAGAAAAATAAGAGAAATCTTGCTCATAGAATGAAATTAATAGTTATTTAACTATCAAGTGTGTTAATGAGGGCGATTAATGATCGAGACATTTTAACGCGTTCGCTACGCTCACGCGTTAATTGTTGAGATCATTAATCGCCAATTAACACACGTGTTAGTTACAATATTTTTTCGTTGACCGTATCTTACTTAAATAGAAAATCTAATTTTATACCATGACAAATTTTTTTAGGTTAGTAATGGTTGACCGAACGTCAAATTTTATGTCAGAAAATCAATAATTTTTGTCATCAATTGTTTTCAGTGGGTGCGTTCAGTTTACTTAATGCTAGAAAACACAAACGGTTTTTTATGTTATTTCAGGAATTTTATTCTTTCAAATTCATTTTAAAGGTATGCTACGTGAATATACCTAGCTAGTAAGTGTCAAAAGTATGACTTTTAATTCTGTCTACCTTTTTGCTACAATTTAGCGTTAGCAATACATGCTGTGTTCCATGTGGTGAACGCACCCAATAAATCGTTCATTAATAAAAATCATGCATTAATAGGGGTCATTAATGAATGATTTTCTATACATTAAGATAGCCTATTAATAAACGGTCGACGGAAAAAATATAAAAAATATCTAAATATAAAGAATAGATGTAATTAGATTTTTTTGTGTTCAAGAAATGTTAAATACGAGATTTATATTTGAGATAATAAAAAAAAACATTTCTGTAATTTAATTTAACTCAGGGTCATGGTAAAATATTAGAAAATTATTTACTGGTTATTAGGAAATAGAAAAATAAATATTGATGAACAATAAGAATAATTAAACATTTTTAGGATGTTTTTGTAGAAACGCTCAATTTTACAAAACTGTTTGGCATCCTATCACTGTATGTAACTCATATTTACAATATTTGAACTATGGTTGTTCTTGCCAAGAAACTTAAATCTGTAGAATTTGTACAAAGACCCAGGAAAATTGTTTTCTTTCTTAAAACTTACCCTTCGGTCCGTCCCATCGAGCATAATAGATTCAATAGATGATAATTTAGCATCAACCCAATATAATCGTTGATTTGGATAATCAATCGCCAGTCCATTTGGCCAATGAATATCGTTTGATACAAACGAAACATCGTTTGAACCGTCCATTGAAGCCTTTGCAATTTCTGGTTTTTTGCCCCAGTCAGACCAAAACATTTCACTGTAAAGATAATCAATATATCGTCACTGCCAAAAGGGGACGGAAATATAAATAGAAACAGTAAAGAGGGCAATAATATATGAGGAACGATTAAACAATTAAAACTTAATGAGCTTGTTTCACATTTTTTAAAAAGTATTTTAAATGAAAGTTTGTGCAATATTTTTCACAGTAATAAAAATCACAATTTGATAAATTTTAAGTGTTATAACTCACCCTGTATGTGGATTCAAAACAATTCCTCTCGGTTTGTCAATATCTTCATTTACAAGAACAGTACAACTTGTTCCATTGTTATTACAAACACCAATAAATTGCATTTCTCCATCTGTAAAGTAAATATTTCCGGTAATCCAATCTACGGCTAAATCTTCCGGTGCCCCAAGACCAGATCTGACCAGTAACTGAAAATAAAATCATATTAATTCAGTTTTTTAAACCACACAAAATTATTTTACCTCTCTGTTTGAACCGTCTTCGTCGGCCCGGATAATAGCTTCATTTTCAATATTAATATCTGTCCAATAAATATGAAAACCATCAAACGAGACACCCACAACTTGTTTTAAGTTTTTCGCTACGGAATAATATAATTTTGATGTTAAAAAGTACGCTCTGATTTCTGTTTTTGAACTGAATATCATTACAGCTTCTCCTCCTACAAAACACATAATTAAAAACAAATTTCCAAATCTTTATTACCTTCCGCCATATTGTACGTAAGGGAGGTAATGTTTTAATAATGAGTTTTCAGTGAAATAGGGTCCCCACAACACATTTTTACTATTTTTGCGTCTGTGACGATTTTTTCTTCCCCGATAACTCATACCAAACTTCCAAAAAAAATTATTGGTAACTTGGAATCAAGGCTTCGAACCAAAACCGGAACCAAACCGTAACATTTTGGCGAACCCAAACCCGGAATCGAACCTCAAATATATTTTTCAATTGAACCCGAGTCGGAACCGAACCGGGTATTAAAATTCAGGTTTAGGGTTAAGCTTAGGTTCAGCTTTCGTAATCGTAATACAACCAATATCGACGCCTTTGTTGTCAGTTTGTGAAAATTGTGTTCGTGTTCTTGTCTTGCGTAAATTTCGTCTCGTATTTTAAATTATTTGTATATATTGTTATTCAAAAAACATTAATACGATTTTCAATAGGTCGAACCGAACCTGAACTCAATACCAAAACCCGGAACAAAACCGCAAATTTTATTAATGTTTGAACCAGAACCGTACCCGAACCCATCTCTCAAAAAATAAATTAACCTGAAGCGAACCCAGTTTTTGGCGGGTTCGATGCCCTGCTTGGAAGTGATAATTTACTTGAAGCTCAAAACAGATTTTCGTGAAAAATATATTGATATAATCCAAAACTTTTCAAATTTGGTATTTAAGACTTTTGTATTAATGAGAACGATATACGTGGGTGATAGGACCCTATGGAGTTGATTAGCAGGTAGCTTGGACTATTAGGAAGGGGGTAGACATGACCCCAATTCGCTTAGGTCTCTTTAGTATTAAAGAAAACCATGAGCGAACAAGAAGGGCATGTCTCCGTGGAGCAACGGATCATTATCAAATTTTTGACTAGGGAAGGCGTAAGTCCAACCGAAATTTTGCGGAGGTTGAAGGCCTAGTGCGGGGACAACACGTTTTTAAGGACCCGTGTCTTTGCCACGATTGCCGCCAAAGGATGCGCGTTACCGAAGTCAACATAGAGGCGGTTCGGAATCTCATGAAGACTGATAAACGCATAATGATCAACGCATATTTAATGCACAATATTATTGCAACTTACTGGATACCGCAAAATTGTCCTATCGAAGGAAAAGAAAAACGCAATCTGTCAAAAATGTCATGCCAGGCCCTACACAGCAAATACTACGAGGCAAAAATTGAACAGAATTGGCTGGGAAACGTTGGAACATCCATGCTACAATCCCGACTTGTCACCATGTGACTTGGGCCCCTTAAAGAAGCGATGGGAGACCATCGATTCGACGACGACCGTACAGTGGAGGAGTTTGTGCTCCAATGGCTATATGAAAGTCCCGCTAGTTTCTACGATGAACGGATTAAAAAGCTCCTAATCTGTTAGGAAAAATGCGTTTCTAGGGCGGGGGATTATATAGAAAAATAATATGTTTTTGTATACTTTTTAATAAACCCAGAATTTTAAAAAATAGTCTCGTTTATATTTGATTCATCTTCGTAGTAGATTTTTTCTAAAATTGATAAACCGGAAGTGGTATTTAAATTGGAGCTCAACAGATTTTCAAAATTTCGTATTACAGCCTTTCTATTTATTGGAACAAGTTAGATTTTGTTTATAACGAGCTATTTTAAACATGGAATTGGCGGGAGGTCACATGCTGGCCACATCGGATTTTTTTTAACTTACCATCAACTTTGCAAGTTTTTTTATCGCCCTGAAGAGAATATTTATTATCGCAATAACATTCATAAGATCCAGCTGTATTTCTACATTTTTGATCGCATATTCCGTACAGTTCACATTCATTAATATCTACACATTGTTTATCAGCGATTTGGTGGTACCCTTTTGGACATAAACACAACGGACCAGTTGGTGTTTGGATGCAATCATGAGAACAATTATGCAGAGAGCATTGTTGGTCAGCTGTTATATTTTTAAATGTTTAAAATAATATTTATTTGTTAATTATTGATGTTATACCTGCTTTGCAATAGGCGCTTTCGTCCGATTGATCAGGGCATTGAGGTTTTCCATCACACAGTAATTTAAAATCGATACATGTTTTATTATTTTTACAGAGATATTTTCTGTGATCCACCGTGCAATCTTTGGGCTCGTATACCATTTCTGAATAAAAAAAGTATTTTTTGTAGAATTTTAATAACAAAAGTACAATTGCGAACTCTCGGTTAAAAACTGTTTCACAAGATTTGAAACGTTGAGATGCTGAAATCTTGTGAGACATGGCGCTCATTTTTCTAGTTATTTATGTTATACTTAACTAGTATTAACTTTACGAAAATTTGTTTCACTTTACGTTTGAATCTGTACATTCTTATACAGAGTGGTGATCAGCACAGCCCAACAAGACTTTAACATGTACAAATCACTCTTAATTTCCTGCTTCCGTAATTATTTTAGGTAAAAAAGCTTCAAATAAATAAAATTCTGCATCATATACAAATAAAAAAAATGTTCTTGATAAGGAATATGAAGTATGTTTAATTAAAACCAAACTTTTATATATTTTCGTTGTTTTCAAAAGTATGGTGGGTCATTACATGCTTTTGTAGGAAAATCATATTTCCTTTGATGTAACAAACATTGATAAATATCTACACACAAAAACGTATTGGCGTCAGCCATTTTTAAATTTGCTCTGAAATGAATCCGTGTGATCACTCAAAAAGGATGATTCACAAAAGGAAAGGAAAAACATACTTCTTCTTAATCATAATCACTTTGATGATTGCGAACACAATAAGCGCACGCGCAAATTGGCATCTACATCGTGTTCTTCGGTGATAAAAGTTATTACATCGGCTAGACGCTACTCTATTTTTTGAATAATTTTCGAATTTTTCATACCTAATTTCTGCCGTTATAGAGCATGAAAAATTAATATTGTTTATTGATTCTAATACGCAATTTTATGCTCCACAATATTTATTTAATGCTTTTTTACCTAAAATAATTAGGGAAGCAGGAAATTATACAAATATGATTATACATGTTCCGGTATCGCGATCAACACTGTATATGTATCAATATTAGTTTAATTTAAAATTCTCAATATACATAATAGGTTTTTATACTCTGAAAAATATGTGACGAAGTTTTAAATTTACTTAAATACCATATTAATTATATTATTAAGCATAATTGACACACAAAAATTTAAGTTGAATTAGATAAAAGTGTTTTCCGAAAATAATAATAATTAGTGATTAAAAAATTAGTATACTTCACTAACGAGATATCAACAGAAAAGTGACACTTTAATTTTTTTGAGACGTTGATTTATATGCTGAAATCATGTGAAACATGGCCAGTATTTTTCTAATTCTTTATTAAACATTGTAACATCGACAGTTCGCTTTTGTATTTTTGGTATTTAAAATTGTCACTATTATTCCTTTAAAATTTCAAACAATAACAATAAATTTCATATTTATAGTCAGTATTATTCAAGATTTCTTCTCACATTTTATTATTATTCATATTAAAACAATTATCAGGTGTATATATGTAAATAAAAATAAATCTTACCACAATTAAGTTCATCGCTACCATCAATACAGTCTGCATGTCCATCACAATGCCATTCCAAAGGTACACAATGATTATTATGGCACTTAAAACCATCACATTCTATCTGAAACATAAAAATATTACAATTACTTACGCATGCATAAAAGAGTCATATGTAAACATGTGTATCTTGAGATTTCTGAGAAAAACAAGACATTTATGCTGATTTTGATATTTACCTCTGCACTGCATCCTAAGGTTTCATCGGAGCCGTCTAAACAGTCGATGTCATCATTACAAACCCATTCTTTCGGAATACACAAACGATCTTTGCACATCCATTCATTTTCCCCGCAGGTTGTATTCATATTCTTTTTCACCTAAATCAAATTAATTAGTAAAAACACATTTTTGGGATTTAAAATTATCTTACTTCAAAATTTGTGCAGTTTTTTTCGTCTGAATAATCACCACAATCATTTTCGCCATCACACGCAAAGAAAGATGAAATACAGCGGTCGTTTTCGCATCGAAAGTATTTTGGTTCGCGGCACATATGTTCATCTGAAATTATTTAGTTTTTATCAAGGCTTCGACCCCGAACTTGAACCGAACCAAAACCGGAACCAAACCGTAACATTTTGGCGAACCCAAACCAGGAACCGAACCTCAAATATATTTTTCAATTGAACCAGAGTCGGAACCGAACCGGGTATTAAAATTCGGGTTTAGGGTTAAGCACCGGTTCAGGTTCATTTTGAGTACGAAACGTAAGCGTAATCGTATAACAGCCAAATACCGACGCCTGTGTTGTCTGTTTGTGAAAATTGTGTTCGTGTTCTTGTCTTTTGTAAATTTTGGCTCCCATTTTAAATTATTTCTGTATAAAGATTGTTATTCAAAAAACATTAATTCAATTTTCATTAGGTCGAATCAAACCTGAACCCAAAACCCGAACCCGGAACAAAACTGCAAATTTTATTAATGTATAAACCAGAATCGCATCCGAACCCATCTCTCAAAAAATAAATTAACCTGAACCGAACCCAATTTTTGTCGGGTTCGATGCCCTGGTTTTTATTTAAACAACAAGGATAAAGTTTGTATTTCTTGCATGGGAAACGCAAAATTATAAAATTCTGGAAATTTCTATGGAAGTTATAGTTAAAATGACACAGTATTTTGCAGTGCACTCTGTGGTGCATTCACCTAATCAGTTAAAATTTACTTTAAACTGAAAAAGATTACTGCAGAACATTCTAAACCGATGTATTTCGTGATATTAAGTATCAAGTATTCAAGAAAACAGGCTATGGGCCCATGGCGATTAAACTTAAATGTTTAAGGCATGAAATGACTGGTAACAATGTTTTTAAGCGTGGTGCCTTTGCCTAACCAGCTAAAATCTTCTTTAGATTGAAGGAGGTTACTGCAAAACATTCTAAACCGATAGATATATTTCGAGATATTAAGTATCAAGAATTCATGAAAACAGGTTATGGGCCCATGGCGATTCAACTTAAAGGTTTAAGGCTTGAAATGACTGGTAATAATATTTTTGAGCGTGGTCCATTCATCTAATCAGCTAAAATCTCCTTCAGACTGAAGAGATCACTGCAAAACATTCTAAACCGATGTATTTCGTGATATTAAGTACAGGTTATGGGCCAAAGGCATGATATGACTAGTAACAATATTTTTGAGCGTGGTGCATTCGCCTTATTAGCTAAAATCTCCTTTAGATCGAATGAGGTTACTGCAAAACATTCTAAACCGATGTATTTCGTGATATTAAGTATCAAAAATTCATGAAACATGTTATGGGCCCATCGCGACGGGATTAAAAAATGATCGCCCGAAAATTTTCGGAATGTTCTTCGGCACAATGCTTTTAATTTGTGCGATAATAAAACAAATACCTATTAAAAATAAAAATATTTTTTGTCCACTTGTATATACTGTTTAAAAAAACTAATTATAATGCATATATTCTGTCAAAACCTGTTGAAAAATTTTCAAAATACTTTAACGTCCATATTTACGAATTGAAATAAAAAAAATTAAAATAAATATTTACCACAGTGCAGTTCATCAGTCCCATCCACACAATCGGTTTTTCCGTCGCATCTTTTCGCTTTAATCATACATTTTTCATTGTCACATGTAAAATCATCTGGATCTGAACATGCGTTTTTAAAATTTAACGAATCTAAGAAACCAACTGTTTGCTCGATTTGATGCAACCCAATCAATAAAATAAATAAATTATGCCAGTCCATGGTAAATTCTGTTACAAATAAAATTATTAAACACAAAATCAAGAGTAAAGATAAAACTTACCTTGCCGTGGAACTGGACAAGTGCATTAAAGAAACTCTGAAGACAGAATGAAACTTGTTCAAACTTAGAAATAAAATTTATGAAAAATAGTGGGAGATCCAACAACTACGAATATAACATTCACTATCTACCACAAAGGAAATAATCATTATCTTCTTTTCTGTAAATTTTTGATATGAATTTTGTGGACAACACTTTTTGAAATGAGTCAATATTTGACCTCAATGTAATATGCCTTATTTAAATAATTAAGTATTTAAAAAATATTCCAAATATATTTTCCATTATTTGTATTTATATTTGATGTTTGTAAATTATTTATTCAAATACGTATACACTAAAATTTTGTTTTTGTAAAAAAAATCTCGAATCTTCTGGATTGTGTAAATAAATATATTATCACGGCATATTACCCATTGCTGATCGGCCGGGGCATAACATTTTATGGCTTTGGGGCCCCTTTCATTTATAGATGTGAAATGAAAAAGAAACCATTTTTGTAATCATATAATAAATATAAAGTAACAAATGGTTTAAAGATTAAAAATAAACATAAAATTAACCAATTGAGTAAAATTACGCGCGGTTTCGGGGCCTCTTGATATTACGAGGCCCGAGGATTTTGCCCCCACCCCACCACCCGTCTCAACGGGCCTAGATGTGCCAATCTGCTTTGTACACAGATATCGGTACAGGGGTGCCAACCAATTTCTAGCTATTGATGCAACCAAGGGTAAAATTTAATGGAATATGAAAATGAAATATTTACTGAAAACCAGCTTGATAAATTTATTATTGTAATTATTACTATTCTTTTCTATATTTAAGGTAGTTGTCACTCGAGTGTATCTATTCAAAAACTTGTTCTATGTTCAAAAGATAAATTAAGTTAATGCAGTTTATATTTGCAATAACTTATATTTTTTAACATTATATACACAGATTGCATCAAAATAGCTAAAAGCTAATATTAAACACTGTAACAGATGAATTTTCTTTATTTTTCCGTAGAAAAGTTTTTTTTTTGAACTGTACCACTCGCACTAACACATACACAAGTGTCGTATTTCATTATACTCACACTACAGTATGAATGTTTGAGAATAACAGTGGCAACGTCGCACCTAGGCATTTATTGGTACATTCGGTTATAAAAGTAATGATATTTTGAGATATAATAATTCTAAACTACAAATAGAAACTGCAAAACAAATTAAAATATTTCTTTCTTAAAATTACAAAAGTAGTATTATACTGTTTAAACCTTTTATGCTTTTCACGTAATATACCAATTTAAAAAATATTTCCTTCGAATGTACGTCTGAATTTTTTTTAATCAAAGATCACCTCTTATTCGCTAATACCAAGCGGGCATTGTTAACTTAACTGATACTCCATCTGGAACGCTTGTATAATTGTACCTATTTATCGTATCTTCAGATTATAATTTAGAAAGATACAAGCTAGACGATATGAGGAGAGATGAAGAATATATTGGAAGAATGAATAGCTTAGTAATAGAAGGTTGAAAAAACAGAGGAAAACCAAAGATGGAAGGACTGTATTGCGGAAGACTTGAGAAAAAAGGAACTGAATGAGAACGACACGTAAAACAGAAATGAGCGGAAGAAGAAATTAAAAAATAGCAACCCCTAACGAATGGGAAAAGCTAAAGAAGAAGATGTTAGTGTCAAGTGCAATTTGCATAGTTTATGAAATAATTTTACTGGAAATTTAGAATCTGTTGCAAGAAAATTTATATATGGAATTTATACATAATAGACAGGATTGACGGAAGGTATTGTGCTGGCCACAACAGATTTTTTATTACTGTACGTATTTAACTTATTTTGAAAGTGTCTTTATGGGGTCTCGTGGCCGTGTGCCTGAGTGTCTGGTCGTGAATCTAGGGATCCGGGTTCTATCCCGACCGACGCCAAAAATTACATCGCATTTTAATGGCACAAAATTGACCCCTGTGGCGCACTCTCTACGCCAGCAATGAGTGCCCGTGAGGTGACGCCTTGTAAGCGCCCACACGGTACAAATATTCCATCATTACCGATATCTGTGTACGAAGCAGATTGGCACACCCAGCAATGGATAATATGCCGTGATGAAACATTTATTTATTTTATTTATTTAAGGGGTTTTGTTGATCAAATATAAAATTGATTTTAACATATATTGTTTATTGTTGCGTATTTCTATTGATCCTATTGTACAATAATATGCTGTAATATACATTATAATAACGCATTGCACGTGTATGTGACATTTTAAGGTACGTCAATTAGCTAGCAGTAAATTTCTACTTTAATGTTAAAAGTAATTCTAACTATGAACCTAAATAATACTGTAATACATTGCAATAACTTTAACGCACGAATTAAATAATAAAGTTAGATCATAGTGTGCAATAAAAGTTATTTTAAATTGTTGTTTGTGTTTTACAAATGCCACTGAATTTCAGGAATTATTTTAACAGCACAAAAAACGAAATATAAAAATATTTTCGTGAATTCATTGCCTCTGCTAATGGTAGGTACCTAAATTTAATATAACTTTAATCAAAACAGTAAAAAAACAAAAATAAAGCATTTCATACTTCGTATCACAGAAAAATATTTTGGATTTTACGTTCCATGTCTAACACTATTTATCCAAACCCTATGTATACATAATAATATATCTCTATTATCATTATTTCTACATTACTGGCAACTTTAAACCAGACAGACTGCCGTTAGCATGAACAACTGATTGGGATGATAAACTACTTGAAAAATGAAATACTGACCCTTGGTGCTCACTTTAAATACCCTGGAGAACGATTTGCTGTCTTCCCCGAAAAAAAAGACGATCTACCCAGCTGTGGGTCATGATTCAACTGTTTAAAAAATTAAAGGTATTCTGTATGGGACCTGAATAAAATATTGGGAATTTTACTTATCAAAAATTACCCACGCCATTCCATCCGGGCTTTAGTCAACTGACAATTTTTACTCTATCACAAAAAATTATGGCCAGGCACCGTGGATGTACATTTGGGTCCCCGCACCCTTGCGATTTCGACCTAATGAAAACTGAATTAATAATTTTGGAATAACAAACTTTATATAGAAATAATTTAAAATGCGAGCCGAAATTTATGCAAGACAAGAGCACGAACAATATTTTCACAAACAGACAACACAGGCTTCGATTATCGGCTGTATTACGATTACGTGTACATTTCCAACTCAAAATTAACCTGAACCAGAACTGAACCCTAAACCCGAATTTTAATACTCGGTTCGGTTCCGATTTGGGTTCAAGTTAAAAATATATTTGAGGTTCGGTTCAGGGTTTGGGTTCGCTAAACCAAATCGGAACCAAACCGTAACATTCTAGCAAACCGAACCTCAGATATATTTTTCAATTGAACCCGAGTCGGGACCGAACCGGGTATTAAAATTCGGGTTCAGGGTTCAGCTCCGCTTCAGGTTCATTTTGAGTTGTAATATAGTCAATAATCGACTCCTTCGGCGACAAAACCGCAAATTTTATTAATGTTTGAACCAGAACCACACCCGAACCCATCTCTCAAAAAACAATTTAACCTGAACCGAACCCAGTTTTGGGCGGGTTCGATGCCCTGCGGCCACCATTTACATATACATAATGTCATTTCATACAGGTTCCATACAGAAGACCTAGATTCTAAAATATTTTTAAACAGTTTTGGATCATGATCCACAGCTGGGTAGATCGTCTTTTTTTTCGAGCAAGAATTTAAAGTGAGCATTAAGGGTCAGTATTTGGAATAGCATGATTTTCATGTAGCATTAGTCACCGGTCTATAATAAGCGAGTATTTTTTTCTCTGTCAATCTTTTATTAAACATTTTGGAGAAAAATACCTCAAATAAAATAATCCATAAACGGTTGACATAGAAAACACTGCCCGCTAATCACCCTAATCAGTTGTTCCTACTGACAATTATTGTGATTAACATTGTAGATTGTGATTAACATTGTTTACAATTTATACTTTTGAGCTTTTGCAGATCGAAATAAACGCCAATAAAGAGATCATTGATATATTATTATTAAATCCCAAAATATTTCCCTTATATTATTCACATTCGATAATAATACCAATGATCAACTCTGTTGGCACAGATATTTATAACTCTTAAAAATAATAAAATTTGGCATCTTGATTTCTTTGTAAAAAGAAAGCAAAATTATCAATGAAAACCCTGACGAGAAGATTTCTGCTTACTAGAATATTAACAATGAGACGAGTAACGTGCATATATAACTTAGTTACATAAGTACGGTTTATATTATTATTAGATAGCAGTTTGTGGCTGAGTTTTTGGTATATCGACAGCAACAGTTTCGCTAATTGTTGACACGTGACCTCCAGCGCCACCTATGATATTGAGAGCTCCCACTTTTGCCCTTTGGTAAGCATCTACTGTGTTTACACCCAGAAATCTACAAAATATTTCTTATTTAGACTCATTCAATTTATCAATTGATCGCATAAAAATTAATTTAGTCGCAAGGAAGTATGGCTGTAAAAACTTAGGATTGATTTTCTGAAGCGTCAAATAATACCGCCATCTTTTAACTGGCACCAAAACTTTAGCCACATTGTGTATATTAACCGTAAATTAGTTGCTAACAAAATTTATCGCCGGTAAATTAATTGCGAGAAAACTGATCGCCAGAAAATTGATTTCACGGAAAACTGATCGTAGGAAAATTAATCCGTTGCAAATATGAGTAAAAAATAAATAACTAACCTTATGCAGATGTAGATAACGAGAAGGGCGATACTAGCGCTGATCATCCGTATGTAGGGATCTTCAAACAGTTGTATAACCACCCAAGCACCAGCAACAGAGACGCACATACAAGTTACAACAACTGCTGTGCTTCCCCAATGGTGCGAAGTAAAGCCTTGGCCCCAATCCAATCTAAAAACACATGTATTTATTAAAATGGAGACATTTAAAGTGGACAAACATCAAAAAGAAAGTTATGTGAATAAAAAATGATTTATTTTGGTTTCTCTTACCTGGTGGTGTGTTGGACGTTGTATTTATAACCACAAACTTTACAGACATGACTGTCAATATTGGATGAACTCTGAAATTAACAAAATGTGTTATTTATGTAAGATTTGCTTTCAGTTTCGGTTGCGTGCTTGTTTAGAACCGCAGGCATAAACACTTGACATTCTTAAATACAATAACATCTCCCGATTCTTGGATGATTATGCAAATGTGTGGGAATGTGTCAATAAGACGTAAAGACGAGCAGTTTACAGTAAATATGTACAATATACATCACCAAGTTCGAGACAGATCCACGAAAGGCATGAAACCCACGTACGATCGTAAGCTAAGCTCTAACAGTTAGGGAGGTCGGGCTCTGGGAGCTCAACATGTCTGCGGCATTTGTTGGTGCTTACGATACCGCTAGTGACGAAACACCAGGTGTGGGAAACACCAAATGAGATCCACGAAAGATTTGAAACCTACGTGCGATCGTAAGCTAAGATCTCACAATGGATCTGGGACGCCCCTGGTAGATAGAGCTCTGGGCGTTCAACGTGTCTGGGACATGTTGGTGGCTATGGTACCACTAGTGGTGAAACACCGGGTGTGAAAAACACCAAAACAGATCCACGAAAGGGTCGTATCTTTGAATATATAATACATATAAGAACGGCAACGTAATGTATTTAGATTAAATATTTCGAGAGAAGGTGCCGTCTATTCCTCCGTATACGAATTATTTCTGAGTTAGTTCAAAAAATACATAATAGGTGGATGTTGCACAGTGTTGCCACGTAGCTAGAACAGCAAGTTTGCTACTGTAAACAAGTATACATGTACATTGAAGATTCAAAATATATTATCTGGTTATTATGAAACAATATTTTTGAATTATTGATTATTGAATACCTCTAACAAATAGTATCTGGCAATGCTGTCAGCACGATTTACCGTAGTTCATAGTTTTGTGGTAGGAGTCACTAGCTATCTATAATAATTTTGTGAATAAAAAGAGACAGATATAGTATCTTGCTAGGCCATATGCGTTGCCGTTCTTATATGTATTATATATTCAAAGGTCGTATGTAATATTTCCTAATTATCCGAAGTGTTGTCCATAGAAACGTGTGCTCTAAAGGTGGAAAAACGAGAAACCAAGGCATCAAACCCGACCCTGAACCGAACTAAAACCGGAACCAACCGTAACATTTTCATATATTTTTTAATTGAACGCGAGTCGGAACCGAACCGGGTATTAAAATTCTCCGATTCGGGTTTATTTTCAGTTCGAAACGTAAACGTATTCATAATACTTATAGCCGATCATCGACGATCGACGCCTTCTGCGTCTATGTTGCTTGCATGTGTTGTTTGTTCGTGAAAAAAGTGTTCATGTTCTTGTCTTGCGTTGCATTACTTATAAATTCCGGTACGCAATTAAATTATTTCTATATAAAGATTGTTGAAAATTTTATTAATGCATTTTTCAAAAAACGAATTAATCTGAACCTGAACCGAACCCAGTTTTTGGCGGGTTCGGTGCCCTGGAATGGCAATGTATACTTATATCACATGGGGGAACGTGTTCTACGATGTAAAGCAAAGTGTTTTAGTCATTTGTTAAATGGATGTAAAAAATAGTCAGTGTGTATGTCACCTCGATAAAATAAACAACTATTACCTCCATAAGCCACCGTTTCAAGCAGTCGTGGTGTACACTGGACACATCTCCAGTACATTGACAAGGCTGGATTAAAGGTTCATTCTTATCGTTATCATAGCAGATCCAACAGTCTTTTTTGTTCAAAAAGGCTTCGTCTTCTCCTGTGCTTGGCCCAGGCTGCAAACAAAAAAATATGAGCAAGCCCAATGTTTTACAAATATGAAACCAACCTTTTCACTATCATTTTCGGCTGCATGCGGCTCCAAATCCAGTCTTGTGATCAATTTCCTCGGATTGAGAATCCATAATTCTGCAGGAGACATACAGTTCCACAATACGCATGGAAACCATAAAGCAACACCGATTTCTACAACTCGGAACACTACGTCGTGCCAGTTACGCGAATACACTGGAACTCTACACAAAAATATGAGGTTTTTAAACTAAATTATAAACTTGATTATCGTTTCAATTATCATAAAGAAATGAAAAATATGAATAATTAGCACAAAAATAAACTAAATATAAATATTATTAATCACATTTATTAATTAAAGTTCGATAAAATCAAGGTTTTTCAATGTAAACAGAGTCGAATGAAATGTAAACTATGAGAAATTAAATATTTCGATAACAATAACATTGTTTATGTATGAGAAATATAATCTAAACATTCAAGTTTATTAAAAATTAATAACAATGATACTGAAATTAAATAATTACTAATAAAACTTACTTCTTTTTCCAAAATTCGCTCAAAGTTTCCGAAAACAAAAACCCAACAATAATGATCAACATGAACGCCTGAGCCAACAAACCAAACCTGGATTGATGCAACTGAGACGTATTTACTTTTTGGTGTAGATCGTCTGCACTGGGAAACTATCAAAACAAAAATATATAAATTATACATTCATAACAACAAACAAATCTTACTTCTTTGTTGAACAAAGCGCTCTGCGTCTCTGGATTGTCGCCGCTACCGTCCTCGGCAGTTTTCCGATTGTTAGCGATAGTAGTAACATGTGTATCTTTTAGAAAACCACCACGGACTTTAAAATAAACTTCGATTCCATAAATAAGGAAAAATATTACGACAATGAATAATAATACGGCGTAACAACCGTTAAAAATATGAGTAAAAAAGTGCTGAAAACAATACAAATAGACAATCGATACCTCGAAAACTATACAAATGTTAATTTTATTTTGTCTGCTATTGCTATCTCGAGAACTATAAGAACTACGTGGTCGGTTAAATTATCAAACAATTTTTTATACAGTCTACATAGAAAGTAGCCATTTGCGCTCTCTTTTGTCAGCGCAAAATGTCACTTTGCCGCTCTAGCGCGACAAAGTAGAAAAGACGCTCGCTGTCCAAATTTCTAATTATACAATGTTGAGAAATGTCACTTGTCTACATTCTTAATGGAAACGTTTAGTCAAGAACTAATAGCACTGTAGTGACACATTTACCACCTTTAGAAATCAATCTGACATATAACTGCTCTGTCGGTATGTTACATAACCAAAAAAAAAGCCGCATTATTGTGAAAATAAAATAGGGCATTAATTTACAAAAACGAAAGTATTAAATGTTTAGATTAGATTGAAGCAATAGGTCAAGAAGAATGGGAAATAACGATAAATTAAAATTAAATATAAAAGACGTTTTTTCTTTATATTAATCCTTATTAATTGAGTAGTAGTGTAAGTACAAAGTGTACATTTTATTATTTTTTGTTATGGTAGCGACTGTAGAAAAAATCTTGTGTGTGTTTCGAGCGCAAATGGACATCGTCGATTTTGAGATAATGCCGCGCGACGTAGGAGCGCGGCAACAACCTCTCAATCGACAATGTCCTATTTTGCGCTCTTAATACACAAATAGCTATTACAAGACTATTACAATGAACAAAAAAAAAATTCTACCAGTGATTCTCAAACTACGAGATACAACTTTCTTATTTTAAATGGGAACCGGGATCGAACCCGGTTCCCCAGATTCGCGACTTGACACTCTGTAAAATAGAAATCAATAGTAGACAAAATAAAATGAACACCTTGTGTTAAAAAAAATTACCACATTAGGAAGCCATTCAAATCTGTTATTTTATATATTTTGTTACCTTATCGTCTGCAGAAGTATTGGCAATCTGAGTAGTGATGAATTCAGCTAATAAAAGACTGTAATTTATAATATTGAAAGTTACAAATCCCAAAAAAGATTTGGATAAGAACTGCGGATTTTCCCAACGAATGTCGCGCAAATGGAACACCTTAAAAATAAAAATAATTACTAAACTGAACAGTTCTGTTCATAATAAATTTACTGGTAGTATTATACGCAGTAACTAATATTGAATCATAAAACACGTATGGAAAAGAATATAAGATTATAAAATGCAACATTTTATGGATGTACGTATAATTAAAACAATCAATTAAATAATTTATTGCAAATATGGCTGTCGATAACATTTTTAAGATATGGACGAAATGACACCAATGCCAAGTATGAATACTAATGATTAAATGAATACAATAAGATAAATGAATAATGTGTTGTGAATAATAAACAAAAAATCAACTTACTTCTGCCCAGTAACAGACTATAATAGACGATCCAGTCATCAGAAGAGGATAAAATGCAGATAAAAGACTACTAGTCCAGCTTTCACGAAATGCATCCTAAAATACCAAACATAAAATTATAAAAACTGATTTCTTAGATGAATACAACAACTTACAGGAGAAATAAAGTAAGCTCCACGAATTAAGCATGCCAAAAAGGCGAGGAAATACAAAACTTTCTGAGTTGTAACGCGGCATGCTCGCAACAAAGTTGGTGCTTTTAGCTTTTGGTATTCGGAGATGACGTTCATCATCAACATTATAGCGCAGACCAGCGCGACCAATAGGAATCCTCCTCCAATTCCTAAACAAATTCATGAAGAAAAGTAGTATGTGTATGATATCGTAACTCGAAAATAATTTACAAAACATTGTTGTTACTTCGTAACATATGGTAAGACTTTATTAATATTTTGGTTATTCTTTTAAATTTCTATAAACTTATAGATCTATAGCTTATAGAAAGTCTATAATTCTTATAGATTTCCATAAAACTATAGCAATTTTAATGTTTTAATTAGCTTTAAATAATTATAAAATATGTTTAATTTTTTTATTATAAGTAATAGAAAAAAATGGCTGTTATATCGTCATTTGTTATACATCTATAGCTTATTCAAGGTCTATAAATGAACATCTAAAACAGTATTCTATATTCTTTTATATTGTTGTAATTTC